>CM050169.1:162451770-163201770 GCA_027410445.1 Discoglossus pictus
TCCAAAAGGTGTGTGTGTGAGGCCTATTGCATCTAGTCTGCCAACTTTTGCCAGTGCGCAGTGATACTCATATCTATTGCCACCGTAGTGTGCAGTGATTTAAAACAACCCTTTTTTTACTGTAATCGATTGAATATCAGTAGCCAACCTAAAGGCGTGTGTGTGAGGCCTATTGCATCTACTCTGCCAACTTTTGCCAGTGCACAGTGACACTCATATCTAGTGCAACCGTAGTGTACAGTAAAATAAATCAACCCTTTTTTTACTGTAATCGATTGAATATCAGTTGTCTGCCTACAGGCGTGTGTGTGAGGCCTATTGCATTTACTCTGCCAACTTTTGCCTGTGCACAGTGACACTCATATCTAGTGCAACCATAGTGTGCAGTGAAATAAAACAACCCTTTTTTTACTGTAATCGATTGAATATCAGTTGCCTGCCTACAGGCGTGTGTGTGAGGCCTATTGCATCTAGTCTGCCATATTTTACCAGTGTGCAGTGACACTTATATCTAGTGCAACCGTAGTGTGCAGTGAAATAAAACAACCCTTTTTTTACTGTAATCGATTAAATATCAGTTGCCTGCCTAAAGGTGTGTGTGTGAGGACTATTGCATCTAGTCTGCCAACTTTTGCCAGTGCAGAGTGACACTCATATCTGGTGTCACAGTAGCTTGCACGCATAGTACCACTAATTGTAAAAAAAATGACAGGCAGAGGCAGGCCACCCCGCAGGGGCCTTCGTGGTCGTGGTGCTGTGATTCCCTTTGGGTCTAGAATAATACCCAGTTTTCAGAGGCAACGTACCCTGAACTTGAACAGTTCTGAGGACATGGTTGACTGGCTAACACAGGACACCCAATCTTCTACAGCTTCCGCTCGGGACCTAGACGCACCATCCTCCTCCAGCTTAGCTTTGGGCATCCCTCCAGTTACCACTCGCCCGCCTGCCTCACCACCAACACTAGCACCACAGCCGCTTCACTTGATCCGTCAGCTGAGTTATTTACACATCCGTTGGAAGAAATGAGTGATGCACAAACATTAGTGCCAGAGGATGTAAATAACAGGCATATGTCCCAGTCAGGCAGCATTAGACACATGGACGTACGGTCTGATGATGATGATGATGTTGTACCCGGTGCTGCTTCCTTTGTTGAGTTGTCAGATACAAGTGAAGTGGTTTATGATAACGATGCGTCCGTGGATGTCACATGGGTGAGAAGAAGAACAGAAGGAAAGTTCAGATGGGGAGACAGAGAGGAGGAGTAGACGAGTTGGAAGCAGAGGGAGGTCGTCGAAAGTAGCTAGTGGCACAGTCAGACAGCATGCATCAGCACCCGGGGTCAGCCAGACAGCACGCCAGTCAAAGCATGCTTTTGCCACCACGAGAATGCCGTCATTGCAGAGCTCAGCAGTGTGGCAATTTTTTCATGTGTCTGCCTGTGACAACAGTGATGCCATTTGCAACCTGTGCAAAAAGAAACTGAGTCGTGGGAAGTCCAACACCCACCTAGGTACAACTTCTTTGCGAAGGCACATGATGTCACATCACAAACGCCTATGGGAATAAACACATCAGTACAAGCAGCACACAAAGTCAAAGCCGCCATCCTCCTCCTGGTCCAGCATCTTCAGCCACGTCAACCACTGCTGCCCTGCTTGTCCCCTCTCAACCATCCGCCACTCCGTGTCTCACCCGGAGCAGTCCCTGCTCATCTGCCCACAGTCAGGTGTCGGTCAAGGACATGTTTGAGCGTAAGAAGCCAATGTCACAAAGTCACCCCCTTGCCCGGCAACTGACAGCTGGCTTGTCTGAACTCTTAGCCCACCAGCTTTTACCATACAAGCTGGTGGAGTCTGAGGCATTCAAAAATTTTTTAGCTATTGGGACACCGCAGTGGAAGGTACCGGACGAAATTTCTTTGCACAAAAGACAATCCCCAACCTGTACTCGATTGTGCAAAAGGAAGTAATGGCATCTCTGGCCCACAGTGTTTGGGCAAGGGTCCATGTGACCATGGATACCTGGTCTGCAAAGCATGGTCAGGGCAGGTATATCACCTACACTGCGCATTGGGTAAACCTGGTGACGGCTGCCAAGCATGGAATACGTGGCTCTGCAGAGGAGTTGGTGACAGCGCCACGACTTGCAGGCAGGCCTGCTGCCACCACCTCTTCTCCTCCTACTCCATTCTCTTCCATAACCTCCTCGGCTGAGTCCTCTTCTGCTGCTGCTATGTCTTGCTCCACATCAACGGCACCCCCCCCCCCCCCCCAGCTCCACAGGTACTATTCCTCATCCCGGATACAAAGTGTCACGCCGTCTTGGGGTTGACTTCCCTGAAAGCAGAGAGTCACACCGGACCAGCACTCCTGTCCGCCCTGAACGCACAGGTAGATCAGTGGCTGACTCCGCACCAACTGGAGATCGGCAAAGTGGTTTGTGACAACGGAAGAAATTTGTTGGCTGCATTGAATTTGGGCAAGTGTGTAATCTGATTGTACAACGCTTTGTGCATAAGCACCCAGGCTTACAGGACGTCCTGAAGCAGGCCAGGAAGGTGTGTGCCTATTTCAGGCATTCCTACACGGCCATGGCGCACTTTACAGATATCCAGCGGGTGAACAACATGCCAGCTAGGCGCTTGATTTTAGACAGCCCGACACGTTGGAATTCAACACTCATAATGTTCGACCGCCTGCTCCAACAAGAAAAGGCTGTTAATGAGTATTTGTATGACCGGGGTGCTAGGACAGCCTCTGCAGAGCTGGGGATTTTTTTGCAACGTTACTGGATGCTCATGCTCAATGCCTGTAGGCTTATGCTTCCTTTTGAGGAGGTGACAAACATGGTCATGTTACAGAATTACCACAAGTCGGAAAGGATGCAGCACTACCAAAATAAATTAAAAAGTTTCCTTTACACAGCGTTTAAGGGTGATGTCACAGCACAAAGGCAATCTAACAGGGGAAGAGGTTAACATAATCCTCCTCCTCCCACGACCACGCCGGCAAGGAGAGGACGCTTTACAGACGTGTTGTTGATGGAGGACATGCAGAGCTTTTTAAGTCCTATGCATCGCCACAGCCCTTCGGGGTCCACCTTCAGAGAACGACTCAACTGTCAGGTAACAGACTACCTCGCCATAACTACAGATATCGACACTATGAGGAGCAATGAACCCCTTGACTACTGCGGGTGCATGCTTGCCCTGTGGCCTGAGCTATCCCAATTTGCCATAGAACTTCTGTCCTGCCCCGCTTCAAGTGCCCTGTCAGAAATTACCTTCAGTGCAGCAGGAGGTTTGGTCACTGATAAGAGAAGTCGCCTAGGTCAATAAAGTCTAGATTACCTCACCTTTATTAAGATGAATGAGGGATGGATCCCGAAGGGACTGACAGTGGGCGATACATTCGATTAAAAAAGGCCTGATAGATGAGCTGTCTTGAGCTAATAATGGTCCACACGCTGTTGTATTTTATCCCTGAATGCCGGATGACTTGCGTGACTTATACGCCACCAACTAGGGTTCAAGGCGCAATGTTTTAGGGCACTTTCTGCCTGGCAAACTAACATCAATTTTTCTGGTCGCTGCAACAATACCTAATTTTTGCATTTAAATTATTTTATTTTAGAAGGCGTACAGCATGTAATGAAAAATAAAGCATTTTTGAACAGTCTTGCATAACAGTTGTGCAAACATACATATTTACAATAGAAACATTTTGTGAAAGTTAGCTGGCTATTCCTTCTTATTTTTACTTTTTAGGTTAATAATTTTTCTTATTTTTTACTGTGATTGCAATTTAAGAGATACGTAAAACATGGTAAAACAGACAAGTTGTAAAGTAGTAAAGAGTATATCTGCATGATAGTGAGTGTCTGATTAAGGGGTTTGGTGAGTTTTTAAGGCTCTGAGGCAATTCTGCTAGCCAAGCCACCTTGTCCCAGGTTAAGGTCCTTAAAGTGTAGTTCTCTAAATACACACAGGCCGGATGATGACATATAGAATGTGCTATTGGGAGGAAAGATAGGTGACGGAACAGGTATTACACTGATAGGAATGAGTAGTACAAATTAATACACCACTCCTATCTGGTGGCACCTTAGATTGCACGTGCAGTGCCCCAAATTCGAAGTAGGAGGTCCGACCAAGCATCTTTTTCCATCTCCCTGATCCAAAAATCCATGCCATATACACGTCCCCTAATAGTGGACGTAACAGGGATTAAACCGATAGGAATAGTACTACTTAACAGTACACACCTTATAATAACGCAGACAGAGGCAACGCGTATAATCTTCCATGCTGTGCAGTGGAAGCCCCCAGACTCTGACCTGTGTATAATATTCCATGCTGGGCAGTGGAAGCCCCCAGACTCTGACCTGTGTATAATCTTCCATGTTGGGCAGTGGAAGCCCCCAGACTCTGACCTGTGTATAATCTTTCATGCTGGGCAGTGGAAGCCCCCAGACTCTGACCTGTGTATAATCTTCCATGCCGGGCAGTGGAAGCCCCCAGACTCTGGGAGTCTGAAGAAGAGGAGTCAGAGGAGGAAGGTGGCTTTGAGGAGGTGGAAGACCAAACACAGCAGGCGTCCCAGGGGGCTTCTTGTCCCCTTTCGGGGACCCTTGGTGGCTGGGTGGAGGAAGAAACCTTCAATGACATCAGTGAGGACAAGGAACGGGACATGGCTAGCTTGGTATCCAACCTTGTGCAAATGGGGAGTTTGCGGTTGTGCAAAGGGACTGTTTGCTGTTGTTTGTGGTGCATTAAACGGGGAGAATTGTCTGTTACTGTGAAGCGGGTGTAACCTTTACACTACCTGATCGATACAACATCATACCTGATGTTTTAAAGCATGTTATTCCAAACAATTTAGGAATTTTAGGTGATTTATGCCTTTTATGGCTTAAAACCAGACCCTGCATCAACTATATAATTTTCCGTGGGAGTTTTGCCATGGATCCCCCTCCGGCATGCCACAGTCCAGGTGTTAGTCCCGTTGAAACAACTTTCCCATCACTATTGTGGCCAGAAAGAGTCCCTGTGGGTTTTGAAATTCGCCTGCCCATTGAAGTCTATGGCGTTTCGCCAATGTTCGTCCGCGAACATTTGATGGAATTCACGTCCGCTGTTCGCGAACCGAAAATTTGATGTTCGCGACATCACTAGTTGCCAGTGATCAATTGCATTGGCAACATCAGAAATGTGAGATGCTGAGTTCTTGAGGCAGTATCTTGCTACCAGCATCTGCTGGATGCCATAGAAAACAAAGACAGTATCAATCCAAAAAAAACAAGACTGCAGAATGAGCCTGAAGATGTTTGTTTCTTTAAATGTTATTTTTAAAAAAAGGTTTAGTTTGTGATTATTAAAAGTTTGTATAAAAAATATATATATATTAATTGCTTTTGTGTATTTTTTTTCCATGAGTTCCCATATTCCTATTGACCTTTTATTAAAATACCCCATTTAGCGCTGTTTTACTTAGCACTCATATTGCCTGGTACCTATCTTCAGAATTAAATGGTCTACTGCTGTGCTCTATTCTTCTTTTGAGTCACTGCCCATGCATTTGTGATGACATATTTGTGACATTTCACTCATGCACTCTTCCTTTTTCTCAAAATGGCCAGCAAATTTTTTGAGGGCAGTTTGCCCTATTTCATGAGATTCTGTGTGTCTCATCTGTACTTTCAATTCAGTTGTCTTCTTGTCACTGAACTCAGGGTCATCAAATAGGTCCTTGTCTGTTTAAATGCAGAAAAGCATAAAGATATCCTACTGCCTCAGCAATGACATTTTCATAAGACAAGAAAAAATATTTTATTTTCAAACAAAGTTCTTACAATTTTATCTCTCCATAGCTGGAGTATAAACCACAAGAATAATTTTCCATATGCCTCCCAAAAACTGGTTTCCTAGGAGCAAAAATTAAATATACAAGACCAGACATCAGCTCTTCTCACCAAAAAATAAGTAATAATTCATAAAATCATCTCAGAATTGTCTCACAACATTTCATAATAGTCAGTAGATGCATGAGCATTTTGAGTCTTCTAACTACAATCTTTCCTCTCTTAAAATGGTCTTGTTAGAATATTAAATATATTCAATAAACTTTTTTGAGACAGTTCAATTGCAGAACTGGAACCAGAAAATTGTTTAAAGGATCTATTTCTAAAATGCAAATAGGTGAATAATCCCAAAACCTTCAGAAATGCATTCCCTTTGGAAAAAAACTAGTAGTTAAACAGACAGAAGACAATTCTATTCAAATAACCTGGAAGAAATTAATTACAAGAATCTCGTCAAATTAATTATTATATTTTTACATATGTTTTTTTGCCTCTTTCCAAATAAGACACTATGGTCACTTCAGAGGGACAACAAAGTAGCAGTATCAATTGCCAGGGAGATACAAGAAGCATGGCCCTCTTGGCAGAGCTATCCCCATTATGACTTGGGCACAAATAAATCTGTTATGAGTTTTCTGCAGTCTACTTGCCAGGTGAAGAAAATAAGAAGGCAGACTTATTGGGTCATACCATTGTACACCCCACAGAATAGCAATTAAATCCAGAACATTTTGGAAACATCATCTGTTTCTGAGGTCCTCATTCTATAGACTTTATGACTTCTTCCTTCAATGAACAGCTTACTTTATACTGCACAAGAAATACAGATCATCACTTATTTGTGGTGCATGCCTTCTCCATCACCTGTGATATATGTCTTCTAAACGTTTTGCTCCTTTCTCTCTCATTCAAAGAGTGCTTCAGCAGAATGTAATAGAGGATGAAGCAGTGGTTATCTGTATAGCCCTATCTTGACCATGAAGAACAAGGTTCTGTTAATAGTACTTTGAATCCCTCTGTCACAAAGAATGGACCTTCCCCCTCATAGGTCCCATTTTACATCCAGACATGGTCCCCTAGTGTTATAAAGCATGGAAATTGTGCATTTTTTTCTCAAAATGGGATTAATACTTCTAAAATCTAGAAAATAATCTACTTGCTGTATCCACCTTAAACTGTAGAATCAATTTACTAAATCAGCTAGTGCATATCCTGAAACTAATGTTTTAAATCCACCAAGGCACTCCATTTTTTTTTATTTTACTTTTTCTGAAGTGAGTCTCCCCCCACCCGAGGCCTTCTACCCTGGCTAAAAACAGGCAAGGCCCCACTGGAACCACCGTGTGCCTCCTTAACCACAAACACTTCTCCAGCCTGAACTGGATGCTATTTATGGTTATATGCTAAGAGGAGTGGTTGCTGTGTGGGGGTGATGTTTATATGTGTATATACAGTATGTGCCTGTGTATATATATATATATATATATATATATATATATATATATATATATATATATATATATACATACACACACATATATTCAGAAGAAACTTGCAGATCCTCTATCTGGTCATCGCTTATTTATCTCAACAAGAGACCGTATCCATGGAATACATGCATCCTTTCATAGCACATACTTACATTTCTTACTCACCCCTCCATGTCATCATCATAGTAAATACTTTAGGTACAGTGCATAGTACTCAAGTCTATGATAAGAAATTATATATATCAAAATATATATATATATATATATATATATATATACAGTATATATATATATATATATATATATATATATATCAAAAATGCTAATAATTAGCTATCATACTAATATAGAAAGTGGGATTGAAGAGCCTGACTCCTATTGAGACCTCAGTGAAGGAGACAGGAACAGCCAGTCATCGTCATCGTCATTGTTGGAGCAGCTTTCCACTTTTGTTTTCTATTGTTTTACGCAACTGGGTCCCCACAATTAAGAACTTGAAACTCATTTTACTTTAATCAAATATTACTTATTCATGGTGGTATACTTAGCACATGGTCCTTGCAACATCAACATAAATGACCACAACTTATTTATTTCATTAGCATCAAACATGTATGTATATATGAGTGCTCCCAGAGATTTGTATGAGCCACATATTTTTAAAGCTTTTATTACCCAAAAGGTCTGAAGGAGGTCGGAAGGAGTTAAACTCCTGATTACAAGCCTTTGAGAGATGGGAACTGAGAAATGGGTGTGGATGTTTATGCACTGCATGGCTCCAGTGTGAGAAGCAAGCTGAGAGAAATACAGGCAGGATTTGCTCCTCTATGTGGCTGTATAGACCGCAGTGTTTTTTTTTTTTTGCTGAAGAAGAGAAACCAACTCACAGAGAAATAAATGCAAAGAGTTTTTGGGGCTGAAGAAAAGATTCATCCAAAGAATATTTTGTATACAGATGAAGAGAAAAGACATTGAGAGATGGCAGCTGGGAGCTGAGGAGCGATCTGCAAGCTGCAAGTGAAAAGCTGGACTTATGAAGAATACAAGCCAGTGAAATTTAGAATACTATTGAACTATTTTAATATGGTTTTTGCTTCACCCAGCATTAGCTGGGTGCAAGCCTGGTTAGTAAGGAAACTGACTTTAGTAAAAAACTAGTGCTCCAGTAGAAGTTAGGCCTGTTGTTTTCATTGTTTTGTTTTATTATTTCTTGAACCACTGGCTAATGATTTAGCAACATCTGAAAACATATTAAAACCTCATGTATTGGTGTTCCTCAGTAACGGTGCTAGAAACAAGGGCACAAATGAAGAAGAGAATAAGAATTTGTCAAACTGGTCTCTGACAAATGATTATATGGTTGTGGCTTTGAAGACAGCCCACACCTCAGCATGGTGGAAGCAGTACAGTCCTTAATGCTGGTTACAGCAGCCTATCAGGAGAAGAACCAGAAACAAAAGGAATTAAACAAATTAAAAGCTACCAAAGTTGCTCACTATGAAGTTGCCTTGGAAAAACTAAGAGAATATGTGTCAGGAATTAGTAACAGTCATGTTCTAAAGAAAATTACGACAAAAGATTTGAAAGAGCTGCCACTAAGGAAGTTTTGCCCAAAATATACTGGGTCAGTATCATTGCCCATTATTTATCTGGTGAAGTTGAGAAAGCCGATATTGTCCTGAATGCAGAAAAGGCAAGGAATTATGATGACCTGAAAGCAGAGATCCTTGACAGAGTTTGATTTACCAGAGGTGTCAGAACACAGAGATTCCACTCATGGATGTTTTTGGACATAAAGTCCCTGTATTGCTATGCCAAGGGAGAGCTCCTGGACATAAAGGGGCTTCCACAGTCTAGACAGCAACCAACTAGATAAATTTGACAGTAATGCTGATGTATTCAAGATCAGGATGTAGGTCCCTGTCAATAGGTTGAGGAAGGAACCTGATGCAGAAGATAATGAGAAATTAGTGGGTCGTTTGAGGACAGAGAAAGCTCAGGAAGCCAACAGGCTCATCACTGAGAATGAGAAGGACCTGGCTAAAGCAGCTAAAGAGACGACTGAACCTAAAAAAGCCTCAGTATGAAGAAAGTTGATCAAAACAATGGGACAATGCAGAAAACTTATGGTTAAGAGCAATGAAGAGGCTTCCATATGAAACCTGGACAGACCAAGCCATCTGTCCCTGATGAATGTTCCCAAGGTGGATAATAACACTATAGCAAGAAAAATGTTTTACAAAGATCTCAGACCTAGAGAAAGGAAAGATCAGCCAGGTGATTACAGACAGTGATCTTTCAAAGGAAGAAACTGGAATCCTTCTTAAAGTGAATGATGAGAATATGGAGATTGAGGTGGTGGAAGATTAACATGGGCATACAAAGCAGAACACGGTCATGAGTCACTTTAAAATTGTGAAGTATCCTGTCAGCTCTCTGTCTCAGGAGGCCATACTACATAGAGCTAAGGACAAGGAGAAACAAGAGGGGGACAAAGAGAGACAAGAGGGGAACAAGCAGAGATGGACTCCATTTCAATGGGACCAAAAAAGCCTGACATTGAAGAAAGGCAAATTTCTGCTCAAATGAGGGACATCAGGATTATATCAAATTACATTTCTTAGTGGAGGAGGAATGTGTTTGGGGGCAACAAGGTGCCCTACAGGAAGAAGATACATATGTCTATTCTGAAGTATAGGGAAAGCCCTCACATGTATAAGCTGAAAGAGCAAGTTGTGCAGGAGCTGCCACACAATGGCAAACAGAAGGAACAAGATCTAATAGTTTGTCTCAGAGAAGCAGAAATCCCTAATCCCTCCTCCCAGCAACAAGAGACAGATTACCTGAAGCAGAAGGAATCAGCTCAGAGAGAGAAGTAGCTATTGTGATATACTGTACAAAAGTAGAGTGCTAGTTCTGAAGAGACTGACACTGACCTCCAAGACCTGAATACACAAGGTGTTGAGCTGAGTACAGAATGATGTCTGCAAAAAGGTGCTATGCAAAGTGTTATTAAAGGATTTTGTATAGGAGAGAGAAGAAAGAGGATGAAAGTGTCCTTGATCTTCCAGAATTATTCAGGGAGGTTCTAATGAACAAGACAGAGGATATTCTTCAGCTGAACATTCAGCTCAAGCAGAGTTCACTGGATGTGCAACAAGTCAAGGAGTACAAGTTACAGCTGCATGAAGAGAAGAACAATGAAAAGCTGGAAGCCTTGGAGACAAAGCAAGAATAATTAAAAAATTATATGAAAAGAAGCAATTAAAAGAGGAAGAAAATTGGGTAAAACCTACAAAAACTCAAAAGCCTGAAAAGGTGCTAGCCTCTTTGATGTTTCAGCCTGGAGCCACTGAACAGCTGGATACATGCCAAAAAAAACAAAGTTCTGAGGTGTTCTTTATAGCAGTTGCAGATCTCATAGGAAGGGAAGCCAGTAAAATCAAGGGTTCCTGTTGTGTGAATGGTGATGCAGCTGATGTTCAAATCCTAAAAGAGTCAGAAGAGGCCCTAGGAAAGGTCATATTTATGAAGCCTGTGAAGGATAATGTACCAGAGCCCAAGCGGTTTGGCAGTATGAAATGGCTTAGTTTTTAAGAGAATTATTAGCCTGCTTATTGTGGCACCTGGGACAAAAAGAGCCAGGCCATCTGTCCTTGCAAACAATGGGATCAGAATAGCTGCAGGACTATGAAGGAGACAGTGATGAAAAGTGGGAAGAGAAATAGCATGTTAATTTGCTGTCCCATAGGGAAGGGGATGATGATGAACCTAGGAGGAGCTGGAATTGCAGTATGAGGTTATCGAGAAATTGCAGATTGAGCTTGAACAACAGGGATCCAACTGACATGAAGTCAGCGATAGTCAAAAAAGTCTGGATCAGGTGGGCCAGCAACAGGTGGAAAATCTACAGAATGAGCTGAGGAAGGGAGCCCAACAAACTTAAATTGTGACAGAGCTTGAGCAAGAGTTACAGGGATTTGCAGCATAGAGTCTTCTCTTATCCAGAGACAGGCAAGGAAGGAAGAAGCCAAACTTCAAAGTATGGATGGTGTCTTCAGTAGTGTGAGGCAAGAGATGGCAGAGCTGAAAGTAAAGAGGGAGAGTAGAGATATAAAAATAGAAAGTGAAGTGCAGAAGCTCATCCTCTTTCTTCTCTCTCCTATACAAAATCCTTTAAAAAAACTTTGCATAGCACCTTTTTGCAGACATCATTCTGTACTCAGCTCAACACCTTGTGTATTCAGGTCTTGGAGGTCAGTGTCAGTCTCTTCAGAACTAGCACTCTACTTTTGTACAGTATATCACAATAGCTACTTCTCTCTTTAAGAGCTGATTCCTTCTGCTTCAGGTAATCTGTCTCTTGTTGCTGGGAGGAGGGATTAGTGATTTCAGGAGGCCATGAACACTAGTATAACACAAGAGCTGCAGAACAAACCCCTGACCAAAATGCTCTAGCCCAAAGCCTCACAGAAATTCTCACAGGTATGAGTGCCTGTGACCTAACCAAAATGGTCAAGAAACTAGAGGAACATGTGCATAGTCTGAGGGATTTTGCCACTTATTCTACTTTTAGTGAATACAAGAAAAGTTCCAGGGTTAGTGAGATGGACTTGAAAAAGCCTGAGTTTGGAGATATTTTGTGGAACATGGGGCAATAGAAGGATATTTCCTTAAATGAAAATAGACATTTGGCAAAGTTACAGAACATGATACACATGGGGCCTCATTCAATTGTGATTGCCCATTTAAATAGGGCTCTATATAAGCAGGTAGCATATTTTTTTACAGAAGTTTTTAGTTAGTGAACATCTATCCAAAAGCAAAGTCTTCACTAACTAAAAACTTATTTAAAAATATGCTCTGTGCTTAAATAGAGCCCTATTCATTTGGCCAAATGGCAATTGAAGCCCATGGTCCATGAGGAGAGCTGTAAGATTATGGCCATGTCTGACCACCAGGCTGACAATAAGACCTACTCCCAAGGCTATCAGCAGCAGCAGGACATTTGTCATAAGTTAATGTGGGTGACTTGAATCTAAAAAAATAGAAACCTCTTGAATGAGGCCATGGCCTTCTGAATCCCTTCTACCAGTGCAAAATGAAACACCTGCAACATAGCCTCCTTCATATGAACCCCATCCCTTAAATAGTGAGATTTTTCAGACCCTCTAAATCCTTATGCCATATTGATATTCCCCAAACTTGCTATGGTTTTGTTATCCCTCTTCCTGCACCTATTCAATACTGCTCAATTAATTGCAGACCACCAATTAAACGTTGGTACTATTTCTGACTATATAATGAATAGGTGTGTATTAAGGACCAGCAGCTGTGCCACATTCCTTTTCATTACCCCAATTAAATATTTTACTTGGGAGTCTGCCCAGTTTATTCTCTCCTGCGTGAATAAGGATTATTTGAGGAGGCCCAAAAACCCTGGTATAATATACAGCATTAATTAAGACTTCCTCATTCACCAAATTCCTCTCACTACAAGTCAGTGGAGATATAGCTTGTCTGGTGGGAATCCCAACTGTAGGCCATCATCCTTTATGGTGGCTCCTCTACATGTCCAATATATATAGGAGTGCCCCATCAGTCAGTTCCACCTTTGTACCATAAAAGTATTATTAAAAAGATACAGATTAGTTGCATCTGGCCAAATATTAGAATGGACCCTATTAGAACGTCACCTCCCTATTCTTTTAACAGCTGCATTACCAGCCCTAACTTTGCCACCTCCATGGCCGCACCTATTTTAAAGGAATATGTACCAAACTTCACAGGGTTAAGCCCAATTTTGGAGAGACACCTCCATAACATCGCTACAGATTGGTATTGCTACAATGAAACCTTGTTCAGATGAATTAGGTATGACCCACTACATGTAGGATGAATGCAAGGTATTGCTTAAATAAGGCATAAGAATGGCAGTCATTATTGATTGGGTATAAACAAATAGAGATGCCTTTTCTCCCTGGTCTTTTTTTGATTTTCTTAAGTGTATCAAGAGTGAGGAACTGATAGGAAATAATTCTATAAACTCCCTCTTCCATATCTTCTCCCTTAACTCTTGCGAATCATAACCTTCCAGTAGGCTAATTCTACAAAACAAAAAGGTAGATTGAACAGAGTCTGCCACTTCTAACAACGTGGCAATTGTCATTCCTTTGTCATCCTAATCCCCTTCCTTTTCTGCTGAACTATTATCCTTACTTTCACCCTCAGAAAGCTTAAGTTATGTTGTTGTTATAATAGGTTGGTAATAGGTGTTTCCCTGGCAGACATCAATTTAGATAACATCTTAGACCTCAGATCATGCCCCTTGTTGCCTCTGTAACCTTTCTCAGACCTCAGATCATGTTCTCTGGTATTTGAAATATGTGACTTGCACATGCCCTAATAGCCAGACCTCAGCTTTCCAGGATCAGAAGGTCCAGTTACAACATCCTCTTCCTCCTCTTGTCACATAACTTTCTCAGCCCCCCCCGTGCAAACATATATATATATATATATATATATATATATATATATATATATATATATTGTGACTGTTTGCCCCCTAGAGGATGGTGCCAGGTACAAAAGGATGAAGAGTTCTTGACAGGACTGGCAGAGTTAAACTCCTGGAGAACTCCTAATTGGCCCCAACTGAAGCTTCACTTTAAAGCCTGGAAAGCAGACATGGGAAGTGATGCTGATTAGGCTCTGGCCTAAGGGCTGTGGGCGTGTGTGAATCTACAGTCTGTTTGAAGAAGCTGGAAAAGAGAACCATAGACAGCTCAGTTACTGATCCTGTGAGCTGGGATAAGCTCTTAAGTAAGAAAGTAAGGGAGCCTGCTTAAAATACTGATTGAAATACAGAGAGACACTGACTTGTGAGTAAGGATTGCCTGGAGTGTACAGCCAGCATCAGAACAAGAGATACTGAGGATTTCAGCTTGATCTGGGAGGAGAAAGATACATAGCTCCTGAACTGGACCTGGCGGGACTTACAAAGTGGGTGCCAAAGCAGCACTGGAAGCTGCCCTTAAGAGGATCAGTCTATGTGACTGCAACAATATTTACTAGAGAGACTGTTTGCTCTAAGAGGAGTGGGTCTGCAGAGGATCCATTGCAACTGGGAGAGAGAGACCGGACTTAAAGGTACCACCCCTCTGTGTGAAAAGGTATTGTTTTATCTTCAGACCGAGAAGCAGGCTCAGGGCTAGTCAGGGTGTTCCTGAAAATAATAATAAGCAAGCCTGTTTGTGTAGATGTTTCTCTTATGCTGAAGTTAAGCTATTGTTTGTTTTGAAACACTTTACTAAAGCAAAGATACAAGTATATCAGGACTCAGTAGTTTATAGGAAATCACAGAAGCAACCAGTAGTCAAAGGCCGGCCTTGTCACAATATATATATGTATATATTTATTGCCTTCTCTCTCACACTCCCACTTCTCTCTCCTCTTTTTCTCACTCTGTCTTTCTTCCCCTCTCCCTCTCCCTTTCTCTCCATGTCTATCTCCCTATTCCCTCCCTTCTCTCTCTTTCTCTCTCCCCTCTTTTTCTCTACTCTCCCCAATCTCTCGCAACCCCCTCTCTTTTCCCTCTTTCATTCTATCCCTCTATTTCACTCTCTATTTCTTCTCCCCCTCACTTTCTCCCCCCTTTCTCCCTACCCCTCTCTCTCCCTTTACTTTCTCTCTGCTTTCTCTTTCTCTCCCTATCCCCCACTCTCTCTATCCCCTTCTTCTCTCTTTCTTCCCCTTTCTTTCTCTCCCCTCTCTCTCTCTCCCTCGCTTTCCTCCTTGCCCTATGCATCCCCTCTCTCCTCATGCTTCTATCTCCATGTGTCTCCCTCTTCCCCTTGCATATCTACCCCATGCCTCTCTTCCCCATGCATACCTCTCATCCATTTCTCCTACTCTCCCTCCATTTTTCCCCTTGCCTCTCACTCCCTCCATGTGTCTCCCTCTCCCCCCACATCTTTCCCCCTCTCCCTCCATGTCTCCCCCTCCCCTTTTTCCCTCCACATGTCTCCTTTTTTCATCTTTTCCCCTATTCCCCAAGTCTCTCCCTCCCTCCATGTCTCCTTCTTTCCCCCATGCCTCTCCCTCCCTCCATGTCTCCTTCTCTTCCCCATATCTCCCCTCCCCCCCATGCTTCCCTCTCCCTCTATGTCTAATATTTCCCTTTCTCCCTCCATGTGTCTCCCTTTTTCCCCTTTGCCTCTCTTTCTCATGCCTCTCCCTCCCTCCATGTCTCCTTCTCTCCCCCCATGCCTCCCTCTCCCTCCATGGCTCTCCCCTCCCTCTTACCTCCTGCTCCTGCTCCATGCTGCCAGTCTGCTGGCTCTTCCCTCTTCAGGCTCCTCCCCCCTTAGATGTGCCACTCCCATGTTTATGCCTATATTGTTTATTGCTTTAGTTACTACTAGTGCTTTATCCTTATTGCACCTCTGATCTGAATTTAATTTATTATTGCTTTATTAGTACTTTATCTATATTCCATCTCTTATTGTATTGTATGTAGCTCTCCTTACTTGCAGTTGCCTAGTTTTTTAACATTATTTTTACTTATTGGTATCTTCAGTTGATAGTACCCTGAGCAAGTTGAGTGGTATTCTAGGAACGCTTTGTTTCCTTCTGTCAGGGAGCATGTGACAACCAGCTTTCTCCCAATCTGAGTTGCTGGGTGTGTAGCCAGAAAGTGTGGGATCAACATAGGTTGTATCCTTCAGGTAGGAGGCATCATAGGGTTCTTCTTCTCTGACCTGCGTTGTGGGGCTCTGCTTCCACACTTATTTTGTCATGTTGCCACTGCCCCCATTTGTAGTTTTATTATATCACTCTTATTCTTGCTCTGGTTTTGACACCATGTATATACCAATTATTTTTGTGGGCAATTATTATTATTTTTTTTTAACCTTTGTATATTCAATATTGCTATTGTTATGCAGGAAACTATGTATGACCTTATTTGTTAACAGTTCTGAGGTGACAAGTTAAGCACATTAGGGTCATATTATATGACTAAGATTATTAATTTTGTAATAAATGCAAACCTTGCTTATTTCACTGCATTGTGGCTGTATACAGTAATTTAGAACAAATAATCTATTATCCTTGTTAAATTTTACCTGTGTCTTAGCTAATGGATTTCTTTATGATATGGTAGCTCAAATTGTTTTAAAAAGAGCTTAGCATGTTACGATTATAAAGGCAAACAGCTATCAGCAGTATAAGTGCATCACACTTTACTGGAATCATATACATACATATTTTATGAATAACATTTCAAAACTAATATAATGACACATTCTAGAAATGAAAATTATAACTAAAATATTTAACCTGAATGTATTATACTAAAAAGCTATATATGATTGCTCTCATTAAATATGTCCCCCACTAAATATTAGTTGCTTATGTAGAAATGAAGATTGGCACTCCAGTTAATTTCACACTTAAACTATTAAACAGAGAGCATGATTACTACCATAATCCTAATGAAATCTGACATTTATCCCCATAGCTATTGTGAAAGAAGGTATCAGAGATAAGGTTCAGTTTAAAAGCCATTGTATGTGAGATATTATGACATGAACATCAAAATGCTTTGTTGCAGAGCATTTAATGGAGGTGCTATATAGAAAACTAAAGAGATCAAACTGACCTTTATGTCATACTTTAAATTATTATTTTTCTGAGAGAATGTACCTATCTGTCCAAGCAATGCAGAACAAAAGATCAGTGCACATTCATTATTTTCAATACACTGTTTTAATATTTGTATTTATCTTTACTGTGTAGCATGATGTATTACCTAATTCACTATTCTTGTAATTAATTTAGATTTTTGTGAGCAATCTTTCCATAACCAGGAATTTTATTCTTAGGTTAAACACCCTTGGTTATTTGTATAGCTTAACATAGATAATGCCCTATATATGTGGCAATGCTCTGTAAGTTTACCTTGCAAATCCTTTTATTTTTTGTAATTTTGCATGTTTTCGTTAAAAAGAGGTGTAGAGAGGTATTTGCATATAATTTACCAATTTACAATATCTAAGCAAGATGTTCGGAGGGTTACAATGTTGCTATCTAATTTTAATATTATTACTTTTTATTATATAATTTCTGATTTCCTTCAACATTGCTGGCTGTGCCCTCAACATGTAGGCTCAGTACCTAAGCCTACATTATATATTTAACGTTAAGCTTGAAATTAATGGTTCTTTTTTAAACAGCATTTAAACTGGCTATTTATCACACTAGCCAGATTTTCTGAACTGAATTATTGAGGCATGAACTCCTTCTAAATTGTGCTATAGTCTGTGTAGTTAGCATGGGCGGAGCTATCGCTGGTGCAACCGGTGCTATGCACCGAGGCCCTGGCCAGGGGGACCCCTAGTGTCTTTTTATTATTTTTTTTGTATTTATTTATTTTATTTTAAGTTTTGGGGTACCCCGTAGCCTGCATACTATTATGAACACTGTAACTGGCATCCCCCTAGGCCCCGACAAATGCTGCCTGGACGCCTCACAACAAAATACCCCCCGCCTGTTTCTGAAGTGGACTAGCTTGATTCCCCTGATCCCCTGGTCCTGCTCTCTGCTTGTGTCTGCTGGCAGGGGGAGGAGCCAGCAGAGGGAAGAGTCACCAGACAGGCAGGAAGGAGCAGGAGCAGGTGGCAAGAGACAAGGGAGAGGCATGGAGGGATGGGGAGACATGGAGACATAGAGGGGGAGAGGGAGGCATGGGGGAGAGAAGGAGACATTTAGGGAGAGGCATGGGGTAGAGAGGCATGGGGGGAGAGAAGGAGACATGGATGGAGGAAGAGGCATGTGGAAGAGAGGCAAAGGGGTAAAGGGGAGACACATGGAGGGAGAGAAAGGGGAAGGGGAAGACATTGAGGGAGAGGGGGAAACATGGCGGGAGAGGGAGGCATGGGGAGAAGGGGAGACATGGGGAGAGAGTCAATGGGAAAGAGGGAGACACGTGGAGGGAGATAGAGGTAAGGGGAGACATGGAGGGGGAGACATGGGGGAGAGGGAGAGACATGGGGGTCAGGGAGAAATGGGGAGAGATGGAGAGGCATGAGGAGAGAGGCAAGGGTAAAGATGGAGACACATGGAGGGAGAGAGAGGTAAGTAGGAGACATGGAAGGAGAGGGGAGACATGGGGGAGAGGGAGGCATAGGGGAAAGGGGGAGAGGGTGACTTGGATGTAAAGGGAGAGGAAAGGTGGAGAGAGAAAAGGGGAAAGAGGGAGACACATGAATGGAGAGAGAGGTAAGTGGGAGACATGAGGGAGAGTAGAAGACATGGGGAGAGGGATACATGGGGGAGAAGGGGAGACATGGAGGGAGGGGTAGACATGGGGAGAGAGGGAGAGGAATGGGGTAGAGAGGCAAGGGGAAAGAGGGAGACACCTGCAGGAGAGAGAGGCAAGGGGGAAACATGGAGGGAGAGGCATGAGGGGAGAGGGGGAAACATATGGCAAGGGGGAGAATGAAAGAGGCAAGGGGGAGAGTGAGATGAAGAGATAGGGAGAGATAGAGGGGGAGCAAGAGAAAGAGAGTGAGAGAAAGAGAGAGGGATAGAATGAGAGGGAGTAAAGAGATGAGATAAATAGAGAGGGGTGGGAAAGAGAGGAGGCGGGAGAGAGAGGGGAGAGGAGAGAAAGAAAGGGGAGAGAGAGGGAGGGGAGAGAGAAGGAGAGGGAGAAGGACACAGAGAGAAAGAGGGAGTTGAGAGAGAGGGAGAGGTTGAGGGGGAGAGGGAAAGAGAGAGTGGGGAGAGGGAGAGAAAGAGAGGGGAGGGAGAGGAGAGAAAGAAAGAGAGAGAGAGAGAGAGAAGGGAGAGGAAGAGAGGGGAGATTGAGAGACAGTGGGAGAAAGTGAGATGAGAGGGAAAGAGAGAGAGGGAAAAGAGGGAGAGGGGGAGAGAGAAAGAGAGAGAACGGAGGGGAATACGGAGAAAAACATGGAGAGAAAAGAAGAGAGAGAAAGAGAGGGAGTGTACAGCCTGTAAAACAGTGTAAATTTACTGTCCCCTCAAAATAACTCAACACACAGCCATTAATGTCTAAACTTTTGGCAACAAAAGTGAGAACACCCCTAAGTGGAAATGTCCAAACAAATTTCCAGTACTGCCTTAATGGGCATGGAGTTCACAAGAGCTTCACAGCCCTCTTCTAATCCTCCATGATAACATCACGGAGCTGGTGGATGTTAAAGACCTTGCACTCCCCGTACCTTCTATTTGAGGATGCCCCACAGATGCTCAGTAGGGTTTCGGTCTGGTAACATGCTTTGCCAATCCATCACTTTTACCTTCAGCTTCTTTAGCAAAGCAGTGATTATCTTGGAGGTGTGTTTGGGGTCTTTATCATGTGGGAATACTGCCCTGCGGACCAGTCTCTGAATGGAGGGGATCATGCTCTGCTACAGTATGTCACAATACATGTTGGCATTCATGGTTCCCTCAATGAACTGTAGCTCCCCAGTGCCGGCAGCACACATGCAGGCCCAAACAATGACACTCCCACCACCAAAAGTATTCATCTATACTGAGGAAAGGTAATTGAATGAATCACAAAATGAGAGAAAAACGAATAAGAAACAAAGAACACAAAAACACTGATATTATATGAAACCCTCAGTCTGAACGTAAACAGCGATGAAGAGAGAGTAGAGGCAGCAGCTGACATCTTCAGGTAAATGCATATTGGGGCATATATTTGTATATATATATTTGTATATATGTTTGGTCTGGGCCTGCATGAGTGCTGCCGGCACTGTAGAGCTACAGTTTATTGAGGGAACCATGAATGCCAACATGTACTGTGACATAATGAAGCAAAGCATGATC
The DNA here is from genome assembly GCA_027410445.1 of Discoglossus pictus. Classification (NCBI taxonomy): domain Eukaryota; kingdom Metazoa; phylum Chordata; class Amphibia; order Anura; family Alytidae; genus Discoglossus; species Discoglossus pictus. Next base: position 162,471,987 of record CM050169.1, read on the forward strand.
CCCTCCCTTCGGAGACTGGGCCGCAGAGCAGTATTCCAACATGATAACGACCCCAAACACACCTCCAAGATGACCACTGCTTTGATAAAGAAGCTGAAGAAAGCTGAAGGTAAGGTGAGGGACTGGCCAAGCATGTCACCAGACCTAAACCCTATTGAGCATCTGTGGGGCACCCTCAAATGGAAGGTGGGTAAGTGCAAGGTCTTTAACATCCATTAGCTCCATGATGTCATCATGGAGGAGTGGAAGAAGACTCCAGTGGCAATCTGTGAAGCTCTTGAGAACTCCATGCCCATGAGCGTTAAACATTTACACTTTGGGCCCAATTTGGACATTTTCACTTGGGGGTGTGTGTTGAGTTTTTTTGGGGGGCAGCACATATACACTGTTATACAGGCTGTACACTTACTACTTTACATTGCAGCAGAGTGTAATTTCTTCAGTGACAAGAAAATATATAATAAAATATTTACAAAAATGTGAGGGGTGTACTCACTTTTGTGAGACACTTTTGTGAGACACTATATATATATATATATATATATATATATATATTTGCACAGTCCCTTGCATTGTCTCTCTCATATAGACTTTAGTCCATTTCCATGGTGCTCTATTAACTCACTTGCCCTTGATCTCTCTCCTCTTGCTCTAAGTATCTCTTTTCTATTTTGCACTGGCAGTCTCCTTTGCCCTAAGTGTCTCTCTCCTCCCAACCCTAGCACACACTCTCTTGTATTGCACTGGCTGACTTGCAGACACTCAGACACCATCACCCATCATGCTTTATATATTTTTTTCAGTGAAAATAAAAACCATGAGATCAAAATGTTAGTGTGATATAATGTATAATAAAATTAAGACCCTTACCCAATTATCTTTTTATTTGTTTTGGAGGGGCAAACATTTTTTTGCACCGGTGCCCTCCATTCCCTAGCTCTGCCACTGGTAGTTATGAGGGAGGGGCCTGATTTTAGGATAGGAAAGTTAATTCACGGTTGGGTTATGTTTCCCATTCATAAAAATAATATGTAAACTATGCCATTAAATCACATGTTTTGCCACTAAGTAGAATATTACAAACATAAAAGGAAATGCTGTAGAACCAACAATTGCAAACATAACAGTTCTCCTTGTCACTTTACACCTTCATGAGCAAGGATACAGGATCAACTATTGACTTTTAGATATTACATATGACATTGAAAATTAACTCATTTCATTAACTTCAATAGAGAGGATTTAACATGTTTACATAATCCAGTAAGAAAAGTAGAAAACAAAGAGACAACATTTTAACTCATCTGTAACAGGAAATAACTTAAATAGGAAATAGGGATTTGATCTGAGTAATTGTCAAGTCTACCATGTTTTTATAAAGTATGTAACTAAACCCAGTTATTTAATAAAAACTACAATAAGATAAATATATGTGCTAAAAAGTCTTATATGTAAAAATAAAAAGTAATCAAAGTAACTATGATTATATAACAGTTATGTAACAGTGGGCTAACTTATATTGACTACCTCACTCATTGCCTAGTTAGTTGGGTCCAGATATTAGATTGCATATAGCCCATCATTCAGGCAAATCAGATTGCGACATAATTGATCTGGCCCATACCTGATTTGGCTTCTTACTTACCTGAATTGGCCACTTGCTTACCTGAATGCTATTATAGCATCTCCATTTGTGGATGGGCTGATAGCACAGCTTAGGCAACATACTCTGGCTAGGGGTCCTGGATGGTTGGCTACCATTGTTGAGCATTGCTTCTGCCCCTGCTTCCTCTCACTCATACTCACCCCCACTCCCTGATTTGTCCCACATTTATCCCCATTCAGACATTTATGTCCCTTCTCATGTGCCCATTTCTGCCCCAATTGACACCTCCTGATTCCCAAATCAAGTTGCTAGAACCCCTGAGCGCCAGTCACCCCATTTCCATAGCCCTCAGCATTACCCCCATTCAATCAGCACCAATAGCTATATGCCTACAACCAGGGGTCACTCCTATTGCGTTATGTGTTCCACTGTGGAACGCATGGAGGAGGATGTGGCCCAGCCACAGGCTGCTTCATTCCCAGCTCGCAGATCGTGGCCTGGAGCAGATAAGAGCAGATTTGCAGATCTGAGGTCTGAAGATGCATCTGTTGTGAGGTCTGGGGCATCTGGTTTAAGGTCTGGGGCTTGGTCTGCATGTTCAAAGATGGCAGCCGAGCCTATTAGTGGAAGAAAGGCCCAGGCCAAAGCCACGCTCATCATTTCATTAATATCAATTAACACTAATAAAAGAAAGTAAAAAGGATCCACCAGTGTAGTAAAAACATTTTTATTTTACATTTATTAAAGGTCACTTACAAAATAAGAATCTCAAAAATCAATAAAAGATGGGGGACAAAATACTTTGGTGAGAGGGCTTCTAAGTGTTTCATCTGGAAAAGCCATCCTTAGGCATAGAATGGTGTGAAAACAAATGATATACATAACTTTTTGAATGAAAGTACCAAACAATCAATCAGCTTCATCATTTAAACAATCCATACAATTCCAACCAATTGGCATTCAAATGAAAGGAGCCTTACACAATCTTATAGCCATAATATACCCATCATGTAAATAACAATTAACTCAATAAAAATAAATAAATAGCAAAATAAAACTTTAAATCAAATTTTAAGATTGTTGTGTGTTTTTGTGTGATTCAGAGTGTTTGCAAATACTGTTGGCTCAATTCAAACTTTGCAGACTTTCTCTGCCAGTATTTTAATTTTAGCATATCCTTGTTTCATAATTTAGAAAAATAGTACATTTGTGTTTTGTCCATTTGGATGTCTAAAAATAATTTTATAAACTTTTTTCATGCTCAGAATTAATAGAAATATCTTTATCACGCTGCACTGTGGGAAACTTTGAAACCAAGACCTATAATAATATACTGTATATACAATTGTTTACTCAATACACATCAATATATGCTAACAAACATGAACTGTGCTATTTTATGAGAATTAATTAGAAATGCGTACATCTGTGAAATCTTCTCACTACATGCTGTGTGATTACCACCGGTGTGCAATGCACAGGAAAGAAAACAAAACACAGCATGACTGAAAAAAATCCCTTTAAATAATATAACTGTATTTGTCTTTACAATAAATGCATGCTCACCTTTTAGATTTGATAATGGTATACTCGTAGTTCACTTTGTTTTTTCACCCTATCACAACTTTGTTTTAACTAGAATCACTACAATAAAATACCTTCTAGCTACTTCTCAACTCCTTTCAAACACCAGATATACTGCTAGTGGGTATAATTTTCAAGCTGATCATGGGCCTGAATCAATTGCCCGATTCGTAAATTATACACCATATGGACTAGAACAGTATTGGCATTCATTTTTATTATTTTGTATTTTGAGTGTTTGCAAGTCCCATTGCACATCGGGCCCCCAAACCTAATTGATTGACGTAATGATGGTGGTCTCATTTTCTATTGATCATATTCCCTCCGTAAATTGCTACGGGTGAGTGCATAGTTTATTCAATTGAATAGCACCGGAATCAGAGACGAACTTGCAATTGAATTGGGCTCATATATTGTAATTTCCATTCCACAGTCGAGTGTGCTTCTGAAACTTTGCAGGACTGTGTTCTAAACTTTTTCATTTGTTAATGAAGATGCAATATAATTGTTCCATAGAACATTAAACTAGTACTTGTAGAATAATGAAATCTATATTGACATTTTAACTATTTTGTTACATTACAGCCTTAAGTTCAATGTTTTGCTAATCTGAATTGTATGTGATGGATCAGAACACAATAGCCTAAGTTGGTGAAGTGAAATGAGAAAAATATATACATAAATTTTTTTTTCGAAATAGAAAACAGAAAATTGGCATGTGCGTATATATTCACCCCCTTTATTATGAAGCCCATTAAAAGCTCATACATAATCACAAATAAAAGCAGGAGCCACCAGTAACTAAACACTGCCATGAAGACCAAGGAACTCTATAAACAAGTAAGGCACAATGTTGTTGAGAAGTACAAGACAGGGTTAGGTTATAAAAAAATATCCAAATCTTTGTTGATCCCCAGGAGCACAATCAAATCTATCATAACCAAAAGGAAAGAACATGGCACAACAGCAAACCTGCCAAGAGACGGCCGCCCACCAAAACTCACGGACCGGGCAAGGAGGGCATTAATCAGAGAGGCAGCACAGAGACCTAAGGTAGCCCTTGAGGAGCTGCATAGTTCCACAGTAGAGACTGGAGTATCTGTACATAGAACGACAATAAGCCGTACACTCCATAGAGTTGGGCTTTATGGAAGAGTGGCAAGAAGAAAGCCATTACTTTCAGCAAAAAAACAAAATGGCATGTTTTGAGTTTGAGAAAAGGCATGTGGAAGACTCCCAAAATGTATGGAGGAAGGTGCTCTGGTCTGATGAGACAAAAATGTAACTTTTCGGCCATCAAAGAAGACGCTATGTCTGGCACAAACCCAACAGATCACATCACCCAAACAACACCATCCCCACAGTGAAACATGGTGGTGGCAGCATCATGCTGTGGGAATGTTTTTCAGCAGCCGGGACTGGGAAACTGGTCATAGTTGAGGGAAAGATGGATGCTCCTTAATACAGGGAAATTCTTGAGCAAAACCTGTACCACTCTATGCGTGATTTGAGGCTAGGATGGAGTTTCACAAGCGCAAACCATCCAACTTGAAGGAGCTGGAGCAGTTTTGCAAGGAGGAATGGGCAAAAATCCTGATGCAAATCCTCAAACAATCCATGTTAATTCCAGGTTGTGAGGCGAAAAACACAAAAAAATGCCAAGGGGGTGAATACTTTTGTAAGGCACTGTTATGTTTGTTTCTAGAGAATATAGCTGATTTTTCCCATCAGGCAAAAATGTACATTTGAGGGATCCTGTCACAATCTTGTGCAGGGATAGCCCCTTTACTTGTGATTAGGCTGATATGTCCAAAATGTTTGTTCTTTTTTTGCTAATTACAAAAGACAGCTACAGTAATCTATCACATATAACAAGCCACTAAAGGGACTTGAAATCACTAAAACTGCTGTGCCTCATTAGATAGAGGATTACAAACCCTGCTGAAAAGCTCTTTACATTTTTAAACCTGAACAGGTATTGATCAAGTTATAGGCATTTTTATTTATTACTTATGCCACCATTGAAGCCCTCTCACAATAATGTACATATGTAATGAGAATGGATTAATGGCAACACAGACAAATAGCTGCTTCATATGGCCATTCAGTCAAGCATGGGAACTGTCTGAGGGCCTCATTAGGCCCCAGGGCCACCTTTTGCCCACAATTCCACTATGCTGCATGGACAGACAAATTTTACTTAGTATGAACATTAAATATAAACAAATGAATCAATGATCCCTGCACAGCATGTTGCAATGACTTCTGGCATGCAGCCTCATAATATACATATTTTAAGCTTGAACTCAAATCTCTTCAGTGGCCCTACGTTTTTTTTTCTTTGTAATCTTTGAGAGTGCCTAACACCTTGGTTGTTACCTACCTATAGGTAAAAAGGGTAGGGTGGAAAAAGCACAAGCACTCCTAGTGTAGGATGTTAATTATATGGAAAGATGGACAAGTCTCTGATGATAATGTGCTCACCTTAGACTACTTCAATATATATGAGGTAATTTTTGTCTTGAAACATGGAGTGGAAACGTCTTCCTTCTGTCTGTCAGACGTGGCTCTTTTGTTGCTTCTTTTTTCAATGTTAGTATATTTCTGATTATGTACAGTGCCTTGCAAAAGTATTCACCCCCTTGACTTTTTACCTATTTTGTTACATTACAGACTTAAGTTCAATGTTTTGTTTATCTGAATTCTATGTGATCAGAACACAATAGTCTTAAGTTGGTGAAGTGAAATGAGAAAAATATATACAAAAAACTATTTTTTATAAATTGAAAACAGAAAATTGGCATGTGCTTATGTATTCACCCCCTTTGTTATAAAGCCCATAAAAAGCTCTGGTGCAACCAATTACCTTCAGAAGTCACATAATTAGTGAAATGATGTCCACCTGTGTGAAATCTAAGTGTCACATGATCTGTCATTACATATACACACCTTTTTTGAAAGGACCCAGAGGCTGCAACACCTAAGCAAGAGGCACCACTAACCAAACATTGCAATGAAGAACAATGAACTCTACCAAACAAGTAAGGAACAATTTTGTTGAGAAGTAAAAGTCAGGGTTAGGTTATAAAAAAATATCCAAATCTTTGATGATCCCCAGAGAAAAGGCATGTGGAAGACTCCCAAAATGTATGGAGGAAGGTCCTCTGGTCTGATGAGACAAAAATGTAACTTTTCGGCCATCAAAGAAGACGCTATGTCTGGCACAAACCCAACAGATCACATCACCCAAAGAACACCATCCCCACAGTGAAACATGGTGGTGGCAGCATCATACTATGGGGATGTTTTTCAGCAGCCGGGACTGGGAAACTGGTCAGGGGTGAGGGAAAGATGGATGCTCCTTAATACAGGGATATTCTTGAGCAAAACCTGTACCACTATGTGCGTGATTTGAGGCTAGGACGGCGCTTCATCTTCCATCAGGACAATGACCCCAAACACACTGCTAAAGCAACACTTGTGTGGTTTAAGGGGAAACATGTAAATGTGTTGGAATGGCCTAGTCAAAGCCCAGACCTCAATCAAATAGAAAGTCTGTGGTCAGACTTAAAGATTGCTGTTCACAAGCACAAACCATCCAACTTGAAGGAGCTGGAGCAGTTTTGCAAGGAGGAATGGGCAAAAATCCCAGTGGCAAGATGTGGCAAGCTCATAGAGACTTATCCAAAGTGACTTGGAGGTGTGATTGCCGCAAAAGGTTGCTCTACAAACTATTGACTTTAGGGGGGTGAATAGATATGCACATTGAATTTTTCTGTAATTTTGTCCTATTTGTTGTTTGCTTCACAATAAAATAAAAAAAACAACTTCAAAGTTGAGGGCATGTTCTGTAAATTAAATGATGCAAATCCTCAAACAATCTATGTTAATTCCAGGTTGTGAGGCAACAAAACACGAAAAATGCAAAGAGGGATGAATACTTTTGCAAGGCACTGTATTTGTATGTACTATTTATGAATCATGTACAACAATAAATTCATAACTATGTAATATTGTGTCTTGGGTGAAGTAATAAGCCTCTGAATTACCCGTTTTCCGTAAAAAAAAATATTTAATTTGAATAAAACATAATAATAACAACTTTCCGCCACTTAGGTCAGAATACAGGTCATAAAAAATATATAAATATAAAAAAATAAATATGAAAAATGCATTTTGAGTATAATCTAAAATACAAAATAAACATGTTTCTCCATGTTTCCCACGGCTTCCTCAGTGATATGTCACCCTGAACTTCCAGTGGCCTGCACCAAAATTAGTGCAGATAGCGATGTTGCCATAAAAAAGTACATACAAATACATAATCACAAATAAACTAACATTGAAAAAAGAAGCAGCAAAAGAGTCACAACTGTCAGACACAAGGAACACGTTTCCACTCCATGTTTCAAGACAAAAATTACCTCATAAATATTGAGGTTGTCTAAGGTGAGCACATTATCATCAGAGACTTGTCCAACTTTCCATATATTTAACAAGCGATTGCGCTTTTTCCACCCTGCCTATTTTATCCTTCAGTTCTTGAATGATGTCCCTTAAAAAGCAGCAAACACCTAATATACAGAAGTGAGTTAGATCCTTTCAACTATACGGGTGAACAGATCTGAACTATTTAATAATTACTGAAGAAAATACGAGAAGTCCAACACAAATTAAGTCATAAACATATTATTTTGTATAGACAACAGGACCTGGGACCAGTTTAGATAACATCCACTCACACCCACAAGGGTTGCGAAAAGCCCCCAACCCAGTGCTAAGCCATTCCATTGGCCAATAACAACCAAATGTTACCTACCTTTAGTCTGCTGAACTCTTCAAGGATTAATAGCATATCTAAGTTAGCTGGATTAATACAAGGATCCTTGATATTTGCAGCACGTTTCATAGACATTATTATTATTATTATTATTATTAATATCTCAAAATAACTCTAATGATTATGTTGATGCCCCCAGGGCATCAACACCTGGTCCCCCCTCCAATCGGCATGGAACATTTTGAGACCAATTTTAACCAATTATTCACCTGCTGTGTCTTCCTCCAATAGGAGAGCACTGATGTTAGCCCCAAGGTGATTGCTGGGATGTGACCTACCCAGCTGCTTCCTGTGTGGTAATGACATGCTCAGCTGCTGCTTGGCTCTACCAAACAGCAAGAGGAAGAAAAACCACACCAGCAGCAGTAGTCGATGCAGGGAATTGACAACCTGCAAGGGTGGTAATCAAGTGTGAACATGCTGCACAGAGACTTTGATATGAAAATACATAGCACCTTCCAACATGGTGCCAGGCTGCTTTACAACACAAGCAGGAACCCCAGAGTTTGTTACTCCATTTTCCAAACTTTTCCTCAATGCTTTTATCTTATACAATCATTTATTAATGTTACTCTAGTATAATTATCTTAATTGTCTACTTAAATATATCTAACTAGGAACTTAAGATATTTTACTTGAGGCCTTCTTTGTATAACACAAAACGAGGGTTGCAGTTGTTGGCAAGGGGCGCCGAAGGCGCTCCTTGCCAGTAACTGCGACCCTCGCAAACTTTACGTCGTAACGCAAAGAAAATACAAGACACGTTACGACCCATTACAACCTTGCAAAAATTGGCTGCAACACGCGCACATGAAAACATGAAAAATACAACAAATACACACAACAAATACATAAAAAGCTTACTTACAGGAAGAGGGAGCATCCAGGACCTCAAAAACTAAAGTTACACCTCAATTTAAGTAAAATTAAAAGACGAAAACGAGGCTACAAACACCACCAAACACCTACGTATTTGACGAAAAACACCTACGAGATTAAAAAACAAGGACACAACCTGCGCAACCCCAAAATCATTACAAACAAACAACAAACACATAAAAAGGATACTCACAGCAAGGGGGGGCACTGAGGACCTCTGCAAGTGAAGTTACACTTCCATTTATGCACAAATTTTGGAGTTTAGAGACCCGAAAATCACCGAAGCAAGAGAAAAAATGGCCGCCGAACAAAACGAAAACAAGGCTATAGGTCCCTAAACACACAAAACACTACCATAAACACGCAAAACACCACCAAACAGCTATGGATATTACGAAAAAGCCCACCAAACAGCTACAGATATTACGAAAAAGTCGCACGACATAGAAAACGAACGACGCTACATCAGCCACATTATATACACAAAACACCAATAGCTCACTTACAATTTCATTGCCGTCATTTTTTGACGGGCAATTCGCTAGTAAGTTAATAATTGATAGGTAATGTGCCTGTGTATTCCACCCACGCACCCCATATATCTTGAAAACTAGGGATTGTGTCTGCTATAGACTGTGACATGCATTAGTTGATTGCAATATAATTTATTTTGGTTTTAATAACTGCAAATTCTAGTGTCCTTGACTTCCAATTCCTTGCTATGTGGCTTTTGGTTGCGAGGAGTAGGAATTGTAAAAACTTATTTTGTGACTTTAAGAGGGTCAATAATGTGCTCTCTAGTAGGCAAATCTCTGTGCCCATATGTTCTGTGCTATTGGGCATAGCCACCATATATGTATAAAGGATCCAGTAGTTAGATCTCCATAACAATGAGCATTATCCGTATTCTTCCATTTTGCTATTTTCTCATGTGTAGTGTAGGTGCAGTGGAGTACCTTAACGGAAGTCTCTAAAATGTTGTGGTTAAGTGAATCTCTGATTATGTTTACCCATGTGTCTTCCCACTCTTCCTTCTCCCAATGGGTGTTTAGATTTCTCTCCCATGCTATCATGTATTTGTCTTTAGTGTATTCCATTTTAGTGTTAAATAAACCATACATACTTCCCAATATAACCTTGGCAAGGGGGGATTCTTTACATATCCTGGATAGCCAATTGTGTTTAGGTCGGCCATTTGATTGTATCATAGGGTTCACAAAATGTGCTACACTGCAGAAATTATAATGCTCCCCTAAAGGGAGGTCAAATGTATACCTAAGATCCCCAAAGGACATAACAGTGTCTTTTACCATCCATGTCCCCACTCTATCTAGATTTTTGGATTTCCACCATCGGTATGAAGTGGCTGCCATTTCTTTAGGGGCCCTTGGGTGGATTAGAACTGAAGCCAGAGTAGTGTGTCCCATGTATGTTCATCATGTGATTTTCAATGAATATCCATGACGGTTGATGTTCATGTGAATGGGCTAGGGGAATAAAGGCCTTATAATTTAAGGTTCAGGAAGGTCAATCCCCCCATCTTTTTGGGTTTGTGCAGAACATTTTTGGAGATCCTGGCCGGTCCCTGTTTAGCTGGAGTGTTACTCTTTGGAAATCTGATAATTCTCTCATGTTGATTATGATGAGCAAAGTTCTAAATAAATACATTAGTCGGGGTAAAAAAATAATTTTTATAGCGTTTATCCTCCCTAGTCAAGATATTTTGAATTTGGCCCATATATTCAGTTCCTTCTTGAGAATATTGTCCATCGGTGTGTATTTGGCTTTGTATAAGTCTTGTAACTTGGGTGTCAGATTGATTCCTAAGTGTTTAATATGTGCGTGGGACCACTTAAATTTAAAAATATCTGATAGGGCTTCCATTTCTTTTGCTGGAAGGTCTAGTGTTAGGGCTTCAGTCCTTTCTACATGGACTTTGAGTCCTGAAAGGGGACCAAATTCTCCTAGTAGATGCATTAAGGGAGGAATTGAGATTGTCGGCTCTGTTATGCAGCATAAAAGGTCGTTGGCAAATAGTGAAATCTTAAATTGGTGTAACCCAATAGAGACTCCCCGTATGGCCGTATTGGTTCTGATTGCTTGGGCTAGGGGTTCCATGGCTAAGACAAAGAGAAGTGGGAAAACTGGAAAACCTAGTCTTGTGCTTCTCTGTATGGAAATGACCGGCTTTTCTTTCCCCAGAAGTTTCAATATGATGAGATGGTTATAATATGTCTTAGTAAGGTTGAGATATTTTCCCCTAAAACCAAATTTAGTTAATGAAGCTATCAGGTACAGCCATTTCAAGGAGTCAAAGGCCTTGTCTACGTTGAGGGCCAATAAACCGGTTGGAATTTTGGTTACTTTATTATAGTGAATGAGGTGCAAGATTTTCCGAATGTTGTCCCCTGCTTGTCGGACCGGGATAAATCCTACTTGATCTTTGTGAATTAGTTGTGTTAGAAAGTCTGATATTCTGTTTGCCATTATCTTGGCCAGAATGTATATATCACAATTCAAAAGGTATATAGGTCTATAATTTTTTGGCCCTGTTGGATCCTTGCCTTCTTTAGGTAAGAGCACAATTTCAGCCCAATTAAGTTCTGGGGGGACTTGGTCACCTGCCATGATTGCATTATACAATTCAGCAAGATGTGGGGCCAGCGTATCTATGTATGTTTTATAATATTGACTATGAACTTGCCCCTCAAAAAATGGCGGTCAATAAAATTTTAAAGCTGTAAATGCTGTTTGTGACACAATGTAATTCTCTGAGACTCTTAACCTTTTTGTTATCTACAAAGAAGTACAAAAATGTTATCATTTTTTTTTATTATTTTCAACAATAAACTGTTAGACCATCTTAAACTTTTTAATTGTCATGTATACAGTAATAATATAACAATGCATGAAATTTTTCAGAATATGTATTGTGAACCATTACATAATGTTTTCTAATATGCAACTTATATTGTAAACAGTGTTGAATACATTTTTTTAACAATACTAACATAAAATCGCTTAACTTTGCCTAAATGAGTATCTTAAACCATTACAGAATGCTTCCTAACATACAACTGTTATTTGAACTCCTGGTAAAGCACCTTGGTGTTGGATCCAGAGAAAGGCAAACAGTAAAACCCCCCACTGCAACTTAGCCAAATGTCTCAAAAGGATAAAAAATTAATTCCTTCCTGGCCCCAGTAAATGGTGATCGCATTACTCCCTGGATGAATCATGTCTATTTAGTTATACATTGACATTTTTTTACAAATGTTTATGCTGCAACTGACATAAATCTTTACTAACATTCAATAAATGGAGTTTTCAAACCTTGTGAAATACAATGTTAACAATGCAAACATTAACATAAAATAAAAACATTTTACATGAATTTATTTAAAAATATAGTGATCTTGAATATTGAATCCAGAGAAAGGCAAACCCAAAAAAAGCCCATTGGTCAATTTTTTGAAAGTGGTGCAAAAAATGAATTATTTCCTGACTCCATTAACTGGCAATTGGATTCCTCCCTGGATCAATAAACTATATATCATGAAACATTTACATTTTTCAACAAATGATGATGCTGCTACTAACATTAAACATTAATTACAAAAAATGCATCAACTTTTCAGTCCCTTGCAAACAGAATTTTAACATTACAAACAAGAAATAAACATATTAAAATTGAAACAGTAAAGGTAAGAAAATGCAAGCTAACTGTTTTGTGGGGCCAATTCTGGCGAAAGTGACTTCCAAGACATTTTTTTTTGTCTGTGAAAGTGGTTCCTTTGAAAGAGCCCAGCAGACTTTTAATTGAGTCTATGGGATGTAACCACTTGTTCACCTTTATGGGTCCCAGTAATACTTTCTGCATGTATAAAATGATCTTTTAAATAGGGCACAATTAATCTGGTCCCATTACAAAGTCCTTTTTTGGAATTCATATTTCTCAATAGCATGACAATTGACCATTTTTGCAATTGCAAAACATGTGGTGGCATTCCAGATGGGGTTAAAGAATTCATAAATTCTATACTAAAATTAGATTCACTGTCTTTATCGTCAGCCAGAACTGAATCTGCACTGTAATAATTATTTTGCAGTGCGTTGATGAACTTAAATAAAACATTTTTTAGGTTCAAGGCAACTACTGTATATTTTTGGATGTTAATATCACTTTGTTTGCAATGTCTGAGTAATCGTCGTTATTCAGTGTTCAGAAATATTGCCGATATGAGTGATTCCTTGCAAACCATTTGTGATGGAATTTCAATGGTATAATTCGGTAAATTATGTATTTGTGGATGTTTTCCTCCTCCAATTTGAATGAGCCAATCATTGAATTCATTTTGGCCTTCAGATCTCAAAATGTAATTCTAATTTCAGGTGTCTAAATATTTTCCACTGTTTACTTGTCTTGATACATGTTTCAATGATGTCAGTCCTATTTCTATGTGACACAACAGGTAATGTTTGTCTAAAATCTCCTCCTAACAACATCACCTTTCCACCAAATGGCAAATTATTATCCATCACTTATTTTAATAATCTATCAATACATTGTAAGGCATGACATGACATCATTGTTGCCTCGTCTATGATAATTAATTTACTTTTATTTTTATTTTTGGCTTGTAAAGAATTCAGTCGAATATCTGACACTGATGTTTCTAAAATGGAAACAGGCAGTTTAAATCCACTATGCACTGATCTGCCACCTTCTAACAAAAGTGCTGCAATCCAGTTGTTGCAAATGGCATTGCTATTTGATCCTGCTATGTAACTCATCAAACAATTGTACAGATAAGTTTTTCCTAATGCACCAGAGCTATCTAGATAGAAATGACGGTATTTGACCATTTCATCCTCTGTAGCATTTGTGATGGCATTAAATGCTTGCAATTGTAAAGTATTTGAAGTTGCCATTTTTTCTTCTGTTTTTTTGTTTTGTTTTTGAAGCTTAGTGTCATAATCATTAAAGTTGATGGCATCTATAAGTCCTGGATCAGGCAAATTAAAGCTTGCACAATTTAATACATGAACAAGAAATATTTCTTGAATTTCCATTAAAGTTTTTAAGAGTGCAATTGGCTCATTGTAACATTTCAAGAAGTCTTCCGACATATTTAATTTAAATGTTTCCCACAAAGTAAATGCATCAGGTACATTGCAAAAGATGCAAACTAATGCAAATTGTCCTCTCATTTGCTTTGGCATTTGATATAGTGCTGCTGCTTCCAGACATCTCTCCAATTCTGTATCATCTGCTATGAAGTTTTGATGTCTTGCAGCAAAGTATCATAAACTATGTCATTCACTGTGCATAAATGTTTAAAACTTTGTGCACCGGGAACATATAAAATAAGTAATCTTAAACTGAAACTTTCAATGTCTCTTGGACTGACGGTATAAATTTGTGGTATAATTTTATGAGTATCTCTTTTTCGTTGTCGCCATAGACCATTTACAAATTCATAGTGACATGGAATCTCAATGTATAAAAATTGTCTGACCTGAGTGTCCTGGCAGTTTAATTGAAACCATGCAGTAAGTGTTGTTTCTATGTGTTCACTTTGCACTAAGGCAGTTATTTCATTGTCTGCAGTAAAGCAAACAAACTGACTTTGTGGCAAATGTACAGCTAATCGATACACAGCATGTGACCGATCATGCATCTCAAATTTCAGAAGATGCCACATCGATATAGCGAGCATCTAAATAATTTGAAAGTTTGTCATGTAAAATGGGATTTTCCTTTTCGTTTGCTGCACCTTGCACAACAACAGTTGCTGCATCATATCCTTTGTATATATATTTATACACATATTCTATGGATTTAATAGAAGTGCAAGCTTCCACATTTATGTGTGCATTGTACTTGATTAGCAAATGTAGTTTGTATCGAACGACATATCTATTATCAACCTTTTGTCCACGGATAATAGCTGTTTGTCCTTGTCTTCTTTTATACAAAGGGTATCCATCACAATTAGCATAAGTTTCCATTTGAAATTGTTTTGGAAATTGTTTGGTACATTTTTTATTTTCCATACATGGTGAATTTGGATTGATATGTCCTCATGGCCCATGAATCATTCTGTGTGTTACAATCTCAAAAAGTTTTGAATATTTTTCTGGATGTGGCAGTCCAGTAGTAATTACTGAATCCACTCTCTCTGCAGTATTCAACGCATCTTTGTCCTGCAGGATTAAAAGTATGTGTGCATGTGGCAGTCCTCTTTTTTGAAATTCAATGGTATAAACAAAAGCCACACATTTTCCAAATAACTGTGCTTTAGTTATATTAATGAATTGAGTTTGATTTTGAATACTCTTGCCACTAAATCTGGTCGGTCAGAAGTAGTTTGTCCCAGATTCAAATTTTCTTTGATCTCTGGCCATTGAGGATTACATGTGAATGTAATGAATAAATCTGGTTTTCCAAATTTTGTGACAATAGCCATGGCATCATTATATCTTTTTTGCATACTGCGAGGAGATCCTTGGAAAGTGGACGGCAAAATGATTGCTCTTCCAGCTGGAATGTCTCTGTTGGTAGCCAATTCAGTGACATAATCCATCAATCCACAACATTGTTCTACTCAAAGCTTATTTTGTTGAAATTTTATAAAATTTAGATTATTTGCTTCAACTTGTAGATAGGAATCAATAATCCATTGTTGAGTGAGTTTGCCCCCGCATAAAATAGGATCAGAAGAATCCCGAATAGCACTTTGTGCCACTTTATATTCCAGCATAGAAATATTGCATCTAACATGAACATTACTATTGGGATACCTTTGCAATTGTAATTTTGGTTCCCATCCAGGTTCACCATTTGGAAAGAAAATAAGATATGTCATTGGATCCAAATTACAACTTAATATATTTAGTATAGTATAATATTTGAGGTTGAATAAAGACTGTTAGTCCATCAAGTTCAAATTTTTAGATCACTTTTGATCTTTTAAATATGTGGACTATTTGTTATCAATTGTTAATTGATCCAGAGGAAGGCAAACAGACCCCCCCCCCCCCCCCCCCCCCCATTGAAACTTTGCCAATTGACTCATAAGGGAGAAAAAAAGCAAAATCCCTTCCTGGTCCCAGAAACTGGTGATCAAATTTCTCCCTGGATCAATATTCCTTCGCTTGTTATCTAGGATAACCTTGAATGCCCTCTTTATTTAAATTATATCTAACCCCTTTTTAAAGTTATCTATCGAATTTGCTGTCACCACCTCCTTTGGTAGAGAATTCCCTAGTTTAACCACCCTAACTGTGAAGAACCCTTTTCTTTCTGTAAGGTGAAATCTTTTTTCTTCTAACCTCAAGGGATGTCCTCTTGTCAGTTGAAAATCTCTTGCCACAAAAAGTTCACTTGACAAAGCCTTATTGACCCTGGATGTATTTAAATAAGGTAAGCGTATCCCCTCGTAGACACCTTTTTTCTAGGGAAAATACATTTAATTTGGTTAGTCTTTCTTCATAACTTAGCCCCAACATTCCCCTTATTAGTTTTGTTGCCCTTCTCTGTACTTTTTCCAGCTCTAAAATGTCTTTTATATGAAGTGGTGCCCAAAATTGTACTCCATATTCCAAATGAGGGCGTACTAGGGATTTGCATAGTGGCAGAATTATATTTGCTTCCCTTGCTTCTATACCCTTCCTAATACATGCTAATATTTTACATGTCTTTGCAGCTGCTGCTTGGCATTGAACACTGCTACCTAGGTGGTTGTCCACAAATACTCCCAAATCCCTTTCAATATCAGATACCCCTAGATTTTCTCCATTAAGATTATAAATTGCATGGCTATTTTTCCTTCCCAAATGTATAACCTTACATTTATGCGTATTAAATCTCATCTGCAATTTAGCCGTCCATTTCCCTAATTTATGCAAATCCCTTTGTAGGGAAAGTACATCATTATCTGATTTAATTACCTTGCACAACTTTGTGTCATCAGCAAAAATGGAGCCACTACTTTTGAGTCCTACTTCTACGTCATTAATAAATATGTTAAAAATTAGAGGACGTAATACTGAACCTTGAGGAACCGCACTTACCACATTATTCCAATTGGACTATGTTCCATTTACAACAATCCTTTGCTTCCTGTCTTTTAGCCAGCTCTCGATCCATGAGCAGATATTTTCTGCAATTCCTGTAACCCCTAATTTGCTCAAAAGTCTCCCATGTGGCACTGTATCAAAAGACTTTGCAAAATCCAAAAAGACTGCATCCACTGAGTTGCCCTGATCCAACTTCCTACTAACCTCCTCATAGAAACTAATTAGATTGGTCTGACATGACCTATCCTTCATAAATCTGTGTTGACTGCAACCTATGATCTTGTTCAAATAGACATATTCTTGTATTCTGTCCCTTATTAACCCTTCTAAAAGCTTCCCATCTAGAGATGTGAGGCTCACCCGGATTTGCTCTTGCTCCCTTCCTAAATATAGGTATGACCTCTGCTTTTCTCCAGTCATCCAGTAGAGACCCTGTAGTGAGTGAGTCTTGAAAGATTAGATATAATGGTTTGGCTATTACAGAACCCAGCTCCCTCAGTACCCTTGGATGTCTTCAATCAGGACCTTGTGTATACTGAAGAAAATAACCTATTTAGCTCATCTGTCTTTTCCTGTTCACTAATTATCAGACAGTCTGTGTCACATTGTAATGTTCCTATCGCTTCCTTCCTGGCCTTCTTCCCATTAATATATAAAAAAAAATATTTTAGGGTTAGTCTTACTTTCCTTTGCAACTGACTTCTCATTTTCTATTTTAACCAGTCTAATAGCCATTTTGCAGGCCTTGTTGATTTCCTTATAGTCACATAAATCTGCCTCTGCTCCCTCCTTCTTGTATAATTTAAATTCATGTTTCTTTTTCCTTATCATGATCTTTAAGTCATTGTTAAACCACATGGGATGCTATCTACTCCTATTCATTTTATTTCCACATGGTACATTACGATGAGTATGTATATTTAGTAAGTAGTCTTTATCCCAGTCTATATGTAGTATTGCTGTCCTCAGCCCATTACATTTAGCCCTTTTAAAAAAATTAGTTTTTGTTGGCCACTTACAACTCTGTTTTTTTGTATTCAATCTCAAATGAGACTGTGTTGTGATCACTGTTCCCCAAGGGTTCCCTTATTTTAACATTTGATATTATATCAATATTACTTGTGATGACTAAATCCAAGATGGCCCCATTTCTATTAGGTTCTTGTATTACCTGGGCCAGATAATAATCCCTGAGCGTACTAAAGATCCTGCTCCCTTTAGCTGAGCTGCTGGTCTCATTTATCCAGTTTATTTCAGTGTAATTAAAGTCTCCCATTATTAGAACTTGCCCGTGCTGAGCTGCATTTCCAATCTGTAACAATAATTGTATTTCCTCACTTTCAATTATATTTGGGGGTTTATAGCATACTCCCACCAATATGCGCTTAGAATTAGTTCCTCCACTATTTAGCTCAACCCACAAAGATTCAATGTTGCTGCTAGTTCCAGCATAAATATCTTCTCTGACTATAGGCTTAAATTCATGCTTTACATACAGACAGATTCCTCCTTCTCTTTTACCATCTCCCCTATATTTCCTAAACAAGTTTTAATCATTCAAATTAACTGTCTTGTCATGAGATTCATCCCACCATGTTACATTAATGCCTATTAAGTCCCATTTTTCTTGTACTGCTAATAATTCGAGCTCACTCATTTTTCGCAGGCAAACTTCTTGCATTAGCAAGCATACACTTTATGTTGCTATGGCTCTGCCATTGTGAAGTGCTTGCCACTGTATTTGAGGCCCCTATTAATACCTCCCTATTGTCCATTGTAACCCTCCCAACATCTCCTCCCCCATGTGTAACTAGATCATGGAGAGGAGAATTGCAGCACTTAGTGATACTGTTCCACTGAAAAGGGAGGTGGTGCTTGAAAATGAGAAGTCGGTTGCAATGGAAAGTAAGACTAACCCTAAAATATTTTTTAAATATATTAATGGGAAGAAAGCCAGGAAGGAAGCTATAGGAACATTACAATGTGACACAGGCCATCTGATAATTAGTGACCAGGAAAAGGCAGATGAGCTAAATAGGTTCTTTTTGTCAGTATACACAAGGAAGGTACCAGTGGTTGAGACACCACAATATAATGGGGCTACACTACCATCACTAAATAATTGGTTAACGCAGGAAGAAATCCAAAAGAGATTGGAGAAAATAAATGTTAATAAAGCCCCAGGTCCTGATGGAATACCTTCAAGGGTACTGAGGGAACTGGGCTCTGCAATAGCAAAGAAATTATATTTATTTTTTCAAGATTCACTCAACACAGGGTCTCTACCAGATGACTGGAGAAAAGCGGATGTGATACCTATATTTAAAAAGGGAGCAAGAGCAAATCTGGGGATTTATAGACCAGTGAGTCTCACTTCTGTAGTGGGGAAGCTTTTAGAAGGGTTAATAAGGCATAATATACAAGAACATACCGTATATACGCGAGTATAAGCCGACCCGAGTATAAGCCGAGGCACCTATTTTACCACAAAATTCTGGGTAAAATGAGTGACTCGAGTATAAGCCGAGGGTGGGAAATGTGCTGCCCCCTGTGTCCCTCTTGTGCCCTCTGTGTCCTCCTCTTGTGTCCCCCTCTTTCCCCGTGTCTCTTCTCTCCCCGTGCCAGCACCCGGTATATGCTAATGGTGTGGCGCGCATGTGACGTCACGTCATTAGCATATACCGGGTGCCAGCACCCGGTATATGCTAATGACGCGGCGCGCATGTGACGTCACATGCGCCTGGTCAAGAAGGAGCAGAGGCCGGAGCAGAAGCAGGTAAGTGAGGGGAGCGGGGGAGGTATTTAGGGGGGGTAGAATTAGGAGGGGGGTTTAGGTTGAGGAGGGGGGTTGAGGAGGGAGAATGAGGAGGGGGGTTTATAATGAGGAGGGGGGTTGAGGATGAGGAGGGGGAGGGAAAGAGACACGGGGGGTTAGAGGGACACAGGGGGGTAGAGAGACTCGGGCGGTAGAGAGACACGGGGGGGGGGGGTTGGGAGACACGGGAGGGAGATTGACTCGAGTGTGAGCCGAGGGGGCCCTTTTTAGCCTTAAAAAAAGGGCTGAAAAACTCGGGTTATACTCGAGTATATACGGTATCTATTTGAACAGGATTATAAGTAGGAGTCAACATGGATTTATAGGTCATGTCACACAAATCTAATTAGTTTCTATGAGGAGGTTAGTAGGAACCTGGATCAAGGCCACTCAGTGGATGTAGTCTTTTTGGATTTTGCAAAGGCTTTTGATACAGTGCCACATGGGAGACTACTGTTCAAACTAAGAGATACAGGAATTGCAGTAAATATCTGCTCATGGATTGAGAGCTGGCTAAAATACAGGAAGCAAAGGGTTGTCGTAAATGGAACATACTCTTATTGGACTAATGTGGTAAGTGGAGTTCAGTATTAGGTCCTCTCCTTTTTAACATATTTATTAATGACTTAGAGGTAGGATTGGAGTGTGGTGTCTCCATTTTCGCTGATGACACAAAGTTGTGCAAGGTAATTAAATCAGATAATGATGTGCTTTCCCTCCAAAGGTATTTACATAAAATTGAGGAATGGGCATCTAAATGGCAGATGAAATGTAATACAAATAAATGTAAAGATATGCTTGGTGAATCAAATATTGAAAGGGATTTGGGAGTGCTTGTGGACAATCACCTAGGTAACAGTGCTCAAAGCCAAGCAGCAGCTGCAAAGGCAAATAAAATATTAGCATGTATTAAGAAGGGTATAGAAGCAAGGGAAGCAAATATAATTCTTCCACTATACAAATCTCTAGTATGCCCTTATTTGGAATATGGAGTACAATTTTGGGCACCACTTCATAAAAATGACATTTTAGAGCTGGAAAATGTACAGGGGAGGGCAACAAAACTAATAAGGGGAATAGAGGGGCTAAGTTATGAAGAAAGACTAACCAAATTAAACATATTTTCTCTAGAAAAAAGGCGTCTAAGAGGAGATATGATTACCTTATATAAATACATCCAGGGTCAGTATACAGTGGATATAAAAGTCTACACACCCCTGTTAAAATGTCAGGTATCTGTGCTGTAAAAAATGAGATAAATAAATAAATCATTTCAGAACTTTTGAACTTGAATTGTGGCTGCAGGACAAGTTGCAGGAGTCAGGACAAGTTACTAGGCACCAGCATCAGTTGCAGAAATAGTATTTCCAATAAGTATAATAAATCCTCCCCCCTCAGAATGAAAGACACACCTTGGTCATGTGCCTTCAAACAGGGCATCATGATTATTTTTCACATACACATACGTAAAGATTTGTCAAGGGAGCTTTTTGTGCCAAGAGGTTTCTAACTGACAAGAGGACATCCCTTGAGGTTAGAAGTAAAAAGATTCCACCTTAAAGAAAGAAAAGGGTTCTTCACAGTAAGGGTGGTTAATCTGTGGAATTCTCTACCAAAGGAGGTGGTGACAATGGATTCGATAGATAACTTTAAAAGGGGACTGGATTTATTTCTAATTAAAAAGGGAATTCAGGGTTATCATTGATAATTAGAGAGGCAGTATTGATCCAGGGAGAAATCCGATCGCAGGTGTCTGGGGTCAGGAAGGAATTCTATTACTGGCCGCAGCCGCTGCGGGGCCGCAAGGACCGGCCGCAAGCTTTCAGGCTATTCTATTCCCCTCCGGCCGGGGACTCCGGCAGGCTTGCGGACGGCGCCTTGCTTTCTCTTGCGGCCGATCGCCTTTGATCTAAAACGGCCGCAAGGAAATCGGCCGTAAGAAAAGCCTGGTTGTGATTCTATTGCTCCGGGAACCCTGTCTGCAAGGCTAAAAACGAGCCGCAGCTTACTTGCAGCAAACAGGTCCTGCTAGCACCAATTAAGCACATAAAATAGCTCAAATAAAGCCATCCTGCACTTTGCGGACTCTATAAAGTGATATTCGGAGTTAGAAAAAATAGCACATAATTACCCTATACTCAAATCCGTAAAATAATATTTTTTTTATATACGTAAAATATCCATGTAAAAAGTCCAGAGTGCTTGGAGCACCTCAGACACGCCCACGCCGCAGCCGGAAAATAAACAGTTAATTTGAACTCGGGTTTGGGCTGATGTGCAAGCTTGAGAGGGGGTTACTTTTAATCCTCATGTCCCCCAATATGATCCCTAGCATTTACAGAGCTGTACAGTGCAGGCTTGAATTTATTTTTGCGTTTTTATATTTCAGAGCTTACGGCCGGTTTCAAGATATGCGGCCGGCCGTAAGGGGAGATCCTTGCGGGGCCGTATAATAGAATTGCGAGTTAACTGAACCCCCGCAAGGAATCGCAGCCTTACGGCCGATTTACAGCCGGTAATAGAATGAGGCCCTATGTAACTATGATATATCATATGTACTGAATTCCTTTGGGATCTAACATATAACATTTTCAGTAAGACACCTGAAATATATATTTTTCAGTAATATCTGGATAAAATATTCAACTTATATCCATGGTAATGTAAACCGTTTTAGATCAGCACAAAACCACATACAAATGTAATGTTTTTAAACAGTACAAATAAGAGAAGAGGTAGGTGGTTCAGCTCGACAGACAATATAATCATTGGTTAAATGTCCCTCTAACAACTTCATGACCAAAATACATGAAGATGGGAAGAAGCCCCGTGTATGAAGCCAAGTGACCTGGCTAGTCATCCCATACAAAGAAATTAAATACATTTTTACAATTAACAACTTGCAGATAAGTTTAATAAAAAAAAAAAAACATATATGGTATATTCCTTATGCAATCTCACATCCCATGCTAGAAGGTGACACATACATAACTGTACTAGAAGGACTAAAAGAGGCAATTATCTTAATTAGAAGTGAAACGATGAATTATCCTGTGAATGTGAATTAGCTGAGTGCCAGTAGCAATGAATAGATATATATCAACAATAGCAACACGTGTTAATTAACTCATAGTTAGCCTAAAGACATTGATAAAAGAATATCTTTAGTAGAGGCAATAGAAATGTCATATGAAAGACAGTTCATGCAAAATAGACAATTATTCATATGAACTCAATAGAAATGAAGAATTTGAATTGACATCTCAAATTTGTATATTATGCTGAAATTCATTGACATAAGCTACATTTAAACTGAGCTTTTAGTGGCTATTCTAGCTCACACAAAAGACCCTGTTGAAACCCAGTATTTCCTACTGGAGACATTTTTACAAATGCTTGCAATGATCTTGCATTAACTGAGTGCATTAACTGAATAACAAGTATTTATTGCAATGTAAAACAATTTTACAAATTTAGAAAATTATACATAATTATCTGCCTCTACTTTTTGCATACAATCTTCTGTATAACATACATTCCTATCCATATAGCTATATATCTACCTGCAGCTGAATATATAAATATACTTACCTCCAGGTCCTGCATGTATGGCTCTCAGTGATGCTCCACTCCATCCTCTATTTACTATCCCAAAATCTATAAACAACAACTGATATTTAATTGAGCATTGTTTATGTAAAAGTTATGAGGTGCCCATATTGTATTAAACAAGTTCATTTTTTGCTTTAATATATATCTCTTCGCATGTCAACAATAGGCAACTCCAAGAATAAAGTCTTGTCAAATAAAGAGCTATTTGTCACCACTGCTTTCTAAAAGTAATTTACAGCCATGATGTGTGTTTAACATTATATTCTAATTATTTTGTTACACAATCTGTGGCATTTTAAGATTTTACTGCAGTGGATAGAATTGTAATCAGTTTTCCATACATTATGAGAATGTGCTATGGCTAAAAATATGTGTTTACCAACACTTTAAGTCACTTAGTTTAGTTCTTAACAAGACTCTTGTTTTTCAGGTATCGCATTGTATATTAAACTTATAGTGAACAAACTGGTTTCAAATTGAGAGTCAATATTTATAATTTCTTACTTTAGTAGTAATAGAATGTTATGTTTGGCAACAGAATTTCACATATGTTGGATTTCTAACAAGTTATGAAGACTGCTATAAATGAACACTTCTCTATGTTGATAGAAACATTACTACATATTAATAATTGGTTACATTTATTTGTGACTCATGTATATGAGTTTTAATCGTAAAAGCCTGAAGACTTTTAGTTATACAGTTGGTTTGTTCACCAAACTGAGAAAAATTACAGCTTTCCTCTCATTTACTGTCCATTCCTCCTTCGCCTTGCTCATCTTGTTATAATCACCTTCCCCCGACTGTTATTTTGTGTTAGTATAACTGTACCAATCACCTGTCAATGCATACATTACATGTTGCATGACATTTAATGTGTGCTGCTGTCCATGGTGGTTCATCTATGTGCCGCTGTCCATGGTCATTCAGCTATTTCTTGTTGTCCATGGTGGTTCAGCTATGTGCTGCTGTCCATGGTCATTCGGCTATTTCTTGTTGTCCATGGTAGTTCAGCTACATTAGGTTCAGTTCTGTGACACTGTGTAGGAAAAGAAAATCACATTTATGAAGTAAAAAAAAAATACTAACATTAGCAGCCAGGCAAGCCAAGAGCATAAGAACCAGTATTTAGAGCAACCAGGACCAAAATTTTGGCATGATGGGCGATTTATATGCCCCAGGTCCTGATGGAATAGCCCCAGGTCCTGATGGAATACACCCAAGGGTACTGAGGGAGCTGGGTTCTGTAATAGCCAAACCATTATATCTAATCTTTCAAGACTCACTCACTACAGGGTCTCTACCGGATGAATGGAGAAAAGCAGAGGTGATACCTATATTTAGGAAGGGAGCAAGAGCAAATCCAGGTGAGCCTCACATCTCTAGATAGGAAGCTTTTAGAAGGGTTAATAAGGGACAGAATACAAGAATATGTCTATTTGAACAAAATCGTAGGTAGCAGTCAACACGGATGTATGAAGGATAGATCGTGTCAGACCAATCTAATTAGTTTTTATGAGGAGGTTAGTAGGAACTTGGATCAGGGCAACTCACTGGATGTAGTCTTCTTAGATTTTTCAAAGGCATTTGATACAGTACCACATGGAAGACTAGTGAGCAAACTAAGGGATACAGGAATTGCAGAAAATATCTGCTCATGGATCGAGAGTTGGCTAAAAGACAGGAAGCAAAGGGTTGTTGTGAATGGAACATATTCCGATTGGTCTAATGTGATAAGTGGGGTTCCTCAAGGTTCAGTATTAGGTCCTTTCCTTTTTAACATATTTATTAACGACATAGAAGGGACTCGAAAGTAGTGGCTCCATTTTTGCTGATGACACAAAGTTGTGCAAGGTAATAAAATCAGATAATTATGTACTTTCCCTACAAAGGGATTTGCATAAATTAGAGAAATGGACAGCTAAATCGCAGATGAGATTTAATACAAATAAATGCAAGGTTATGCATTTGGGAAGGAAAAATAGCCATGCAATCTATAATCTTAATGGAGCAAATCTAGGGGTATCAGATATTGAAAGGGATTTGGGAGTACTAGTGGACAACCACCTAGGTAACAGCGCTCAAAGCAAAGCAGCAGCTGCAAAGGCAAGTAAAATATTAGCATGTATTAGGAAGGGTATAGAAGCAAGGGAAGCAAATATAATTCTGCCACTATACAAAGCCCTAGTACGCCCTAATTTGGAATATGGAGTACAATTTTGGGCACCACTTCATAAAAAATAAATTTTAGAGCTGGAAAAAGTACAGAGAAGGGCTACAAAACTAATAAGGGGAATGGAGGGGCTAAGTTATGAAGAAAGACTAACCAAATGACACTTATTTTCTCTAGAAAAAAGGCTTCTACGACGGGATGTGATTACCTTATTTAAATACATCCGGGGTCAATATAAGGCTTTGTCAAGTGAACTTTTTGTAGCAAGAGATTTTCAACTGACAAGAGGACACTCTTTGAGGTTAGAGGAAAAAAGATTTTACCTTAAGCAAAGGGTTCTTCACAGTTAGGGTGGTTAAACTATGGAATTCTCTACCAAAGGAGGTGGTAACAGCAAATTCGATAGACAACTTCAAAAAAGGGTTAGATATATTTTTGAATAAAGAGGGCATTCAAGGCTATCCTAGATAACTAGCGAAGGAATATTGATCCAGGGAGAAATGTGATCACCAGTTTCTGGGGTCAGGAAGGAATTTTGCATTTTTTCCTCTTATGAGACAATTGGCAAAGTTTCATTGTTTTTTTTTTCAATTAATAATTAATAGTCCACATTAAAAAGATCAATAGAGATCTAAAAAGGTTGAATTTGATGGACTAACACTTTATTCCTCAAATACTATACTATTAATAATTATTTAATCAACAAATTAATTAATAACTAATCCGCATATTGCAGATCAGAGGAGATCTTAACATGTTAAACTTGATGGACTGAAAGTCTTTTTTCAACCTTAATTACTATATAATTATGTAACTATGTATCTATGTATTTGTATAAAGATTTCTTTTATACACCTTATCCCAAACAAAACAGAATATATGTTTGTTTTCTATTTTTTCTTATAATACCCCTTTTCTTTGAATTCCCTCCTTTTATTCAATCTCCTACACACTAACTACACTTACACTAGAAATGATTGCAAGCTCCCAGGTTTGCTCCTTCCCTTGTTAAAATAGACCCTGCCTACTCACCTGTACAGTGATAAACGAGCACAGGACAGAAAACACTGCACTGCCTCACAGAATGGATTCAAACAGAACACGACAAAATGCACACAGATAACCCTTTACACAGGCCAAACCACACCCACTCTCTGATTACAGCCCTCAGGAAAGAAAACATTGCACTGATTTACAGAACTGATTCAAACAGAACCTCACACAAATGCACACATATATACCTTTACACAGGCCAAACCACACCCACTGTCACCTGGACCCTGATTACAGCCCACAGGAAATATGTTTATAAAAGTTTGTTCTTAGTGATGTTGCGAACATAAAATTTTCGGTTCGCGAATCGCGAACGCGAACCGCCGCAAATGTTCGCGAACCGGCGAACCCGGCAAACCGCCATAGACTTCAATGGGCAGGCGAATTTTAAAACCCACAGGGACTCTTTCTGGCCACAATAGTGATGGGAAAGTTGTTTCAACGGGACTAACACCTGGACTGTGGCATGCCGGAGGGGGATCCATGGCAAAACTCCCATGGAAAATTACATAGTTGATGCAGAGTCTGGTTTTAAGCCATAAAGGGCATACATTACCTAACATTCCTAAATTGTTTGGAATAACGTGCTTTAAAACATCAGGTATGATGTTGTATCGATCAGGTAGCGTAAGGGTTAGGCCCGCTTCACAGTGACAGACCAAACTCCCCGTTTAACGCACCGCAAACAACCACAAACAGTCCATTTGCACAACCGCAAACTCCACATTTGCACAAGGTTGGATACCAAGCTAGCCATGTCCCGTTCCTTGTCCTCAATGATGTCATTGAAGGTCTCTTCCTCTACCCAGCCACCAAGGGTCCCCGAAAGGTGACAACAAGCCCCCTGGGACGCCTGCTGTGTTTGGTCTTCCACCTCCTCAAAGCCACCTTCCTCCTCTGACTCCTCTTCTTCAGACTCCTCTCACTGCGTTGCCTCTCTCTGCATTATTATAAAATGTGTTAAGTAGTCCTACTCTTATCAATTTAATACCTGTTACGTCCCCTATCAGGGGGCGTGTATAAGGCCTGGATTGTTAGAAAAAGGAGATGGAAAAAGATGCTTTGTTGGTCGTATCACTTCAATTTTGGGGCACGGCACGTGTAATCAAAGGTGCCACCAGATAGGAGTGGTGTGTTTGTAAGTACTACTCTTATCAGTTTAATACCTGTTACAGCACCTATCAGGGGGCGTGTATAAGGCCTGGATTTTTAGAACCGGGAGATGGAAAAAGATGCTTTGTTGGTCGTATCACTTCAATTGTGGA
Source organism: Discoglossus pictus (assembly GCA_027410445.1). NCBI lineage: Eukaryota > Metazoa > Chordata > Amphibia > Anura > Alytidae > Discoglossus > Discoglossus pictus. The sequence goes on from CM050169.1 coordinate 162,499,896, forward strand.
GCACGGCACGTGTAATCAAAGGTGCCACCAGATAGGAGTGGCGTGTTTGTAAGTACTACTCTTATCAGTTTAATACTTGTTACGTCACCTATCATAGGGTGTGTATAAGGCCTGGATTTTTAGAACCAGGAGATGGAAAAAGATGCTTTGTTGGTCGTATCACTTCAATTTTGGGGCAGGGCACAAGTAATCAAAGGTGCCACCAGATAGCAGTGGCGTGTTTGTAAGTACTACTCTTATCAGTTTAATACTTGTTACATCACCTATCAGGGGGCGTGTATAAGGCCTGGATTTTTAGAACCAGGAGATGGAAAAAGATGCTTTGTTGGTCGTATCACTTCAATTTTGGGGCACGGCACGTGCAGTCAAAGGTGCCACCAGATGGGAGTGGCGTGTTTGTAAGTACTACTCTTATCAGTTTAATACTTGTTACGTCACCTATCAGGGGGCGTGTATAAGGCCTGGATTTTTAGAACCAGGAGATGGAAAAAGATGCTTTGTTGGTCGTATCACTTCAATTTTGGGACACGGTGCGTGCAGTCAAAGGTGCCACCAGATTGGAGTGCCGTGTTTGTAAGTACTACTCTTATCAGTTTAATACTTGTTACGTCACCTATCAGGGGGCGTGTATAAGGCCTGGATTTTTAGAACCAGGAGATGGAAAAAGATGCTTTGTTGGTCGTATCACTTCAATTTTGGGGCACGGCACGTGCAGTCAAAGGTGCCACCAGATAGGAGTGGCGTGTTTGTAAGTACTACTCTTATCAGTTTAATACTTGTTACGTCACCTATCAGGGGGCGTGTATAAGGCCTGGATTTTTAGAACCGGGATATGGAAAAAGATGCTTTGTTGGTCGTATCACTTCAATTGTGGGGCACGGCACGTGTAATCAAAGGTTCCACCAGATAGGAGTGGCGTGTTTGTAAATACTACTCTTATCAGTTTAATACTTGTTACGTCACCTATCATAGGGCGTGTATAAGGCCTGGATTTTTAGAACCAGGAGATGGAAAAAGATGCTTTGTTGGTCGTATCACTTCAATTTTGGGGCACGGCAAGTGTAATCAAAGGTGCCACCAGATAGGAGTGGCGTGTTTGTAAGTACTACTCTTATCAGTTTAATACTTGTTACGTCACCTATCAGGGGGCGTGTATAAGGCCTGGATTTTTAGAACCAGGAGATGGAAAAAGATGCTTTGTTGGTCGTATCACTTCAATTTTGGGGCACGGCACGTGCAGTCAAAGGTGCCACCAGATAGGAGTGGCGTGTTTGTAAGTACTACTCTTATTAGTTTAATACTTGTTATGTCACCTATCAGGGGGCGTGTATAAGGCCTGGATTTTTAGAACCAGGAGATGGAAAAAGATGCTTTGTTGGTCGTATCACTTCAATTTTGGGGCACGGCACGTGCAGTCAAAGGTGCCACCAGATAGGAGTGGCATGTTTGTAAGTACTACTCTTATCAGTTTAATACTTGTTACATCACCTATCAGGGGGCATGTATAAGGCCTGGATTTTTAGAACCAGGAGATGGAAAAAGATGCTTTGTTGGTCGTATCACTTCAATTTTGGGGCACTTTGTGACATTAGCTTCTTACGCTCAAACATGTCCTTTACAGGCACCTGGCTATGGGCAGATGAGCAGGAACTGCTCAAGGCAAGAGACGGAGTGGCGGATGGTTGAGAGGGGGCAAGGAGGACAGCAGTGGTTGATGTGGCTTATGATGCTGCACCAGGAGGAGGATGGCGGCTTTGAGTTTGTGTGCTGCTTGTACTCATGTGTTGGTCTGGAGTCACCCAAACATTAGGTCTCAACCTGTAGAGGATAAGGGAACCAGGCTACTCTAGACCTCATTCATCATTACAGGTTTTGACAGATCGGTACTATGCGTGCAAGCTACTGTGACAACAGATATGAGTGGCACTGTGCACTTGCAGAAGTTGGTAGAGTAGACGCTGTAGGTCTGACACACACGCTTGCAGACAACTAACTGCTATGCAATCTATTACAGTACAATTTTTTTTTTGTTTTAAATGTACACTACTGTTACACCAGATATGAGTGGTGTGTTAAGTAGTACTACTCCTATCAGTTTAATCCCTGTTATGTGCCTTTTTTGGGGGTTTGGTTGTTGAAGCCACAGTGCAGCACCAGAGGCCAGAAAAATTAGGCATGTACACATGCCTGAAAAATTAGGTATTGTTGATCTTGCAGCGAGCAGAGAAGAAGGTAGGCCTGATTCAACGCCCCATCCCTGCATATCCACACTCAGAGATTGAGGAGGCGACCCTTACAAGGCCACGGGCCGGAGATATAAAGGGGGGCCATCCCAAATAAGCACACAAGCGGGGTCAAAGGTAGTGAAGGGGACATAGAGGCCCATGGACTGACGGTCGCCATCTTGGCAGGAAAAGGGCCCAGCAATTAAGCCAAACTGACCCAGCACAGGCAGCTATTTGAGTCAAACGCTGTACAATTACACCTTAATAAAGCTGAAACATGCAGCAGCAGGGATTCTAAACGGCCACACGGGGACAAGGAGGCTAACAGCTCCGACAGTCTCTGCACCACTCTTTTTAACAGATAACCCAAGGGGCTAACCAGAAACCTTGCCCACAAAAAAAAAAGCAGAATTTTATTGGAGGAATTATTAGTGTCTTTACCCCTTAAGAGAGGACATAATACACGGTATCTTTAGACTACCTGATGGCCAAACCTCCTTTAGCCCCAATGCTATCCAAGAAACATTTCAAAACTTCGATCAGACCATATATTCATCCCAATCCCGCTGCAGCGGATCTGACATAGAGTCCTTCCTACTACAGCAAGAAGTCCACAAAATACCTGTACCTCAATTGGACAGCTTGAACTAGACATATCCCAAGAGGAAGTTAAATCTACAATCCAAGATCTTAAATTTGGCAAGTCCCCAGGGCCAGACGGTTTTACTCATCTGTACTATAAGAAATTTGAGCCCTTGCTTACCCCCGCACCTAACATCTTTGTTTAACTCTATACTAAATGGAGAACCTATGCCCCCTTAATTAAATCAGGCTGACCTCATAGTCTTTCCAAATGAGGGTAGGGACCCGAATCTCAAACTGTATTACAAGGCAGCGCAGCTGGCTTTCATTTCTCTGGCGCATTCTCCAAAACACATCAGCCGCTCTGGGTATTTATGAAAGATGTAAGCATGTCACCTTATGCATGGGATACAGTAATATGGATTCCAGGCCTGTATACTTTTTTGAGAAACTTGAAAAACCAGTTGATTAAGCACTCATTAAAAATATGGACGGAGATGAACTGGACACAAAAACTGGACACTTGGGTATCAGATCTTACCCCTATCGTACCCAATCCCCACTTTAAGATACATCTTCCGGAAAGCTCTCTCAGTTGGTGGAAGTCTCAGAACCTACTAAGGGTTGGTCCATGGTGGCATGACGACAAAATAATGACCTTTGAGTGGGTGAGAGATAGATACAATTTACCCCTGGCTGAACACTATAATTTTTGCAGGATACATCATTTTATATATACGATAAGTGGTTGGGGAACCCACCAAAGAAACACCTGGCTACTCAAAAAATGTAGGGATTCCCCCTTTCAGCCTGGTATTATTAGCCTCATGTATGAACTATTTAATGAAAACTCATGGGCAAACAAACCAGACTATACCAAAGCCTGGGAGAGGGATTTGGGCACCGAGTTGGCAGACAGCACATGGGATAAAAGTTGGCAAGGCTTAAGTAGGGGATCTTTAAATTATAGTCTGCTTGAGACTTCAATAAAGGTCCTACACAGGACATATATTACTCCTTTTAAGCTAATAAATGGGATCCAAATGGAGCAGCTCATGTTTTAGGAACAGTGGTAATGAGGCTACATTTATTCATGTCTGGTGGGAGTGTTCGGCAGTCATAAGACCATGTGAAGAAACATGCTTACTAGCTTACTAGCTTCTAAAATGTTTAAGATTGAACTAATAAAATATTTTTTGAAAGAAAAAATACACATAGCTAGTAGTTGGAAAACCCCAAATTTAAACTATTTACTGCTCAACGAGAGATTTAACCATGTAGTCTTGGATAGAATCACCCAGTTCCAGACAATTTGGGATCCCTGGATGACATCCCCATTTAGTGCCCCCCTAATATAATAAAACATTTGTTAATGGTTGAAGCGACTCGGGGGGAAGGACCGGAGTGGGGGAGCCCTGGAGGAGACCCTTCAGAAGCAACCGGCGGCAAAATCATCCGAGGAAAGGAGAGGTCGCCTACTGAAGCCTGCCCTAGGGTAACCCAAGGGCGATTGAGCAGGTTTGATATTGTAAATAATAAGCTACTGCTGGAGTGATGATAGATAATAGGACTTTGGTGTTAACTGCTGATATACTCTTTACTATTGTCTGTTTTACCATGTCTTAGGTTTCTCTTAAAAATTGCAATCACAGTAAAAAAAAAGAAAATGTATTAACCAAAAAAATTAAAAAAGAAGGCCTAGCCACCTAATTTTAACAAAATGTCTTCATTGTAAATATGTATTTTTGCACAACTGTTGTGTTATGCAAGACTGTACAATATGCTTTCTTTTTCATTACATGCCGTACGCCTTCTGACATAAAAATTTAAATAAAAAAATTAGGTATTGTTGCAGCAGCTGCTGTTGCAGCGGCCAGAAAAATTGACCTTTGTTCCCCAGGCAGAAAGTGCCATAAAACATTGCGTCTTCTTGAACCCTAGTTGGTGGCGGATAATTCACGCAAGTCATCCGGCATTCACAGATAACATACAGCAGCGTGTGGACCATTTTTAGCCGAAGGCAGCTCATCTCATCAGGCCTTTTTCAGTCGAATGTATCGCCCAGTGTCAGTCCCTTCGGGATCCATCCCTCATTCATCTTTAAAAAGGTGAGGCAATCTAGACTTTTTTGCCCTAGGCGACTTCTCTTATCAGTGACAAAACCTCCTGCTGCACTGAAGGTCCTTTCTGACAGGACACTTGAAGCGGGGCATGCCAGAAGTTCAATTGCAAATTGGGATAGCTCAGGCCTCAGGTCTAGCCTGCATGCCCAGTAGTCAAGGGGTTCATCGCTCCTCAGAGTGTCGATATCTGCAGTTAATGCGAGGTAGTCTGCTACCTGTCGGTCAAGTCGTTCTCTGAGGGTGGTTACCGAAGGGCTGATGCGATGCGTAGGACTGAAAAAGGTCTGAATGTCCTCCATCAACAACACGTCTTTTAAACGTCCTGTCCTTGCCGTCGTGGTCGTGGGAGGTGGATTACTTTCAACGCTCTTCCCTTGTTATATTGCCCTTGTGCTGTGACATCACACTTATATGCTGTGTAAAGCATACTTGTTAATTTGTTTTGGACCTGCTGCCTCCTTTCTGACTTGCGGTAATTTGGTAACAATTCAGGCACTTTCTGCTTATACCGGGGGTCTAGTAGCGTGCACACCCAGTACAGGTCGTTCCCCTTCAGACTTTTTATACGAGGGTCCTGCGACAGGCACGACAGCATGAAAGACCCCATTTGCACAAGGTTGGATGCCGAGCTAGTGATGTCCCGTTCCTCGTCCTCAGTGATCTCGCTGAAGATATGTTCTTCCCCCCAGCCACGTACACCACCACAGGTACCAGATAGGTGACAACGAGCACCCTGGGATGCCTGTAGTGATTGGTCTTCCTCCTCCCCCTCAAAGCCACATTCCTCCTCTGACTCCTCTTCCTCACAATCCTCTTCCAGCGTTGCCGCAGGTCCAGCAAGCGATGCTGATAAGGCTGTTTCTGGTGGTGATGGTGACCACAACTCTTCCTCTTCCTCGTCACGCTCATCTACGGCCTGATCCAGCACTCTTCGCAGGGCACGCTCCAGGAATAAAACAAATGGTATGATGTCGCTGATGGTGCCTTCGGTGCGACTGACAAGGTTTGTCACCTCCTCAAAAGGATGCATGAGCCTACAGGCATTGCGCATGAGCGTCCAGTAACGTTGCAAAAAAATCCCCAGCTCCGCAGAGGCTGTCCTAGCACCCCGGTCATACAAATACTCGTTAATGGCTTTTTCTTGTTGGAGCAGGCGGTCGAACATTAGGAGTGTTGAATTCCAACGTGTGGGGCTGTCACAAATCAAGCGCCTCACTTGCATGTTGTTTCGCCGCTGGATATCTGAAAAGTGCGCCATGGCCGTGTAGGAACGCCTGAAATAGCCACACACCTTTCTGGCCTGCTTCAGGATGTCCTGTAAGCCTGGATACTTATGGACAAAGCGTTGTACGATCAGATTACACACATGTGCCATGCACGGCACATGCGTCAACATGCCCAAATTCAATGACGCCAACAAATTTCTTCCGTTGTCACAAACCACTTTGCCAATCTCTAGTTGGTGCGGAGTCAGCCATTGATCCACCTGTGCGTTCAGGGCGGACAGGAGTGCTGGCTCGGTGTGACTCTCTGCTTTGAGGCAAGTCAACCCCAAGACGGCATGACACTGCCGTATCCGGGATGTGGAATAGTATCTGGGGAGCTGGGGGAGTGCCGTTGATGTGGAGCAAGACGCAGCAGCAGAAGAGGACTCAGCTGAGGAGGTTATGGAAGAGGATGGAGTAGGAGGAGGAAAGGAGGTGGCAGCAGGCCTGCCTGCAAGTCGTGGCAGTGTCACCAACTCCTCTGCAGAGCCACTCATTCCATGCTTGGCAGGCGTCAGCAGGTTTTTCCCAATGCGCAGTGTAGGTGATATACCTGCCCTGACCATGCTTTGCAGACCAGGTATCAGTGGTCAGATGGACCCTTGCCCCAAACCTGGGTGCCAGAGATGCCATTACTTCCTTTTGCACAATTGAGTACAGGTTGGGGATTGCCTTTTGGGCAAAGGAATTTCGGCCTGGTACCTTCCACTGCGGTATCCCAATCGCTAAAAACTTTTTGAACGCCTCAGACTACACCAGCTTGTATGGTAAAAGCTGGCGGGCCAAGAGTTCAGACAAGCCAGCTGTCAGACGCCGTGCAAGGGGGTGACTATGTGGCATTGGCTTCTTGCGCTCAAACATGCCCATGACAGACACCTGACTGTGGGGAGATGAGCAGGAACAGCAAGAAGCGAGAGACGGAGTGGTGGATAGTTGAGAGGGGGCAAGGAGGACAGCAGTGGTTGATGTGGATGAAGATGCTGGACCAGGAGGAGGATGGCGGCTTTGAGTTTGTGTGCTGCTTGTACTTATGTGATGATCCCATTTGCGTTTGTGATGTGAGATCCTGTGCCTTCGCAAAGCAGTTGTAGTTAGGTGGGTGTTGGACTTCCCACGACTCAGTTTCTTTTGGCACCGGTTGCAAATGGCATCGCTGTTGTCAGAGGCAGACACACAAAAAAAAATGCCACACTGCTGAGCTCGGCGGTGACGTCATTCTGGTGGCGGCAACAGCTTGCGTTGATTGGCGTGCTGTCTGGCTGACCCCGGGTGCTGATGCATGCTGTCTGACTGTGCCACTAGCTCGTTGCGATGACCTCCCTCTACTTCCAACTCGTCTCCTCCTCCTCTCTGTCTCCCCATCTGAACTTTCCCCCTGTTCTTCTTCTCTTCTAGCGGGCACCCACGTCACATCCACGGACGCATCGTCATCATCATCACCCGCCTCACTTGTATATGACAACTGAACAAAGGAAGCAGCAGCGGGTACATCATCATCATCATCATCACATCGTACATACATGTGTGTAATGCTGCCTGACTGAGACATATCCCTGTTATCTACATTCTCTGGCAATCACTCATTTCTTCAAACTGATGTGTAAATAACTCTTCTGACTGATCAATTGAATTGGCTGTGGTACTAGTGTTGGTGGTGGCGGCAGGCGGGTGAGTGGTAACTTGAGAGGTGCCCAAAGCTAAGCTGGAGGAGGATGGTGCGTCAATGTTCCAAGCAGAAGCTGTAGAAGATTGGGTGTCCTGTGTTAGCCAGTCAACTACGTCCTCTGAACTTTTCAAGTTCAGGGTAACTGGCCTCTGAACACTGGGCATTATTGTAGGGCCAAAGGGAATCACAGCACCACGACCACGACGGCCTCTGTGGGGTGTCCTGCCTCTGCCTGTCATTTTTTTTTTTATGTGGACTGTTGGTACCCCAAATAGATTGGATTGGTTGAACTTGGCACAGTACTTGTAAGCCTGACACACACACTATGGGTAGCGGTCAAGCAAATGAACTTTGATTGACGGTCAGGCAAATGCACTTAGATTTAAGAAAATAAAAGTTTGGGTTTTTTAAATGTGGACTGTTGGTACGCCAACTAGATTGGATTGGTTGAACTTGGCACAATACTTGTAAGCAAGACACACACTATGGGTAGCGGTCAAGCAAATGAACTTTGATTGACGGTCAGTCAAATGCACTTAGATTTAAGAAAATAAAATTATTTGTTTTTTAAATGTGGACTGTTGGTACCCCAACTAGATTGGATTGGTTGAACTTGGCACAGTGTATTTTGACATTATGAGAAACATGATCTGTAAACTAAATAAAAATCATTTTAGGAGGTTAAGAGAAAAAGAAACCGAATGGGGGGATACCGAGCAAAGCACACCATCTACAGCCCACTGGGAGACAAACTCATCCATTCCCCCAGTGGACAAAGCCAGGTGGTACTCTGCCCGGATACGGGAGCGCACCAGCACCCGGAACATGGCCTCAGGTGACAAGGGAACCCCCCTATCAAACACTGCTTCCTGGACTTATATATAGCCAATTTGGCTAATGCCAGGAGCAGGTTGACGAGGAGGTCCCTGGCCTTATTGCCCCGGGACACTGGGCGCCCAAAAATAAAAATGTGAGGGGAGAAATGCAGCCAGAACTGCAGGAGGAGGTCCCTCAAGAGTGACAAGAGGGGCTGCAGTCTGGCGCAACTAAAATTAATATGATACACGGACTCTCCCTTGCCACAGAATGGACAAGTGGAGGGAGAGTCCGTGAATTTAGCTAAGTACTCTCCCGTGCTCAGTGCACCATGGAGCACTCTCCAACTCAAGTCCCCGGTGTGTCGTGGAACTAAATCAGAATAAAGTTCCCTCCATCGGGGCCTCTTGCCCTCATCAGCTGGTAGGACCCGCCTCCAGATGGTATCGGGACGGGTCACGAGGGCAAGGAAGTGCACTGTATGGAGCACGAGAGAATATAAGCTCTTCCTCGGCATGCCGCGAAAGCATGCCGAGGGTATGTCCCTCAACTTTGAGAGGTTGGGGACAGGAGGAGCCTGAGGGGAAACACGGGGCTTGTGTCCAATGCAAACAGCCGGAGCAGGGGTGTTGAAAGGTGCATGTGGCACTCCGGCCTGCAAAGAACCGCAAAGGAAGGTACGCGAGTCGTGGGAGATGGCATCCCTAATCTCCTGGAGCAAGCGCCCTGAGACTTTGGGCATCACATATCCCAAACGGAGCGCAAGCTCCTGGAGTGACACCCAATCAGAACGCCCGTATTCCAGGAGATCCCCGACTCGGGTCATCCGTGCATGACTAAGGCGGCGTATGATACAGGGAGACTGTAACATTGGAGCCCCCACTGCTGGATTAAATAGCAGGGGCTCCGTGAATATTTCATCCCCCAAAGGCACGCCCTGCCTGGTCACGGAGACCATGCTCCAGGCCTTGAGGGTTTCCTGGTAGTACGCCGGCAACACAGAGAGGTCTCTCCCAAACCCCTCGGGCCCGATCAGAAATAATTGCCGGTCATACCCCAGGTTGCGCAACTGGCGATAAAAGCTGGATGCCAGTGCGCACCACTGCGGAGAGGGATCTGCATATAGGTATCTCTGCAGGTACTGAAGGCGGAAGGTGGACAACTGGGAGCACACACAAACTACTCCCTGTCCACCCTCCACCAAAGGCAGACTTGCCACCCCTGCAGAGACCCAATGCCTTCCCATCCAGAGGAAATCTAACAAATTCCTCTGGATATTGGTGACAAACTCGGATCTGAGAAGCCACCAGCTGATTCACCACTAGAGTCCGCCCCCTAAGGGAAAGCATTTTTGCTAGACCCCTCCATCATCCCAGACGAGAGAGGACACTGCCCTCTAACTCCCTCCAGTTGTCTGGGACGGAAGCGTCCGCAGCGGACAGGTAGACCCCCAGATATTTAATGACATCTGCCTCCCACGTGATGTCACGAAACGTGGGAGGCAAAGAGTCTACCTGTAAATTACCCTCTAAAAGGCCTGTGCATTTGGACCAGTTGATCTGAGCGGAGGAGGCAGCTGAATATACCTCCTGGCACTGTTTTGCCAGCTCAAGATCAACTGGATCCTGGGCCACGAGGAGCACATCATCAGCATAAGCTGAAAGGACAATCCGCATGTCTGGATCTTTTAGCACCAGCCCTGTGAGCCTTTTCCTCAGTAGGCAGAGGAAAGGCTCGATGGCCAGTGCATATAACTGTCCAGACAAGGGACATCCTTGACGCACCCCTCGTCCAAATACCAAAGGTGCTGTTAGGGACCAATTGATTTTAAGTAAACACTCTGCAGAGGCGTACAACGTTCTTATAAAGCCCACAAACTGTGGGCCAAAGCCGTACGCTTGCAGAGTGGCTATGAGGTAACCATGGTCCACCCTGTCAAATGCCTTCTCTTGATCTAAAGAGAGAAAGGCGAGTGACAGACCAGTCCTGCGAGAATAATGCAATAGATCCCGGACCAGAAAGATACTATCAAAGATAGTACGGCCCGGGATCGCATAGGACTGGTCAGGGTGAACCAATTCTGCCAGCACAGACCCAAGTCTAAGCGAGATGGCTTTAGCTACAATCTTGTAGTCTGTGCTGAGCAGAGAGACCGGTCGCCAGTTCTTAATAAGCCGGAGATCCCCCTTTTTGGGCAGCAGGGCAACTACTGCCCTGCGACAAGAAAGGGGCATCTCCCCGGTCTCCAGGGCTTCCCCAAGGACCAGATGGAAATCAGGTCCCAGAGTCTCCCAGAAAAATTGGAAAAACTCTACAGTCAGTCCGTCCAGTCCTGGAGACTTCTCACAGGACATGGCACGGAGGGCTTCAGAGAGCTCTTGAAAAGATAGTGGTATATCAAGCCGCTCTCTTACACCCTCACTGACTGTGGGGAGCCCCTCCCATAGCACCCTGCAGGCGTCTGGAGAAATGGGATCCGGAGAGTAAAGATCTTTATAAAAGTTCCGGGCTCTGTCCCGGATACTCTCCGGATCTGTAAGGGGGGCACCGTCTTCATCTAGAAGACAGGTGATGTGCCTACTGTTACCCCCCTTTTTCTCCAGTGAGTAGAAGAGGCGCGAGCCACGTGCTAGATCTTTGAGAAAACCTAAGCGGCTGCGCACGTAGGCCCCCTTGGCCTGGTGTCGTTCCAGGTCACAGAGGACACCCTTCCTCTCTACATACTCGCTCTGCAGGGATTGGTCCCTACAAGTGAACAGCCTCTGCTCCAGATGGAGTACCTCCCCCCGGAGTGACTCCAACTCAGCTTCGCGCTGCCCACTCGCACCCTTGGTATATTCCTGACACAGAAGTCGCAAATGAACCTTGCCCACGTCCCACCACAGTTTTAACGTGGCAAAGTCCCCCTTGCAACCCCTCCAGTCCGTCCAAAACTCCCGGATCAATGTCACGAGCCCCTGGTCCTTCAACAAAGCATTGTTGAAGTGCCAATAGGCGGCTTGTGGCGCTGTTGGCGTTAGCGCCACCGTCACAGACACACAGTTGTGGTCTGTGAATGGAGCCAGCCTAATGGCACAAGAACCGACTCGTGACATATAGTGACTAGATATATATAGTCTGTCGATCCGGGAGTGGGACACCAGACCGGCTCTCACCCTGACATAGGTGAAACCGTCTGATGCCCCTGGGTTCTGCTCTCGCCAGATGTCCTCCAGGGAGAAGCGGGCAATGATCTCCCGCAGGGCTGACGCAGAAGGCGGGTACGGCTCTGGACTATTCCAGTCCAGAGCGTCGAGGGTGCAGTTGAAATCACCCCCGAGTACCAAACACTCATCTGCGTCAACCGTCTCCAAAAACTGAGACAGTCTGGCGAGGAACCTCACTCTCTCAGGCCCTCCAGCAGGGGCATATATATTAACTAGGTTAATGATGCTACCCTGCTCTCGGACCCGGAGGTGGATTAGACGGCCTGCGATAACAGCTTTCACAAGTAGCAGCTCTGGCTGAAAAGACTCTGAGAACAGGGTCACCACTCCACATGACGCCGATGTGAAGTGGCTGAAGAAGACCCTGCCTCTCCACTCCAGTTGCCACGAGGCCTCAGCCTCTGGAGTGGTGTGAGTTTCCTGCAGGAAACTCACAGAGTACCCTCCCTGATATAAATAGGAGAGTACCTGGAACCTGCGGAAACTGTCTTGACAGCCATTGGTATTTAGCGTGCTTATGTGCAAAGCCATTACTGCGTGTCAGAAATTGTGCGTTCCTCAGACCCTTGAGACTGCTGATAGGACACGCATATTTTATAGAATTTCCGGACGCGGAGATGCTCTGCAGTCCCAGAATTCTTGGCCCTAGTGCTGACCACTAGATATTGCTGGAGAGAGTGGAGAATAAACGACATATTCTTCCACCTCTCCAAGGCCAGCCGCACCTTTCTTTTCTTTTGTCTATGAAGGGTGCTCTCATGGAATAGATCTATTTCCTTGACAGGGATAACCCACCCAGAATCTGATGTTCCTTCTAGTGGGTCACCCCTGGGCTCCTCTTGGCTGAGGGCTTTTACTCCATCCTCCCCGGCTGGAGTCAGTTTCCTCAGCTTTATTCTCAGGGACCCCCTCTTAGATGATACAGAAGGAGTCCCTGTAGCACCCTTCAAGGTAAATAAGGGACCCTTGGATTGCTGCTGCACCCCTGTAGCTTCAGGAGTGCATTCAGGGGTAGCTGGCTGCACAGCAGTGGCTAGCATGGCTTCCTTAATGGAAGCCTTGGAGGCTTTATATGCCTCCTCTTCCAGTTCCACCGCTGCTTGCTCAGCTTGGATGGCACCGATGTTAGGGTCAGTGGACGGCTGAGGAGGGTAGACAGGCTCTCCCATGATGTTAACAGGAAAACCTGTTTTATCACCCTCCCCCATTTCCACTTCCCCTTGTGCCACATACCCCCTGACAGACAAATCCATGTGGACCTGAATGGGGGTCATGCCTATATTCCCCCCCTCCAGTAGTGACTCGGCCTGGGGCTCTAAAAAAGCCCGAGGTACGTCACTAGAGAGTGACACTGGAGGAGGAGACTGACTGGTGCCCTTGAAGCTCAGCACCTCAGGGACACTGACTACCCATTCAGCAGGGGCTTTGTTGGGACCCCCCTTCAAAGGCCAGAGGCAGAACCTGATCTTTCTTGTCTACCCCTGCCTCACTTGGGAGACCCTCTTGCCCCTGCTTTTCCTCCAGACCCTTTTCCACATTAACCCCTATAGGGTCTGGAGAGAGAGATGTGTGGTCTGGCACCGGCTGGCTGAGCTTAATAACCGGGCCAGACAATGTCACCGGATGAGGAGGAGATGTTTTGTTCCTCTTCTTGCTTTTAGAGGGAGGTGCTCCACTATAGAGCACTTCCCACTTATCAGCAACCTCACTGTTGGTTTTATGCTTCCTCTTCCTGGGGACGTCACTCCTGGAAGAGGAGCTGCCACTAGCTGTCTCCCCTGCAGAGGGCTTATTATCCCTCTGCTTACACTGTGCCCCCACACTAACTGATGTTATTATGGTGGGGGCAGATTGGGACTTGGGAAATGCAGCTGTGACACTGGGAGGACCGGGGACATTCTTCCCCTTTTTCCCCCGTGTCTGCAGTCTTGCTAGAGACCACAGACACAGATGGCTTTTTTGGGGAAGAAGGGGGTTTGGAGGCCGTGGTGGTGGCTTGAGGAACGGCCTCCTTGCCTGAGCTCTGTGGGGGGGCTATGACCCTTGAGGTCCCCGCTGTTATGGGCTCAGCGGGGATGGGTGCTGTACTGATGGAGGTGCCATTTGCTGGGGCTGGGGCATGATGCTTTACTTTAGGACAATTCCTACGTGTATGCCCCAACCCCTTGCAATGATAGCACTGCACCTCCGTAGTGCTGTAAAAAATCCTGGGGCATGATGCTTTACTTTAGGACAATTCCTACGTGTATGCCCCAACCCCTTGCAATGATAGCACTGCACCTCCGTAGTGCTGTAAAAAATCCTGTAGAGCACCCCCTCAAATGGAACCCCAAAAGACCCCTCTATGTTTTCTGCGCCCTGAGGCAGGCACATTTGTACCTGCCTCTTGAAAGAGAGCACATGACGAAGTGCTCTCTCTCTGCACCCCAGGGGAATTTTAATAAATGGTGTTTTTACTTCCCCTAGGGTTAGCAGGTGGGGGCGCAGGAGGGAGTCTGGTAGGAAGGGGGGCACATTAGAGAGTGTTACTTTTGTGCCCAACCCTTCCAGGGCTTCTATTGGGACATGTAATCCCCCCACTGTGATGCCTCTCTGTATAAGAATGTGAGAAGCAGCCAGCGTACGGGTAAAGAAAACTGCCTTCCCGTACATTTTGCTGGCTGCTACTATAACAGAGGGGCTGATGACATTAGCTGCAGCACGCAGATAGATATCAATGCTGTAGACCCCAGACATCTGACATTTAACCCCATGCTTCCTGGTGATCTGCCCCTCAGCCCCAGCGGTGGTATTACTGGGGCCAGCAGAAACCAACTGTGACCAGGTATTAGCCACAGGGGTAGGTCTGCTGGCAGAACCACCAGGAGCTGGGGCTGCCTTATCTGCCTGGGGCCTATGCTGTGCAGTGCTGCAGCTACGATTTTCAGGGGCCATTATTCCCCCTTTTGACCCCTGAGGCTTCTTAATGGTCTTATCCCTCATGTTTAGACCCTTTTTTTTTTAGTTTATTTTTTTTATTTATTTTTATTTTTTGTTTTATGATTTCTATTGTTTTCTTTTTTTTTTTAAATATATAAGTGTGAAAAAGAAACAAAAAGACAAAACTAAGGGAGACAAAACTAAGGGAGAGAGAGAGATGATGTTTGGCATTGGAAGGGTTAATGGCCTATTGCAAAATGTTGCTAATTGCAACAACACAGAGAACGCAGAGGCTTTTTAACCCCTCTGTGTCTCTGTGTCAGATGTTAAAAAAAGCCTTTTAAACAAAAATTCTAATTGTTTTCCCCCCCACTGCCTACAAAGAAGTTACTTGTCTTCTCTACCCCAAAACATAAAACCCAACACCAAACAAACAAAACTTTAACAAAACCTGAAAAACTAAAAAAAAAAAAAAAGTCAAAGTAAAAAAAGCTCCAGGAGTGAAGGTGTAGTGCTAAGGGAGGGGTGTGGCAAAGCATCCAGGAGACAGCTCACTCTCCTGGGATAGAAAGCTGAGCCTGACTCCCAGAAAACTAAAACTTAAATTAAACTAAGAAAAATACCACAAAAACTCCCAAAAATGAACAACACCGTGCACAAAGTGCTCATAAACAGAAAAGTGTTAAAATAAAACTTGTATTTGAGGGACTAAGACCATAAAAAGCCTTTTGTTTAGAGCTCAAGCATGCACACAACCTCTTGGCACAGTACTTGTAAGCAAGACACACACTATGGGTAGCGGTCAAGCAAATGAACTTTGATTGACAGTCAGGCAAATGCACTTAGATTTAAGAAAATAAAAGTTTGGGTTTTCTAAAAGTAGACAACTAGTAAACAATATTATATTGTATGCGTTGTGCACACACAGTATAAGCTGTGAGCCTGACACACACACTTGCAAGCAGGGGCTAGCAGGGAGACAGGCAAATGAATTTAGATTACACAGAAAAAAAAACAAAGAAAAAAAAATGATGTTATAGCCCTAAAAAGGGCTTTTTGGGGTGCTGTGTTTACAGCAGAGATCTGATGAGTCCTCCAGCACTGCACTGGACACTGAATAAACTTGCCTAGCTATTGATTTCCCTATTCAATCAGCATCACCTACACTCTCCCTCCTCTCTGTAAGACTGCAAGTTAGTTATGATTCCAAAATGGCTGCTGTCCATGAGGTAGATGGCTCTGGAAGGGAGTGTATGCTGCTGATTGGCTGGAATGTGTCTGCTGACTGTGACATGCAGGGTCAAAGTTTGCTCAATGATAAAGTATTGGGGGCGGGTCGAATCTCGCATATGTTCGCTGTTCGCTGCGAACGCGAACATGCTATGTTCGCCGGGAACAATCCGCCGGCGAACTATTCATGACATCTCTATTTGTTCTTCATTGCGTGGATATATTCTAATATCCCGCTGAAAAGGTGGTTCACCATCTTCATTTTTAAAGACCATGGCAACCTCATTTACTGTTGGTAAATTATACCATCTTTGATCAGTGTTGCGATCTCTTTTTAAAACCATATTTACTCTTGGCATTGTCAATTGATGTCTTTGAGCATGTTCCTGTTCTTTTTCAACCTGTGCTAAGTGTTTGTATGCTTGACTGTATGGGTTGTTGGCCATAGTTTTATCCAGCTGTTCAAAGACTATGCACAAACACTGTTTATTTTCCAGAAGCGTCATCCTTTGTTCAACAGCTTCCATTGTATCTAAGACATATAACTGTGAAAATTTCCTTTGCTCTCCCTCTTGTGGGGGTGATTGTGAAGTGTGGTGGTAAATTTGTCCATGAACTCTAAAACAGTATTGACCATGTCCTGGGACATTCTCTGCTAATGTAGTACCCATTGAAGCAAATTAAATTGCACTGTTATAAGACCTTATGTTTTTTTTTTATTATTATTTGCATAATTTGGAAATGTTGGATAGCTCATGATACTTTGTAAGTAATCTGTAAATGTGTGTCTTTGTGGAAGTCTATATCTACATTGGTGTCAATGGTATGAACATTGGCGTCAATAGGCAATATTGGATCATTCGGCAATGTTTCACAGACATGTTTTTGTTTACATTATCTTTTCTTTGAAGCTCCAGCACACTCACTTTGTGCTTTCTTACTAATTTTTATTTTATTTAAAGGTCTCTGTTCTCTTAAGCATTGGGAAGTTTCGGGTGACTGTGCATCTCTCAACCTTTGCTTCCTTTGGCATTCCGCTCTTCTTTTGCATTTAATCCTGTCTTATCCGTTGTCCGCCATTGTAATCTGTAATTTAAATACAGGTGTAAGAAGTAAGGTTTTTTGTTCTGTACATATTGTTTGTAGCTGCTCTCAATCCAAAGCTAAATAGCATTAATTAAAGAATGCAATGATTTGAAAAGCATTTTAAATGTTTCCATAAAATAAATTAAACCATTTTTTTATTGGCATACATTAAAAAGCAAAGCACTGCACATATATATATATATTGATCATTCTTTTTTTTAAGTACTAATTAATTATTAAGTCATTACTAAATGAATATACGTTAATGAATCCATCAATAACTGACATCAATGGTAAACCTAAAGAGTTAATTATGTTTTCGTAAAGAAGGGAAAACAGAAACGGCTATGAGCAAAGTATAGATGGGGCTTAAAATAATGTGCAATTTTTAAATTTTCTTAATGATGAAATCAATTTACTTCTGAGGTCTAATTTACGTTCTTTAAAAGTTAATTAGGTATGCATATATATATATATATATATATATATATATATATATATATATATATATGCCTAAATCTTTTTTTTGTTGTTATTGTAAATGAAAAATTAAATACTAAAGGCCTTACTCATTTGCAAGTTGTGCAATGCAATAGGGCACTAAATAAGCACATACCATATTTTTTGTTACTTTGTTTTTAAAAAAACCTTAGTTTTGGATAGATGTTCATTAACTAAAAATGTATGTCAAAATAATATGCTATGTCCTTATATGGAGCCCTATACAATTTAGCAAATTGCAATTGAATGAGTCCCTAAATAAATATAGGTTAATTAATTAATTAATTAATCATCAACTGTCATCAATACAAAACAATAGGGACATCATGAAATCATATACATGTGAAATTGATCTGAGAATTCTGATTTGAGAATTCACTCTCTGTCTTCAGTCAGGTGCAGCGATGAGTAACCTGTGAAATTACATGAAAATAGTGAATGAAACTATGATGTTTAATTTGCATAAATGTAAAACATAAATGCATAATCATCAATATATTTATAAATAAAATCATTATAACATTTTAAATGTAGCACATGTCAGAACGTAAGAAAGTGCTTTAAATATTTAAGTGCTTTGAAGGTCCTATCCCAGTCAGGCAATTATAAGCACTCCAGATATTTAAGTGCTTTGTAAAATGTACATATTTTTTTAAGTATTAAAACAAAAACATTGTTTTATATTATTATTAATTAATACTTCCAAAAGCAATGTACATGAATGAGCTATAAGCACAGGTTAAAAATTGTTATTACTTTTATTGCAGTATATATATATATTTTTTTTTTAATGATTACTAGTTATTAATTAATTAAAATATTATTATACATTAATTAATCAATAACTGTTACCAATGTAACAAAATAAAAATGAATACTTTTTTGTTCCCTAAGTACATAATTAAATGATATACCTGTAAAGGTGATATTTATGCTGTTCAAAGGCTGCAAACGTCCCTCTCTGTGTTGATTCAGCTGCAGAGATGATGAAACTGTAAAACAAGATGGAAAGAATTTGTAATATTTTGCTTCATTCCTATCAGGCAATCAGCAGCACCACAGAAATATTGGCATATATGCAAAACATAAAAGCATACTCATCAATATATTAATACACAAAAGCATTATTTTTGTAATGATTACTAATTATTAATTAATTAATCTATTAATATACATTAATCAATAACTGTCATTAATTCAAAATAAAAATACTTTAATCCTCTTTTTTACCATAAGAATATAATTTAATGATTGATATACCTGCAAAGGTGATCTTTATGTTGTTGAAAGGCTGCAAACTTCACTCTCTGTGTTAAGTCAGCAGCAGAGACGCTGAAACTATCAAATAAGATGGAATTAATTTGTAATATTTGGATTCATCCCTATGAGGCAATCAGCATCAACATGGATATGTCAGTGCATAGTAAAATATACATATTGTTTGTGGTGCTTTTTTTTTTTTTTTTTTGTAACATTAGTAATTAATGATTAAAAAATTAATGTACAGTAATAATCAATTAATCAATGCCTAAATGTATTCTAAAGATCTAAGCATTAATATATTACTAAACTAAAGGCATTGTAAAATATAGAATATTTGTTGTTCATAATGATTACTAATAATTAATTAATACAATAATGTACATTAATAATTAATGAATCAATGTCTAAATATATTAGAAATAGATTTGCATTAATGTGTTAATAAACTTTACGCATTTTAAAATGTTATATATTTTTTCTTAATGATTACTAATTAATAATTAATAAATTAAAGTACATTATTAATTAATTATTCAATTAATTATTATATTACAAACAGCTAAGCATGAAAGTATTGCTAAACTAAAGCAAGCATAAATTATAACTTTGTTGCTCAATTTGTTTAACTAATCATATATATTTTTTTATTAATAATTAATGAATGAATTATTTATTAATGATTATTAATATACTTTACCTATTTGTATTTAATACTCAGCAATCAGTATCCTGAAGAGCTAACAATCTCTTTTGATTTTCCGGCAGCAGAAAATGTCTACTCAGACTGTCAGAAAGTGTCAGTTCTGTGGCAAGTGTGCCCTATATATAGGCTGCGTGCGCATGACAAAACCGTTGGTTTAGGCGGGAAATCCACCATTTCACAATATTAATGTGTACATTTATAAATAGTATTGTAAAATGGCGGCGTTAGTCTATGTTTTACTCGTTTCGCGATCATTTTACATTCTTCCTATTAGTATGTTTCTACAGCGTAATCGATGGCTGTGTTTTGTGCGGTTCGGGATTGTGTAGCCTCGTTTTCATTTTTTTGGGCCGCCTTTTTTTTTCTTGCTTAGCCGATTTTCAAGTGCCGAAACTGCTTAAATTTGACATAAATTCATGTTTCACCTCACTTCCAGATGTCCTGGCAGTTCTCGCGTGCTATGGGTGATTTTTTTTGTTGTCTTTCTTGTTTTTTTGTTTTTTGTTTTTTGTTTGCGCGGTACGTTAGTTAACTTTGTATTTTTCCTATGTCATATTTTTTTTTCTAAGTCCTGTGTCTCATATTTAAGGCGATCATGTGTTTCGTAAGTGTTTGTAGTCCCGCGTGTTTCATTCCCTCCACTGATCGCCCCGCTTTACGAGGCTTGCAGGCAATGAGCGCCTTTGGCGCTTATCGCCTAAGTGCTGCTCATTTTAGTGGTTTAACGGCTCTCCTCTCTTTGCGAGGCTCTGGCGCTCATCACCTAAGTGCTCTAAGTTAACGGCTTGCCATTGCTAAGTCGTAGGCACCACGCAAAGCGTGACGATGTCTCGTAGTTCAACAATTATAATATGAATATGTGATTGGAAAACCCATCTAAGACAGGATTTTGCCGCTTTCGATTTTTAAAAGTTTTTTTAACCTCTCCTACCGAACTAATAGCATTTAGTGATTGAAGGTCATCTTCTGTCAATGACAGAAGATCTAAAGTTTGGAGGAAGGCTTGAATTGTATGGGTATTTATATTTGGTGTGGCACTATATAATTTTGTGTAGAAGGCTTTAAATACTTCTTGGATCTTTGTTGGATTGGCTGTAACTGACCATTTGGGATCTTTATTTGAAAATGTTTCGATTGGGATTCTTTCACTTTTAATTTCCTAGCTAACCAGGTGTCTGTTTTTTTTATTTTACTATAATATTTTTGCTGCTTCCATCTAAGGGCTTTCTCTGACTGTTCCAATAAGAGAAGATCTAGTTTAGTTCTAACATCATCTATTTGTCGCCTCATTTTTTTGGTTACCTATTTCTACATTCAGTCCCCTCTCTTTTTCCCTTTGCTGTCTCTTGTAGTTGGCCGCTATTTTGATGAAGATCCCTCTTATATAGGACTTGTGGGCTGTCCATATCCAGCCTACATTTGAACCATCTGTTTTGTTAGTGTTATAAGTCCAGGTCTTGGGCGATCTGTTCTCTTGTTAGGGGGTTTGTTAAGTGCATTTCATTCCCCCTCTAGGTATATGGCGGTTTATTGTCTATTTGGAGATATTTTGACCATTGAATGGTCTGACCATGGGGATGGTATGATATCTGTGTCATTATTAGGCGTAGTAAAGTCGTGTCTACTAGTAAATAGTAGAATTAATGTAGTTTTTACTTAAATACAAATTTGGGTAAACAGTAGATTCTCTAAGTTATTTACCTATGAACTCTAATATCTCTCCTTGTTGTGCATCTTGTTTTGTGTATCTTTTGGATATTTTGTAGGTGGGTTATCCATTTACATTATGACTGGATCCACTGTTCTGCATGCTAAAAATTACCATCCTAGATAAGTGGTAAGGTGCCTATTCCTCCGTTTACATTAAACCTATATTGTTACTTATAAAGAATAAAAATTACGAGTTGAATATGATTATCTTGTGTCAGACCGTTAGGTCTAGATTTTTTTATATAATGAGCTAAATATTAATATAAGGAAACATGGCTTGCAGGTCTAAGTAAGTAATTAATAATACAACATAAAGTGTATTTACTTAAATAAATAACATTAAAACCTATTGTCCCACATAATTAACTACAGTTATAATGTTATATCCAAATATGGAATGGATTATCTGATTTCACTTTATGAAATGGGAGGTAAATACCAGATGTTGTATAAGGGTTGTCTCACCTTTCATTAGACAAATAAAAAAATAGAAAATCCATTGAGAGGTGGATGCAAGATCCTCAGTGACTGCACCTTACTACCAACTTGCAAATTTAAGGATCTAGACCATGATATTCAATTTCAAAGTATGAAGATTTAATATGAAATATTTAATTGCATTAACATAAAAAACTGTTGTTTTATACAACATTAAGCATATATTTTGTGTTTTATTCAGCTCACAGTTGCTTATGCCTCTAAGAGAATGATTTTATATAAATTATGTAAAGGACAAAATGTCATTACACTCACACACAAACACACACACAAATTGTATTTCCATTTGTAACATCTTTTAATCACAAGATAGCGCTATACACTTGCAAGCAACAACTATTCATCTTACTTCAGACACTTCAATTAGAGATTTCTATAGCTGTATAAACTGAATTTGGCACAGGCCTCTTTTATGTAAGACAAATGTTTGCTTGGCCAGAAATCAATGAATGTAGAAGCAGCTTGGCAGCGCTACTCACACAGTTTCAAATCAATGACAGATATTTAAATTCCCTGCCCTGTACAAATTTCTAATCACAGGTCAGAATGATCGAGAGCAGAGTGGATACAATCAAACATATTTATCTTCATGGGTACCGAGAGATATCCTGTAAAGAAAAAATGTCAAATATCACCGGGGCAAATTTAAAAAGAAAAGGTATAGCAAAGCTCAGTAAACACAACAAATCAGGCTAGAATATAAACAACAGCAACAAAGTAAGTCAGCTGTGTCATCACTGACAGCAAAAAGGCAAAGTTCACTGCAAATATCATTCACTAGATAAGCCAAGAACATTATAATCAATTTTCTGTGTGAATCCACTATAATTTGTTTCAGTTCTGAATGCGAGTCTCAAGCATAACCAGCAGCGTTTTACATATCAATCCAAAGATCCTTTAATATACAGTAATTGTGTACATTATGAAAAGATTTCACAGAGGCCGATTTAAAATAGAGCATGTCTTTATCCTGTTCTTCTGTAGGTGGCATAGATTAATTTCCTTGAAAAGTTGCATAAATTGAAGTAAAGTACACAGCTTAAAAAGGAAAACATAATTCTGAATATGAAATTCAAGTATCAAAAGAAAATGCAGAAAATAAAAACTCTCAGTCAGTCTTGTGCAAAAGGCAAATGTGAGTCTTGTGCAGCTGATAACAAAACACAATGGTTGGTGCTTCTGTGTGAATGATTTGAAATTGACCATAAGTCCCTGGTAAACTTGATAAACAGTAAATCCATGGCTCATATAGTATCAAGAAGTGAAAAGTGAATCATCCAAAACTAAGCTTCTTCTCTAGAGAAAAAGCCCTCCAGCTGGAAGGAAAAAGCTATTATGTGCATAGCGAAAAAGCCACCACTTACACAAGGTAAAGAAAACGGGTTTTCAATATTTCTGAATTTTCTTGATAGTCTTGTAACTGTGCATGATATGAATAATATAATACATGTGAATAATATAATACATGTGAAAATGCTTTAAGTTTAACGTGATTAATTTCAAAGTTCTCAGTTTACATTGTTAATGCTATTGTATCATTACATTTTCTGGCACACACGGCAAATTTTTTAGAAAATGTTAACTGAAAATGTTGTTTCTATTTTCAAAATTTACCAGCATTTATAATCATGTCTTGCGTCATAATAAATGTACTGTATGGTAATATAACAAATGCTTTTAAGAAGTAACAAATTTGCCAGAGGGTTACAACCTAATAAATATTCACTTGTTATATCATCATAATATATTTCAGGTTTTGTGAAAGTAATTTTCAGTTAACTTAGTTGTGATTAAAAAAAGAAAAAAAATAGAGCAATTGTAATATATTATAGCACTTTGAGCACTTTCCAAATTCTGGTGGTGGGATGAATCTCATGACTGGACTGTTAATCTGGATGGTTATAACCTATTTAGGAAAGATAGAGGCAATGGTAAACGAGGAGGGAGGAGGAGGGACTTGTCTGTATGTTAAGCCTGAATTTAAGGCTTTAGTCAGAGAAGATATTTATGGTGGACCTAGTGATAAAGTTAAATGTTTGTGGGTAGAGTTAAATAGCGGAGCAGCAAATTCAAAAAGAATATTAGTAGGAGTATGCTATAAACCCCCAAATATAGCTGAAAGTGAGGAAATACAATTATTGTTACAGATTGGAAATGCAGCTAAGCACGGGCAAGTTCTAATAATGGGAGATTTTAATTACCCTGAAATAAACTGGATAAATGAGACCAGCAGTTCAGCTAAGGGTAGCAGGTTCTTGAGTACACTCAGGGATTATTATCTGGCCCAGGTTATACAAGAGCCTATTAGAAATGAAGCTATCTTAGATTTATTCATCACAAATAATATTGATATTATTGAGATTGAATTAAAAAAAAAACATTTTATGGGGCCAACGAAAACTCTTAATTTTAAAAGGGCAGATTTTAACGCTCTAAGGGCAGCAATACAAAGTATAGACTGGGACAGAGAACTGATAGGTAAAAACACTGAACATAAATGGACAACATTTAAATCCTTACTAAATATACATACACATCGGCATATACTGTGTGGGAATTAAAGTAAAAGGAGTAAATCACAACCCATGTGGCTTAACAATGATTTAAAGATCAAGATACGGAGTAAAAAACAGGCATTTAAATTATACAAACAAGAGGGGACAGAGACTGCTTTACGGGAATACAAGGAAATCAACAGACTTGCAAAAGCGTGATTAGACTGGCTAAAATAGAAAATGAAAAATGTATTGCAAAAGAGAGTAAGACTAACCCTAAAATATTTTTTAAGTATATTAATGGGAAGAAGACGAGGAAGGAAGCTATAGGAACATTAGAATGTGAAACAGGCTGTCTGAAAATTAGTGACCAGGAAAAGGCAGATGAGCTAAATAGGTTCTTTTCTTCGGTATACACAAGGGAGGTACAAGTGGTTGGGACACTGCAACATAATGGGGCTACACTACATTTGCCAAATAATTGGTTAACACAGAAAGTAATCCAAAAGAGGTTGAAAAAAATAAATGTTAATAAAGCCCCGGGTCCTGATGGAATACATCCAAGGGTACTAAGGGAACTGGGTTCTGTAATAGGCAAACCATTATATTTAAATTTTCAAGATTCACTCAACACAGGGTCTCTACCAGATGACTGGAGAAAAGCTGATGTGATACCTATATTTAAAAAGGGAGCAAGAGCAAATCCGTGGAGTTATGGACCAGTGAGCCTCACTTCTCTAGTGGGGAAGCTTTTAGAAGGGTTAATAAGGGATAATATACAAGAATATGTCTATTTGAACAGGATTATAAGTAGGAGTCAACATGGATTTATGAGGTATAGGTCATGTCAAACAAATCAAATTAGTTTCTATGAGGAGGTTAGTAGGAACCTGGATCAAGGAAACTCAATGGATGTAGTCTTTTTGGATTTTGCAAAGGCTTTTGATACAGTGCCACATGGGAGACTATTGGGCAAACTAAGGGATACAGGAATTGCAGTAAATATCTGCTCATGGATTGAGAGCTGGCTAAAAGACAGGAAGCAAAGGGTTGTTGTAAATGGAACATACTCCGATTGGACTAATGTGGTAAGTGGGTTTCCTCAGGGTTGAGTATTGGAGTGTGGGGTCTCCCTTTTCGCTGATGACACAAAGTTGTGCAAGGTAATTAAATCAGATAATGATGTGCTTTCCCTACATGGGGATTTACATAACATTGAGGAATGGGCATCTAAATGGCAGATGAGATTCAATACGAATAAATGTAAGGTTATACATCTGAGAAGGAAAAAAAGCCATGAAATTTATAATCTTAATGGAGCAAATCTAGGTGTAGATGCTAAGTCTCGCTTGTGTTTTTTTTTTTTTTTCTTCCTCTGGACTAATTAATAACTAAAAAAAAAACATTAAATAATTGATTAATAATTAATTAACAACTAATGAATTAATAGTTAATCTGCATATTTCAAATCAGAGGAGATCTTAAAAGGTTGAACTTGATGGACTGAAAGTCTTTTTTCAACCTTAAATACTATGTAACTATGTAACCATGTAACTATGTGCCGTGCATGGCACATGTGTGTAATCTGATTGTACAACGCTTTGTGCATAAGCACCCAGGCTTACAGGACATCCTGAAGCAGGCCTGGAAGGTGTGTGCCCATTTCAGGTGTTCCTACATGACCATGGCGCACTTTACAGATATGCAGCGGCGAAACATGCCAGCGAGACGCTTGATTTTAGACAGCCCGACACGTTGGAATTCAACACTCCTAATGTTCGACCGCCTGCTCCAACAAGAAAAGGCCGTTAACGAGTATTTGTATGACCGGTGTGCTAGGACAGCCTGTGCGGAGCTGGGGATTTTTTTGCCACGTTACTAGACGCTCATGCGCAATGCCTGTAGGCTTATGCGTCCTTTTGAGGAGGTGACAAACCTGGTCAGTCGCACCCAGGACACCATCAGCGACATCATACCATTTGTTTTCTTCCTGGAGCATGCCCTGCAAAGAGTGCTGGATCAGGCCCTATATGAGCTTGAAAAGGAAGAGGAAGAGTTGTGGTCACCATCACCGCCAGAAACAGCCTTATCAGCATCGCTTGCTGGACCTGCGGCAACGCTGGAAGAGGATTGTGAGGAAGAGGAGTCAGAGGAGGAATTTGGCTTTGAGGAGGAGGAGGAAGACCAACCACAACCGGCATCCCAGGGTGCTCGTTGTCACCTATCTGGTACCAGTGGTGTTGTACGTGGCTGGGGGGAAGAACATATCTTCAGTGAGATCACTGAGAACGAGGAACGGGACATGACTAGCTCGGCATCCAACCTTGTGCAAATGGGGTCTTTCATGCTGTTGTGCCTGTTGAGGGACCCTCGTATAAAAAGGATGAAGGAGAATGACCTGTACTGGGTGTCCACGCTACTAGATCCCCGGTATAAGCAGAAAGTACCTTAAATGTTACCGAATTACCACAAGTCGGAAAGGATGCAGCACTACCAAAATAAATTAAAAAGTATGCTTTACACAGCGTTTAAGGGTGATGTCACAGCACAACAGCAATCTAACAGTCGAAGAGGTGAACATAATCCTCCTCCTCCCACGACCACGCCGGCAAGGAGAGGACGCTTTACAGATGTGTTGTTGATGGAGGACATGCAGAGCTTTTTAAGTCCTATGCATCGCCACAGCACTTCGGGGTCCACCCTCAGAGAACGACTCGACCGTCAGGTAACAGACTACCTCGCCATAACTACAGATATCGACACTATGAGGAGCGATGAACCCCTTGACTACTGGGTGTGCACGCTTGCCCTGTGGCCTGAGCTATCCCAATTTTCCATAGAACTTCTGTCCTGCCCCGCTTCAAGTGTCCTGTCAGAAAGGACCTTCAGTGCAGCAGGAGGTTTTGTCACTGATAAGAGAAGTTGCCTAGGTCAAAAAAGTCTAGATTACCTCACCTTTATTAAGATAAATGAGGGATGGATCCCGAAGGGACTGACAGTGGGCGATACATTCGATTAAAAAAGGCCTGATAGATGAGCTGCCTTGAGCTAATAATGGTCCACACACTGCTGTATTTTATCCCTGAATGCCGGATGACTTGCGTGCGCCACCAACTAGGGTTCAAGACGCAATGTTTTAGGGCACTTTCTGCCTGGCAAACTAACATCAATTTTACTGGTCGCTGTAACAATACCTAATTTTTGCATTTAAATTATTTTATTTTAGAAGGCGTACAGCATGTAATGAAAAATAAAGCATTTTTGAACAGTCTTGCATAACAGTTGTGCAAAAATACATATTTACAATAGAGACATTTTGTGAAAGTTAGCTGGCTATTCCTTCTTATTTTTACTTTTTAGGTTAATAATTTTTCTTATTTTTTACTGTGATTGCAATTTAAGAGATACCTAAAACATGGTAAAACAGACAAGAGTAAAGAGTATATCTACAGGAAACACCAAAGTCCTATTAGCTATCATCCCTCCAGCAGTATTAGCTTATTATTTACAATATCTAACCTGGGCAATCACCCTTGGGTTACCCTAGGGCAGGCTTCAGTAAGCGACCTCTCCTTTCCTGGGATGATTTTGCCGCCGGTTGCTTCCGAAGGGTCTCCAGGGCTCCCCCACTCCGGTCCTTCCCCCAGAGTCGCTTTAACCAGTAACAAATGTTTTATATTTGTAAAGTGACCCAATGATCCCCCCTTAGGTTTATCTTTACAATTTTTGGAGAATCAATTTAAGACCGGTGTCCCCTGTTTCTGGGTCAGGGAGTGTGTGAAATGCCTCAGCCTACAGTAATTGTAATGTTCTGACAGCGGTAGCTCATTCTTGTCCCTCAGTTCCTCATAGGTGAGCATCTGGCCCTTTACTAACCAGTCTCCCAGTCTTTCTAGTTTCCTTCACCTCCACCAGTGTTGTGATGTTGTGCTCATGTGTTTCGGGGCCTGAGGGTGGTCAAGAATTGGGGTCATTTGGGTGGATCCAGGCAACAAACCCGTGTGTTTCTTTGCCCATTTCCAGTATGATAGTGAGTGTCTGATTAGGGGGTTTAGCGAGTTTGTAAGGCTCTGAGGCAATTCTGATAGCCAAGCCACCTTGTCCCAGGTTAAGGGCCTTAAAGTGTGGTTCTCTAAATACACACAGGCCGGTTGATGACATGTAGAATGTGCTATTGGGAGGAAAGATAGGTGACGTAACAGGTATTAAACTGATAGGAATGAATAGTACAACTTAATACAACACTCCTATCTGGTGGCACCTTAGATTGCACGTGCAGTGCCCCAAATTCGAAGTAGGAGGTCCGACCAAGCATCTTTTTCCATCTCCCTATTCCAAAAATCCATGCCATATACACGTCCCCTGATAGGTAACGTAACAGGTATTAAACTGATAGGAATGAGTAGTACAACTTAATACACATCTCCTATCTGGTGGCACCTTAGATTGCACGTGCAGTGCCCCAAATTTGAAGTAGGAGGTCCGACCAAGCATCTTTTTCCATCTCCCTGTTCCAAAAATCCATGCCATATACACGTCCCCTGATAGGAAACGTAACAGGCATTAAACTGATAGGAATGAGTAGTACAACTTAATACACCTCTCCTATCTGGTGGCACCTTAGATTGCACGTGCAGTGCCCCAAATTCGAAGTAGGAGGTCCGACCAAGCATCTTTTTCCATCTCCCTGTTCCAAAAATCCATGCCATATACACGTCCCCTAATAGTGGACGTAACAGGGATTAAACCAATAGGAATAGTACTACTTAACAGTACACACCTTATAATAACGGAGACAGAGGCAACACATATAATCTTCCATGCTGGGCAGTGGAAGCCCCGAGACTCTGACCTGTGTATAATATTCCATGCTGGGCAGTGGAAGCCCCCAGACTCTGACCTGTGTATAATATTCCATGCTGTGCAGTGGAAGCCCCCAGACTCTGACCTGTGTATAATCTTCCATGCTGGGCAGTGGAAGCCCCCAGACTCTGACCTGTGTATAATCTTCCATGCTGGGCAGTGGAAGCCCCCAGACTCTGCGAGTCTGAAGAAGAGGAGTCAGAGGAGGAAGGTGGCTTTGAGGAGGTGGAAGACCAAACACAGCAGGCGTCCCAGGGGGCTTGTTGTCACCCTTGTTGGCTGGGTGGAGGAAGAGACCTTCAATGACATCAGTGAGGACAAGGAACGGGACATGGCTAGCTTGGTATCCAACCTTGTGCAAATGGGGAGTTTGCGGTTGTGCAAAGGGACTGTTTGCTGTTGTTTGCGGTGCATTAAACGGGGAGATTGGTCTGTTACTGTGAAGCGGGTGTAACCCTTACACTACCTGATCGATACAACATCATACCTGACGTTTTAAAGCATGTTAATCCAAACAATTTAGGAATGTTAGGTGATTTATGCCCTTTATTGCTTAAAACCAGACTCTGCATCAACTATGTAATTTTTTCCGTGGGAGTTTTGCCATGGATCCCCCTCCGGCATGCCACAGTCCAGGTGTTAGTCACGTTGAAACGACTTTCCCATCACTATTGTGGCCAGAAAGAGTCCCTGTGGGTTTTGAAATTCGCCTGCCCATTGAAGTCTATGGCGGTTCGCCGATGTTTGTCCGTTCGTGAACATTTGATGGAATTTGCGTCCGCGGTTCGCGAACCAAAAATTTGATGTTTGCGACATCACTATTCCTGAAAGGAAAATCCTGATAAGTAAGGAGACCAAAGAAAATGGAGAGTGAAGATAACTGGTTAAGTGCTGACAGAATATATGTAAAACTCATGCATGAGTGAGGTAAAAGAGTATAGGGAGCAGGATTCTGGTGTGAGAAAAGAAAAAGAGGAGTGACACAGAGGGGTGAGATCCCTTCAAGACTAGTAGGACGAGTTGGGAGATTCCTGCCTGTGTGAGGAGTAGAGTTTGTAATCGAACTGCAAAATGTCTATGTGAGTGAGGAGCAAGGGATCTTTTTGAGAGCAAAGGGTGAGACATTAGTGAGCTTAACCCAGTGAGACCAGAGATATGAAAGGGAGAAAGCTGAGTTAGTTGTCTAAGAGTGTATACAGATGAGAGAGAATGGTGAAATTGTGAGCTAGATCAACTTGAGAGTTAGACGATACGAGAGAAGGAAGAGGAGGAAAATCCCTAGTGGGCAGGATAATGATGGGAACAAAAAAGGATTACCGTGGGTGAGCAGAGGTCGAGAAGGAACGGAGGGTGAGGTGCCTAGATGAGGTAGAAAGCTAAGGAGAAAATTGAGGAGTGCTTTGTTTAGAACAGTAACTTTTAAGAAGCGACTTGTAAGTATCCTACGAAGGGTGGTAGGCAGAGATGAGCTAATGGCATTGTGAAGGTTTATTTGTTGATAGCTGAAAAGAAGTGATGAATTAGTAGTGTACCAAGAAAGAGGATGCTATGGTAAGGTATGAGCATATTGGAATTAGCTTTGTGTTGGTAGAGTAAATAGATCTAGTAAGTAGTCTGATAGCTGCATAAAGGCTTAACAGCATGGAGCATTTGGAGGATTGGTAGAGAACCTATCATGCGAAGTTGTGGGTGAGCAATGAAGTGAAGAACTTTAGTGTGAAGTCCGGATGGAGGGTTAGTAGTGTGGATAGGACAAGTGTGAGTAGAGAGAGAAGTGGGAGTGATAGTGATACAAGAAGAGAGTTCAGACTTGAAAGATGTTGCAGATGTTGTTGTGATTGGAGGTTCTGAAGTCGATGGAGAGACGAAATGAGGAGGGATCATGGTCAGTATTGAGATTGTGGGATAAAAGGTGATACATTAGATGAGAGAGCGATGGAAAGGTAGATGGATGGAGCATGTATGATGGAATTAAAGTGACAAGAAAGGCGTTTGAATGAGTGATCAATAAAGAAGAAGGTGGCTACGTAAGGATTAAGGAGAGGTGATTTGAGGTTTGAAGGGGAGTACTTGGTAACGTTGAAGTGGAAGAAAAATGGGTGAGCTGGGAGTGGGTGAAATGGTAGTAATGGTGACGGTAGCAAGAGCGACTAGGAGCTCTGAAGTTTTGGCTTGCAACTCTAGATTGAAGCAACTTGGTGAGGCTGGATGGGCATAGTGATTCAGTGTAATTGAATTGGTTAAGTGTGACTGGGGGTTATAGCATGATTGTGGTGGCTGGGTATGGTACTGTGCAGGCAAGAAGACTTGATATGAAGTTTGAGTCTAAATTGGTAAGCTGAGAGCGAATGAAGAGGTAATGGTAGCAATAGCAACTGGGAGCTATTTGTTCTGGATTGTGACTGTGATGGGTGAGATGACTTTGTGGTGAATGAGACGGACAGGTACGAATGAGAGTGATTGCGTGAACGTGGTAGCTTGGTACAGTGTCGTGCTTTGGGTGAATTAGGGGGTGTGAAGTTCAAGTCTGAATCGCGGATGATCTGAATTGGTAAAGTGTGATTTGCGGGTGTGGAGGTGATGAAGTATTAAACAAATTGTAAAGGACACTTTTGACTTGAGACTGTCCTCTAATGTCAATCACAAAAATAATATATCATAACACCTCAATATTTTATTACATTTCTATATATTAGATGAAATTGCTAATAATTGAGGCCAAATTTAGTAATAGGTGTGTGATAATCACATAAAACAAAGGAGAGTATAGGAAAGAACACTCTTTAAATGACCAAAATTACTTCAATATCCTATATGATGGAAATAAACATAGCTACACATCGGGTAAGATAAAGCTTAACTTTTATTGAATTAATAAAAATGACACATTCAACTTTACCAAATAAAGTATTAAATGGGGCCTATAGTTCTCAAAATGGTGGAGAGGGGTGGCTGTAATTTTTATTTTCATTTTGGAGCTGAGGTAGATTTAAAATGTTCTTAGAGGTAAGTGTTTATCAATACTACAATTGTATTTTGATGTTTAAGTTATTCTGTCACTGTAATAGCTTCTGAACTAGATACAGGGAGTGCAGAATTATTAGGCAAGTTGTATTTTTGAGGATTCATTTTATTATTGAACAACAACCATGTTCTCAATGAACCCAAAAAACTCATTAATATCAAAGCTGAATATATTTTTGGAAGTATTTTTTAGTTTGTTTTTAGTTTTAGCTATTTTAGGGGGATATCTGTGTGTGCAGGTGACTATTACTGTGCATAATTATTAGGCAACTTAACAAAAAACAAATATATACCCATTTCAATTATTTATTTTTACTAGTGAAACCAATATAACATCTCAACATTCACAAATATACATTTCTGACATTCAAAAACAAAACAAAAACTAATCAGTGACCAATATAGCCACCTTTCTTTGCAAGGACACTCAAAAGCCTGCCATCCATGGATTCTGTCAGTGTTTTGATCTGTTCACCATCAACATTGCATGCAGCAGCAACCACAGCCTCCCAGACACTGTTCAGAGAGGTGTACTGTTTTCCCTCCTTGTAAATCTCACATTTGATGATGGACCACAGGTTCTCAATGGGGTTCAGATCAGGTGAACAAGGAGGCCATGTCATTAGATTTTCTTCTTTTATACCCTTTCTTGCCAGCCACGCTGTGGAGTACTTGGACGCGTGTGATGGAGCATTGTCCTGCATGAAAATCATGTTTTTCTTGAAGGATGCAGACTTCTTCCTGTACCACTGCTTGAAGAAGGTGTCTTCCAGGAACTGGCAGTAGGACTGGGAGTTGAGCTTGACTCCATCCTCAACCCGAAAAGGCCCCACAAGCTCATCTTTGATGATACCAGCTCAAACCAGTACTCCACCTCCACCTTGCTGGCGTCTGAGTCGGACTGGAGCTCTCTGCCCTTTACCAATCCAGCCACGGGCCCATCCATCTGGCCCATCAAGACTCACTCTCATTTCATCAGTCCATAAAACCTTAGAAAAATCAGTCTTGAGATATTTCTTGGCCCAGTCTTGACGTTTCAGCTTGTGTGTCTTGTTCAGTGGTGGTCCTCTTTCAGCCTTTCTTACCTTGGCCATGTCTCTGAGTATTGCACACCTTGTGCTTTTGGGCACTCCAGTGATGTTGCAGCTCTGAAATATGGCCAAACTGGTGGCAAGTGGCATCGTGGCAGCTGCACGCTTGACTTTTCTCAGTTCATGGGCAGTTATTTTGCGCCTTGGTTTTTCCACACGCTTCTTGCGACCCTGTTGACTATTTTGAATGAAACGCTTGATTGTTCGATGATCACGCTTCAGAAGCTTTGCAATTTTAAGAGTGCTGCATCCCTCTGCAAGATATCTCACTATTTTTGACTTTTCTGAGCCTGTCAAGTCCTTCTTTTGACCCATTTTGCCAAAGGAAAGGAAGTTGCCTAATAATTATGCACACCTGATATAGGGTGTTGATGTCATTAGACCACACCCCTTCTCATTACAGAGATGCACATCACCTAATATGCTTAATTGGTAGTAGGCTTTCGAGCCTATACAGCTTGGAGTAAGACAACATGCATAAAGAGGATGATGTGGTCAAAATACTCATTTGCCTAATAATTCTGCACTCCCTGTAATGTTATTGATGACACTGTAGCAACTCTTTTAATCAGTGTTACCACATTAATATCCCAAATACTCTAACAGACGTTTGCTGTTAGCCGTGTAGGGGTTAGCTGGTACTGACTTTATAATAGTTTTATTCAGTATTTGATCTCTGTAATTCTCCTTTAATCTCTGTAATTCACCACTGCTGCTCTTTATCAAGTAAGTGCTTTCTGAAAATTTATATGACAAAGTAGGTCTTCACTTAATATATGTAAATATGATTAATAAATCTTCATCCTGTCAATTATTTTGCCGTTAAGATGAACCAACATATATTTCTACCAGGAGCTCTATAGAGACATGTATTTTCAGTTTAACTGTTTAGAGCCTTAACCTTATCATTTAAACTTTTATTGACATTTTTCAGTATTTTCTGTCTTTCTACATTTTTTTGTTTTCACAACCTATATTTAATTTATAAACTTAATTGTATACATTAAAAATATGTTTTTTATATTTCTTAAGTAGAACTTGCAACTTTTACTAGTTAATATGATATGTTCTAACAATTAAATAGCCATCCAAATTAATGACATCACAGCTCTGAGACACAATAAATTGTATACATGACAAATATGAGAAACTAAGCTTTGTTGTCAGACAGCACTGCTTAAATATTACACATATTATAGCTTTACTTGCTGTTAATTTATCTTGTTATATTTAATTTAATCAATCCAATGCGGAAATTAACCATTTTATTAACCATTTAATTAACCATTTAGCAGGCACAACCAATATCCATGACAACATCCCAAGCAAGTCCTACACTAACAGCCCTATTAAATTCCCTCAACCTGTAAAACCGTAGCCCATAACGTAGCTAGTAAGACTTGCGGCTATTAAATTGGCCCTGTAAAGCTACCTGCCAATGACTTGCGGGGTAAAGGCAAAAAAAAAACTATGCGATCTCGAAAATTGAGCAAATCCTTTGTTCTGTCAAGCCCGTAACTGTTACGTTCAAGAATCTCTATTAAATTGCAACAAATCCACTGTCGTTCTAACCCGTAACCCGCAAATGGAGCCAAAAAGCCAATGTGTACTAGAGAAGACCTGCAAGAGGGTTAAAGTGCTATCCGTAGCACTGTAAATGCAAATTTATGCACGCAACTGTACATATATTAAAAGGGAAAGTGATGTTACGTATTAAAATTAATAGCACAACATTCTCAAGCTCTCAAATCTGCAATATAAAATATATATTTTTTAATGTTATATCAATCGCGGCAATCAGTGTGTTAATACATATAATGGAACTCGCATGGACTAGAATATCATATTTACTGATTTATAAAAATTTAATTATTTCTGGAATGTGGGTCCAATCGAAACTCGTAATTGAAACCCTTAAGGCTTTGAAATCTAATCTCCATTTTTCAGTAATGTAATGATGACGATCTCATTTGCCATTGGCTCTGTCTAAAACCGTAACTACGGTTTGACAAATTGATCATGTTCACAGCCGCACATTCAATGTGCGCAAGAATGGTTTACGGGTTTGCTTCTCAAGCCTGTAACTCGTGGCATGGCCTAATTACTAGCTCTGTAACCCAGCCAAATTTCAAGCCCACAGCCTTTGTGGGTGTGCCGATGCTGCTATGGGCTTCAAATTTAATAGGGCTGTAGGACTGTGCCATCCTAGGCCACTTTATTACTAAGCATGTATAACAGCCTTTTAAATCATTAAAAATCCTCTAATCTTTGTTACTTGTTTACCACATTAGTAGGTTTTCATATGTCATTTTATGTCAAACCTTGTGTCATATCATACCAATACACCATACTGATATACCTTATCACACCATGGGGGGTGGATGACCTGGGCCGGACGGCTGACACGTACAGGGAAAGGGTACATTCAATACATCACTTCTCCTTTTCCGATCTAGTTATTGCCCCATAACCACTGGCTGGCTTGTCAGTCAGGAGGTCATTACATATGTGCTCTCCTACATTACTGTGTCCCCCGTTTTCAAAGAGCTTGCTAAGTTATGGCGCCACTTAGTGTCCCTGTAACTGGATGGGTAGGCTGGGCTGATTTGCCTTGGTTGGCTGCCAGCCTAGCAGAAGGAAAACTCTGATGCAGCTCATTAGCCCTGTCAGGCCATCCATCTCAGAGAAACTTCAATATAACCTCACTGTTGCAGTATGCTAGGCCATGACAGATGAACCCCGAGTGTAAATGGTGGAACCAGCACTGCACACACTGCATCTCACCTAAAAAGTTTGAAGAAAATGAAAGTTCTCCACCAGCCTGCAACTGAGGAAGATTACTGTCCTCCTTACATCACCATTGACGAGTCCGAGCTGAAGACAGTCAACCAATTCAGCTACCTGGGGTGCTTCATCTACTTGGACACCAAGGTCGGCAAGGACATTTACAACAGAATGGCAAAGGCAAATGGTGCATTCAGTAAGTTATATAAAAGGGTTTGGAACAACAAGCATCTGAGTAAACGCACCAAGGTCAGTGTATACAGAGCTGTCGTTTTGATCATCCTCTAAGTTGTGGGTTACCTACCGCCATCACCTATGACTTCTTGAGCGCTTTCATTAACGCTGCCCCCACACCATCCTCAACATCCACTGGAATGACCACGTCACCAACACTGAAGTCCTCAAACAGGCAGGATTCACCGATAATGGGGCCATGCTGTTGGAGACGCAGTTACATCAGAAAGCATAAATCTCTAGGATGGAGGATGATCTGCTACCAAATATTGTGCTATATGGTGTGCTCACCACTGGTAACCACAACAGAGGAGGACAGAAGAAGAGGTAAGAAGGCCTTGCTTAAACAGCCACATTGACAATCGTCGATGGTTGGATTTAGCTTCGGACCACAAGGCCTGTAGATGTAACATCAAGAGATCAACAGGCTATCTCCTCTTTCGAGAGCACATGCAGGGCTGGTCTTGAAGACAAAGGGAGGCAGAGGAAAAATTGTGTCACTGCAGCACCCAGCCCAAACTTTCCCTTGCAACTATTGGGGTCTTATCTGCCTGTCACACGTTGGCCTCCTCAGCCACGGGAAAGACAGCAGATGTAGACAATATCCCTCATAAATCTTCATTCATGAAGTAAAGCCCATGATCATACTATACTTTTATCATAATGTTAAATTATTAGGTCATAATGATAATCCATTACATAATTTTCACACAAATATTAATAAACTATACAATATCTTATATATCTTATACAATATCTAATATTATCAATATACTATTGAATTTCTTATTGAGAAACCATACTGTAAGTAACAATAATAAAAGATAAACCACAGGATAATATAACCATATAACAACTATATTATATGAATAACAATAATACATTTATATAGCGCTTTACCTACAGAAGGAACTTAAAGTGCTTAGGAGAGGGAAAAAGAGAGAGAGAGAGAAACAAAACTTTTTGGAAAGGCTGGGTGAAAAACATGGTCTTCAGTCTCCTTTGGAAAATGTCCAGTTTAGGGGCCTCTCTCTTATTGAGCATGCTAGAGAGTTCCCAAATCTTGGTGCTACATATATAAAATTTGGGACCCAGAAGTTTGTGAAGAGATTCTAAAGATGGTTAATAGATTTTGAGATCTCAGAGCATAAGCTGGAACATAAAGAATGAGGAGTTGGGGGCTTCATCAATTTGAGCTTTGTTTGTCAGCAAGACAAGTTTAAAACATATGCTGTGTTTCACAATGAGCAAATGTAGTGCATGGAGGATATGTGTTATGTGATAGGAATGAGGTTGGCATTTTAATAATCTTGTGACAGCATTCTACACAAAAAAAAAGTGATGTGGCTCTTTATTTAACAGTTCTAGATAATCCATTTGTGACAATATAAAGTCATGAACTAAAGTAGGATGGTCACCTGGGGGTATTAAGTGCTTTATCCTTGCTATGTTCTTTAGATGGAAAAATGAATATTTGATCACAGCTGACACATGATGTTTTAATGTCAGACCAGAATCTAGAAAAAGCCCAAGGCTGCACACTTTCAACAGATGGAAGTCTCCAAACTCAATGGACCCAATGGAAGTACCTTTGTCTTTTTTGGTTCAGCCAGTTCCTACTTTTACAATCTTGGAGCTCTTCTAGATATCTATTAGGAGCAAAGGTTGGATGTCCTGCATCTGGGTCGAAGGGCGGATAAAGCTGTGTGTCAACAGCATAACAATGTAAGTTGAAGCCATGTCTTCTGTCGATCTCTCCAAGTAGTAGCATGTATTAGAGATAAGACCGAGACCTCTGGAAATCCTTATGACAGAGGCATGAGTTTAGAGGAATATGCACGTCTATCTCTTGCTATTGGAGATCCTTTAAAACCATGGCTGTTTCTGTGCTGTGTCTTTTCCTGAACCCGGACTGCAATGGATCATACAGGTCCTGCTTTTGTAGATGGATTTCAAGCTCAACTGCAACTACTTTTTCAATAATTAAAAAGGGAAGATATGAAACAGACCTGAAGTTTGTCATGGAATCTGGATCTAAAGATGTTTTTTGAAAAGCCGTCTAATAATTGGTTCTTTTAACTGATCATTAAAGATGCTACTATGAAGTGAACAGTTCTTTATTTTTGTGAATGCTGGGACAATCTGGTCAGAACAACATATGAGAAGATTAGTTGGGTCTGGATCCAAGACACAGCTAGTGGAGTGCAGCTGCTTATTATCTGCACCATGGGTTCCAAGTCTACTTAAGCGAATTAAGACCCTGAGTCCAGGGAGTTCACCTGACCTGGCTCTTGAACTTCATAAGTCATTAGTCTTAGAATGTCAGATCGAATAGAGGACACATTGGGCCCTATTGAAATTTTTTTTTGCAAGAGTTTTAGTGCAAAACATTCTATTTTACAGGGTTATTTTTTTATCTTATTAAAATATATTTATTATTTTATTGTAATTTTTTTATTTTAATGTACTAGTTTTATGTTACTGTAATTAATTGTAATTAATTTTATTTGTAATTTTAATATCTTTAGGGATTCATGTTGTTTTGAATTTTGTTTTTTAGTGTTTTTTATTTTTGTAATTAGGTTTTTTATTTTTGTAATGTAGGGTTTATTTTTATTTAGTGTTTTGTTAGTGTAATGTTTTATACAAAACTTTTCAGCACTGCTATGCAGACTACAGAGATGATAGCACTGCAGTCTTCATAGCAGTGCTGCGTGGGGACTTTAGCAGCATAAGGGCTGAAGTCAAACAGCCCTGATGCGTGGTCCCTGTGTAATCTGACCAAAAAATATTTTTACGTTACTTAGTGGATATTGATCAGGTCCTCTGTCTGTGAAATAATAGGCAAATCCAGTGCCTTGTTTGGGATAGTGTTTAATTAGGATGACTTGCATATCCTCAAAACATTTAAAACCTCACTTAAAATGCATCTCTTTAAAGAAGCGTATCACCCTCCACCCTAACACGCTTATCACCTCTCTCTCCCTCTTTTACCACTCACTATCCCGTAGATTGTAAGTCTACGAGTTTCTATCCTAAGTACTTTGGGAATTCACCATGGACATTGGATTCCTAGCTCAAAGACAGGGCCTTTCTTGCTTTGCTATATGTTCATTTGTATTTATCTTTGTCTGGACTTAATTTATGTACAGTGCTACGGAATATGTTGGTGCGTTATAAATGAACTATAATAATAATAATAATAATAGCCTTTCCACCCACCATGCAGAATAACTGAGCTGGTCTGTTTTCTGCTGACAAAATTTCACTGGACAAAAATTCTCCTTTCTTGCTAGTAATTATAGCTTAATATGTTTTATGCCTTTGCCAAAGGTTTTTAAGTTTTCTTCAAAAGCCATTCAATACTACATCCCTTTCTTGTTAATTGCTTCATGGTATCATCAAACCAGGGGAGTATTTGTGCAATTTGAGGGGTTGTAGGCAGACAGGAGCAATGATGTCCATTGTAGAAGTCACAATATTTTTTTAGTATTGAACAAGAGTACAAGGATCATGACAGCCACTCATTACATCAGGGAGGTCACATTTCTTCCTTAGACCATGGGATGACAGTCTTATCAGTGGACAGTATCTTGTCATCTACACAGGTGGAGACTCATACGAAGGCGCTGCAGTTGCAAACCTGATTTAATCATGGTCAGACCAGATGACAGGATTTATTGTTAAGCATGTGGGTTCAAAGCCACTCTGGAAAACAAGGTCAAGTGTATGAGTGTTTTTATGAATTATATCTTGAATTATCCCACACTTGCCAGATGAAATCTGTTCAGACTTAGAATGTCTGTTAGTGCTATCTTAATAATCTCAGGAGTTTATCAGGAGTTAAAGATCAGTTCCAATCTCCATTACCATCATTTTCATAGAAGACTGTGTGTGATGTACCTCAACGAATGTGAAATGTGGAACTTGTCAAAGATAGAGAGAATCATTTACTGATATTTTACATTTGTTTTTCTATTTCAGATATTTATTGTCAGTATGGTAAAGAGGTTGCATTGTGTGTTGTATGATATGTTTTTGTTCCTAAAAAAAAAAAATCAAATGATACCATAAAAATGTTTTGAGAGAGTTGTCCATAATAATTATAAATGATAAAGTAAAATATATTTATCAGTAGTGATCATAGCTTGCCATTTCATCCTCTTCACACAACTAACTCCGTACCTAGATAGCAACATCATGAAAAACCAATGTTAAAGAGCACTAAACAATCCAAAAATGTTAAATGATCCAAATTGTGGCCTTGGAACAGCAGAGCTGGGACATCCTATTTGCACAGCGCCAAAAGGATGTGGAAATTGAGCCAGGTACAGCAGAAGAAATGTTGCTTCAACCGTTGGTCCAAAAAGAAATTGATTTAGAAAAAGAGTATGAGGAAATGCTTGAGAAGGTAGGCACAGGTGGGACCTGGCTCAAGTACTTGGAGCTACCCCATGCTTCCCCAGCTGAGCTAGCAGAGGATGCACTACAAGAGGAAATGGACTGTTGGCTACACCCCTATAAGGGGGAGGAAGGAAACCAAAAGATACCTGGAGATTTGAACGCTACAGAACAGGCAAGATCAGAGGGACTGCTGGGAACTCACCAGGATAGGGAGGCGAGGAGAACAGTCCAGACCCGTGTAGATGCAAGACCGGAGAGCAGTGTAAAGCAGTACCAGCCACTGAGAGATGGCCAACAACCAGAAAAGTTCCAGCGGCTAACAAAGGGGAAAGGAGCTGGAGACTGAACTGTTGGCAGAGAAAGGTGCAAGCCCTGATGGAGAGACTATGACTGATACAGAAGCCAGATATCAGGGTGCTGGTGCCGAGATTTCAAAGAACAAAACAGTCCTTGTGGGTAGATAACCTATAGTCTATAGCAGGTGGCACTGGGCTTGTATAGCCCCTACTCATGGATCGTCAAATTCACATACTGCTATATCATGCCACCATGAGTTGAACCTGCTTCTGCATCCAAATACTGTCCTTTCTCTTCCCTCTTTTTGTATCCAAACCTCCTTAAAAATCTTGTTTACAAACACCTTGATCCTCTCTTGTAACGCCCTTTTTAATCCCCCCAATTAATTTTCACTTCTTACACAGCACAAAGTATTTTCCAACAACCGTTGCCAATGATCTGCCATGTCAACAAAAACATTTTTGTGTTACTTTTTCTCCTTTGTTTCTCTGCAGTATTACACTCCATTGACCATCACCATATACTAACATTACTTTGTACCATAAACATCACCAAAACAATTCTTCACTCACCATCTCCCTTTATAACAAATACAACTTTATTGCTACTGGCATATCATCACATATCCCTCCCCACACAAATTCCTTCATAATTCTGTTGTCAGATGTTCTTGCTCTCATTCTTTATCAACTCTCTGAAATTCTTCCCATTAATTAATTTAGGATCCTTACCGTTTCTACAGCGGATCACAACTTTTTTGTTTCTGCACAACACTCTCTCAAATTCTTAGTTATGCTAAAGAAAGAAAACTAATAGATCAACCAACCTTTTCTTCTACCAAAATACATTACTATTCCAACTTTCTACGCACTCCCAAAGGTACATAAACAATCAAGTCCAGTACCAGGCCGCCCAATAGTGTCGAGTAATAATTGTTTAACGGAAAATATAAGCAAGTACATAGATGACCACATTAAAAGAAATGGTAAAGGTTCTACCCTCATACTTACAAGACACTTTAGATGTACTTAAACAGATGAATGGCATCAGTGTACCTCAAGAGTCTTTGCTTATCACTATTGATTTGGAGCAATTATATTCTTCTATTTAACATGAAAAAGGTATTTAAGCAGTTGAATATTTTCAGAGCATGCAAAATCAGAAAGATGAAGAATTTAATGAATTTATTGTAAGATTGTTTAAATTCACTCTAAGTAAAAATTATTTTCTGTTTAACAATCTCTGGTATCAACCGATCAAAGGGATGGCAATGGGGACGGCCTGTGCCCCTAGTTACGCGAATTTATATTTGGGACACTGGGAAGCTTTGGAGGTGTTTACTGAATCAAAACAAAAGCATACAGATAAAGTCATCTTATGGCAACGTTTTATAGATGACATTTTGTTGTTTTGGTCTGGCTCCCAAAGAGAATTTGAAGACTTCATTAAAGATTTAAATCAGAATAATTGGAGCCTGAAATTTACATATTCTATGAATAAGAACGAAAATGAGTTTCTTGACTTAATTCTAATGAAAGATGAACAAGGCAATATCCACACCTCAGTGTTTTGAAAACCAACAGCTTCTAACTCTCTGTTGCACTGGTCCAGCCAACATCCTGTACCGCTTAAAGCAGGTATACCCACGGGACAATATCTAAGGTTAAAAAGAAATTGTGATAACATAGAAGAATTTAAGAA
Organism: Discoglossus pictus; assembly: GCA_027410445.1. NCBI lineage: Eukaryota > Metazoa > Chordata > Amphibia > Anura > Alytidae > Discoglossus > Discoglossus pictus. The sequence continues at coordinate 162,542,582 of CM050169.1, forward strand.
ACAAGCCAAAGATCTAAAAGTGAGGTTTAAAGTAAGAGGATACCCGAATCGGGTCCTAAGAAGAGCTTTCAAGAAAGCACTAATAAGTGAAAGGGAAGATCTTATCTACAAGAAGAAAAATGATAAAATTGAAGAACAAGACCAGACGATACGGCTATTGATGTCCTATGGAAGTGACTGGGAACCAATAAAAGAGATTATACAAAAACATTGGAATATTCTCAGAGAAGATGAAACATTGAGAGACTTCATCTCTGAAAAGCCAAGCATAATGTATAAGAGAAATAAAAATATCAAGGATACACTGGTTTTATAACCCAAAGAAACCAAAGAGGACTTGGTTAACAGAAACCAAGGGCCATTTTAAATGCGGTCATTGTAGAGCCTGTCAGTATATCCAGCCAAGTAAGATCTCTAAAGATGTAAATACAGACAAAAAGTATCCAGTCAAAAATTTCATGAATTGTGAAAGCACCCACGTAATATACGTCATGACGTGCCCATGTCAGAAATTCTATGTAGGCAAAACATTCCGCCAATTCAAAAGAAGAATACTTGAACATGTGTATTCCATCAAAAAGGGCCTTGATACTCCTGTTTCAAGACATATGAAATACTTTCATGAAAATAAACCAGAGGCCATGAAATTCCAAGTTCTAGAGAGGCTATGGATTAGTCCAAGAGGAGGTGATACAGACAGAATTCTATTACAAATGGAGAGTAAATGGATATTTACATTAGATTGCAAATACCCGAAAGGCCTTAATGAAGGTTATTCCTACTCAGCTTTTTTGTAGCTTTAAAAATGTCGTAGTTATGTGGGAGATAATATTAGTTAAGATTATAAAAGTACTTCTAATTAACTGATTATTATTTTAATGCAACAAATCACAACCGCACCAACAATCTTATATTACCTTTATATCTAATATAAGCTTAATAGCTCGCTTGTAGAAGATTTGAGAAGTATATATTGTTTAGTGTCCTTCAAGGACATCATTACTACATTTTTTACACAATTTAAACACTTTTTTAAGAATTATATGTTTCTTATAGGTAACTAATATAGAATTAATATAAGTCAGTAAATGAAATTAAAAGCAATATAGATAGATTTGTTGAATAGAGTAAAATGAGATTAAATAAAGCTTCTTTGTATTTCAATTTGCGCAATAACACTAAATAAAGTTTGCCTTTTCAAAGAGGCCAAATAAAGTTCATTGATATGGACATAGCGCTGCGTAGTGACGTAAATCTCGTAATACGCGTACGTCATTACGTAACTATGCTAAACCAGGAAGTAACAAGCTTTAAAAGCCAGTGTGAAAGCCAGAGCAGTATAGCCTCAGAGAAAGTCCTGTAAAATGACGAAATGGACAGTTGGCACCTAGTTTTTTTCTGTTGAACAGGCTCCTATATCCCTAATAAGGCTTTAAGGGTCTTTTGCCAACTTTTTTCAATTTATTTCAACTACCTACAAAGGGATAAAAGAAACGTGGAGAGAGGGAACTGAATCGCAAGTATTGTTTATTTGCTACATGTTATTATCCTCTCATTTAGGTGGTTTATTCTACCATTTTTTCTATTATATCCCTATTATTATCATGCAAAGATTTTTTCTTGCATTAATATATAGTTGCTTTATTGACTTGAAAAGATTCCATATTCTTGGGAGATATAGAATGCCTGGGTTTCCACGATACAATTTGTTTTTAATACATTTATTGCGAGCTGTTTTATATCAAATTCTTTTTTCAACTCTATGATTATCAGTGTATCCTGTGTTTACAGGATCATAAGTATAGGCTGATGTATGAGAGTTGATTTGTTTTTAATTATTATTACTGTACTGTATAAGTGTAGGAACTATTTGATCTGGTCCATTATATAGTAATAACAATATTTAAAGTACTGTAATTTTGGAACTGAGTTAAAAAGTCAGCATACATTTTTTTAAATCGTTTTTCTGCATTTTTCCAGTATGGAGAGTATCCCAATTAAATATAAATTCTTATATACAATTAAAGGGATGTTAGGCACCCAATGGATACATACAATAGGTCAATCTAATAGATTTAAGTATACATTACATTTGTTTTTTGGTTTGCCTTTTATTATCTCATTTTCTATTTCCTGCCTCCCGAGGCCTTGGATATTTACAGCCTTATTAAATTGCAATTCGGCCAATTGAATAGGGGTCTAAATAAGCACAGAGCATATTATTTTTACAGAAGTTTTTAGTTAGTGAAGACCTTGCTTTTGGATAGAAGTTCACTAATTAAAAACTTCTGTAAAAAATTATGATCTGTGCTTATATAGAGCCCTATTCAATTGGCCGAATCACAATTTAATAAGTCTGTTAACCTTTTGTATAGAGCAGGTTGCTCAAGGTTTTGTTAAACTGGGTTTTGACTTATGGGGTGCCCTACAGGGAACAAGTTTATAACTATGTAATATCTCAAAAAGAAGAGCAAAGGGATCCCTTTCTTTGGTGCAGACCCTTGTACCTATTCTCCCATTAGGAGAGTAACACTTTAAAACTTAACCTTTATTGTTGTTCCAGTTAAAAGAATGATCAGATCCTAAAAACTTAAAAACACAGATGCTGTGCCAGTGTAATTAATATATGTCTTGGGCAACTAGTCAAAGTCATTGTATTTTTTTACCAAAGTCATTGTATTGTTTTACCAAAGTCATTGTATTGTTTTACCCAAGTAAGAATGTAATATAATTTAGGAGTAGACTGTATATAATGTCATTAACAACTTCTGGTACTTATTCCCCCAAAAATACTTTAACCTCCTACTCAATTGCTCATTAACATTCTATTTTTGAATCTTCAAATGTGTCTCTATGAGGACTGGATGTAATCCACAAGTGTAGTGATCTTCCTTTGCTAAAACAATACAATTACTTTGACTAGTTGCCCAAGATATACTGTATATTACTTACACTGGCACAGCGTCTGTGTTACAGGTTTTTAGGATCTGAGCATTGTTTTAACTGGAACAACACTACATCTCCTAATAGGAGATTAGATACAAGGGTGTGCACCAAAGAAAGGGATCCCTTGCTCTTCTTTTTGAGATATTACATATTTGTTGAACATTTGGCTGAAATGGTTTTCCCCAGGGAGGGACCTTGGAAATAAGGATATAAATCAATATAGAAATAACAAATAAATGTTGAGTACAATAGCCTGAAGTCAATAAATAAATAGTTATCCAATGTTTTTTATATAAGAGGCCGTACATTTATGGAATTATAGTATATATGTTCAATATAGTAATGAAAATATCACTGCAGGAGGGACAAAACAGAGAAAATAATATTGTATTAATAGAAGGATTCCACCATTGTTAATATTTCTTAAGGTACATCTACCGAAACTGAAATTAATTATTTCAGTTGTTTCTATTAAATATGATTCTTTTTTATTTAAGATAAACAATAATGGCATTTTACTATTTTGTTTTCTGAAGGGCACTTCCAACTGACAGTGAAAGTTGTTTTAAAAGATATAAGGCACTAGATAGGTCCTCTTAGAAAGATGGTAATGATATTAACTATGTTAATATTGCGGAGATATTTGATCAATATTATAACAGTCATTTCTCGATGGTGGAAGACTATTAAAATATGATGGTGATTTCCAACTTTCACAGGGGAACCATCTTGGTAAAACCCTGGCATTGCCTAATGGTGACACAAAGTAGAATTGAGATGCACATAGAATTAAGTAATATCTCTCTGAGGTAGGTTTGGTTACATTTTATATAGCTTTTATGTGCAAGGAGTCTATGGAGAATATATCTGTTTAATTTATTCTATGATAAACCATGAATTATAATAATATTAATGATCATGTAATCAAAGAGGTTGCAATGGAGGAGCAATTAGCATTCAACATACTCTAGTTGCCTCATCTGTATTCAAACTGTGTTAAACCTAAATCACTGCTTGTCTGATGAGTCCTGAGGAGAGGATCTTGTCAAAATACACATTATTGTATGATAACTTTTAAGATTAAAAATCATAGGAAAACAGATTTGTCAAGATATACCCACATAATACGGGCGGCATGTTTTTTTCCTGCCCTCCAGAAAATATTCTCTCAATATTGACATTAGCAGCTAAGTATTTCACACAGTACTTAAACATCGTTTAACTGTCTGAGACTACAAGATAATTATTAGAATTTTCTAGTTAATAAATAATTATAAAGTTTATGAAAAAACAATACAGATTTGTTTAAAAAATGTTTACCAGAATTTGTCATTTATAAGGATACAGCTTGACTTGAACATTTTTTTTAGATATTACGTAACTCGTCTAGAAACAAATATATGAATCAATAAAGCAATTAATTACTGTTTCTTGATAAGCAGTTGCAAACTATTTTACAACAGTCAAAATCACAAATGTATGTATATATGTATTTGTGTAGTGCATCAATGTGCATAGAGCTTTACAGAAACCAAGTGTAAAATCTAAACATAACCAATATATTACCACTAGCCACTTGCCCGTCAAAAATGATGGCAACATTTTTTTAAGCCTTGCAATGCTGTTGTTGCCACACAATGCAAGGCTGTGCCCCCACCCCCCTAACTTGCCGGCCTTGCGATGAGTGCCTTCGGCGCTCATTGCAAGCTTCTCGCCCCCTCTACTTTATGGGCCTTGCGATGAGCTTCTTCGGCTTCGCCGCTCATTGTAACTTTAACTTTGCAAGCGTTACAGACAAACTCACCCCTGTGGCTCTTTCCCCCTCTCTCCCTCCCCTGTGTCTCTTTGCCCCCTCTCCCTCCCCTGTGTCTTTTTGCCCCCCTCTCACTTCCCTGTGTCACTTTTCCCCCAATCCCTCCTCAGTGTCTATTTGTCCCCATCCCCCGCCCCCCCTTATCTCCCTCCCCTGTATCTCTTTCCCCCTCTCTCCTTCCCCTGTGTCTCTTTCTACCCTCTTGCTCCCATGTGTCTCTTTTCCACCCCTCTCTCTCCCCTGTGTCTCTTTCCCCCTCACTCCCTCCCCTGTGTTTCTTCCCCCCTCTCACTCCCATGTGTCTCTTCTCCCCTCTCCCTCCCATGTGTCTCTTCCCCCCTCTCCCTCCCATGTGTCTCTTCCCCCCTCTCCCTCCCATGTGTCTCTTCCCCCCTCTCCCTCCCATGTGTCTCTTCCCCCTTCTCCCTCCCTGTGTCTCTTTGCCCTGCACTCCCTCCCCTGTGTCTCTCTCCCCCACTCCCTCTTCTTTGTCTCTTTCCCCCCTCTCCCTCCCCTGTGTCTCTTTCCCCCCTCTCCCTCCCCTGCATCTCTCTCCCCTCTCTCCCTTCCCTTTTGCCATTTATGGGTGTGAATACATTTGCAGGCTTGGGGTAATTGACCAATTTCCCCAACCCCCAAAGTGCTTTTGCGTTACGGGCCTGAAAAAAATGTTACATTTTTTTTCAAGCTTGTAACTCTGAAGCCGCTGGGAGGCGCCAATTGAATAGCAAATTAGCTTTCAAACCTCACTTATGGAGTCCCTGCCATTAGGAGCCTCTCGTCCCCCTCTAGCTTGCGTGCCTCACGATGAGCGCCTTTGGCGCTCATTGCCAGCCTCTCCCCCCTGTACCTTGCGGGTCTCGCAATGAGCACCTCGACGCTCATTGCAGGCCTCGTCAAACCCGCCACTTGCGGAGCTCGGGATGAGGCCGCAATTTGCGAGCGTTACTGACAAATTGCAATTACGACAACTATATATGTGATGTGGGTAAGACACATATAGGAACATTATGGTAAAATGGTAAGAGCAAGGCTCAGTTACATTATACTCTGTAAAATAAACATAAAGCTTTACATTTAGTGAGTGCTAGCTTAACCCACATTCACGTTAAAAATCAGCCCTCAAATGTAACTTTTGGTAACCATACAAGCCAAGGTATTTAGATCACCAAAATCAAGTAACCAATCCAAACATGTAAAAAACAAACTATCATTAACACTCTAAAAATAGAGGTTTAAACAGTGATCCTGGCTTAAACACACAAGTACCTTGCTAAAAGTAACCTATACAAAATATAAATAAAATCACTGTAACTTATTGATATGGGCACTAGTTCAGTAGGGAGATATACAGTAGGGTGGTCTTTGGATTCCTCTTATAAACCCTTTTGCCGGGAGGGGGTAAGGAATGCCAGCATTCCCTTTCCCTGTCAAAAAGCATGGCAGGGAAGGGGTTAACAAAAATATAAAACTTTTGAAAGGATCTTTTGCTCATTTGTAATGCAGGTGCGGATTAACTAATTAGTATAATCTCCTTAAATAAAAATATTTAAGCAGGAAAAGGTTTAATGGTCCAGCACTTTTCATGCTAGATCTAATTTTTGATCACCATTAATTTAAGGGATATGGAAAATTTCTGGATTTTCTAGGTACATAATATCTATGGGCCTCATTCAATTGCGATTTGGCCAATTGAATAAGGCTCTAAATAAGCACATAGCATATTTTTTTTAAAGAAGTTTTTAGTTAGTGAAAACCTTGCTTTTGGATAGATGCTCACTAACTAAAAACTTCTTTAAGAAAAATATGTTATGTGCTTATTTAGAGCCTTATTCAATTGGCCAAATCGCAATTGAATGAGGGCCTAAGTATTTATTTACTTTTATGTACTTTATTTTATTAAGAATTGCTTATAAGTTCTGTTTTTACTGCCTGTATGAGTCGGTCCACTGCAGCGTATGCAGACACAGACTCTGTAGGGCTGGAAGTGCAGTGTCCTAGCTTATCAGGGACCACATCTCATAAGCATGTTGCAGAATTTTGCTGAGAGATGATCAGTTCGTATGATACATTGCACTGCAAGTGCAGAGGCTGCGTCATCATGAGCTGCAGAGGGCAGACCTAAGTAGGTACTGTTTTCATTATTTTAGGCAATACAAATAGAGCTCATTAATACTTCTTAATAAAGATAAAGTACACGAAAGTAAGTAATAGACAGGCATATTATATACCTAGTAAATTCAGAAACCTTCCATATTGCTTGTACGTAAAAACACAACCACAAAGAACAACAAAACACAGCTTTAACCAGACAATTTTATTTAAAAACACAGTTTACCTCATTAATGGGTGAAGTTATAACCCTCACCACCTCTCTCATTATCCTGAGCACATTACTGAAAGGAAATGAAGCATTTCAACAGAGATAACATTATCCAAACCTTACTAAGACAACCTAAACAATATTATCTAATTTGAAATCTTTCTTGCAGTAGCAGTAAGGACACTGACAGAGATCAAGAGAGCTTCATCAGTAGCCAGTAATGAGGTAAACTATATATTTTTGGCCTCTGTATTTGCTTTACTGCAGTTTGCAGATGCATTTTTAATAGTTAATGGTGAACTAAAAAATAGATTTATTATGAAAATAGCGTGCACTGGACCTTTAAGCAATCAAAATCAGTATCCAGAATAATATCCTGATAATTTGTTGGGGCCTAGTGGCTAGAAAACAAACTTCATAATGGAACAGGAGAGATTTTTATTACTTGCATGAAATATCTTTAAAGTTTTTTGTATTAGTTAAAAGTAAAGCCTATATATATCAATGCATTTACAGAACTGCAAACATGTATTGCATGAGCTTTTTCATCTGATTTCTCTACACCTTGAACCACAACTTTATGTAATATACCTTCACCTTTTTGTGTTTTTCCCTTCATCTTCTCTCATTGACCTTGACACCTATAAATCCTTTTAATAGCCGACTGCCATTACAATCTGAAATAATGTATCTGTGAACTGCTGTTGAAGACGTTTTCAATCAGCAGCAATTGCAATTAATAAAACATTTGAACAAAGGTCATAAGAATACATTTCGTGCTTTTAATAATAAGTGCTACAAACAGAAAAGTCATGAAATAGGGGCAGAGAGGGCAATTTATTTTCATGCTTTTACAAAAAAAAAATTCCATTGGCAGCAATGAATTGCATGATTAGCAATTCATGATTAACGATAATGAGTGGAGAATAACAGCTTTAGTGCTAAGTAAAATGTTGTAAAAGTTTCCTCTATATGATTAAGACAGTATGTTCCTTGGCTAATTTAGTCAATTATTATTTTTTAAACAATACAGTTTTATCAGCCTTTGTTTTTGATGTAATAAAATATTTCACATTATCTTTCGATTTCTATTTTCTATTTTAGCACTGCGGGAAATTATTTACTATCATTTTGAAAAGTAATTACATAATTGTAAGGGTAAATCGCAAAATCACATTTAATTTGTCTTTTTCTTTTTCAAGGAACTCTGAAACATCCACAATGCATCATTTTTTATTTTTTTTAACAGGATTAGTTTATTAGATTTTATCTAAGAGACTGTCTTCAACAAAATTATACAGATTAGCTAAATATGTCTGAAATTGATAAAGGTCCCTCTGACAGCACACCAGCTCAGCTATAAACAAAATAAATGATTTATAAAACTTAACTTTGGTATAATTAAGAAGGTTAAACATTTACATGAAACTATTAATTGCTTAAAATAGGTCAGTTTGTCAATTTAATAGAATAAAGCAGAGAACCTGGTTGGTGCTTACACATTATTTCCCCAGAGTGCATAAGGACCTTTCATGCCCCAACTGAACACAGTCATTAAAGATCCTATCCTTCTCCTATTTATATAGGAGTCAGTCACATTAATCAATTATACCTCAGAGGTGAAGGACTGGATATATGTGGAACACAATGCCAAAGATGTAGGGCAGTTTTGATGGGGTCATGACACAGACTCCTGAATAAAAGTTTCTGGACGTGATTACATTTTTTACTCTAAATAAAAGGTTTATTGTGTTTTGAGTTTTTACATTTAAATAGTAGCTTCATCTGTAAAAAATAAAATAGCATAATTTGTAATTTACAGGTTAATTGTCAGTTACTCGTGTAAATAAGATAATGGTTACACTTTTAAATGACCCATAAAACTTGAATCAAACCAGTAGGCAAGTTTTATTCTGCTCAGAGGCATAGCACACGTACTGTAGTCCTTGCAGCCCAGGAGACCCCCCGGATCTATCCCTCTTTGCCTGCGCATTTCTTCTGCAGCACTGACAGCTGCAGTTACAGGTGCCATCCACCAGAGGGCGCTGTGAGTTTTCGGGCACCATCAAGATCCAGGGAAGGCAAAAAAATATTCTCCCCTCCGACGTGGCGCAACTCAACGGCGCTGAATCGATAGCGAGGCAATCGCTATGTTCGGCGCGGCACTCGGCCCTTCAGGGCCTCTGGCGCGCCTCTCATATATCAAGGCCTCTTCTGTCGGCGTGCCTTATATGCTAAAATCAACAGCGCCATCTGTCGGCCGGAACTGCAGCTGTCAGATTTTGCGACGGTGATGAGGGAAAGGACCAAACCCCCAATCTATATAAAGCCCCATCATGAATTTTCAATTGAATATATTTTTTATCTTTGCAATAATTCAAGTACTTGAGTTATTATTCTACCAATTTGCATCTATTGTATAATATAATGGCAACAAACATGAAAATGTATATATGTTCTTCATTGCTCAACATGCAGATGTACATATGTTTTTCATCTGCTGTGCAAGATCCAGATTAACAGCCTAATTAAATTGCGATTCTTTTAATTGAATAGGGCACTACATAAGATTTTAGTTAGTGAACTTCTATCCAAAAGCAAAAAATATGCTCTGTGCTTATATAGAGCCCTATTCAATTGGCCAAATCACAATATAATAAGGCTGTAAAAATGTTAAAAACCTGTTAAAATAGCAATATCAAAATATTGCATGGGGGCACATGCATTTTACATTATTTTACAGATTCCACCCATAACACAAACATGCCTTTGAGTTTATCTAAAGTTTCTCAAAAACAGAAACATTCGGTTTAGTTCAACATATGTTCAAAGTCTCTGCAGTGTTTATTTGTTGGTAATTTCATCACATGCTGTATATGCATGTAATTATTAATGCTTTGAAAAACATTAGAGCACACAGCAATTAGCAGCTGAAGATTACTCAAACATTTAAGAACACACTGGTGATATATGAAGAAATTTGGTGAGTTATTTTAATAAATATGTTGTGCTATACAATATATGTGCATTTGCAAGGAATGTGCAATTTAGTTAAAGTTTTATATTTAGATCATACTGCTTTGAAGAACGAACACTAAAAACATGCAAAATGAGTTTAGCATAAGAAAAAGTACAAGTATGCTGCTGTGGAATTCACCATTTTTGTTTCCTGATGATCAAATTCTTGAGGTGGATTTAGACTTTTAATACAAAGGACCCTTCAACAAAATGATAATGTGGCAACTACTGCTGCCAGTGCTTTCAGCAGGGTTGTTAGAATACTCATTAGTTTAAAACGGCACACTCTCCTAAGAAAGTAAAGGGCAGCATCAATAGAGAAGATAAAACTTACCCTGCTATAAAGAAAAAATGCATATAACATGTAAAAACCTGAAGGTTATGTTTATTTATGTATTTTTGTTTGCATGTTTGTTTTCTGAAAACATTTTGCCCAACAATCAAATTTAATTGTTTAAAAGACAATATAGAAAAAACGATGACACTTATCCTTTAAACACGAAAATATCTTAGCACATTTAGTCTTATTTCCTGCATTCAACAATTAAAAGTTGTTATACTGCTCTGTGTGGGAATAAATCAAAGATATTAGGATCATCTAAGGTCTATTGCAGCTTAAGAATCTGAGGTTTTATTCCATGGTGCAGAAAAACGCTCAGCAGAATACCTTTACAGCAAATCAATGTAATGGCATAGCTGTAAGGAAAGAAAGACGCTATATATTTCACTATTCCAACTTCTTTCTATGGCAGCCTCACAATAGGGGAATAATTTTAAATAGAGAACTGAAAAATGCCAAGAGTGACAAATTCGTCTTGACAATTTTAAGTATTGAATAAAAGTGTGGAATGAAAGTTTTTATTTTTTTTGTAGTCAGCCTTTTGTCAGTTGTATAAGTTAATGTCATATCAGAGATCCAATGAAAGGAAATTAAGGAAAGACAAAGGAGTACAAAATCTAGTTCATGTGGTATGCTTCTTGGGAATAGATAAGAACTTTAATCTTCTTTCAAAGTATAAAGGCCTAGTTTCATTATTGTGTGAATTTAAGCACTGTAATTTAAATTGAAAAAAAAATGGTATATGTGTGTTTCTTCTTAGCAATACTCAAAGAGATGCCTATGATATGGATCCAAATTTTATATTAACTAATCTTAGAATGCTGAAAAAGACATTTCAAGCACAAATGTTGATAATTCATTATATCGGGTAATCTCCTGATACTAAAAGTAAATAGTGTTTGAAATTTCTCTAACACAATATAATTAAAATGTTATATTGAAACATTGGTAGCTTTGTTAAATGTTTCATACCATAATCATTTTTTATTATTCTTCAGTAGTGTATGGGATAAAATATTAATTTACTACAGTGTGTACATATTTAACAGTATTGTAATAAAGCCAGGCAAAATATTTTGTAACCTCAGGAATGCTTCAGGGTGAGGAGATTTTTGAAGTAGTTAAAAAAATTTAAAGACATATAAAAGGCTGACACTGAATTTAACTGAGTTTATTTTTTTAAGTGCTAAATCAGATAAAAGCTTTTATTTTTAATGGAAATCCTTAGCACTGGTATGTACTGTAAATAATGCACTTAATAATGTTAATACACTATGGGCCTCATTCTATTAATGACAGTAGGAGATGCGTTGCCGCAATGGATGTCCGCAAGCTACTTAGTTATTCTATTCCCTTGCGGCCGAGGGCTCTGGGCCGAGTTGCTGCCTTGGAGGTCATCTAAGCCCGGGACAACGGACTTAGATGCCCTTCAAGGCAGTAACCCGTTCTCCAAACCCGGTGGACTTGTGGCCACAAATGACAGTATTGGCTAGCGGCGATGTGCCAGCAAGCCAATATACTACTTGTCATACTCATGTCCCCCAATGTGTCCCCTATCAATGTGCAGTGCTGTATAGTGCTGCATTGAATATCTATTAACCCCTTAAGATATCCAAGCCTGTCCGAGTAGGGGCTTGGATTCAAATCTCCCGCCGCAGCTCCTTAAAGGGCCCACGACACACTAATGGTTACCCCTAAGCCGCGGGGGTACTATAAGTACCCCCCCTGCGCCTAAAATTAACCCCATCATCCATGGTGGTCAATATATACCCCCATGAGACTAAAATGAACCCCCTCAGTCCAATAGGGGTCTATAGGACACTATTAACCCCTAGGTTAACCCTACAAGTGCCATGAGTGTCATCCAGGACCCTCATGGCAAAGTCTAAACACTACACTATTAACCCTAAGCCTCTGTGGGAGAGAAGAAAGGGTTTGATATTGGTAAGTGCTGATATGAGCAGTACTTATATACATATTTATACACTGTTTATGTTTTTAAATCACTGAGGAAGCCTTTTTGGCGAAACGCGTTTGATATTATTTTATATTTTTAGATTATTGATTTTATTCATTATCATTGTACCTATCCCTATTGGCCATATATGGCATGTATTGAGGATTGTATGGTTCAATCACATATATAGTTGTGTTCAGGCGAGCCCTCTCGAGCAGTTGCTCATGCTTGCAAGCTTGCGCAGCGAGCTGCGGCCCTTGCGAAGGCGCTCCTTGCCAGCAACTGCGACCCTCGCAAACTTTACGTCTCAACGCAAACAACATACAAGACACGTTAACACACATTACGGACTCGCAAGAAACGGCCGCAACCCGCAGACATGAAAAAATTAAAAACACAATAAATACACACAACACATATATAAAAAGCTTACCTACAGCAAGAGGGAGCATCCAGGACCTCAAAAAATGAAGTTACACCTTCATTTAACTCAAAATAAAAGAGTTTAGACAATAAAAAATTCTCTAAGCGAGAGAAAAAATGTCCGCCGAACAAAACAAAAACGAGGCTACAGCACTCTAAACACGCAAAACACCACAAGAAACACGCAAAACACCACAAAACACCTACAGATATTCCGCTACAGACGTATACCACACATTACCAGCCATTTTAGAACAATGCGGAAGTACACAACGACGCTAACGGTTTGGTCTCGCGCACGCAGACTATTACACTGCACACATTCATCACGCTTACACAGCAGCTCCACACCACTAATGCTGCAGCAACATCAAAAAAGATTGCCAGCTCTTCAACACAATGTTTCCTGCATATATTACTTCAAAATAGGTAAAGTATATTACTTTATTAATCTATTAGTTATTTTATTATTATACACCAAATAGCATTAGCTCACTTACAATTTTTTTTGCCGTCATTTTTTGACGGGCAATTCGCTAGTAAATATATTGTTTGTACTAGTGTGTTTCATTTGTCCCCTATAGTAGACATAAGGAGTAATCATATTTTGATCTGTAGACACTATACAATAGTGAACCCAATAGCATTGGTGATCCAACTATACCTGCTACAAAACTATCTGGATTGTATCCTGAGCCTGGGATTGAGATCTGAGGATTGGACATCGGGTACTTGCAGAGCTACCCTTTTTAATCCATATAGATACCTCATAACTTTGGGGTTATCATATGTGAGTGAAACACTATATGATTGATCTTTTGACGTGATTATTATACACTCATATTGCACTAGGAGGTGGCGCACTGTCTTTCCCCCACCCTTCTTATCATCTCTACTAGTTACTTGGACACGGTGGGAATGGTGTCCTGAGAAGAAGCTGCACACCTCTGGCATTTACATTGTGGTTCTGGACTTATATGGACGGACATTTACTCTGATTTCCATCTGTGTATTTCTCCGGAGGAACTGTATGTAGACACATCTATATAGTTCATACATATGGAACATTCTCTTATCGGATTTATCCATTTTTTCTTCTGACTATTTTGTGTAAACACAGTAGGTATACTATAGAGCTCTTCTATTTGTAGCAATATACTATATGTAAATTGCTTCTCTGTTTTCTGTCACCTTCTACGTTCCACCCCTTGAGGAACTGGCCTGGTATATATAGGTTTTATTTCCATTTGTGGGTTGTTAAGCTGCTCTTTAGATTAAACTATTGTGAACTCTCTGGCCAGTGTTTTGAGATATTTAGGGCTTGTGTATTCATCCGCTATGGCCAGTAATAGAACTTTTAGGTCATACATTAATAGAAATGAACGAGACAGTGTTTTTTTCAACTATACACATAAGAACCACTAGGCACCGAAGAGCCATTGTGTTTGCTGAAGGTCCTTGAGAAATTGAACAAACTTGAAATTAAAACATGGTATGACCTGACTTGTTTGGAAAATTATCTTACTAATAAAATAATCCCTAGAGGCTTGAGAATGAAAAAAACGTTGCTCGTTTGATATTGAGGGTCCTGAATTATTAGCCCAATGTAATAAAATCCTTGAGGATTGCTCATTTAGCCTTATTACTTTTTTGATAGACTTTAGGAGAATGAAATTGAATGATTTGACCATACAATTAGATGAGGTCACTACTAAATTAAAGTCATATGCACCTGATCCTAGAAAATGGACGATGAGATTAGACTAAGAATTACAAAATTAGAAGCAGAAATCAGTAAAAATTAAAAGGATACCTTTTTGAGGGATAAGATGGGCTACCAAAGAGGTGGGGGTAACTATCATTGTTTGGATAAGAAATCTAGGGATCTACACAAATCGAATCCTGCAGAAGGAGCTATAGCTAAGCTAACTTATGTATCCAATAAGTCACTTGCAACCCATTCAGGGGGGCAATATAGGAACATTTCAGACCATTTATTTAAAAATAAGGACAGAGATATTTCCCGAAATGTACATCCTCCCAACCTAAATAGAGTAGGGAGCAACAATAATAATTATGGTTTAGCCAATTTCAAGAGGGACAGTACTATACTAATTACAAGACCCTTTAGGGATTGGAATACAGATGAATGTTCTAATAAGCCATCTCTCCCGCCTCCCGTTTAGAATACGGGTTCCTCGAGTTTAGAAGAATGTGCACTGGTGAATAATCATTCTTCCCCTACAAAGTCTTTTTTAGTCAGGGATGGAAAACTTCAGGTACACAACAGGCCCATGGTCAGGAGCGGGAACACCAAGCCCCCGTCCCCAACCCTCCCATTACTTCCAATGAGATGAAAGAGAACGCTACAAGGGGGAGGAGAAGAGGATGTAGGGGAGGCAGAAGGGTCCAACTCCAAAAGAGTAAAAAATTACAAGATGGAACGGAAAAATATTCAATCTCTCTAAAAGAATTTTCATGAGACCAATGTTCTCAAGAAGGGTCTGTCTTTTGCTCCTGACTCGGAGCCATATACATTAAATCTATTTGTGGATTTGAATAAATTCATTAGAATGCTTACCCTGAAACTGCATTTTTTTTTAAAATTGATAAAAGTATTGAGACATATGGACCAAAGAGTTACAAGTATGTATTTTGTAGGGAACCGGTAGTGCTGACTTAGATACGCTGATGTCTCTTGCCGATTTGGACATTGAGGGTGGAATAACAGATGATCAAGCGGGCCTGGACTCTGCTCTCATTGACCAGATTGTTACAAGAGAGATAGAGGACATTGCTCTAGATTATGAAAACTCTAGCTATAAGCACACAAATTGCAGACCTAAGTCTGTATTCTACCCAATTCAGAAGCAAGATAATTTTATCCCCGTGTTTAAACAGTTAGTACAGGGAAAATTTAACCTTATGGCTAAGAAAAATTTGTTAAACATAGGTCCAATTTATACCACAAAGAAATTGAAGCTTTGGCTACTCTAAAAAATGACCAGTCCATCATTATTAGGCAAGCAGATAAGGTAGGAGGGTTGGTATTACAAGATAGAGATGTGTATCTCAGGGAGGCTTTTAACATCATTAATGATGGTTCCAAGTATATTCAATTAGAAGGGGATCCCTCCTTGGCCTTTCAGGCTGCCTATGACTTGCTCATTAGGGGAGCAAAGGACAAGGGCATTTTGAATAAAAAGGAATTTGTTTTTTTGACCATCCCACATCCAAAGACTGCTATATTTTACCACCTTCCTAAGGTTCACAAGAATCTGTCTAACCCTCCGGGAAGGCCTATTATTTTGGGTATTGGGTCTCTGACTGAGAGACTCTCATCGTATATAGATGAGTATTTAAAGCCCATGGTTCCCAATTTAAGGTCCTATATCAGAGACACGCCACAGCTTTTGGAACTATTGTCACATCAGGTGTGGAGTTACAATCTCTGCTGGATTAGTCTAGATGTCTCTGCGCTCTATTTTTCTATCCCCCAGGATCTAGGGATCGAGTCGATACCATTTGGACCTCTACAATAATGTGGTACGCACTCAGATGAATTTTATCTTGGAGGCCATGGGATTTATCCTTCACCATAATTTTTTTCTGTTTGAGCAGAAATTCTATCTACAAATCACTGGTACAGCTACAGGGATCAAACTTGCCCCTAGTTTTGCGAATCTGTTTATGGCGCAATAGGAAGATAAGTACATCTGGAAAGACAATCCCTTTGCTGATAACATGTTTTTTTACCGAAGGTATATTGACGATATTGTTGTTATTTGGGACAAATCCACACACGGTTCTAAAGAACAATTTTTTGAATTTGTTAACTCAAATACTATGAATCTTGAGTTTACCATGGTGACAGCAAAACAGGAGATACCGTTCTTGGATGTCCTACTCAGAGGCGGAGAGGGCAGGGTCACTACGAATTTATATACCAAACCCATGGATACTAATGGTTATTTGGATGCGACCAGTGGCCATGATCCAAAGTGGATCAGAAACATACCCTATGGCCAATTTCAAAGGGTGAGGAGAAACTGTAGTGACCTTGCTGACTTCAATAAAGAGAGTATACGATTGGGACATACATTTTTGGCAAAAGGATATAACGTAGTTGAAAAAGTGAGAAATGTAAAGTCTCCCTCCCTAAACTAATCAGTATACAAATAGTGGGACTAATAAATGTTGAATCAGTGTAAATTTGTAAATTTATTAATGACAGCGGCAAATAAAAGAGGTTTAAAATATCAATAGGGGCAGAGGGAAGTTTTTAAAAAAGGGCAATTGTAAGGAATAAATCAATCCCATTAACACAACCTTCAGTCGAGTTGCACGTTGTAATGAATCCTTAAATTATATAAATGTTCACCATGCACCTGTATAGCACTCTCAGAAATGTAGCAAGATAAGCTTTTAATATACCAGCACAATGTGTTTGGAGTATCTGCCCATAATCTAGAGAGGTACTCCTAGACTAGAGGTCTCTCATATATTTATATACAAGGTGGCAACTCCTTAAATTATTTTAAATTATTTTAAAAACAATGCCAGCTTGTGTATTCTAGTGGTAAATACAGGCTGTATTGATAACAATCAATCCCATTTTTTAAGGGTTATTATCCCATTCTAAAGGTTTACAGATATCAAGTCAATCTATGTATTTAGAAGCTGAACAAAAGTTAAAATCGCTAGTTTTCAAAGCACTCGCTTGATTGTTATAAGAATAGTATAGATGCTTTAACAGGGGTGCATGGGGCATTAAGCTAGGCCATGTAGATACAGGATTCGCGGGCTCAATGCAGTTTGACCTCCGGATCTGCAACGCGCATGCGCACGCCTAACGTGATGACGTGCGCTGCGTGGTTGCAAGGGCCTGACGCGTTTTGATGTATGACGTCTTTGTAAAGGGGAATTGCATAACGCTGTATCAAAGGGCTACTTATAGGGATCCGTTGCCTAGACAACATTGGATAGTGATAGAGAATCCAGATATCTTTGTAAGGGCTTTTGAATGCATGAGATCGCCAAAATCTGGGGGCATTGAGTACTACAGTAATATGAATTCTTAGAAAGGAAAGGAAGAAAGGATATGGCTAAACATATACATGTCCTAATCATTATATAAAGCATGAACAAATATATTAGGCAGAATGAGTATAATAATCACTATGTGCATAATAGTATAGCTAGATATGGATCAAATCCAAATAATTAATGTAGGAGTACAATTGTCATAAACTAAAGGATATGGTTACAAAAAAAAAAATATATATATATATATATATATATATATATATATATATATATATAAATACACAGAAGTATGGTAGGCTTCATTGGATGCCTATGAAGGATTAGTGAGTGATGAATTTGTAGATCCAGCGTGCCTCACATTGTAATAATTTCTTCTCCAAATCTCCTTGTCTGGGTCCTGTATGGACTTGATCTACTGCACAGAAAGATAGAACCTCGCTTTTGTTATTATGGCAATATTTTACATGGTGGGCAATGGGTGTATCCAATGTATGCTTGATACTATATATATGTTCACCCACTCTGCGGCGTAGCTGGCGCCCCGTTTTGCCTACATAGATCTTTCTGCAAATACAGGTCGCCACATAAATCACCGCTGTAGAGCAACAGTTCAAAACATTTTTGATTAGGAATTTTTCATCAGTTATAGGAGGTTCATATACCTTTGTAGGTGTAATATATTTGCAAAACTTGCATTTACTGCATTTGAAACATTCTGCTAGTGGCTTTAGCCACGTTCTAGGTTTAAATGAGCTGTGGACTAGTGATGTCGCGAACATAAAATTTTCGGTTCGCGAACCGCGAACGCGAACCGCCGCAAATGTTCGCGAACCGGCGAACATCGGCGAACCGCCATAGACTTCAATGGGCAGGCGAATTTTAAAACCCACAGGGACTCTTTCTGGCCACAATAGTGATGGGAAAGTTGTTTCGACGGGACTAACACCTGGACTGTGGCATGCCGGAGGGGGATCCATGGCAAAACTCCCATGGAAAATTACATAGTTGATGCAGAGTCTGGTTTTAAGCCATAAGCATAAATTACCTAACATTCCTAAATTGTTTGGAATAACATGCTTTAAAACATCAGGTATGATGTTGTATCGATCAGGTAGTGTAAGGGTTAGGCCCGCTTCACAGTGACAGACCAAACTCCCCATTTAACGCACCGCAAACAACCACAAACAGTCCATTTGCACAACCGCAAACTCCCCATTTGCACAAGGTTGGATATCAAGCTAGCCATGTCCCGTTCCTTGTCCTCACTGATGTCATTGAAGGTCTCTTCCTCCACCCAGCCACGTACAACACCAAGGGTCCCCGAAAGGTGACAACAAGCCCCCTGGGACGCCTGCTGTGTTTGGTCTTCCACCTCCTCAAAGCCACCTTCCTCCTCTGACTCCTCTTCTTCAGACTCCTCTCACTGCATTGCCTCTCTCTGCATTATTATAAGGTGTGTTAAGTAGTACTACTATTATCAGTTTAAAACCTGTTACGGCACATATTTGGGGGCGTGTATAAGGCCTGGATTTTTAGAACCAGGAGATGGAAAAAGATGCTTTATTGGTCGTATCACTTCAATTTTGGGGCACGGTACGTGCAGTCAAAGGTGCCACCAGATAGGAGTGGCGTGTTTGTAAGTACTACTCTTATCAGTTTAATACTTGTTACATCACCTATCAGGGGGCGTGTATAAGGCCTGGATTTTTAGAACCAGGAGATGGAAAAAGATGCTTTGTTGGTCGTATCACTTCAATTTTGGGGCACGGCACGTGCAGTCAAAGGTGCCACAAGATAGGAGTGGCGTGTTTGTAAGTACTACTCTTATCAGTTTAATACTTGTTACGTCACCTATCAGGGGGCGTGTATAAGGCCTGGATTTTTAGAACCAGGAGATGGAAAAAGATGCTTTGTTGGTCGTATCACTTCAATTTTGGGGCACGGCACATGTAGTCAAAGGTGCCACAAGATAGGAGTGGCGTGTTTGTAAGTACTACTCTTATCAGTTTAATACTTGTTACGTCACCTATCAGGGGGCGTGTATAAGGCCTGGATTTTTAGAACCAGGAGATGGAAAAAGATGTTTTGTTGGTCGTATCACTTCAATTCTGGGGCATGGCTTGTGCAGTCAAAGGTGCCACCAGATAGGAGTGGCGTGTTTGTAAGTACTACTCTTATCAGTTTAATACTTGTTACGTCACCTATCAGGGGGCGTGTATAAGGCCTGGATTTTTAGAACCAGGAGATGGAAAAAGATGCTTTGTTGGTCGTATCACTTCAATTTTGGGGCACGGCACGTGCAGTCAAAGGTGCCACCAGATAGGAGTGGCGTCTTTGTAAGTACTACTCGTATCAGTTTAATACTTGTTACGTCACCTATCAGGGGGCGTGTATAAGGCCTGGATTTTTAGAACCAGGAGATGGAAAAAGATGCTTTGTTGGTCGTATCACTTCAATTTTGGGGCACGGCACGTGCAGTCAAAAGTGCCACCAGATAGGAGTGGCGTGTTTGTAAATTCTACTCTTATCAGTTTAATACTTGTTACGTCACCTATCAGGGGGCGTGTATAAGGCCTGGATTTTTAGAACCAGGAGATGGAAAAAGATGCTTTGTTGGTCGTATCACTTCAATTTTGGGGCACGGCACGTGCAGTCAAAGGTGCCACCAGATAGAAGTGGCGTGTTTGTAAGTACTACTCTTATCAGTTTAATACTTGTTACGTCACCTATCAGGGGGCGTGTATAAGGCCTGGATTTTTAGAACCAGGAGATGGAAAAAGATGCTTTGTTGGTCGTATCACTTCAATTTTGGGGCACGGCACGTGCAGTCAAAGGTGCCACCAGATAGGAGTGGCGTGTTTGTAAGTACTACTCTTATCAGTTTAATACTTGTTACATCACCTATCAGGGGGCGTGTATAAGGCCTGGATTTTTAGAACCAGGAGATGTAAAAAGATGCTTTGTTGGTCGTATCACTTCAATTTTGGGGCACGGCACATGCAGTCAAAAGTGCCACAAGATAGGAGTGGCGTGTTTGTAAGTACTACTCTTATCAGTTTAATACTTGTTACGTCACCTATCAGGGGGCGTGTATAAGGCCTGGATTTTTAGAACCAGGAGATGGAAAAAGATGCTTTGTTGGTCGTATCACTTCAATTTTGGGGCACGGCACGTGCAGTCAAAGGTGCCACCAGATAGGAGTGGCGTGTTTGTAAGTAATACTCTTATCATTTTAATACTTGTTACGTCACCTATCAGGGGGCGTGTATAAGGCCTGGATTTTTAGAACCAGGAGATGGAAAAAGATGCTTTGTTGGTCGTATCACTTCAATTTTGGGGCACGGCACGTGCAGTCAAAGGTGCCACCAGATAGGAGTGGCGTGTTTGTAAGTACTACTCTTATCAGTTTAATACTTGTTACGTCACCTATCAGGGGGCGTGTATAAGGCCTGGATTTTTAGAACCAGGAGATGAAAAAAGATGCTTTGTTGGTCGTATCACTTCAATTTTGGGGCACGGCACCTGCAGTCAAAAGTGCCACCAGATAGGAGTGGCGTGTTTGTAAGTACTACTCTTATCAGTTTAACACTTGTTACGTCACCTATCAGGGGACGTGTATAAGGCCTGGATTTTTAGAACCAGGAGATGGAAATAGATGCTTTGTTGGTCGTATCACTTCAATTTTGGGGCATGGCTTGTGCAGTCAAAGGTGCCACCAGATAGGAGTGGCGTGTTTGTAAGTAATACTCTTATCATTTTAATACTTGTTACGTCACCTATCAGGGGGCGTGTATAAGGCCTGGATTTTTAGAACCAGGAGATGAAAAAAGATGCTTTGTTGGTCGTATCACTTCAATTTTGGGGCACGGCTTGTGCAGTCAAAGGTGCCACCAGATAGGCGTGGCGTGTTTGTAAGTACTACTCTTATCAGTTTAATACTTGTTACGTCACCTATCAGGGGGCGTGTATAAGGCCTGGATTTTTAGAACCAGGAGATGGAAAAAGATGCTTTGTTGGTCGTATCACTTCAATTTTGGGGCACGGCACGTCCAGTCAAAGGTGCCACAAGATAGGAGTGGCGTGTTTGTAAGTACTACTCTTATCAGTTTAATACTTGTTACGTCACCTATCAGGGGGCGTGTATAAGGCCTGGATTTTTAGAACCAGGAGATGGAAAAAGATGCTTTGTTGGTCGTATCACTTCAATTTTGGGGCACGGCACATGTAGTCAAAGGTGCCACAAGATAGGAGTGGCGTGTTTGTAAGTACTACTCTTATCAGTTTAATACTTGTTACGTCACCTATCAGGGGGCGTGTATAAGGCCTGGATTTTTAGAACCAGGAGATGGAAAAAGATGTTTTGTTGGTCGTATCACTTCAATTATGGGGCACGGCTTGTGCAGTCAAAGGTGCCACCAGATAGGAGTGGCGTGTTTGTAAGTACTACTCTTATCAGTTTAATACTTGTTACGTCACCTATCAGGGGGCGTGTATAAGGCCTGGATTTTTAGAAGCAGGAGATGGAAAAAGATGCTTTGTTGGTCGGATCACTTCAATTTTGGGGCACGGCACGTGCAGTCAAAGGTGCCACCAGATAGGAGTGGCGTGTTTGTAAGTACTACTCTTATCAGTTTAATACTTGTTACGTCACCTATCAGGGGGCGTGTATAAGGCCTGGATTTTTAGAATCAGGAGATGGCAAAAGATGCTTTGTTGGTCGTATCACTTAAATTTTGGGGCACGGCTTGTGCAGTCAAAGGTGCCACCAGATAGGAGTGGCGTGTTTGTAAGTAATACTCTTATCAGTTTAATACTTGTTCCGTCACCTATCAGGGTGCGTGTATAAGGCCTGGATTTTTAGAACCAGGAGATGAAAAAAGATGCTTTGTTGGTCGTATCACTTCAATTTTGGGGCACGGCACGTGCAGTCAAAAGTGCCACCAGATAGGAGTGGCGTGTTTGTAAGTACTACTCTTATCAGTTTAACACTTGTTACGTCACTTATCAGGGGGCGTGTATAAGGCCTGGATTTTTAGAACCAGGAGATGGAAATAGATGCTTTGTTGGTCGTATCACTTCAATTTTGGGGCACGGCTTGTGCAGTCAAAGGTGCCACCAGATAGGAGTGGCGTGTTTGTAAGTACTACTCTTATCAGTTTAATACTTGTTACGTCACCTATCAGGGGGCGTGTATAAGGCCTGGATTTTTAGAACCAGGAGATGGAAAAAGATGCTTTGTTGGTCGTATCACTTCAATTTTGGGGCACGGCACGTCCAGTCAAAGGTGCCACAAGATAGGAGTGGCGTGTTTCTAAGTACTACTCTTATCAGTTTAATACTTGTTACGTCACCTATCAGGGGGCGTGTATAAGGCCTGGATATTTAGAACCAGGAGATGGAAAAAGATGCTTTGTTGGTCGTATCACTTCAATTTTGGGGCACGGCACATGTAGTCAAAGGTGCCACAAGATAGGAGTGGCGTGTTTGTAAGTAATACTCTTATCATTTTAATACTTGTTACGTCACCTATCAGGGGGCGTGTATAAGGCCTGGATTTTTAGAACCAGGAGATGGAAAAAGATGCTTTGTTGGTCGTATCACTTCAATTTTGGGGCACGGCACGTCCAGTCAAAGGTGCCACAAGATAGGAGTGGCGTGTTTGTAAGTACTACTCTTATCAGTTTAATACTTGTTACGTCACCTATCAGGGGGCGTGTATAAGGCCTGGATTTTTAGAACCAGGAGATGGAAAAAGATGCTTTGTTGGTCGTATCACTTCAATTTTGGGGCACGGCACGTGCAGTCAAAGGTGCCACCAGATAGAAGTGGCGTGTTTGTAAGTACTACTCTTATCAAATTAATACTTGTTACGTCACCTATCAGGGGGCGTGTATAAGGCCTGGATTTTTAGAACCAGGAGATGGAAAAAGATGGTTTGTTGGTCGTATCACTTCAATTTTGGGGCACGGCACGTCCAGTCAAAGGTGCCACAAGATAGGAGTGGCGTGTTTGTAAGTACTACTCTTATCAGTTTAATACTTGTTACGTCACCTATCAGGGGGCGTGTATAAGGCCTGGATTTTTAGAACCAGGAGATGGAAAAATATGTTTTGTTGGTCGTATCACTTCAATTCTGGGGCACGGCTTGTGCAGTCGAAGGTGCCACCAGATAGGAGTGGAGTGTTTGTAAGTACTACTCTTATCAGTTTAATACTTGTTACGTCACCTATCAGGGGGCGTGTATAAGGCCTGGATTTTTAGAACCAGGAGATGGAAAAAGATGCTTTGTTGGTCGTATCACTTCAATTTTGGGGCACGGCACGTGCAGTCAAAGGTGCCACCAGATAGGAGTGGCGTGTTTGTAAGTAATACTCTTATCATTTTAATACTTGTTACGTCACCTATCAGGGGGCGTGTATAAGGCCTGGATTTTTAGAACCAGGAGATGGAAAAAGATGCTTTGTTGGTCGTATCACTTCAATTTTGGGGCACGGCACGTGCAGTCAAAGGTGCCACCAGATAGGAGTGGCGTGTTTGTAAGTACTACTCTTATCAGTTTAATACTTGTTACGTCACCTATCAGGGGGCGTGTATAAGGCCTGGATTTTTAGAACCAGGAGATGTAAAAAGATGCTTTGTTGGTCGTTTCACTTCAATTTTGGGGCACGGCACCTGCAGTCAAAAGTGCCACCAGATAGGAGTGGCGTGTTTGTAAGTACTACTCTTATCAGTTTAACACTTGTTACGTCACCTATCAGGGGACGTGTATAAGGCCTGGATTTTTAGAACCAGGAGATGGAAATAGATGCTTTGTTGGTCGTATCACTTCAATTTTGGGGCATGGCTTGTGCAGTCAAAGGTGCCACCAGATAGGAGTGGCGTGTTTGTAAGTAATACTCTTATCATTTTAATACTTGTTACGTCACCTATCAGGGGGCGTGTATAAGGCCTGGATTTTTAGAACCAGGAGATGAAAAAAGATGCTTTGTTGGTCGTATCACTTCAATTTTGGGGCACGGCTTGTGCAGTCAAAGGTGCCACCAGATAGGCGTGGCGTGTTTGTAAGTACTACTCTTATCAGTTTAATACTTGTTACGTCACCTATCAGGGGGCGTGTATAAGGCCTGGATTTTTAGAACCAGGAGATGGAAAAAGATGCTTTGTTGGTCGTATCACTTCAATTTTGGGGCACGGCACGTCCAGTCAAAGGTGCCACAAGATAGGAGTGGCGTGTTTGTAAGTACTACTCTTATCAGTTTAATACTTGTTACGTCACCTATCAGGGGGCGTGTATAAGGCCTGGATTTTTAGAACCAGGAGATGGAAAAAGATGCTTTGTTGGTCGTATCACTTCAATTTTGGGGCACGGCACGTGCAGTCAAAGGTGCCACCAGATAGAAGTGGCGTGTTTGTAAGTACTACTCTTATCAAATTAATACTTGTTACGTCACCTATCAGGGGGCGTGTATAAGGCCTGGATTTTTAGAACCAGGAGATGGAAAAAGATGGTTTGTTGGTCGTATCACTTCAATTTTGGGGCACGGCACGTCCAGTCAAAGGTGCCACAAGATAGGAGTGGCGTGTTTGTAAGTACTACTCTTATCAGTTTAATACTTGTTACGTCACCTATCAGGGGGCGTGTATAAGGCCTGGATTTTTAGAACCAGGAGATGGAAAAATATGTTTTGTTGGTCGTATCACTTCAATTTCTGGGGCACGGCTTGTGCAGTCGAAGGTGCCACCAGATAGGAGTGGAGTGTTTGTAAGTACTACTCTTATCAGTTTAATACTTGTTACGTCACCTATCAGGGGGCGTGTATAAGGCCTGGATTTTTAGAACCAGGAGATGGAAAAAGATGCTTTGTTGGTCGTATCACTTCAATTTTGGGGCACGGCACGTGCAGTCAAAGGTGCCACCAGATAGGAGTGGCGTGTTTGTAAGTAATACTCTTATCAGTTTAATACTTGTTACGTCACCTATCAGGGGGCGTGTATAAGGCCTGGATTTTTAGAACCAGGAGATGGAAAAAGATGCTTTGTTGGTCGTATCACTTCAATTTTGGGGCACGGCACGTGCAGTCAAAGGTGCCACCAGATAGGAGTGGCGTGTTTGTAAGTACTACTCTTATCAGTTTAATACTTGTTACGTCACCTATCAGGGGGCGTGTATAAGGCCTGGATTTTTAGAACCAGGAGATGAAAAAAGATGCTTTGTTGGTCGTTTCACTTCAATTTTGGGGCACGGCACCTGCAGTCAAAAGTGCCACCAGATAGGAGTGGCGTGTTTGTAAGTACTACTCTTATCAGTTTAACACTTGTTACGTCACCTATCAGGGGACGTGTATAAGGCCTGGATTTTTAGAACCAGGAGATGGAAATAGATGCTTTGTTGGTCGTATCACTTCAATTTTGGGGCATGGCTTGTGCAGTCAAAGGTGCCACCAGATAGGAGTGGCGTGTTTGTAAGTAATACTCTTATCATTTTAATACTTGTTACGTCACCTATCAGGGGGCGTGTATAAGGCCTGGATTTTTAGAACCAGGAGATGAAAAAAGATGCTGTGTTGTTCGTATCAATTCAATTTTGGGGCACGGCCTGTGCAGTCAAAGGTGCCACCAGATAGGAGTGGCGTGTTTGTAAGTACTACTCTTATCAGTTTAATACTTGTTACGTCACCTATCAGGGGGCGTGTATAAGGCCTGGATTTTTAGAACCAGGAGATGGAAAAAGATGCTTTGTTGGTCGTATCACTTCAATTTTGGGGCACGGCACGTGCAGTCAAAGGTGCCACCAGATAGGAGTGGCGTGTTTGTAAGTACTACTCTTATCAGTTTAATACTTGTTACGTCACCTATCAGGGGGCGTGTATAAGGCCTGGATTTTTAGAACCAGGAGATGGAAAAAAGATGCTTTGTTGGTCGTATCACTTCAATTTTGGGGCACGGCACGTGCAGTCAAAGGTGCCACAAGATAGGAGTGGCGTGTTTGTAAGTACTACTCTTATCAGTTTAACACTTGTTACGTCACCTATCAGGGGGCGTGTATAAGGCCTGGATTTTTAGAACCAGGAGATGGAAAAAGATGCTTTGTTGGTCGTATCACTTCAATTTTGGGGCACGGCCTGTGCAGTCAAAGGTGCCACCAGATAGGAGTGGCGTGTTTGTAAGTAATACTCTTATCATTTTAATACTTGTTACGTCACCTATCAGGGGGCGTGTATAAGGCCTGGATTTTTAGAACCAGGAGATGGAAAAAGATGCTTTGTTGGTCGTATCACTTCAATTTTGGGGCACGGCACGTCAGTCAAAGGTGCCACCAGATAGGAGTGGCGTGTTTGTAAGTACTACTCTTATCAGTTTAATACTTGTTACGTCACCTATCAGGGGGCGTGTATAAGGCCTGGATTTTTAGAACCAGGAGATGGAAAAAGATGCTTTGTTGGTCGTATCACTTCAATTTTGGGGCACGGCACGTGCAGTCAAAGGTGCCACCAGATAGGAAGTGGCGTGTTTGTAAGTACTACTCTTATCAGTTTAATACTTGTTACGTCACCTATCAGGGGGCGTGTATAAGGCCTGGATTTTTAGAACCAGGAGATGGAAAAAGATGCTTTGTTGGTCGTATCACTTCAATTTTGGGGCACGGCACGTCCAGTCAAAGGTGCCACAAGATAGGAGTGGCGTGTTTGTAAGTACTACTCTTATCAGTTTAATACTTGTTACGTCACCTATCAGGGGGCGTGTATAAGGCCTGGATTTTTAGAACCAGGAGATGGAAAAATATGTTTTGTTGGTCGTATCACTTCAATTCTGGGGCACGGCTTGTGCAGTCGAAGGTGCCACCAGATAGGAGTGGAGTGTTTGTAAGTACTACTCTTATCAGTTTAATACTTGTTACGTCACCTATCAGGGGGGCGTGTATAAGGCCTGGATTTTTAGAAGCAGGAGATGGAAAAAGATCCTTTGTTGGTCGTATCACTTCAATTTTGGGGCTCTGCACGTGTAGTCAAAGGTGCCACCAGATAGGAGTGGCGTGTTTGTAAGTACTACTCTTATCAGTTTAATACTTGTTACGTCACCTATCAGGGGGCGTGTATAAGGCCTGGATTTTTAGAACCAGGAGATGGAAAAAGATGCTTTGTTGGTCGTATCACTTCAATTTTGGGGCACGGCACGTGCAGTCAAAGGTGCCACAAGATAGGAGTGGCGTGTTTGTAAGTACTACTCTTATCAGTTTAATACTTGTTACGTCACCTATCAGGGGGCGTGTATAAGGCCTGGATTTTTAGAACCAGGAGATGGAAAAAGATGCTTTGTTGGTCGTATCACTTCAATTTTGGGGCACGGCACGTGCAGTCAAAGGTGCCACAAGATAGGAGTGGCGTGTTTGTAAGTACTACTCTTATCAGTTTAATACTTGTTACGTCACCTATCAGGGGGCGTGTATAAGGCCTGGATTTTTAGAACCAGGAGATGGAAAAAGATGCTTTGTTGGTCGTATCACTTCAATTTTGGGGCACGGCACGTGCAGTCAAAGGTGCCACCAGATAGGAGTGGCGTGTTTGTAAGTACTACTCTTATCAGTTTAATACTTGTTACGTCACCTATCAGGGGGCGTGTATAAGGCCTGGATTTTTAGAACCAGGAGATGTAAAGAGATGCTTTGTTGGTCGTATCACTTCAATTTTGGGGCACGGCACATGCAGTCAAAAGTGCCACAAGATAGGAGTGGCGTGTTTGTAAGTACTACTCTTATCAGTTTAATACTTGTTACGTCACCTATCAGGGGGCGTGTATAAGGCCTGGATTTTTAGAACCAGGAGATGGAAAAAGATGCTTTGTTGGTCGTATCACTTCAATTTTGGTGCACGGCACGTGCAGTCAAAGGTGCCACCAGATAGGAGTGGCGTGTTTGTAAGTACTACTCTTATCAGTTTAATACTTGTTACGTCACCTATCAGGGGGCGTGTATAAGGCCTGGATTTTTAGAACCAGGAGATGAAAAAAGATGCTTTATTGGTCGTTTCACTTCAATTTTGGGGCACGGCACGTGCAGTCAAAAGTGCCACCAGATAGGAGTGGCGTGTTTGTAAGTACTACTCTTATCAGTTTAACACTTGTTACGTCACCTATCAGGGGGCGTGTATAAGGCCTGGATTTTTAGAACCAGGAGATGGAAATAGATGCTTTGTTGGTCGTATCACTTCAATTTTGGGGCACGGCTTGTGCAGTCAAAGGTGCCACCAGATAGGAGTGGCGTGTTTGTAAGTAATACTCTTATCATTTTAATACTTGTTACGTCACCTATCAGGGGGCGTGTATAAGGCCTGGATTTTTAGAACCAGGAGATGAAAAAAGATGCTTTGTTGGTCGTATCACTTCAATTTTGGGGCACGGCACGTGCAGTCAAAAGTGCCACCAGATAGGAGTGGCGTGTTTGTAAGTACTACTCTTATCAGTTTAACACTTGTTACGTCACCTATCAGGGGGCATGTATAAGGCCTGGATTTTTAGAACCAGGAGATGGAAAAAGATGCTTTGTTGGTCGTATCACTTCAATTTTGGGGCACGGCTTGTGCAGTCAAAGGTGCCACCAGATAGGAGTGGCGTGTTTGTAAGTAATACTCTTATCATTTTAATACTTGTTACGTCACCTATCAGGGGGCGTGTATAAGGCCTGGATTTTTAGAACCAGGAGATGGAAAAAGATGCTTTGTTGGTCGTATCACTTCAATTTTGGGGCACGGCTTGTGCAGTCAAAGGTGCCACCAGATAGGAGTGGCGTGTTTGTAAGTACTACTCTTATCAGTTTAATACTTGTTACGTCACCTATCAGGGGGCGTGTATAAGGCCTGGATTTTTAGAACCAGGAGATGGAAAAAGATGCTTTGTTGGTCGTATCACTTCAATTTTGGGGCACAGCACATGCAGTAAAAGGTGCCACCAGATAGGAGTGGCGTGTTTGTAAGTATCTACCCTATCAGTTTAATACTTGTTACGTCACCTATCAGGGGGCGTGTATAAGGCCTGGATTTTTAGAACCAGTAGATGGAAAAAGATGCTCGTATCACTTAAATTTTGGGGCACGGCTTGTGCAGTCAAAGGTGCCACCAGATAGGAGTGGCGTGTTTGTAAGTACTACTCTTATCAGTTTAATACTTGTTACGTCACCTATCAGGGGGCGTGTATAAGGCCTGGATTTTTAGAACCAGGAGATGGAAAAAGATGCTTTGTTGGTCGTATCACTTCAATTTTGGGGCACGGCACGTGCAGTCAAAGGTGCCACCAGATAGGAGTGGCGTGTTTGTAAGTACTACTCTTATCAGTTTAATACTTGTTACGTCACCTATCAGGGGGCGTGTATAAGGCCTGGATTTTTAGAACCAGGAGATGGAAAAAGATGCTTTGTTGGTCGTATCACTTCAATTTTGGGGCACGGCACGTGCAGTCAAAGGTGCCACCAGATAGGAGTGGCGTGTTTGTAAGTAATACTCTAATCAGTTTAATACTTGTTACTTCACCTATCAGGGGGCGTGTATAAGGCCTGGATTTTTAGAACCAGGAGATGGAAAAAGATGCTTTGTTGGTCGTATCACTTCAATTTTGGGGCACTTTGTGACATTAGCTTCTTACGCTCATGCATGTCTTTTACAGGCACCTGACTATGGGCAGATGAGCAGGAACTGCTCAAGGCGAGAGACGGAGTGGCGGATGGTTTAGAGGGGGCAAGGAGGACAGCAGTGGTTGATGTGGCTTATGATGCTGCACCAGGAGGAGGATGGCGGCTTTGAGTTTTTGTGCTGCTTGTACTCATGTGTTGGTCTGGAGTCACCCAAACATTAGGTCTCAACCTGTAGAGGATAAGGGAACCAGGCTACTCTAGACCTCATTCATCATTACAGGTTTTGACAGATCGGTACTATGCGTCCAGGCTACTGTGACAACAGATATGAGTGACACTGTGCACTTGCAGAAGTTGGCAGAGTAGATGCTGTAGGTCTGACACACACGCTTGCAGACAACTAACTGCTATGCAATCTATTACAGTAGAATTTTTTTTTGTTTTAAATGTACACTACTGTTACACCAGATATTATTGGTGTGTTAAGTAGTACTACTCCTATCAGTTTAATCCCTGTTATGTGCCTTTTTTGGGGGTTTGGTTGTTGAAGCCACAGTGCAGCACCAGAGGCCAGAAAAATTAGGCATGTACACATGCCTGAAAAATTATGTATTGTTGATCTTGCAGCAAGCAGAGAAGAAGGTAGGTCTGATTCAATGCCCCATCCCTGCATATCCACACTCAGAGATTGAGGGGGCAACCCTTACAAGGCCACGGGCCGGAGATATAAAGGGGGGCCATCCCAAATAAGCACATAAGCGGGGACAAAGGTAGTGAAGGGGACATAGAGGCCCATGGACTGACGGTCGCCATCTTGGCAGGAAAAGGGCCCAGCAATTAAGCCAAACTGACCCAGCACAGGCAGATACTTGAGTCAAACGCTGTACAATTACACCTTAATAAAGCTGAAACATGCAGCAGCAGGGATTCTAAACAGCCACACGGGGACAAGGAAACTAACAGCCCCCACAGTCTCTGCACCACTCTTTTTAACAGATAACACAAGGGCTTAACCAGGGACCTAGCCCACAAAAAAAAAGCAGAATTTTATTGGAGGAATTATTAGTGTCTTTACCCCCCAAGAGAGGACATAATATACGGTATCTTTAGACTACCTGATGGCCAAACCTCCTTTAGCCCCAATGCTATCCAAGAAACATTTCAAAACTTCGATCAGACCATATATTCATCCCAATCCAGCTGCAGCGGATCTGACATAGAGTCCTTCCTACTACAGCAAGAAGTCCACAAAATACCTGTACCTCAATTTGACAGCTTGAACCTAGACATATCCCAAGAGGAAGTTAAATCTACAATCCAAGATCTTAAATTTGGCAAGTCCCCAGGGCCAGACAGTTTTACTCATCTGTACTATAAGAAATTTGAGCCCTTGCTTAGCCCCGCACCTAACATCTTTGTTTAACGCTATACTAAATGGAGAACCTATGCCCCCTTAATTGAATCAGGCCGACCTCATAGTCTTTCCAAAAGAGGGTAGGGACCCGAATCTCAAACTGTATTACAAGGCAGCTCAGCTGGCTTTCATTCCTCTGGCGCATTCTCCAAAACACATTAGCCACTCTGGGTATTTATGGAAAATGTAAGCATGTCACCTTATACATGGGATGCAGTAATATGGATTCCAGGCCTGTATACTTTTTTGAGAAACTTGAAAAACCCATTGATTAAGCACTCATTAAAAATATGGACGGAGATGAACTGGACACAAAAACTGGACACTCCGGTATCAGATCTTACCCCTATCGTGCCCAATCCCCACTTTAAGATACATCTTCCGGAAAGCTCTCTCAGTTGGTGGAAGTCTCAGAACCTACTAAGGGTTGGTCCATGGTGGCATGACGACAAAATAATGACCTTTGAGTGGGTGAGAGATAGATACAATTTACCCCTGGCTGAACACTATAATTTTTGCAGGATACATCATTTTATATATACGATAAGTGGTAGGAGAACCCCCCAAAGAAACATCTGGCTACTCAAAAAATGTAGGGATTACCCCTTTCAGCCTGGTATTATTAGCCTCATGTATGAACTATTTAATGAAAACTCATGGGCAAACAAACCAGACTATACCAAAGCCTGGGAGAGGGATTTGGGCACCGAGTTGACAGCACATGGGATAAAAGTTGTCAAGGCTTAAGTAGGGGATCTTTAAATTATAGTCTGCTTGAGACTTCAATAAAGTTCCTACACAGGACATATATTACTCCTTTTAAGCTAATAAATGGGATCCAAAACGGAGCAGCTCATGTTTTAGGAACAGTGGTAATGAGGCTACATTTATTCATGTCTGGTGGGAGTGTTCGGCAGTCATAAGACTATGGGAAGAAACATGCTTACTAGCTTCTAAAATGTTTAAGATTGACCTAATAAAATATTTTTTGAAAGAAAAAATACACATAGCTAGTAGTTGGAAAACCCCAAATTAAAACTTTCAGGAATTAATAAAAAAAATCAACTATTTACTGCTCAACGAGAGATTTAACCATGTAGTCTTGGATAGAATCACCCAGTTCCAGACAATTTGGGATCCCTGGATAACATCCCCATTTAGTGCCCCCCTAATATAATAAAACATTTGTTAATGGTTGAAGCGACTCGGGGGGAAGGACCGGAGTGGGGGAGCCCTGGAGGAAACCCTTCAGAAGCAACCGGCGGCAAAATCATCCGAGGAAAGGAGACGTCGCCTACTGAAGCCTGCCCTAGGGTAACCCAAGGGCGATTGAGCAGGTTAGATATTGTAAATAATAAGCTACTGCTGGAGTGATGATAGATAATAGGACTTTGGTGTTAACTGCTGATATACTCTTTACTATTGTCTGTTTTACCATGTCTTAGGTTTCTCTTAAAAATTGCAATCACAGTAAAAAAAAAGAAAAAAAATTAACCAAAAACGTAAAAAAAAGAAGGCCTAGCCACCTAATTTTAACAAAATGTCTTCATTGTAAATATGTATTTTTGCACAACTGTTGTGTTTTGCAAGACTGTTCAATATGCTTTCTTTTCCATTACATGCCATACGCCTTCTGACATAAAAATTGAAATTTAAAAATTAGATATTGTTGCAGCCGCTGTTGTTGCAGCGGCCAGAAAAATTTACCTTTGTTCCCCAGGCAGAAAGTGCCATAGAACATTGCCTCTTCTTGAACCCTAGTTGGTGGCGGATAATTCACTCAAGTCATCCGGCATTCACAGATAACATACAGCAGCGTGTGGACCATTTATAGCCGAAGGCAGCTCATCTCATCAGGCCTTTTTCAGTCGAATGTATCGCCCAGTGTCAGTCCCTTCGGTATCCATCCCTCATTCATCTCTATAAAGGTAAGACAATCTAGACTTTTTTGCCCTAGGCGACTTCTCTTCTCGGTGACAAAACCTCCTGCTGCACTGAAGGTCCTTTCTGACAGGACACTTGAAGCGGGGCAGGCCAGAAGTTCAATTGCAAATTTGGATAGCTCAGGCCACAGGTCTAGCCTGCATACCCAGCAGTCAAGGGGTTCATCGCTCCTCAGAGTGTCGATATATGCAGTTAAGGCGAGGTAGTCTGCTACCTGTCGGTCAAGTTGTTCTCTGAGGGTGGATCTCGAAGGGCTGATGCGATGCGTAGGACTGAAAAAGGTCCGCATGTCCTCCATCAACAACACATCTTTTAAACATCCTGTCCTTGCCGGTGTGGTCGTGGGAGGTGGATTACTTTTACCTCTTCCCCTGTTATAGTGCCCTTGTGCTGTGACATCACCCTTATATGCTGTGTAAAGCATACTTGTTAATTTGTTTTGGACCTGCTGCATCCTTTCTGACTTGCCGTAATTTGGTAACAAATCAGGCACTTTCTGCTTATACCGGGGGTCTAGTAGCGTGCACACCCAGTACAGGTCGTTCCCCTTCAGCCTTTTTATACGAGGGTCCTGCGACAGGCACGACAGCATGAAAGACCCCATTTGCACAAGGTTGGATGCCGAGCTAGTCATGTCCCGTTCTTCGTCCTCAGTGATCTCGCTGAAGATATGTTCTTCCCCCCAGCCACGTACAACACCACGGGTACCAGATAGGTGACAACGAGCACCCTGGGATGCCTGTTGTGATTGGTCTTCCTCCTCCCCCTCAAAGCCACATTCCTCCTCTGACTCCTCTTCCTCACAATCCTCTTCCAGCGTTGCCGCAGGTCCAGCAAGCGATGCTCATAAGGCTGTTTCTGGTGGTGATGGTGACCACAACTCTTCCTCTTCCTCGTCACGCTCATCTACGGCCTGATCCAGCACTCTTCGCAGGGCACGCTCCAGGAATAAAACAAATGGTATGATGTCGCTGATGGTGCCTTCGGTGCGACTGACAAGGTTTGTCACCTCCTCAAAAGGATGCATGAGCCTACAGGCATTGCGCATGAGCGTCCAGTAACGTTGCAAAAAAATCCCCAGCTCCGCAGAGGCTGTCCTAGCACCCCGGTCATACAAATACTCGTTAATGGCTTTTTCTTGTTGGAGCAGGCGGTCGAACATTAGGAGTGTTGAATTCCACCGTGTGGGGCTGTCACAAATCAAGCGCCTCACTGGCATGTTGTTTCGCCGCTGGATATCTGAAAAGTGCGCCATGGCCATGTAGGAACGCCTGAAATGGCCACACACCTTTCTGGCCTGCTTCAGGATGTCCTGTAAGCCTGGATACTTATGGACAAAGCGTTGTACGATCAGATTACACACATGTGCCATGCACGGCACATGCGTCAACTTGCCCAAATTCAATGCCGCCAACAAATTTCTTCCGTTGTCACAAACCACTTTGCCAATCTCTAGTTGGTGCAGAGTCAGCCATTGATCCATCTGTGCATTCAGGGCGGACAGGAGTGCTGGCCCGGTGTGACTCTCTGCTTTGAAGCAAGTCAACCCCAAGACGGCATGACACTGCCGTATCCGGGATGTGGAATAGTATCTGGAGAGCTGGGGGGGTGCAATTGATGTGGAGCAAGACGCAGCAGCAGAAGAGGACTCAGCTGAGGAGGTTATGGAAGAGGATGGAGTAGGAGGAGTAGAGGAGGTGGCAGCAGGCCTGCCTGCAAGTCGTGGTGGTGTCACTAACTCCTCTGCAGAGCCACGCATTCCATGCTTGGCAGGAGTCAGCAGGTTTTCCCAATGCGCAGTGTAGGTCATATACCTGCCCTGACCATGCTTTGCAGAACAGGTATCAGTGGTCAGATGGACCCTTGCCCCAACACTGTGTGCCAGAGATGCCATTAATTCCTTTTGCACAATTGAGTACAGGTTGGGGATTGCCTTTTGGGCAAAGAAATTTCGGCCGGGTACCTTCCACTGCGGTATCCCAATCGCTAAAAACTTTTTGAACGCCTCAGACTCCACCAGCTTGTATGGTAAAAGCTGGCGGGCCAAGAGTTCAGACAAGCCAGCTTTCAGATGCCGGGCAAGGGGGTGACTTTGTGGCATTGGCTTCTTACGCTCAAACATGCCCTTGACAGACACCTGACTTTGGGGAGATGAGCAGGAACAGCAAGAGGCGAGAGACGGAGTGGTGGAGAGTTGAGAGGGGGCAAGGAGGACAGCAGTGGTTGATGTGGATGAAGATGCTGGACCAGGAGGAGGATGGCGGCTTTGAGTTTGTGTGCTGCTTGTACTCATGTGTTGATCCCATTGGCGTTTGTGATGTGACATCATGTGCCTTCGCAAAGCAGTTGTACCTAGGTGGGTGTTGGACTTCCCACGACTCAGTTTCTTTTGGCACAGGTTGCAAATGGCAGAGGCAGACACACACAAAAAATGCCACACTGCTGAGCTCGGCGGTGACGGCATTCTGGTGGTGTCAACAGCATGCGTTGATTGGCGTGCTGTCCGGCTGACCCCAGGTGCTGATGCATGCTGTCTGACTGTGCCACTAGCTTGTTGCGATGACCTCCCTCTACTTCCAACTCGTCTCCTCCTCCTCTCTGTCTCCCCATCTGAACTTTCCCACTGTTCTTCTTCTCTTCTCTTCTCACTTGTATATGACAACTGAACAAAGGAAGCAGCAGCGGGTACAGCATCATCATCACATCGTACGTACATGTGTGTAATGCTGCCTGACTGAGACATATCCCTGTTATCTACATTCTCTGGCAATAATGGTTGTGCATCACTCATTTCTTCAAACTGATGTGTAAATAACTCTTCTGACTGATCAATTGAATTAGCTGTGGTACTAGTGTTGGTGGTGGCGGCAGGCGGGTAAATGGTAATTTGAGAGGTGCCCGAAGCTAAGCTGGAGGAGGATAGTGCGTCAATGTTCCAAGCGGAAGCTGTAGAAGATTGGGTGTCCTGTGTTAGCCAGTCAACTACGTCCTCTGAACTTTTCAAGTTCAGGGTAACTGGCCTCTGAACACTGGGCATTATTGTAGGGCCAAAGGGAATCACAGCACCACGACCACGATGGCCTCTGTGGGGTGTCCTGCCTCTGCCTGTCATTTTTTTTTAAATGTGGACTGTTGGTA
The DNA here is from genome assembly GCA_027410445.1 of Discoglossus pictus. Lineage (NCBI taxonomy): Eukaryota > Metazoa > Chordata > Amphibia > Anura > Alytidae > Discoglossus > Discoglossus pictus. The sequence continues at coordinate 162,579,566 of CM050169.1, forward strand.
CCCCAACTAGACTGGATTGGTTGAACTTGGCACAGTGTATTTTAAAATTATGAGAAAACATTTTCTGTAAACTAAATAAAAATCATATTAGGAGGTTGAAAGAAAAAGAAACCGGATGGGGGGATACCGAGCAGAGCACACCATCTACAGCCCACTGGGAGACAAACTCATCCATTCCCCCAGTAGACAAAGCCAGGTGGTACTCTGCCCGGATACGGGAGCGCACCAGCACCCGGAACATGGCCTCAGGTGACAAGGGAACCCCCCCTATCAAACACTGCTTCCTGGACTTATATATAGCCAACTTGGCTAATGCCAGGAGCAGGTTGACGAGGAGGTCCCTGGCCTTATTGCCCCGGGACACTGGGCGCCCAAAAATAAAAATGTGAGGGGAGAAATGCAGCCAGAACTGCAGGAGGAGGCCCCTCAAGAGTGACAAGAGGGGCTGCAGTCTGGCGCAACTAAAATAAACATGATACACGGACTCTCCCTTGCCACAGAATGGACAAGTGGAGCGAGAGTCCGTGAATTTAGCTAAGTACTCTCCCGTGCTCAGTGCACCATGGAGCACTCTCCAACTCAAGTCCCCGGTGGGTCGTGGAACTAAATCAGAATAAAGTTCCCTCCACCGGGGCCTCTTGCCCTCGTCAGCTGGTAGGACCCGCCTCCAGATGGTATCGGGACGGGTCACGAGGGCAAGGAAGTGCACTGTATGGAGCACGAGAGAATATAAGATCTTCCTTGGCATGCCGCGAAAGCATGCCGAGGGTATGTCCCTCAACCTCGAGAGGTTGGGGACAGGAGGAGCCTGAGGGGAAACACGGGGCTTGTGTCCAATGCAAACAGCCGGAGAAGGGGTGTTGAAAGGTGCATGTGGCACTCCGGCCTGCAAAGCCCCGCGAAGGAAGGTGCGCGAGTCGGGGGAGATGACATCTCTAATCTCCTGGAGCAAGCGCCCTGGGGTCACATATCCCAAACGGAGCGCAAGCTCCTGGGGTGACACCCAATCAGAACGCCCGTATTCCAGGAGATCCCCGACTCGGGTCATCCGTGCATGACTAAGGCGGCGGATGATACTGGGGGACTGTAACATTGGAGCCCCCACTGCTGCATTAAATAGCAGGGGCTCTGTGAATATTTCATCCCCCAAAGGCACGCCCTGCCTGGTCACGGAGACCATGCTCCAGGCCTTGAGGGTTTCCTGGTAGTATGCCGGCAACACAGAGAGGTCTCTCCCAAACCCCTCGGGCCTGATCAGAAATAATTGCCGGTCATACCCCAGGTTGCGCAACTGGCGATAAAAGCTGGATGCCAGTGCGCACCACTGCGGAGAGGGATCTGCATATAGGTATCTCTGCAGGTACTGAAGGCGGAAGGTGGACAACTGGGAGCACACACAAACTACTCCCTGTCCACCCTCCACCAAAGGCAGACTTGCCACCCCTGCAGAGACCCAATGCCTTCCCATCCAGAGGAAATCTAACAAATTCCTCTGGATATTGGTGACAAACTCGGGGGTCGGACTCAGACAAATCAGCCGGTGCCAGATCTGAGAAGCCACCAGCTGATTCACCACTAGAGTCCGCCCCCTAAGGGAAAGCATTTTTGCTAGACCCCTCCATCGTCCCAGACGAGAGAGGACACTGCCCTCTAACTCCCTCCAGTTGTCTGGGACGGAAGCGTCCGCAGCGGACAGGTAGACCCCCAGATATTTAATGACATCTGCCTCCCACGTGATGTCACGAAACGTGGGAGGCAAAGAGTCCACATGTAAATTACCCTCTAAAAGGCCTGTGCATTTGGACCAGTTGATCTGAGCGGAGGAGGCAGCTGAATATACCTCCTGGCACTGTTTTGCCAGCTCAAGATCAACTGGATCCTGGGCCACGAGGAGCACATCGTCAGCATAAGCTGAAAGGACAATCCGCATGTCTGGATCTTTTAGCACCAGCCCTGTGAGCCTTTTCCTCAGTAGGCAGAGGAAAGGCTCAATGGCCAGTGCATATAACTGTCCAGACAAGGGACATCCTTGACGCACCCCTCGTCCAAATACCAAAGGTGCTGTTAGGGACCAATTGATTTTAAGTAAACACTCTGCAGAGGCGTACAGCGTTCTTATAAAGCCCACAAACTGTGGGCCAAAGCCGTACGCTTGCAGAGTGGCTATGAGGTAACCATGGTCCACCCTGTCAAACGCCTTCTCTTGATCTAAAGAGAGAAAGGCGAGTGACAGACCAGTCCTGCGAGAATAATGCAATAGATCCCGGACCAGAAAGATACTATCAAAGATAGTCCGGCCCGGGATCGCATAGGACTGGTCAGGGTGAACCAATTCTGCCAGCACAGACCCAAGTCTAAGCGAGATGGCTTTAGCTACAATCTTGTAGTCCGTGCTGAGCAGAGAGACCGGTCGCCAGTTCTTAATAAGCCGGAGATCCCCCTTTTTGGGCAGCAGGGCAAGTACTGCCCTGCGACAAGACAGGGGCATCTCCCCGGTCTCCAGGGCTTCCCCAAGGACCAGATGGAAATCAGGTCCCAGAGTCTCCCAGAAAAATTGGAAAAACTCTACAGTCAGTCCGTCCAGTCCTGGAGACTTTTCACAGGACATGGCACGGAGGGCTTCAGAGAGCTCTTGAAAAGATAGTGGTATATCAAGCCGCTCTCTTACACCCTCACTGACTGTGGGGAGCCCCTCCCATAGCACCCTGCAGGCGTCTGGAGAAATGGGATCCGGAGAGTAAAGATCTTTATAAAAGTTCCGGGCTCTATCCCGGATACTCTCCGGATCTGTAAGGGGGGCACTGTCTTCATCTAGAAGACAGGTGATGTGCCTACTGTTACCCCCCTTTTTCTTCAGTGAGTAAAAGAGGCGCGAGCCGCGGTCTAGATCTTTGAGAAAACCTAAGCGGCTGCGCACGTATGCCCCCTTGGCCTGGTGTCGTTCCAGGTCACAGAGGACACCCTTCCTCTCTACATACTCGCTCTGCAGGGATTGGTCCCTACAAGTGAACAGCCTCTGCTCCAGATGGAGTACCTCCCCCCGGAGTGACTCCAACTCAGCTTCGCGCTGCCCCACTCGCACCCTTGGTATATTCCTGACACAGAAGTCGCAAATGAACCTTGCCCACGTCCCACCACAGTTTTAACGTGGCAAAGTCCCCCTTGCAACCCCTCCAGTCCGTCCAAAACTCCCGGATCAATGTCACGAGCCCCTGGTCCTTCAACAAAGCATTGTTGAAGTGCCAATAGGCGGCTCGTGGCGCTGTTGGCGTTAGCGCCACTGTCACAGACACACAGTTGTGGTCTGTGAACGGAGCCAGCCTAATGGCACAAGAACCGACTCGTGACATATAGTGACTAGATATATATAGTCTGTCGATCCGGGAGTGGGACACCAGACCGGCTCTCACCCTGACGTAGGTGAAACCGTCTGATGCCCCTGGGTTCTGCTCTCGCCAGATGTCCTCCAGGGAGAAGCGGGCGATGATCTCCCGCAGGGCTGACGCAGAAGGCGGGTACGGCTCTGGACTATTCCGGTCCAGAGCGTCGAGGGTGCAGTTGAAATCACCCCCGAGTACCAAACACTCATCTGCGTCAACCGTCTCCAAAAACTGGGACAGTCTGGCGAGGAACCTCACTCTCTCGAGCCCTCCAGCAGGGGCATATATATTAACTAGGTTAATGATGCTACCCTGCTCTCGGACCCGGAGGTGGATTAGACGGCCTGGGATAACAGCTTTCACAAGCAGCAGCTCTGGCTGAAAAGACTCTGAGAACAGGGTCACCACTCCACATGACGCCGATGTGAAGTGGCTGAAGAAGACCCTGCCTCTCCACTCCAGTTGCCACGAGGCCTCAGCCTCTGGAGTGGTGTGAGTTTCCTGCAGGAAGCTCACAGAGTACCCTTCCTGATATAAATAGGAGAGTACCTGGAACCTGCGGAAACTGTCTTGACAGCCATTGGTATTTAGCGTGCTGATGTGCAAAGCCATTACTGCGTGTCAGGAATTGTGCGTTCCTCAGACCCTTGAGACTGCTGATAGGACACGCACATTTTATAGAATTTCCGGACGCGGAGATGCTCCGCAGTCCCAGAATTCTTGGCCCTAGTGCTGACCACTAGATATTGCTGGAGAGAGTGGAGAATAAACGACATATTCTTCCACCTCTCCAAGGCCAGCCGCACCTTCCTTTTCTTTTGTCCATGAAGGGTGCTCTCAAGGAATAGATCTATTTCCTTGACAGGGATAACCCACCCAGAATCTGATGTTCCTTCTAGTGGGTCACCCCTGGGCTCCTCTTGGCTGAGGGCTTTTACTCCATCCTCCCCGGCTGGAGTCAGTTTCCTCAGCTTTATTCTCAGGGACCCCCTCTTAGATGATACAGAAGGAGTCCCTTTAGCACCCTTCAAAGTAAATAATGGACCCTTGGATTGCTGCTGCACCCCTGTAGCTTCAGGAGTGCATTCAGGGGTAGCTGGCTGGACAGCAGTGGCTGGCATGGCTTCCTTAATGGAAGCCTTGGAGGCTTTATATGCCTCCTCTGCCAGTTCCACCGCTGCTTGCTCAGCTTGGATGGCACCGATGTTAGGGTCAGTGGACGGCTGAGGAGGGTAGACAGGCTCTCCCATGATGTTAACAGGAAAACCTGTTTTATCACCCTCCCCCATTTCCACTTCCCCTTGTGCCACATCCCCCCTGACAGACAAATCCATGGGGTCCTGAATGGGGATCATGCCTATATTCCCCCCCTCCAGTAGTGACTCGGCCTGGGGCTCTAACAAAGCCCGAGGTACGTCACTAGAGAGTGACACTGGAGGAGGAGACTGACTGGTGCCCTTGAAGCTCAGCACCTCAGGGACACTGACTACCCATTCAGCAGGGGCTTTGTTGGGTCCCCCCTCAAAGGCCAGAGGCAGAACCTGATCTTTCTTGTCTACCCCTGCCTCACTTGGGAGACCCTCTTGCCCCTGCTTTTCCTCCAGACCCTTTTCCACATTAACCCCTATAGGGTCTGGAGAGAGAGATGTGTGGTCTGGCACCGGCTGGCTGAGCTTAATAACCGGGCCAGACAATGTCACCGGATGAGGAGGAGATGTTTTGTTCCTCTTCTTGCTTTTAGAGGGAGGTGCTCCACTATAGAGCGCTTCCCACTTATCAGCAACCTCCCTGTTGGTGTTATGCTTCCTCTTCCTGGGGACGTCACTCCTGGAAGAGGAGCTGCCACTAGCTGCCTCCCCTGCAGAGGGCTTATTATCCCTCTGCTTACACTGTGCCCCCACACTAACTGATGTAATTATGGTGGGGGCAGATTGGGACTTGGGAGTTGCAGCTGTGACACTGGGAGGACCGGTGACATTCTTCCCCTTTTTCCCCGTGTCTGCAGTCTTGCTGGAGACCACAGACACAGATTGCTTTTTGGAGAAGAATGGGGTTTGGAGGCCGTGTTGGTGGCTTGAGGAACGGCCTCCTTGCCTGAGCTCTGTGGGGGGGGGCTATGACCCTTGAGGTCCCCGCTGTTATGGGCTCAGCGGGGATGGGTGCTGTACTGACGGAGGTGCCATTTGCTGGGGCTGGGGCATGATGCTTTACTTTAGGACAATTCCTAAGTGTATGCCCCAACCCCTTGCAATGATATCACTGCACCTCCGTAGTGCTGTAAAAAATCCTGTAGAGCACCCCCTCAAATGGAACCCCAAAAGACCCCTCTATGTTTTCTGCTCCCTGAGGCAGGCACATTTGTACCTGCCTCTTGAAAGAGAGCACATGACGAAGTGCTCTCTCTCTGCACCCCAGGGGAATTTTAATAAATGGTGTTTTTACTTCCCCTAGGGTTAGCAGGTGGGGGCGCAGGAGGAAGTCTGGTTGGAAGGGGTGCACATTAGAGAGTGTTACTTTTGTGCCCAACCCTTCCAGGGGTTCTATTGGGACATATAATCCCCCACTGTGATGCCTCTCTGTATAAGAATGTGAGCAGCAGCCAGAGTATGGGTAAAGAAAACTACTTTCCTGTACATTTTGCTGGCTGCTACTATAACAGAGGGGCTGATGACGTTAGCTGCAGCACGCAGATAGATATCAATGCTGTAGACCCCAGACATCTGACATTTAACCCCATGCTTCCTGGTGATCTGCCCCTCAGCCCCAGCGGTGGTATTACTGGGGCCAGCAGAAACCACCTGTGACCAGGTATTAGCCACAGGGGTAGGTCTGCTGGCAGAACCACCAGGAGCTGGGGCTGCCTTATCTGCCTGGGGCCTATGCTGTGCAGTGCTGCAGCTAGGATTTTCAGGGGCCATTATTCCCCCTTTTGACCCCTGAGGCTTCTTAATGGTCTTATCCCTCATGTTTAGACCCTTTTTTTTTAGTTTATTTGTTTTATTTATTTTTATTTTTTGTTTTATGATTTTCTATTGTTTTCTTTTTTTAAATATAAAAGTGTGAAAAAGAAACAAAAAGACAAAACTAAGGGATAGAGAGAGATGATGTTTGGCAGTGGAAGGGTTAATGGCCTGTTGCAAGGTGTTGCTAATTGCAACAACACAGAGAACACAGAGGCTTTTTAACCCCTCTGTGTCTCTGTGTCAGATGTAAAAAAAGCCTTTTAAACAAAAACTTCTAATTGTTTTCCCCCCACTGCCTACAAAGATGTTACTTGTCTTCTCTCCCCCCAAAACATAAAACCCAACACCAAACAAACAAAACTTTAACAAAACCTGAAAAACTTTAAAAAAAAGTCAAAGTAAAAAAGCTCCAGGAGTGCAGGTGAAGTGCTAAGGGAGGGGTGTGGCAAAGTATCCAGGAGACAGCTCACTCTCCTGGGATAGAGAGCTGAGCCTGACTACCAGAAAACTAAAACTTAAATTAAACTGAGAAAAATACACAAAAACTCCCAGAAATGAACAACACCGTGCACAAAGTGCTTATAAACAGAAAAGTGTTTAAAATAAAACTTGTATTTGAGGGACTAAGACCCTAAAAATCCTTTTGTTTAGAGCTCAAGCATGCACACAACATGCTCTCTGGCACAGTACTTAAAAGCAGGACACACACTATGGGTAGCGGTCAAGCAAATGAACTTTGATTGACGGTCAGGAAAATGCACTTAGATTTAAGAAAATAAAAGTTTGGGTTTTTTAAATGTGGACTGTTGGTACCCCAACTAGACTGGATTGGTTGAACTTGGCACACTACTTGTAAGCAAGACACACACTATGGGTAGCGGTCAAGCAAATGAACTTTGATTGACGGTCAGGCAAATGCACTTAGATTTAAGAAAATAAAAGTTTGGGTTTTTTAAATGTGGACTGTTGGTACCCCAACTAGATTGGATTGGTTGAACTTGGCACAGTACTTGTAAGCAAGACACACACTATGTGTAGCGGTCAAGCAAATGAACTTTGATTGACGGTCAGGCAAATGCACTTAGATTTAAGAAAATAAAAGTTTGGGTTTTTTAAATGTGGACTGCTGGTACCCCAAATAGATTGGATTGGTTGAACTTGGAACAGTACTTGTAAGCAAGACACACACTATGGGTAGCGGTCAAGCAAATGAACTTTGATTGACGGTCAGGCAAATGCACTTAGATTTAATTAAATAAAAGTTAGGTTTTTTTTAAATGTGGACTGTTGGTACCCCAACTAGACTGGATTGGTTGAACTTGGCACAGTACTTGTAAGCAAGCTACACACTATGGGTAGCGGTCAAGCAAATGAACTTTGATTGACGGTCAGGCAAATGCACTTAGATTTAAGAAAATAAAAGTTTGGGTTTTTTAAATGTGGACTGTTGGTACCTCAACTAGATTGGATTGGTTGAACTTGGCACAGTACTTGTAAGCAAGACACACACTATGGGTAGCGGTCAAGCAAATGAACTTTGATTGACGGTCAGGCAAATGCACTTAGATTAAGAGAAAATAAAAGTTTGGGTTTTTTAAATGTGGACTGTTGGTACCCCAAATAGATTGGATTGGTTGAACTTGGCACAGTACTTGTAAGCAAGACACACACTATGGGTAGCGGTCAAGCAAATGAACTTTGATTGACGGTCAGGCAAAAGCACTTAGATTTAAGAAAATAAAAGTTTGTTTTTTTTAAAAGTAGACAACTAGTAAACAATATTATATTGTATGCCTTGTGCACACACAGTATAAGCTGTGAGCCTGACACACACACTTACAAGCAGGGGCTAGCAGGGAGACAGGCAAATGAAATTAGATTACACAAAAAAAAAAAAAATATATGTTATAGCCCTAAAAAGGGCTTTTTGGGGTGCTGTGTTTACAGCAGAGATCTGATGAGTCCTTCAGCACTGCACTGGACACTGAATAAACTTGCCTAGCTATTGATTTTCCTATTCAATCAGCATCACCTACACTCTACCTCCTCTCTGTAAGACTGCAAGTTAGTTGTGATTCCAAAATGGCTGCTGTCCATGAGGTAGAAGGATGTGGAAGGGAGTGTATGCTGCTGATTGGCTGGAATGTGTCTGCTGACTGTGACATGCAGGGTCAAAGTTTGCTCAATGATAAAGTATTGGGGGCAGGTCGAATCTCGCATATGTTCGCTGTTCGCCGGGAACAATCCGCCGGCGAACTATTCGCGACATCTCTACTGTGGACCAATCTGTCTCTCAGATCTGTTCCTCTGCGGTATGTAATAGAGACCTTAGGTGTCAAAACATATTTTAAATCATCATCACTCCAAGAGATGCCAATGTTTCGATAAAATGTCCCTGATTATATCAGAGTCCTAACCAAAGGTCATTATGCATCGTGACAATCTACTTTCTTTATCTGTTTGATGATGCGTATTTGGGCCATTGAGCAATTCTGATCTACTGCAATTTGACGCATATTTAAAAGCAGATTTAAGGCATTTATTAGAGTAACCTCTATCCCGAAATCTAGTTCTTAATTTATCTGCTTCTGATTTAAACTCAACATCAGAACTGCAATTTCTTCTTATTCGAAGTTATTGGCCCTTTGGGATCCCCCTTGTTAGGGGTTCAAAATGCTGGCTATCCCAGATCAGTAAAGAATTGGTCGCCGTATCCTTCCTATAAGTGGTAGTTGACAGTCTACCCTCATGTAGTGGAGGGGGCTATACAGAGAGCTCGGGATTTGGATAGAAAAAGTCTTCTATATAAGAAGAAGGACCCCTGTAGAGGAGAGAATAGTCACAAAACATCAGATGTACGGTTTCTTACTAAATATAACGCAGCAGCCCCATCTATACGCCATGTTATGAAGGAGTTTTGGCCCATTCTATTACAGGATAAACTTTTGAGAGCTATTTTACCTGCAAATCCCATAGTCACATTTAGAAAAAAATGTTAATTTAAAGCAGAGATTAGCTCCTAGTGAGCTGAGGCCAGTTAAAAAGGATGAAAGCATGTGGATTAGGGGGACAAAAGGAGCATTTGGCTGTAGTACAAAGAATTGTGGCACGTGTCCATTCCTCGAATCTAGAGAGAGACATATGGTAGTATCCACTAGCAATAAAAATAAGTTTAGAATTAAACATCTTACTTTGTGTAAATCAGAGTATGTGGTTTACACTATTACTTGCAAATGTGGCCTACAGTATGTGGGCCGCACCAAGCGCTCTTTATAAAACAGATTTAGAGAGCATCTGTATAATGTTGATAAGGGGATCCTTACGAATGATTTCTCCGCTCATATCATTATGAAGCATAACAAAGATATCTCTGGTATAATGGTTCAGGCAGTGGAACAAGTAAAACCCAATACAAGAGGGGGGAGTAGACTGTTAAATTTGAGACAGAAAGAAACAAAATGGATACATCTTCTGGGCACCTTGGAACCGTTAGGTCTAAATAGGGATATAGACCTGGCGGCCTTTTTAGAAGGCTAATAGAGGTAGTAGTCAATTCATAGATGCCCTCTAGTCTTGCTTTAGGTGTCTATTATTTTCCTCCCTGTTTTGAGTTCTATATGATGTCTCCCCTGCTGCATTTATGAATTACAGTCGTTTTTATGTGTTTGCTTTTTAATAATCTTTGTCCATGAGATATATGTGTACTGTTTTAAGTTGACAAGAGTGGGGATATGGATTGTGCAATATGTTGGGCTATTGTCCTTTATTGATCTATATATTTACATGTCCTTTATTGTATTTATATCCTTTTTTATATGTATTTTAATTAATCATGAGATATACGTGCAATGTTTTTTGTTAGATAAGAGTGGGGATATGGATTATGTCATATATTGGGATGTAGTTCTCTATTGATCTATATATTTTACATGTTCTTTATTTTATATTTTTTATTTTTATATTTATATATATCTCCTTTTTATATGCATCCTGATTTATCAATGTCTTTTTTATATATATCTATTCATTTTTACCCCAGGGTGATCCCTTTTTTTGACTTGGGGCTACATAAGATGGGAGAAACAGATAGGGCATGTCCCCCCCCTCCTTTCCCCTTTTTATGTGGTCACCAATTGAATATTTGCATGTATTGTCCTTGGGGATATACGTGTATATGTATATGTATGTATATATGTATACAGTATTTACATTTGTGTATATGTATGTTTATAAATATATATGTGCCCATATCTGGAGAAAGACATGTAATGTGCCTGTAAAGCCACCAGAGGGCATTCACATAGAGTGAGAGTTTATGAATCAGGAAGTGCTGGGATTGCTATGTTGGTCACGTGATGTTGTCATAAGAGTCACATGATGCACGTCACATGGGGCGACGCCATTTTGGATGCACTTCCTGATTGTTAGAACAATGGAGGGTATATAAGCCTCTGTGGGAGAGCAGAAAGGGTTTGATGTTGGTACGTGCTGATATGAACAGTACTTGTATACATATTTATACACTGTTTATGTTTTTATATCACTGAGGAAGCCTTTTTGGCGAAACGCGTTTGATATTATTTTATGTTTTTAGATTATTGATTTTATTCATTATCATTGTACCTATCCCTATTGGCCATATATGGCATGTATTGAGGATTGTATGGTGCAATAAATATATAAATATATGATATACACACTAGAGTGTTTCAATTATCACCTATAGTAGACATAAGGAGTTGGAATCATATTTTGATCTGTAGACACTATACAATAGTGTACCCAATAGCAATGGTGATCCAACTATACCTGCTACAAAACTATCTGGATTGTATCCTGAGCCTGGGATTGAGATCTGAGGATTGGACATCGGGTACTTGCAGAGCTACCCTTTTTAATCCATATAGATACCTCATAACTTTGGGGTTATCACATGTGAGTGAAACACTATATGATTGATGTTTTGATGTGATTATTGTACACTCATATTGCACTAGGAAGGTGGCGCGCAGTCTTTCCCCTACCCTTCTTATCATCTATACCCTATTTAACCCTAACTACCTATCTAACCTAACTGGGCCTATTTAACGCCTTCTAGCCCTATTTAACCCCATCACTTATGGGGGTATATACAGACTCCCATAAGCCTTCAAATAACCCATCATTTTTGTGGGTCTATACAGACACCCATAAGCCTCCATCTACCCCCATCATTTATGGGGGTCCATACACATCATGTAAGCCTCTATTTAACCCAATCAGTCCCATAGGACAATGAGAACCCTATGACTCTAAGTACAAACACTACACTACACTATTTCCCCACAATAAACCACTAAATCTAAACTATCACCCCTCTACTCTAACCTATTAACCCATACCTACCTAACACTACCTACCCCCTATTAACCCCCAACCCCACTAATAACAAAAAATAAAAAAAACTTATGTCACCAAAAATAAAAAAGAGTACATTACTACCGCACCACTACAAAAATAAAAAAGGACATTACAAACCCCACCCCAATACAAACAATAAAAAAGACATTACAACCCCCCCACTACAAAAAAAAATATTACACACCTGCAAAGAAAAGGCATACACAAATATACATAACATTACAGTAACAAATATACTATAAATATGCCTCTAACTACAATACATTACCCCTCTATCTATACATAACCCCCTAGCTATTCATAACTCCTATCTATACATTACCCCCTATATATATATAACCCTCTATCTATACATAACCCCCTATCTATACATTTCCCCCTATCTAGAATACATTAAACCCTAAATCTAAGCTAAAATAGAATAATTTAGACCACTTACCTTTGCAGATGTCCCATCAGGAAAAAATGAAATCCCTAGGAAAAAAAGAAACATCTAATTAGTACAAAACACTACATATAACAAATACACATTGTAAATTCAGTATTAAACTCACCTTTCCAGCATGTCCCCGTCCACCTTCTTCTGTTCCCTGGATCTGCACCTGGAGAAAAGATACATAACAGTCACACACATACACAAAACATAATGAACATTACAAATAAAATACATTAAACTTACCTGTCCACGATGTCCCCAGCCTTGTCATCTTCTGCCTCAGCTGGGCCCTTCAAAAAGCTGCAATCTAAAAAAATAAAAACAAAAATAACTAACAGAGCTCCTCCCTGGAGAAGCTCCTCAACGCTAATAAGTCTTCTAGGCCTTCTTCTGGTAAATAAAAAAAATGTAATGGCACCTTCTGATTAGCTGAAATGGCTGTCAATCAAATTTAAGCCAATAAGAAGCTGCCAAGGTGTGAGACAATCCGAATGGGATACACCCCTATATTCCCTCCTGATTGGCTTACTGAGCTGTCAGTCATTTTTGAACCAATCAGAAGGCATTATTGCCTTCAGACAATCAGAATGAGATACATCCCCACAGGGTGATTGGCTGAAGGCGTCTGCACCTTCTGATTGGCTACTATATGATTGACAGTGACAACTGCCAATCAGAAGGTGCTATTAACTTCAGCCAATCAGGATGAGATACACCCTGTGGGGGAGTATCCCACTGTGATTGGCTCCAAGCATCTGTGCCTTCTGATTGGCTGTTGTCACTGTCAATCCGATAGTAGCCAATCAGAAGGTGCAGATGTCTTCAGCCAATCACCTCATGAGGGTGTATTCCATTCTGATTGGATGAAGGCAATAGTGCCTTCTGATTGGTTCAAAAATGATTGACAGCTCATAAGCCAATCAGGATGGAATATAGGACAGGTAAGTTTTATGTATTTTATGTGTAATGTTCATCATGATTTGTGTGTATTTGTGTATGTGAATAAACAAGTAATATCTTAGGGAAATAAACCCATTAGTGCTTGACACTATATTTGTGTATGTGTATGACTAATTTTATGTATCTTTTTTCCAGGGGCCGATCCAGGGAACAGAAGAAGATGGACAGGGACATGCTGGAAAGGTGAGTTTAATACTGTATTTGCAATGTATATTTGTTATATGTAGTGTTTTGTACTAATTGGATGTTTCTTTTTTCCTAGAGGTTTCCTTTTTCCTGAAGGGACATCTGCAAAGGTAAGTGGTCTAAATTATTCTTTTTTAACTTAGATTTAGGGTTTAATGTTTTCTAGATGGGGGGAAATGTATAGATAGGGGGAAATGTATAGATAGGGTGTTATGTATAGATAGGGGTTTATGTATAGATAGGGGTTATGTTTTGTAGTTAGGGGTATATTTACAATTGTATTTTGTACTGTAGTTATGTATATTTGTGTATGCCTCTTCTTTGCAGGTGTGTAATATTTTTACTTTTTTTGTAGTGGGGGGTTGTAAAGTTCTTTTTTATTTTTTGTATTTGGGTGGAGTTTGTAATGTCCTTTTTAATTTTTTGTATTGGGGTGGGGTTTGCAATGTCCTTTTTTATTTTTTGTAGTGGGGGTTTGTAATGTACTTTTTTATTTTTGTTAACATAGGTTTTATTATTTTTGGTGACATCATTTTTTTTATTTTTGGTAACATAGGTTTTTTATTTTGTATAATTGGTGGGGTGTGGGCTAATAGGGGGCAGGTAGGTAGGTAGGGGTTAATAGGTTATGGTAGAGGGGGTTTTGTTTAGATTTAGATGTTTATTGGGAGGGGGATATTGTAGTGTAGTGTTTGTACTTAGTGTCATGAGGGACCTGGAGGACCCTCATAGCTCTTATGGGGTTAATTATAGGGTTCTCATTGTCCGATGAGGGTCTTCATAGACCCTTATGGGACTGATTGGGTTAAATAGAGGCTTACGGAATGACATGTAGTATATTGGCTAGCTGGCACATCGCTGCTAGCCAATACTGTGATTTGTGGCCACAAGTCCACCAGCTTGGAGAACGGGTTACTGCCTTGGGGGTCATCCAAACCCATTGTCCCAGGCTTAGATGACCTCCAAGATAGCAACTCGATCTCCAAGCCCGGCGGACTGCGGCCACAAATGACAGTATTGGCTTGCGGCGATGTGCCAGCTAGCCAATGTACTACATGTCATCCTCTTGTCCCCAAATGTGTCCCCTATCAATTACAGCGCTGCACAGTGCTGCATTGAATTTATATTTGAGTTTTTAGTTTGGCGGGCTTGTACTCTGATACGTGGGCTAACGCCCACAATCATAATGGCCGATTGAATGGCTTGCGATCGGCCGTAGGAAGAGGTGTGCTGCGGCCCCTTTCATTTGAAAAGCAATAAAGACGTTGGGCTACGAGTGGCCACAGCACCCTCGCAAGAATTTGTAGCTTTGTGGCCATTTTTACGGCCATTAATAGAATGAAGCCCCTAGAAGAGACAGGATATAGATACAGCTGACAAGCTAGAGAGAGAGACAGACCTTGGTAGACATCTAGGATAAAAGATGAGCCACAAAAACAAAATAATTAAGGTAATCACAGTGGTAAGGAATCCAGCTAGAAATTTCATCATATACACAAACTTGTTATTAACTAAACATTAGCAAAATATATACATTTTTTTTTATAAAATACATTTGTTGCTATTTATTTAAAGGTCAAATCAGAAAGCCTACAATAGTTATCCTCTACTGATTGACTGGGCTCTTGGGGCATTTATGATCCAGTTCTGGATTTGTGTGAACTTTCTCACAGTCCAATAATCTGTGCCTGAGCCACTAGCAACTAGCCACACTATCATTAAGATCTATGGCATTTCACATGGGATAGTGGACTGGGTTTACTTGGTAGGCCAAGTAAGAGTAACCAACTATGGGCTGACACTTTGTTCTCTGGCATTTTGTCATGCCCTGCCTTCCCACCCTAAATACACAGGCCTGTGCATTTGGGTATGTCTTCTGCCCATACATTGTTTTCTACCAGTCAGTCATGCCAAGAATGATCTAAGATCTCTATTGGTGCAACTGGGTAGACCAATCAATGATCTAGGCCACCCATACTATATGTAATGTCTAAATTAGTAGTCTATTCTCTCTGGGTAGTGTGTTATTTACTATGTGCAGCATGAACCCACTAGAAAGCATACACAAGCTCAGGGATAGGGGTACAAATACAGATCAATTGGTTTAACATTACAAAAGCCCTTTCAAGGAACCAGTTTATTAACTTTGTAGAACTTTGCAACCTGTGGAGTGAAACACAGTAGGAAACATAACAACTGAATTGGGATATCAATTTCTCCTCAATGTGTGTTGGTCTGAGGGAGGTTCCTTGACTGATACAGCTCCCATGGCCTAGGTTATAATTTCAATAAAGTAGCGCAGGCAGTTGCTACGGGGCACCACATTATTACACTTTAAAATGTGTTTTCACTATTATAAGCTTCTGCTGATTACACAGTGTTCCATAAGTAAGGACTGATTGCCTTATTCATTTGAAGGTGAAAGCTTTCAACCTTACACAAGTTGTATTTTATCTGAAAAAAATAAAAGTAGAATCCTAGTATTATGTGTTTATATATTTATTTGCAGCTTTTAGAGCTCTTTTACCCAAATTTGTTTTAACAGTAAGTGGGTTTATGACAACATTGTTTCCAGGTTTATGATAGCATAAGTTGAAGGGTTAATAATAAAACAAATGTAAACACACAGATACAAGAGTAGTTAAGGGCCTTGCCTTAAGGAAACACTCTTTGGCATATTGTGCTTTTTTTATCCAGAGCACTAAATACCCTACGGTCCCAGCTCACAAGCTTACATGCTAAAGGAAACCAAATGGAATGCTTGAGACAACAGGTGGTTCAATATTTGAAAGAGACAGAAGTTGGATCATGATAATAGACATGACTAGTCATGCTGGCAGGTCAGTTAGGTGGTAAGACTTGCAAAAGGTAAAATACCTCTTTCCCTTTTTTTGTAATTAAAGTCTTCAAGCAATTGCAGAGTTGTATATTCTATTGTGGAAAAATAATGCATACCTCTAAAAATGTCAGATGGCCAGTCCTGCAGAATTATAAGCTCTCCTGTAATATACACAAACTTGACCACGGTATCACAAATGCTTCCATGGTCCATAGGCATGTTTGAATAAAAAAATAGCATGCATTTAGTTAGACTCAAAGCTTTCAAACGTATATATATATATATATATATATATATATATATATATATTTTCATCGTACAGTAGTTCATTAATCAGCATGGATCTATTAGTTGGAATCATGGGGCAACATATCACTTTGCAACTTTCCCAGTGGTCAATTTTAAATTGACAATCTAATTAAAGAACAAACAACAAAAAAAGAGAGAATCATATGGCACTTGTCACAAACATACAGTTTTTACAATCTCCAAGGAAGACATTTAGCAAAACCAGAATGTTATTATCAGTATCTCTCATAATGGCTATACATGTCAGAATGTGTGCCAATTCACCTGTATTTGTAATCTGGACAGAACTAGCTGACCCATTAATCTTTACAAAACTGTCCATTTTGATATTGAACAAGAATATAGATCTGTACCCTACACATGGTGACATGTACTACTCAAACAGCTTAACCACTGGCATCACCCAAAATGCGATGCTTTGAATATTACCCCAAGAAGGAGGGGTTTTGTTTCCGAAGTGATGATGGCATTCTCAAAAATAATGAAGATTTGAAATATAGGTGTAGTAAATGAAGCCATAAATGCAGATCAGTTCAGTCTAGTTCAGTGATGTCCTTGAGATTTGCAAGGAATTCTAGGAGGTGATGCTTTTAAGATACCAACATTTTCTATAGCACTGCTTAAAAGAGTAGAGTAAAGTAGAGTAGGTACAATAAACTCAATATCCCCCTCTCCCGCTATCTTGTTCATATTGGATTTTTACAGTTCAGTAATTTTTATATTATGATATGATCCCTTCCTGAGATCTCATTTTTGTAAGTCCTTACGGGGCCTTGACAGACCCCTGTACCTTCCTTCCCCAACTTCTTGTGGCCCCTCACACCTCTGTGGCACCCTGTAGCACCTGCGGACCTCTGTGCCTCCCTAAACCTCCTGTGGCTCCTCACTGACCATTGTGGTCCCCCTCGGACCTCTTCTGGCATGCCACCATGAAGTGCAGAATCGGGCAGGTAAAGAAGTATTTATATAGGTGTGTATATATATATATATATATATATATATATATATATATATATATATATATATATATATATATATATATATCATGTATATAGTTGTGGTAATTGTGAGTTGTCATAGTTACATAGTTACATATTTAAAAAGTATTTAAGGTTGAAAAAAGACTTTCAGTCCATCAAGTTCAAACTTTTAAGATCTCCTCTGATCTGCAATATGTGGATTAACTATTAATTAATAAAAAAATAAAATAAAATAATAATATAAAGAAAAAAATCTATTCCCTCCTGATCCCAGACACCTGAGACCGGACCTGGATCAATACTGTCTCTCTAATTATCCATGATAACCCTGAATTCCATTTTTAATTAGAAATAAATGTAGTCCCCTTTTAAAGTTATCTATCGAATCCGCAGTCACCACCTCCTCTGGTAGAGAATTCCACAGATTAACCACCCTTACTGTGAAGAACCCTTTTCTTTCTTTAAGGTGGAATCTTTTTACTTATAACCTCAAGGGATGTCTTCTTGTCAGTTGAAAACCTCTTGGCACAAAAAGCTCCCTTGACAAATATTTATACTGACCCTGGATGTATTTATATAAGGTAATCATATCTCCTCTTAGACGCCTTTTTTCTAGAGAAAATTAGTTTAATTTGGTTAGTCTTTCTTTATAACTTAGCCCCTCCATTCCCTTTATTAGTTTTGTTGCCCTCCTCTGTACCTTTTCCAGCTCTAAAATGTCCTTTTTATGAAGTGGTGTTCAAAATTGTACTCCATATTCCAAATGAGGGCGTACTAGAGATTTGTATAGTGGCAGAATTATATTTGCTTCCCTGGCTTCTATATCCTTCTTAATACGTGCTAATATTTTATTTGCCTTTGCAGTTGCTGCTTGGCTTTGAGCACTGTTACCTAGGTGGTTGTCCACAAGCACTCCCAAATCCCTTTCAATATCTGATATACCTAGATTTGCTCCATTAAGATGATAAATTGCATGGCTATTCTTCCTTCCCAGATGCATAACTTTACATTTATTCGTATTAAATCTCATCTGCCATTTAGGTGCCCATTCCTCAATTTTATGTAAATCCCTTTGGAGGGAAAGCACATCACTATCTGATTTAATTACCTTGCACAACTTTGTGTCATCAGCGAAAATGGAGACACCACACTCCAATCCTACCTCTAAGTCATTAATAAATATGTTAAAAAGGAGAGGACCTAATACTCAACCCTGAGGAACCCCACTTACCACATTAGTCCAATTGGAGTATGTTCCATTTACAACAACCCTTTGCTTTCTGTCTTTTAGCCAGTTCTCAATCCATGAGCAGATACTTACTGCAATTCCTGTATTCCTTAGTTTGCACAATAGTCTCCCATGTGGCACTGTATCAAAAGCCTTTGCAAAATCCAAAAAGACTACATCCATTGAGTTGCCTTGATTCAGGTTCCTACTAACCTCCTTATAGAAACTAATTTGATTTGTTTGACATGATCTATACCTCATAAATCCATGTTGACTCCTACTTATAATCCTGTTCAAATAGACATATTCTTGTATATTATCCCTTATTAACCCTTCGAAAAGCTTCCACACTACAGAAGTGAGGCTCACTGGTCTATAATTCCCCGGATATGCTCTTGCTCCCTTTTTAAATATAGGTATCACATCAGCTTTTCTCCAGACATCTGGTAGAGACCCTGTGTTGAGTGAATCTTGAAAAATTAAATATAATGGTTTGGCTATTACAGAACCCAGTACCCTTAGTACCCTTGGATGTATTCCATCAGGACCCGGGGCTTTATTAACATTTATTTTTCCAACCTCTTTTGGATTACTTCTTGTGTTAACCAATTATTTGGCAAAGGTAGTGTAGCCCCATTATTTTGCCGTTTTCCAACCACTGGTACCTCACTTGTGTATAACGAAGAAAATAACCTATTTAGCTCATCTGCCTTTTCTTGGTCAATAATTATCAGTGCCTGTGTCACATTGTAATGTTCCTATAGCTTCCTTTCTTGCCTTCTTCCCATTAATATACTTAAAAAATATTTTAGGGTTAGTCTTACTCTCTTTTGCAAATAATTTTTCATTTTCTATTTTAGCAAATCTAATCGCCCTTTTGCAAGCCTTGTTGATTTCCTTGTATTCCTGTAACGCAGTCTCTGTCCCCTCTTGTTTGTATAATTTAAATGCCTGTTTTTTCCTCTTTATCTTGATCTTTAAATCATTGTTAAGCCACATTGGATGGGATATACTCCTTTTACTTTTATTCCCACACGGTATATGCCGATGTGTATATATATTTAGTAAGGATTTAAATGTTGTCCATTTATGTTCAGTATTTTTACCTGCCAGTTCTCTGTTCCAGTCTATACTTTGTATTGCTGCCCTTAGACCGTTAAAATCTGCCCTTTTAAAATTAAGAGTTTTCGTTGGCCCCTTAAAATGTTGTTTTTTTAATTCAATCTCAAACGAGACTGTGTTGTGATCACTGTTTCCCAAAGGTTGCCCTATTCCAACATTTGATACTATATCAATATTATTTGTGATGAGTAAATCTAAGATAGCTTCATTTCTAGTAGGCTCTTGTACAACCTGGGCCAGATAATGATCCCTGAGTGTACTCAAGAACCTGCTCCCCTTAGATGAACTGCTGGTTTATTTCAGGGTAATTAAAATCTCCCATTATTAGAACTTGCCCATGCTTAGCTGCATTTCTAATCTGTAACAATAATTGTATTTCCTCACTTTCAGCTATATTTGGGAGTTTATAGCATACTCCTACTAATATTCTTTTGTCTGTCAAACAATGTTAAAATTAGACACAGGGGAGGGAGAGATGGGAAAGAAAAACAGGGGAGGGAGAGGGGTGAAATAAGAAACAGAGGTATAGGAAGTAGAGAAAGGCTCACAATGAGCACCTCCGTCAAGTAGGGGGGGAGAGGTAGAGGGGGGAGAGGCTCACAATGAGTCCCTCCAAATAAGCAGAGGGGGAGGAGGTACAGGGGCCGAAGGCGCTCATCACGAGGCCAGTAAAGTAGAGGGGGGGGAGGCATGTACAGATGTACATTATATGTAAATGTATACGTGTATATGTTATGTATATATATATATATATATATATATATATATATAAATATATCTATCACATATTATAATTGTCAATTGGTAACCAACGACAACTCGCAGTTTCACAACTCCCCCTGCCACGGCTCCCTTCAGCCTCTCTGCTCTGGTGGCGTGCACCCAATTGACGCGAACGCACGAGCGGGTGAGACGGGCGCACGGGAAGCCGGGCATACACGCGCGCGCACGTTCACGCGAAGACAGGCACATAAGCGTGCGCGCACGCTCAAGCGAAGACGGGCGCATAAGCCTGCGCGCGCACGCTCACGCGAAGACGGCCACATAAGCGTGCGCGCGCACGCTCACGCGAAGACGGCCACATAAGCGTGCGCATGTCTGCAGCATTGAGGTGAGGGAGGAGTGGGGGAAGAGAGACACGAGAGGAAGGGGAAGAGAGACACGGCAGCGGGGGAAGATTGACACAGGGGACAGGGGAGGGGAAGAGAGACACGGGAGGGAGAGGAGGGGGGAAGAGAGACACAGGGGAGGAAGAAGAGAGGCACAGAGGAGGGAGAGGAGGAGGGGAAGAGAGACACAGAGGATGGAGAGGAGGGGGAAGAGAGACACAGGGGAGGAAGAGGAGGGGGAAGAGAGACACAGGGGAGGGAGAGGAGAGAGAGGAGAGACACGAGACACAGGGGAGGGAGAGGAGGGGGGAAGAGAGACACACGGGAGAGAGAGGAGGGGGAAGAGCGACACAGGGGAGGGAGAGGAGGGGGATGAGCGACTCAGGGGAGGGGGAGAGAGACACAGGGGAAGGACAGGATGGGGGAGGAGACACAGCGGAGGGGGGAAGAGACGTTGGGCAGGGGGGAAGAGACACAGGGGAGGGAGTAGGGGGAAGAGACACAGGGGAGGGAGACGGGGTGAAGAGACACAGGGGAGGGGGAGACACAGGGGAGGGAGGAGGGGGGAAGAGACACAGGGGAGGGAGAGGAGGTGGGGAAGAGAGACACAGGGGAGGGAAAGGAGGGGAGAAGAGAGACACAGGGGAGGGAGAGGAGGGGGGAAGAGAGACACAGGGGAGGGAGAGGAGGGGGGAAGAAAGACACAGGGGAGAGAGAGGAGGGGGGAAGAGAGACACACGGGAGAGAGAGGAGGGGGAAGAGCGACGCATACAAGGGAAGCCGGGCATACACGGGAGCGCACGCTCACGCGAAGACAGGCACATAAGCGTTCGCGCTTCTGCAGCATTGAGGTGAGGGAGGAGTGGGGGAAGAGAGACACGAGAGGAGAGGGGAGGGAAACACGGCAGCCGGGGGAAGAGAGACACAGCGGGGGGAGAGGAGGGGGAAGAGATACATGAGGGAGTGAGAGGAGGAGGGGAATAGAGACAAGAGAGGAGGGGGGAAGAGAGACACAGGGGACAGGGGAGGGGAAGAGAGACACGGGAGGGAGAGGAGGGAGGAAGAGAGACACAGGGGAGGAGGAAGAAAGGCACAGGGGAGGGAGAGGAGGAGGGGAAGAGAGAGACACAGGGGAGGGAGAGGAGGGGGGAGAGAGACACAGGGGAGGGAGAGGAGGGGGGAAGAGAGACACAGGGGAGGGAGAGGAGGGGGGAAGAGAGACACAGGGTAGGGAGAGGAGGGGGGAAGAGAGACATAGGGGAGGGAGAGGAGGGGGGAAGAGAGACACATGGGAGAGAGAGGAGGGGGAAGAGCGACACAGGGGAGGGAGAGGAGGGGGAAGAGCGACAAAGGGGAGGGGGAAGAGAGACACAGGGGAAGGACAGGATGGGGAGGAGACACAGCGGAGGGGGGGAAGAGATGAGGGGCAGGGGGAAGAGACACAGGGGAGGGAGGAGGGGTAAGAGACACAGGGGAGAGAGATGGGGTGAAGAGACACAGGGGAGGGTGGAGACACAAGGGAGGGAGGAGAGGGAAGAGACACAGGGGAGGGAGATGGGGTGAAGAGACACAGGGGAGGGGGGGAAGACACAGGGGAGGGAGGAGGGGGGAAGTGACACAGGGGAGGGAGAGGAGGAGGGGAAGAGAGACACAGGGGAGGGAGAAGAGGGGGAAGAGAGTCACAGGGGAGGGAGAGGAGGGGGGAAGAGAGACACAGGGGAGGGAGAGGAGGGGGGAAGAGAGAGGAGAGGGGAAGAGAGACACACAGGAGAGAGAGGAGGGGGAAGAGCGACAAAGGGGAGGGAGAGGAGGGGGAAGAGCGACACAGGGGAGGGGGGAGATAGACACAGGGGATGGAGAGGAGGGGGAAAGAGAGACACAGGGGAGGGAGAGGAGGGGGGAAGAGAGACACAGGGGAGGGAGAGGAGGGGGGAAGAGAGACACAGGGGAGGGAGAGGAGGGGGGGAGAGAGACACACGGGAGAGAGAGGAGGGGGAAGAGCAACACAGGGGAGGGAGAGGAGGGGGAAGAGCGACAAAGGGGAGGGGGAAGAGAGACACAGGGGAAGGACAGGATGGGGGAGGAGACACAGCGGAGGGGTGAAGAGACAAGGGACAGGGGGAAAGAGACACAGGGGAGGGAGGAGGGGGAAGAGACACAGGGGAGGGAGATAGGGTGAAGAGACACAGGGGAGGGAGGGGGGAAGACACAGGGGAGGAAGGAGGGGGAAGAGACACAGGGGAGGGAGATGGGGTGAAGAGACATAGGGGAGGGAGGGGGGGAAAGACACAGGGGAGGGAGGAGGGTGGAAGAGACACAGGGGAGGGAGGAGGGGGGAAGAGACACAGGGGAGGGAGGAGGGGGGAAGAGACACAGGGGAGGGAGACGGGGTGAAGAGACACAGGGGAGGGAGGGGGGGAAGACACAGGGGAGGGGGGAAGAGACACAGGGGAGGGAGGGGGGGTGAAGAGACACAGGGGAGGGAGGAGGGAAGACACAGGGGAGGGAGGAGGGGGGAAGAGACACAGGGGAGGGAGGAAGGGCGAAGAGACACAGGGGAGGGAGACGGGGTGAAGAGACACAGGGAAAGGAGGGGGGAAAGACACAGGGGAGGGGGGAAGAGACACAGGGGAGGGAGACGGGGTGAAGAGACATACGGGAGGGAGGGGGGAAAGACACAGGGGAGGGAGGGGGAGAAAGACACAGGGGAGGGAAAGGGGAGAAAGACATGGGAGGGGGAGGGAGAGAGGGCAGGAGAAACAAGAGAGGGGGGAAGGAGACACAGGGGGGGAGGAAGTAGAAGGCGGGAGAGGCTAACAATGAGCACCAAAGCCACTCATTGCAAGGCCCGAGATGAGATCTGAAGGAGCTCATCGCAAGGCCAGTTAAGTAGAGGGGGGAGAGGCTCGCAATGAGCCCCTCCCGTCAAGTAGAGGGAGGGAGAGGGGTAGAGCGGCTCGCAATGAGCGCCAAAGGCACTCACTGCAAGGCCCCTGATTAGCGCCGAAGGCACTCATTGCGAGCCCAATAAAGTAGAGGGGGGAGATGCTTGCAATGTCTGACAAACACCATTGCCAGGCTTCAGTCGCTAGTTATATATATAAATACAGTATAAACTTACAGCCTTATTAAATTGTGATTTGGCCAATTGAATAGGACTCTATATAAGCACATAGCATATTTTTTTTACATACGTTTTTAGTTAGTGAACTTCTATCTATATTCCTGTTCCCTTATTTTTCACAAAAACTCAAATCTATATTTAGGGGTTAACATTGAGTTAACTTCTATCCAAAAGCAAGGTCTTCACTAACTAAAAACTTCTGTAAAAAAACAATACGCTATGTGCTTATATAGAGCTCTATTCAATTGGCCAAATAGCAATTTAATAAGGCTGTTAGCTCCCCAGTGCCGGCAGCACTCATGCAGGTCCAGACCAAAGGTATATACACATATGTCTACATGTGTATATATGTTTTCTATAATATGTTGTGTTGATACCCCCTATATGCATTTACCTGATGATGTCAGGTGCTGCCTCCACTCTCTCTGCCTCTCTGTTTATGATCAAACAGAGGGTTTCATCTCATATCAGTGTTTTTGGGGTTCTTTGTGCCTTATCCATTTATCGGTTATTTAGGGATTATTTCAACTACCTTTCATCACTATAGATGTATACCTTTGGTGGGAGTGTCATAGTCTGGGCCTGCATGACTGCTGCGGGCACTGGGAAACTACAGTTCATTGAGGGAACCATGAATGCCAACATGTACTGTGACATACTGAAGCAGAGCATGATCCCCTCCCTTCGGAGACTGGGCCGCAGGGCAATATTCCAACATGATAGTGACCCCAAACACACCTCCAAGACGATCACTCCATTGTTAAAAAAAGCTGAAGGTAAAGGTGATAGACTGGCCAAGCATGTCTCTAGACCTAAACCCTACTGAACATCTGTGGGGCATCCTCGAATGAAAGGTGAGGTAGTGCAAGGTCTCTAAAATCCCCCAGCTCCGTGATGTCATCATGGAGGAGTGGAAGAGGACTCCAGTGGCAACCTGTGAAGCTCTGGTGAACTCCATGACCACGAGGGTTAAAACAGTGCTGGAAAATAATGGTGGCCACACAAAATATTGACACTTTGGGTGCAATTTGGACAATTCCCCATAGGGGTGTACTCACTTTTGTTGCCAACGGTTTAGACATTAATGGCTGTGTGTTGAGTTATTTTAAGGGAACAGCAAATTTACAATGTTATTCAGGCTGTACACTTACTACTTTACATTGTAGCAGAGTGTAATTTCTTCAGTGTTGTCACATGAAAAGATGTAATAAAATATTAGCAAAAATGTGACAGGTGTACTCACTTTTGTGAGATACTGTAAATACATATATTTTATAAGTATATGTACACTATATATATATATATATATATATATATATATTTTTTATATATATATATATATATTTTGTATATATTTCACTAGCGACTTGCCCATCAAAAAATGATGCCGCATAAAATTTTAAGCCAGGGAATTTTGTTTGCCACAAAATGTGAGACTATGTCCCCTCTGAGCACCTTCGGCGCTCATCGCGATCGCCTTTAGTGCTCATTGCGACCCTCTCCCTCGTGTACTTTGCAGGGCTCGCGATGAGCGACTTCGGCGCTCATCGTGAGTGCCGAGCGTCTTCGCTGCTCATTGCCATTTTTGCAAGCCGCAACTTTCCTGCTTTGCAATAAGCACCTGAGATGCTCATAGCAAACCTCTCTCCCCCCCGTGTAGTTTCGGATCTTCAAGATTAGTTCCAGTTCCATGGTCCGGTCGTTAAATTCATAATATAGTGCAGCCCCGCAACTGCGGGCCTCGGTTTGCGAGGGCCGCAGTTGCATTTATGGGCTTTGGTCCTGCGGCGCTCATTGTGAGCCCTACGGCGCCCGCAACTGGACGACAACTCGCAGTACGACAACTATATTAGTGATATATGTACTGTGTGAGTTGATGTTGGGGGGGGATTTTCTTTTTGCACTGGGGCCCCCCATGCACTAGCTCCGCCACTGTTAGGAAAGGACAAATGATGATCATTGACAAATAATTACCTTTTACTCAGAAGTTTGTGATTCCTGTACATTTAGGATGAAATTGAATAAATATACACACACCAAGATTACATTTAATAAAGTTTGCTTAGTTTAAGTAATAGCAAATCACAGTCCAACAAATGTAGTACAGCATCCTGGAGGATGGGAAGCTCTTAGTCCATCAGGATTCTTTGCGCAAGACGGGGGCAGATGTCTTAGCAATCTATCTTTGTCAAGTTTCAGCTAAACAGGTTTAATGAGCTTCCAGCTAAACATATGTAGTTGAAGGTTCTTATACCTTTCACAGTGTCAACAACATGCTTGTGTCGCTTCTTAGAGACAGTTTTATATGTTTTTTTCAAAAGCTGACTGCTTATGTCAAAACTTGCAGTTACTCTAGATAACTGTCAGGTTAGCATACCAAGTTGCATATCTCAACCCCAACTCCCTTCCCAATTTTCAAACCCTTCATCTTGGCAGGGAGCAGGAGACCTTGGGAGCCTGTACCTCAGTGCTGAGTCAGGAGATGGAGATTAAGGTAATTCTAACTGACCCTTTATAAGGATCCCCGTATTGTCATCATGTAAGGAGGACGATCCTTCGCCAGCCACCTTATTTATTCCTTTCCCCCTTATTCTTTTCAGATTTCCCTTTCATTTTTTATTATTTTAATTCACACTGTGTAATTACTCAGCGATATCCCCCCCCCCCCCCTCGCATATTAATATAAAGGGTAGCCTAGGCTTAACTGAATTCATCAATTAAATAAAAACATACAATCTCTAATCTGATCTACCCTTGCTTATACCAGGCGACTTTGGTACAGGCAGACTTTATAACAAGAATTTAATTGAGAGTGGAAAAAATAAAGTTAGAAGGTTAATAAGTTAATCAAGTTAATGCAGTGCATTGCAGAAGTATGTACCCCCCTTGGCATTTTTCGTGTTTTTTTGAGTCACAACCTGGAATTACATCAGATTGTTTGAGGATTTGCATCATTCAATTTACAGAACATATCCACAACTTTGAAGATGTCTTTTTTTTTATTGTGAAGCAAACAAATAGGACAAAATAATAGAAAAAGTCAACGTACACCCCCCTAAAGTCAATACTTTGTAGAGACACCTTTTTGCGGCAATCGCAGCTCCAAGTCACTTTCGATAAGTCTCTATGAGCTTGCCACATCTTACCACTGGGATTTTTGCTCATTCCTCCTTGCAAAACTGCTCCAGCTCCTTCAGGTTGGATGGTTTGCACTTGTGAACAGCAATGTTTAAGTCTGACCACAGATTTTCTATTGGATTGAGGTCTGGGCTTTGGCTAGGCCATTCCAACACATTTACATGTTTCCAGTTCAACCACTCCACTGTTGCTTTAGCAGTGTGTTTGGGGTCATTGTCCTGCTGGAATGTGAACCTCCGTCCTAGCCTCAAATCATATACAGAGTGGTACAGGTTTTCCTCATCCATCTTTCCCTCAACTCTGACCAGCTTCCCAGTCCCTGCTGCTGAAAAACATCCCCACAGAATGATGCTGCCACCACCATGTTTCACTGTGGGGATGGTGTTTTTTGGGTGATGTGATGTGTTGGGTTTGCACCATACATAGAGTTTTCTTTGATGGCGGAAAAGTTTAATTTTAGTCTCATCAGAGTAGAGCACCTTCCTCCATACATTTTGAGAGTCTCCCACATGCCTTTTCACAAACTCAAAACGTGCCATTTTGTTTTTTGCTGAAAGTAATGACTTGCTTCTGGCCACTCTGCCATAAAGCCCAACTCTATGGAGGGTATGGCTTATTGTAGTCCTATGTACAGATACTCCCTTCTCTGCTGTGGAACTCTGCAGCTCCTCCAGGGTTACCTTAGGTATATGTGCTGCCTATCTGATTAATGGCCTCCTTGCTCAGTCCGTGAGTTTTGGTGGGCGGACGTCTCTTGGAAGGTTTGCTGTTGTGCCATGTTCTTTCCATTTGGTTATGATAGATTTGATGGTGCTCCTGGGGATCATCAAACATTTGGATAGATTTTATAACCTAACCCTGACTTGTACTTCTCAACAACATTGTCCCTTACTTATTTGGAGAGTTCCTTGGTCTTCATGGCAGTGTTTGGTTAGTGGTGCCTCTTGCTTAGGTGCTGCAGCCTCTGGGGCCTTTCAAAAAAGGTGTGTATATGTAATGCAGATCATGTGACACTTAGATTGCACACAGGTGGACATCATTTCACTAATTTTGTGACTTCTGAAGGCAATTGGTTGCACCAGAGCTTTTTATGGGCTTCATAATAAAGGGGGGGGAATACATACGCACATGCCAATTTTTTGTTTTCTAATTATTCCATCACATGAAATTTAGATTAACAAAACATTGAACTTAAGAACTGTTTTGTTTTGCTCCACCCAGGGTTAGCTGGATGAAAGCTGCGTAACAAGGGAACTATCTGAGAGTAAAGGTAATGCTTTGGTGGATGCTAGGGCTGTTATTTTCTTTGATTTCTTTTAGCTTATTATTGTATTTTTTGTAACACTGTCTATAGTTTTAGTTTAAGTAACCCTTAAAAGTATTACAACCTACTGTATTGTTTTCCTACATAAAAGTGCCGGATACATGGGCACCCACCTAGAGGAGAACTTGTATATGTAAATATTATGTGATATGGACTGTGTAAATTATTTTTTTATAATTTTACTTTTTTAACAATGCTGTTATGTGAATGACCCACATTATAAACAAAAGCGAATGCTATGTCATAATCTAAATTTACATTCCAATTTAGCATTGCATTTTTTACATGCAGTGGTTAAACTGCATATGCTTGACCTTTATAACTCACATGTGATGGTCAGTGTGCAATGTTTAAAAGTGAGGGATAGGATAGGAGGTGGATACATAAGCATTATCAGGCTGCATTGTGAGTTTTAGTAAATCACACGTAGAATTAAATAGTACTAATACACAGTATGTCACTGTAAAGCTTAACGTGTTCTTTTAGCATGTGTTCTCACAAATGCTATGGTAGATAACGCATTTGGTAGATAACGCATTTGAATGTTAATATACTCTGCAACAATTAAATTCAAGACTGGCAAAACTTACCTTGTATTGAAGCACATTATTTTCGGTTGAGCCACATACAGTTAGTCTGCACGATGTGACCATAAATCTAATAGATTCTAACTACACATTCCTCTTCTATACAGACAAAAATATGGTGACAAATAATAAATATATTCATAACAATACAGAGGCCTTGGCAAGTGTATTGTACACCCAAAAATTAAGAATGCTAGACCGTAACTTCATTATCATAAATACATTTGGACCGTTCTGAATTTTGTAAAACAATATCGAATATCCTTACAGTGGAGGTTAAAATAGTATTCTCTACACTTTATTAGCATGCAAAGCACCCCCTGCATTTTACAGGGCAGACTTGTTTTAGTTCTGAATGCTTGATGTTATTGAATGGAGCTCTGCCATGTAATCTATGTTTTTTGTCTCATGGTGTATGAATCCTGATGCATTATTTCAGGCACATCATTAACATTGTACTCTGAACGTGGATACTCCCACAAGTGTCTTACGGTGATAAATATTTCCATATGTATGAATCTGAACAATAGACAATCTTTGTGTGACAGCAAAGGGTTCTAAAACTAATGATCTGTAATAATTGTAATTATTAATTGTTAATCCTATTTCAACAGAGGTATTTAAGTCATTCATTATAAACAATAGTTGATGGATTGTTTATGAAATTACTGATTATTTCCTTTACTGTAATTTTCAGTGATTATATAGTTCTTTACTTACACATAGGTTAATATCAATATTATGTGTCTTCATGAAAAATCTACAAAAAGTTTAACAGAACTTTTTTAAAATGTGACTTACTGGCAGCAAATAAACTGGTCTAGTAATAAAACCTAAGTTTTTAAATAATTTCTTACACACATAAACATTTATGGGCCACAATTGTATATGAATTAAGTTGAATTTCTTTCTTGTAGATTGAAGCCACCTAGAGCTTTAGGTCACAGCCGATGCAACAGAGACACATAATGCACTTTGATTAGGTATTTCAATTGAAAAAAGTTAATGGCACACTATGAGCCTCATTCAATTGTAAGCCCGTAATTACCTGTAACCCGCCATTTTACCTGCGGGTCACATTTTTCACCATATTTAGGTGTATTCAATTTTTTCTAACCTGTAATTACAGGCTCACAGCCTGCACACGCAAACCATGCACTCACAAGTAGCATTTCTGGAGGCATGATCATGTGATTTGGCAATAATTAAGCAAGTAGTGATAAAAAAGAAAAGTACATTGACCAAAACCGGCTTTGCATCCATTCACCACAACAATATAACTGCATGAAAAAAAGCCACCATGTACAAATAGAAAGTCCAAGATAAAAATGGCAATTAAGTAGAGTAATCAAATATAAAAAAATTACTTTTATTATCCCACATTAGGAATATCAAATAAAACATCAATAAAATAGGAGCTTTTGCTACAATAACAAAGACTATGACGGGGCAATAAAAAAAGTGTTGAAATGCTGTTTGTGAAACAAAGTGAGTGTACTGGGTACCTCAACTATGAAGACCCCTTTGGCACAATGATGAACCAATGTAATAACACTATAAGTGCCATGAGGGTCATCCAGGACCCTCATGACACAAAGTGTAAGCACTACACTATTTTAACCCGGTCTCTTATGGGTGTCTATACAGACCCTCATAAGCCTCTATTTAAGCCCATTAGTCCCATAGAGGGTATATAAAGACCCTCATGGGACAGTTAGAAGCCTAACATTAACCCCATACATGATATGAGGGTCCTCCAGGACCCTCATGACACTAAGTACAAACACTACACTGCACTATACCCCGCCACCAAATAAACCATTAAATCTAAACTAACCCCCTCTACACTATCCTATTAACACCTACACTGCCTACCTACACTACCTACCTACCTGCTAATAAACCCCCCTCCTTACTAATGACAGAAAATAATTAAACCTAAGTCACAGAAATAAAAAATCGACATTACAGAAAATAAAAAAACAAAGTCACACAAAATAAAAAAATCAACATTACAAAAAATAAAAAGCCTGTCATAAAAATAAAAAACAAACATTACAGAAAATAAAAAAAAGCTACATTACAACCCACCCTACAGAAAATTAAAAAAAAAATGGGGTGATTGACTGAAGACACCTGCGCCTTCTGATTGCCTGTTGTCACTGTCAATCAGATTACAGCCAATAAGAAGGTCTGATTGTCAGATGTCTTCAGCCAATCACCCCGTGTGAGTGCATCCCATTGCGTTTGGCTAAAGGGAATTACAATTGGCTGAAGGGAATAGCGCCTTCTGTTGTAACTGTCAATTAGACTGCAGTCAATCAGAATGTGCAACTGCCTGCAGTCAATCACCCCGTGGGGGTGTATTGGCTGAAGGCAATAAAGCCTTCTGATTGGTTTAAAAGATTGACAGGTGCATCAGCCAATCAGAATGGGATATGGGGTTATATCCCATTCTGATTGGCTCACACCTTGGCGCATTCTGATTGGCTGAAATTTGATTTACAGCATTTTCAGCCAATCAGAAGGCGCTACTGCCAATTTTCTTCCAGAAAAGGCTCTAGGGGCCTCAATAGCATTGGGGAGCTCTGAAACTGCGGAGTTCCGTTTTTGTTGGGGGGGGGGGTTTAGAGCACGGATTCTTCCAATTGGGGAGAAGAGGAGGAGCACGGGGACATTGCGCCAAGGTAAGTTCAATATATATTATGTTTATTTTATTTTGTGTGTATGTACTTAGTACTAATCTAATGTTTCTTTTTAACAGGGGCCACGCCGGAGAAGAAAATAAGAAGGGTGGGGACATGCTGGAAAGGTGAGTAGAATATTTAAAATATTTAGAATGTTTATTTATTCTATGTAGTGTGTTGTACTAATTATTATTTTTTTTTTCCTAGGTGTCCGATCTGAAGGGACATCTGCAAAGTTAAGTAGTCTTATTTATTCTATTTTAGGTAAGATTTAGGGTTTGTTTGTGTAGATAGGATTTATTGTATGTTAGATGGGGGTATGTATGTATTTTAGATATGATTTATTGTATGTTAGATAGGGGGTATGTATGTATTTTAGATAGGATTTAATCTATTTTAGATAGAGTGGTATGTATGTATTTTAGATAGGATTTAAGGTATTTTAGATAGAGTGGTATGTATGTAGTTTAGATAGGATTTAACGTATTTAAGATAGGGGGTATGTGTGCATTTTAGATAGGATTTAATGTATTTTAGATAGGGGGTATGTATGCATTTTAGATAATGGGTATTGTATTGTATTTGATTTGTATTGTATTATATTGTTATGTATATATTTTTTATGTATTTCCATTTCAGGTGTGTAATTGTTTTTTATTTTCTGTAGTGGGGGGTTGTAATTTAGTTTTATTTATTTTCTGTGATGTTGATTTTTTATTTTTTGTGACTTAGGTTTTTTATGTTCCATAATGTTGTTTTTTTATTTTTTGTGACTTAGGTTTTTTTTATTTTCTGTAATGTAGATTTTTTATTTTCTGTTACTTAGGCTTTGTTATTGTGAGTTAGGTTTTATTATTTTTTGTAATCCGTGGGGTGGGGGGTTTATTAGCGGGTAGATAGGTAGTGTAGGTGTTAATAGGTTAGTGTAAAGGGGGGTTATTTTAGAATGAATGGTTTATTGGGGGGTATAGTGCAGGGTAGTGTTTGTACTTAGTGTCATGAGGGTCCTTGAGGACCGTCATGGCACTTATGTGATTAACGTTAGGGTTCTAACTGCCCCATAAGGGTCTTTATATTCCCTTATGGGACTGATGTGGTTAAATAGAGGCTTATGAGGGTCTGTATAGACACCCATAAAAGACCGTTTTAAATAGGCTTCGATGGAGTTAAATAGGACCAGTTAGGGTTCAATAGGCCCAGTTAGGGTTACATAGGAACTGTTAGGATTAAATGTGTACTGTTAGGATTAAATAGGCCCAGGGTTGGGTTAATGGGGTATAGTTAGGGTTAATAGTGTATTTCTTACACTTTGTGTCTTGAGGGTCCTGGATGAAACTCATGGCACATATAGTATTATTAAATTAGGTAATTAGTGTCCTATAGGGGTCTATATAAACCCTATTGAACTGATAGAGTTACTTATTGGCTTATGTGGGTCTGTTCTGACGCCCATGTGTAACAAGGTTACTTAAGGGTTTAGGGGGTCTGTATTGAACCCCATGAGGGACCGGGTTAATGAAGGGCTTATGGGGGTCTGTATTGACCCTCATGAGTGACAGGGTTAATGAAGGGCTTATGGGGGTCTGTATTGAACCCCATGAGTGACAGGGTTTATTAAGGGCTGATGGCGGTCTGTATTGACCCCCAGGAGTGTCAGGGTTAATTAAGGGATTATGGGGGTCTGTATTGACTCCCATGAGTGACAGTGTTAATTAGGGGTTTATGGGGGTCTGTATTTACCCCTATGAGTGACAGGGTTAATTAAGGGATTATGGGGATCTGTATTGATCCCCATGAGTGACAGGGTTAATGAAGGGATTATGGGGGTCTATATTGACCCCCATGAGTTCCAAGGTGAATTAAGGGATTATGGGGTCTGTATTGTACCCATGAGTTCCAGGATTAATTAAGGGATTATGGGGGTCTGTATTGACCCCCATGAGTGACAGGGTTAATTAAGGGTTTATGGGGGTCTGTAATGACCCCTATGAGTGACAGGGTTAATTAATGGATTATGGGGGTCTGTATTGATCCCCATGAGTGACAGGGTTAATGAAGGGCTTATGGTGGTCTGTATTGACCCCTATTAGTGACAGGGTTAATGAAGGGATTATGGGGGTCTATATTGACCCATATGAGTTCCAGGGTGAATTAAGGGATTATGGGGTCTGTATTGTCCCCATGAGTTCCAGGATTAATTAAGGGATTACGGGGGTCTGTATTGACCCCTATGAGGGACAGGGTTAATTAAGGGTTTATGGGGTCTGTAATGACCCCTATGAGTGACAGGGTTATTTAATGGATTATGGGGATCTGTATTGACCCCATGAGTGACAGGGTTAATGAAGGGCTTATGGGGGTCTGTATTGACCCTCATGAGTGACAGGTTTAATGAAGGGTTTATGGGGTCTGTATTGACCCCTACGAGTGACAGGGTTAATTAATGTATTATGGGGGTCTGTATTGACCCCCATGGGTATCAGGGTTAATAAGGGGTTATGGGGTATGTTTTGCCCCCATGAATGACAAGGTTATTAAGGGCCTTAAGTATTTGTGTGCTGCACTTGACACCTTTTAAATGCAGTGGGGGACACGATCGTGACCACCACTGCAAGGGTTAATGTTGGGACAATGTCAGGGGTCCCCCATGGGGACCCCCAGGATGGGGTTAATGTGTGGGGACCACCAGCATGGGGTTAATGTGGGCACACTGTGGGAGGTCCGATCGGACCCCCATAGCAAGAGGTAAGGAGAGGAGGAGAGGAAGAGAGACACAGGGGAAGGAGAGGAGTAGGGGAAGAGAGACACAGGGAAAGGAGAGGACTAAGTGCTGCGGGTTACCGGTTTTGTGTGGGTTTTTGTTAGAGTGAGGCGCCGCCTCAGCAAATGAGGACACTCGCTTCGCGAGGGTCCGGATATGCGGCCTCCAATGAGCCTTCAGCTAATTGCAGCCGACGTTGGAGCCTGCACCTCCGCAAATGCGGCCCTTAGCTTTGCAAGGGTTGGCATTTGCCGCCAGAACTGCGTTCATCGCTTCGTGAGGGACTCAGTTCTTGCAAGCTTGCTTTGCGAGCTCGCAAAGCGCTACGACGTCTTGCAGTTCGGCAATTATAATATGTGATGTATAACAGCCTAAAGATAATAAAATATACACTAATTTTACCTCTATACCAATAATATAATATAAAAAGTGCCAGGTGCATGAAATGTTCAAACAATACTTATATAATTAACCAACATACAGTACATTAATAAAAATCTAAAGTGCAATGAAAGTAGTAAAGTGCTGATAAGATCAATAATAACTAAATTAGAAAGTGCTAAATTATTCAAACTGCGCAGCATATTAAATAATGAAACCAGTATTTACTGGTATAATAAACCAGCATATATTAATATATATCTAAAGTGCAATATTATAAAGGTACTAAGTGCCAATAAACACTACAACAAATAATAATAATACACCAAGTATACAATAAATCACAAATTAATTCAATTAAACAGTACATGAAACATACATCCAATGTAAACAAAAATGTTCAAATAGCTAAATATTAACAACCTATATAGAAAACATCATTTAGAGGTAAGTCCGCTTCTAGGCATAAAATTAATAAGGAAAAAGTCCATTACTTGGCATTGTCCAAAAAACAACAAAGCTGTAGTGTCATCCAATCTAGTTCATACTTGGAGCAGAGGATTATTCATATTTATGCCCATGAAATACTCTGGATGTAGGACAGTGGCAAATTAAAACCTTTAAAAAGAAACCCCATTAAAAACATAATGCAAGGGTGTGCATCTTTCATTTTCCTATTGTACTAGTTATATTTGGTCATTTAGAATCCAGTGATTCAAAACTTTTGGATTCTATATGTTAAATATCAGTCTTGTCACCTTAAAGTACATAAATAATTCTTCATAAGGTTACACAATTAAAAGCTTCAAGTTTTTCTAGTGTCTTAGTATAAGGAGTGGGGATCTATATGAAACAATGAGTAAATCTGCCTAAAAATTAGATATAGCCAGGCGACAGGAATCATAAAACTTATTGACCTGTTTATCACTGACAATCCCACAGACCAGTATTATCCACTAAATATTGTGCTGTGTGTTACCTCATTCCCACTAATCTAATTTACATTAATAAATAGCGAGGAGCTGCATTTGAGGAGGTGGAGGCTCCCACGTTGGCTGCAATGAGCCGAAGGCTCATTGCAGGCCACAAATGCGGACCCTCTCAAAGCGAGGGGCCGCATTTGCGGAGGTGGAGGCTCTACGGCGCCTCACAAGTGGTTACAAACACCCACAGAAACGGGACCTAAATACATCACACAACAGGCAGTGACTAAATACGGACTTACACAAAAAAATATAAGCCGCGGGACTTAGAAAAAAAACATTACAAACTCGCAAAACTACGACCTTAACGGCCGAACCCGCACAGACGAAAACATAAAAAAACAATAAATACACACAAATTTACATAAAAACCTTACCCACAGCAAGGGGGGGGGGGGGCACCCAGGACCTCTGCAAGTGAAGTTACACCTCAATTTAAGTCCAATTTACCGAGTTTAGACACACGAAAATCCTGTAAGTGAGAGAAAAAATGGCCACAGAAAAAAACTAAAACGAGGCTACACGACCCTAAAGCCTCAAAATACCAACAAGCACATACAGCTTTTCCAAAAAGCTGTACGAGGTACAAGATACACTTTTAGCAAGGACGCTAAATCATCCACACCCGCGTACCACATACACATTCGCCGCCATTTTACAACACTAACTTACAGAATGCGGAAGTACACAGCTACACTAACGGCTTCCCCTCGCGCACACAACCTATTTACACTACACACTGCACACATTGCTGAAACTTACACCTCAGCTCCACAACAGTGCAAACCTACATTGTTTTCTGAAGGAACATCAAAACAGATTGTCAGCTCTTCAGCACAATGCTTCCTGCATATACAGTGGATATTAAAAGTCTATACACCCCTGTTAAAATGTCAGGTTTCTGTGCTGTAAAAAAATGAGACAAAGATAAATCATTTCAGAATTTTTTCCACCTTTAATGTGACCTATAAACTGTACAACTCAATTGAAAAACAAACTGAAATCTTTTAGGTAGAGGGAAGAAAAAAAAGAAAGAAAAATAATGTGGTTGCATAAGACTGCACAACCTCTTATAACTGGGGATGTAGCTGTGTTCAGAATTAAGCAATCACATTCCAGATTGTGTTCTTTTTCATCTAAGCCATCCGGCATAGTGGTTTTTAGGAGTGTAATACATTTGCTCGCCATCTTAAGTAGTTATTTTTTAGATCTCCTCTCCTAATACCCAACCTTAATTTCTGTAAAACAAAACACTTCAAATCTGGCTTGGATTGATGATAAAGAAAGAAGTCCTTCCTGTCCTGTCAAAGTCCTTCCTTCTCATTAATCTCTAATGCTGTTGCATATGTTGCCTAAATGCTCGCCCAATCTTCTTCTCAACTCTCTTGTTGTCATCCCTATATTTTTAAGGCTGCATGGACACTCAGGGCAATACACAAGACAAAGGGCCATATTAAATTCCAAGCCCGTAGCGGCACGGTACACCCACAAAGCCTGCAGACTTGAAATTCGGCAGAGTTACAGAGTGATTCAGTTGATTGATTAAATTAGCCAAGCCCCCAACAGACATGGCCGACCTCCAAACCCGTAAACCTGTTGCATGTGCGGCTGTGAATATGATCAATTAGTCAAACCCGTAGTTACGGGTTTAGACAGACCCAAAGGCAAAAGAGATTATAATCATTACGTCACTGAAAAATGGAGGTTTGAATTATGAGTTACGATTGGACCCGCATTCTAGAAATAATGCAATATTAATAAAAATCAGTAAATATTATATTCCAGTCCATGCGAGTTCCGTTATAAGTATTAACAGACTGATTGCTGGGATAGATATAACAAAGAAATTAAACATAAAAAAAGTATTTTATATTGCAGATTCGTGAGCGTGAGAATGTTGTGCTATTCATTTTAATACCTAAAAACACTTTCACTTTAATTCAAAATAAAGTAGTGTGTTGATATTTGCATTATCAGTGCTACGGATAGGTCTTTAACCCCCTTGCAGGTCTTCTCTAGTACTCGTAGGCTTTTTGGCTCTATTTGCCGTTATGCCAGTGGATTCATAGCAATTTAATAGCAATTTACGAACTTAACTTTTTTGCGCTTGACAGATTAAAGGCTTTGCGGAAACAAAGTTCCAATTTCTATAGCCCATAGGGTTTTTCTGCCTCTAACCCGCAGATCTTATGCAGGTAGCTGTAAGAGGCCAATTAAATAGCCGCAAGTCTAACAGGCTCCATTATGGGCTACGAGTTTTAACATTGGGGGAATTTAATAGGACTGCAGATGTTTTACAATTATAAAATTATTTTAATTTGTGAGTAGATCCAGTTCTATTTTTAACATCACTCACTCTCTTCATGAAGGAACAAGTCCTGCAATGACCGCAGCCAAAGGTGCCATCTGGTAAAGATCCTCTTGGTATCAAGGTATCAAGGTATCTTTTATAGTTCTTGATCTCTTCCAACTGATATTTATGCATTTGCACATGCAATTCTGAAGTTGAGTGTCATTTCTAAGTACATAAGCATGCTTGTTGAGATCCTATTTATCTCGTGCCATTGTTCACTGAACATAGTAAAAAACAAATCTCATTAGAGGATTCTCTTCTTACTTTAGGATACAGGAGGCTAGTCCTCTCAGTGTGGAGTGCTCGCTGATAAGCTTTCTTAATAATATTGTTACTATAGCCTCTCTGGGTCTGGCTCTTAATTCCTTAAGCAACTTTTGAAAGTGGTCAGTTCAGAACAATTCCTCCTAAGCCTGAGGAATTCACCATTTGGTATTGCTTTCTTAGATGATGGTGTATGTGAACTCTCGTAATGTAAGGTACTATTCATGCCTGTGGATTTTCCAAACAGGTCAGTGATGCTATATCCTTTGGTGTCTTTAGCTAAGGTGAGATCCAAAACATTTTTGCACTTGCTTGGTAAGTTAGCCTAAAACTGAAGTTGCTAGCATTGAGTCTCCAAATGAATTTAGCCAGTTGTACCTCTTCACCATTCTACAAGATCAGGATATCGTCAATATATCTCGACCACAACTCCACCTTATCTGTACACTCTTTAAGTTCATCCCAAAAAAACACCAACCCATATATATGTTAGCATAAGTTGGGGCGCAAGCAGCCCTTATGGCGGTGTCTCTGGATTGGAGATAGAACCGACCTTCAAACACAAAGAAGTTATGTTTTAAAATGAATCTCAACAATTGAACAATAAACCTCTTTTTCTCTGGATTTTCATTTGCCTCCATATTAAAAAAAAACTTAATACCAGCACATTCAATGTCGTGTTGTATAGAAGTGTAGAGAAACTTCACATTGCTTGTGACTAATAGTGTATTTGCAGTAACACTTAAGCAATCAAGTCTTCTTAATACGTCCATAGTGCCAGGAACCTAAGAGTGTAGGCTAATGATAAATGTTCTCAGTCTCGTAACCACATACTTGCTGGCTTGTTGTGTCAGGCTCCCTAGACCCAAAAGAATAGGTCTGCCAGGAGTTTTAAATTGATTCTTATGTATCTTAGGCAACATATACTGTATAAAGCTGCCACCTTTGGTTTAAATACAAAAAACAATATTCCTTAGAATGTAGAATCATATTGGAGACTGCCTCATCAATGAGAGTTTTATATTGTGATTTATAGTTCTCTGTCTGGTCACCTGGAAGTTGTTTATAACATATTCAATCCTTCAGTTGTCTATGAGCCTCTTTAATGTAATCA
Source organism: Discoglossus pictus (assembly GCA_027410445.1). Taxonomy (NCBI): domain Eukaryota; kingdom Metazoa; phylum Chordata; class Amphibia; order Anura; family Alytidae; genus Discoglossus; species Discoglossus pictus. The sequence continues at coordinate 162,619,194 of CM050169.1, forward strand.
ACAGTGCCCCAGAGCACAATACTCCCTCACTTTTGCGATGGTTTTATAATTACATCCGGCCATTGTGTAATCTCCTATAAGGCAGCAAATTCTTGCCTAGACACAGTCGATTTTTTAGGTGCCTTAAGCTGGACAAATTCTTCAGTAACCAATTGTGTATATACTTAAATTTGATGGCAAATACTTGTAGGGGGATTAAACTTAGAAGGTAACTAACTCTTAGATCCAATTGTCATTATCTTCAGGTATAGGTTCATAATCACCCCACATCTGTAAAAGGTCATTATGTACTTTGGCTTCAACAGTCTCAGAATCAACACTCACATCACTTGTGAAAATATTTGTGAAGTAATAATTTTTGAGTATATATTTGCACATTTTTTATACCCTCAAATAAGTAAAAAATATTTGATGGTGAAAAGGGCAACCCTTTTGAAAAAATAGAGATCTCATCAGCAGTAAGTACTCTATCTGTCAAATTATGATCTGTAAAGCAGAATCCTTTACCATCTCTGATGTCTGGTCCACTGAGGGCTTTTTTGGGACTGATCTTGAGATATGTATAACCACTTAAAATGGAGAGTAAATGGATTAAGCTCATAAAAACAACTATGCCAGATGGCTTGAATGAAAAAGTTAACTTTGCTGTACATTTATAATAGGCATTACTCAATGAGATATTACTGTGTGGTATATTTTTGGTATGTGTAAATGATTTAATTTGTAGACATTGTAATATTAGTATGGGGAATTTGCATGTATAATATATTGTTCCGTAGTATTCTTATAGTGATTTTTCAATATGTTATTGCTTTTATCTTTTTCTTCTTTGTTTTTTTCTTTTTTACTTTAAAAAAACCATAATTCTACACCTAGTATGTTACTGACAAGACATAATTTACGGATGTCAGGTGAGATACATAATATTCTGAATGGACTTCGAAATCTACCCTCTCCTTTTTCAGTGACGTAACGCTTACAATCTCTTTTTCCATTGGGTCCATCTGAACCCATAACTACTTGATTGCTTAATTGTTTGTGTTCAAGCACGCAACCCCGATGACCAAGAACTGGTTTACGATATGGCGTCTCTCGCTCATAGCTCGCAGCCCTTTCTAATTTAATAGCAATATAAAAAGGCCAAATTTGAAGCACGCAGCACTTATGTGCTACATGTTGGACATAAGAGGCTGGAATTTAATATGGCCCTAAGTCAGTCACTAGAATGAATTACATCTATTACAAGATATTGTTAAGGATGTACTTATTATGTAAGCACGATATTAAACAAAATTAAAGCTGATTTTATATTCTGTTGAGTCCTTTGAAGTTATTGGAAAGTTTGACACCATTACAAGAAAAGGACCTGTAAAAGTATGGGTGTGGATTCCCTATCTGATTGAAGCAACCTAGGCACAATTCCAAATGTGCATAGAGATTATCTGAATTAGTCATTGTTACAACCCACTGCTAGCTTGGGCTTCAAAGAGACACTAGTCCAATTCTACCCAGCATGTTGGAGGTCCATTTTTTCCTCCCTAACAGGATTTAAACCAGAACTAGGTCAAGTTCCAAGATGCTACCGCAGGTAACAGGACAAATTGCCTTATTAAGACAGTTTGCAGGATACTAGCATAAGGTGCAGCAATAATAGTTCCCCAAAATAATAATATGTCTTTCCTCTAGAATTAATTATTGCTCTGGTAGCTTAAATGTCACAGTTAAAAAAAAAAGTTTAAAAAAGGAATCATAAGTCCATATTATCCATCTTAACCACTGGCAATCATAATGATATCCTTCAGTAATGGAGATGGGGCAAAGTACTGATTACATACTGTACATTTGCTATTTTAAACTTACATGAATAATTACCCAAAACATATATTCTACCGTTCGGCATACAACAGTTGCCCAACTGTCTGTACAACCTTATTTACCCTACCTAAATGCAAGCTCTTAGATGTTTTTATATTATGAGTAAGAATACAAGAGTACAAGTAAAAAAATTATGAGTATGGATAACAAGTTTTCATGTTACAAAAGTTATGAGTAAGTTAATGAACAGAAATACGAATTAACTTAATCAACTACACAATGTACTGGAAATAAAAGGTTTAATAAGAAATTTGAATTTCTTTACAAATGTGTGCAGTTATAACTTTTCATTAAACCTGATTAAATGTAAACTGAGACAGACAGGTTCATTTGATAACATACCACCAAGCAAAATATATAAATTTAAAATACCAATTCAAATTAGTACTTTGCAGAATACAATAGAAACAGTTTAGCCTTTATTTGAGTTAATAGGAAACCTCCTAATATTGAAGCTAATACTATCAGTGAAATACTGTATGTTCATGCTTAGCATTTGGAAATAAGTTATGGTACAGAGCAATTTAAGCATATAACCGTGTTTTTTATTTAATTGATTGTATTTCCCCTTTTTTTAATGGCATAATGAGATTTAATTTGTGAAGTGTATGCATTTTGTCTATATGTATTCTACAGCTGGCATAAAGTCAATTATCATGAAACTGACACACTCCACTGCAAACAACAAAGAATTCAATTATTTAATTATTTATTTACAGCCTTATTACATTCCAGCCTCGTAGATAAGGTCCCGTTTAGGACCCCTGCACTAATTGAGGAGGTGCAGGAGCCTGCAAGATCATCTTGCAGGCTGTCACTCCTTATGTACATTATCGCAGTGTTGATACGGACGGCCCTGCTGCGTAGCTTACATGTTGCTCGCAGCAAGGCTAATGTAATAGCGTCATAACTTTGAGAAATGTTGCAGTACATAGGATTTAAATAGAAGCCTCTTATTTACGAGGCTGGAATTTAATAAGGCTGCTAGTTTTCATAGTTAAGGGACAGGTCAATGTTCACATTCAATCGACTAACCTCACTCCTGTTTTTGAATGCAGGGGCGCAATCTCTAAGAGTGACAATTACTTTTAATAAAAGAAAAATACTGAGGCATATGTCTGAATTCTCTGGATTTCCAGTACCTCTTCTCTCCCCGGTTTTCCGACTATCCAATTGACTGACTATAATTGTTGTTTTGGTTCCGGTGGAATGACTATTAATTTCATGAACTTGCCCAAAACTCTGACCCTCATGACACTTTTAGGGTTAACCTAGGTGTTAATAGTTTCCTATAGGGGTCTAATTTTAGTCTCATGGGGGTCTATGTTGCCCTCCATGAGTGAAGGATTAATTTTAGTTGCCGGGGGGGGGGGGTAATTATAGTACCCCCGCAGCTTGGGGGTAAAAAGTAGTGTTCTGTGGCCCTTTAAGGACCCGCGTGGGTAATTCAAATCCTGCAATTTCCCGGGCTTGAATTTTGAATTCAAGCCCTTGGGGGGAAATTTGAAATCCCGTAGAAACTACAGGGGTCACGATCAGTGATGATCGGGACCCCCTGCAGCAAGGCAAGGGGTTAATGTGGGGAGCCTGCAGGGCTCTGCATTATAGAGTTAATGTAAGGAAACACTGCAGGGGTCTCGATCGGACCCCTGCATTATAGAATTAATGTGTGCACCTTGCAGGGGTCTCAATCGGACCCCTGCATTATAGGGGTGATCGGGGCTCCGAGGGGTGGCCGGAGCATTTGAATAGCGATGGGTGTTCCATGCGGCCAAATCTCTTGCGGCCGAGTGGGATCAAAGGCTTTCCATGCGGTAAGCTGCGGCGGGGGTGGCCGATAGGGAAAGCAGGGCAGCAGCCGCAAGCTGGCCGGAGCCCTCGACCGCTAGGGAATAGAATAGCTAAGTAATATATGGCTATTCATATTATAGATCTTTATCTGACTGTCTAAAATTGTTATTGCTATGAATATTGCAGCAAGTGTATTGAAAGTCAAAATAGGATCTGTGCAATGGTGGTGATTTATAATTATTACTAATTATGCAAGATTAATAGTGCCATATCGTAAATGGGAGGTGCTCCTAAATGTGCTCGATGTTATCCTTGTTACCAGAAGCACAAGTTAGCTAGTGATAGTGTATAATCAAATAATTAAAATAAAGGAGAACAGCACACTGGCTTTAAACTAGCTATACCCATATTATGATCCACATTTGTGACACATACATGTCCTTATTAATCAATACCAGACAGATTTAGATTAATTAAAATTTTACTTTTATTAGTCCATTAAAATCAAGTCATAGAGCCATAGAACAAAACATTTGTAAGGCCGCTGTGATGCACCAGTGTTGCCTCCTTGGTGAAGTCAAATGGACAGCCCTTGCTGCAGATATCTGTAGAGTGTTATGAGACTTCCATGAACTGTTAGTAAGTTAGTTTGCAGATGCGGGGCTTTGGACAACCCAACTTAATTTTAACACTATCTGTCACTGAGAGGTAGAAAGATTCAAGATCTAAACAAATTACTTCACCACGATAATGTTATTATAAAGATTACTTATTTTTATACTTTCCCCTAACTTTTTTAAGTGACCTAGTGCTCTGATTTGAGACTACTTTTTTATTTATAGGGAACTCTCCCAAAATTGTTTATCGCACAATTGTTTTTATATATAATTAATTTAATGCATAATTTTGAAAAAAATTGACTTTAATGGACCAATAAAAGTAGCATTTTTAGTTAATCTATCTGAATTATAAGGACATGCATGAGTCACAAATGTGGTTCATAATGTAGGTATAGCTAGTTCAAAGTCATCGTGGTGTTTATTTTATTTTGATTATATAATTATTACACCACTACTATAATTGCTTACTGAACCACTATAATATAGCCAAAAGAGCATAATGTCAGTCTTCTTTATATTTTTAAATATGTTTCTTCACCACTTTTCCAAGAAAAATATCTTCTTTGCACAATCCTGTGTAAAGAATATTTTGCATGACATATATATAAAACTCCCACCAGCTGTTTTTCATTTATAAAAAGCAAGCAATTTAGGATATATAGAAAAAAATGGATGAAACAGATTCCATGAAGAGAAAATAAGCATGGAACACCAGGTATGAAAAGCAAAAGAATCTACCTTCAGTGATAGTGTCAGATGTTCTCACAACAGGCAGCATATTTCTTTGTTTTCAAAAGTTTCCTGTAATAATACTTTTGTTATGTTGTGTATATTGTAAAATATTAAATTTGGAAAAGGTCTTTCAGCTTTGGCTATTCATCATAAAATAGAAATTTAAGTTTAAAAGTATAACAACTACATAAATCTTGTATGACTATAAAAGTTATGTTAAAAAGTGCTTTTAGAAATGTTTTTGCATTTTTACATAAATTTTAGATGTAAGCAAAGAATTGAGGTTCATCGACAGGTCATTTTGCCGCAGAATTAATATATTAAGCTTAGAAATAGCAAAGTTTACTTCTACAATTAAAACTGATGATATATGTAGATAATTCACTTATAATCTGAAAATATTGTTTCTCTTTCATATCAAAATGATTATAAGGCTGAGTAGCATATGAGAGAAAGTGTAGATTTTTACTATTTGACTTTCATAAACTATTAAAGTTTATTAAAGTAAGAAGTTGGCATAACTCACATTGATAAGGCTCATATAACATTGAGTTGGTACTCACTCTGTATTCTAATCCAATGTGATGTACTGAAGCTTGCCTGAGAGCAGGACACATAGCCCTAACTGGATTTCCATGTTAAATGGGTTTAGAGGGAAAAAGGTGGTGAAGCTCATTTGGATGCCATTAACCAGGAACAGTAGTGGCAATGGAAACACTGTTTACTTAGAAGCTCTGTGGTGGAAAAAATGGTCTCCTGACCTGCTTGAGACTTCTAAGTGTACTCAGAATGGGCTTTTGGGGTTACAAGATGAACAGTGGAGGGTCTTTCAAACACCTTTTGACCCAGCTTTACATACTTTAAGGAAATATATATATATATATATATATATATATATATATATATACAGTATATATATATATATATATATATATATATATATATATATATATACTGAGACAGGGTTGGCTATCGGTTGCTCCTGTGATTTTCCCATAAACCACTGAGTCCCGATATACTTTTATCTTTGCTTTAATAAAGTGTTTCAAAACAAACAAAAGCTTAACTTCAGCATAAAAGAAACATCTACAAAAACGGGCTTGCTTATTACCAGAAACACCATGACTAGCCCTGGAACCGCTTCTCGGTCTGCAGGTAAAACAATCCCTTTTCACACAGAGGGGTGGTCCCTTTAAGTCCAGTCTCTCTCTCCCAGTTGCAATGGATCCTCTGCAGGTCCTCTCTTAGAGCACATAGTCTCTCTAGTAAATCTTGTTGCAGTCACACAGACTGATCCTCTTAAGGGCAGCTGCTCTGGTACCCACTCTGTAAGTCCCGCCAGGTCCTGTTCATGAGCTCATGTCTCTTTCTCCTCCCAGATCACACTGAAATCCACAGTGTCTCTTGTTCTGATGCTGGCTGTACACTCCAGGCAATCCTTACTCACGTGTCAGTGTCTCTCTGTATTTCAATCAGTATTTTAAGCAGTCTTCCCTGCTGTCTTACTTCAGAGCTTATCCCAGCTCTCAGGATCCAGCAGCAGCTGAGCTGTCTATGGTCTCTTCTCCAGCTTCTCCAAACAGACTGCAGCTTCACATACAGCTCACAGCCCTTAGGCCAGAGCCTTTTTAGCAGCCCTCCCCATGTCTGCTTTCCAGGCTTTAAAATTAAGCTTCAGCTGGGGCCAATTAGGAGCTCTCTAGGAGTTTAACTCCATCACTCTTCATCCTTCTGTGCCTGGCGCCATCCTGTGGGCAAACGGTCACAATATATATATATATATATATAAAAATAAAAAAATAAAATGATATATATATGTGTATATATATATATATATATATAAATATATACATATACCTACAGTGTGTATATATTTACTTTTTTTTGCATATGCAAATGACCCTTAGGGTGTTTCTTCACCCTAAGGGTGATAGGGTGCTATAGACATGAACTCCTTGCTCACTGTGCCTTAAGGTATTCAGCGACACCTCACTGATGAAGTCTAATAGAAGCCAAATAATATGTCTGGGGTTTGCTGTTTCTCCTTTTCAGGGTAGAATTGCCTGGTATTTTAGGGCTGGATCACTCTATTGAGTGAGACCAGACTGATAACCAACATGATACTTCTCATTGGGAAAAGCACAAGTGAGCTAAGAGTGGGTTACCATGCCTACAGGACAAACCTACTCAGGTGCTGTTCATTCTCAGGATGATTGCCCCAGGATTTGTTTTTGCTTGTGCTAATAACCATTAGGGTTTTGTTACCCTTAGAGTGATAGGTGGCTCCAGATGTGGAATCCTTGCTCACTGTGCCTAAGGGACTTCAGCTACACCTCACTGACAAGACCCAAGAAAGGCCAAAAAGTACTTCTGCGGTTTGATGTTTCTCTTTTTTATGGTAGAATTGCCTGGTATTTGGGTGCTGGGTCATTATTTTGAGTGAAATCACTGATATACTGCAGGATGTGTCTTCCTATAAAGGGCACCAGTTAAAAAAGGCTGCTCTCAGAGTAGGTAACCAAGTCTATAGAACAAACCTATCCAGGTGTTGTCCATTCTCAGATCGAGGGCCTCTGACGTTGTTTTCGCTGTGCCAGAGGGCAGACTCAATATTTGTTTGATTTTAGGCAATAAAAACATGGCTTTTTAATAAAAGAAAGTAAATAAAAGAAACTATATAGACAGGTAAATGATATACCTAGTAAAATTCAGAAACCTTCCATAACCCTTTAAATACGATATTTATATTTCTCTCATAGTGCTATATTATGAAAAATCTTACATTGTAATATACTCAGCACATGTTTTGACTGAATGAGCAACAGGATATGGAGAGCAATAAGTGAAAACAATATTTTGCATTGAACTTTCTTTAAATAAACAGCTTTGAATAGATGTCCAAGAAATTGTAGTTTTTATTTAAACACTGAATAGTGGATTTGTTCACTGGGATGTTGAAATGGAAGGCATAACAATCATTTGACACACCTTTACAGAGAGGTGGTACTGTAATTTATTTTTCATCAGTATTTATACCTGTACGGTGTACTGCTAAATGGGTAAAAATTGTATGAATACAAAGTGTTATTTTTGATGTGATCTCAACAACCTTTTCACCTTCATTTGCTGAGCTGAGACCAACAAAGAGCACTATTTGTGCCACAATGTTTCATTCTGGTCTCGCTGGATAAGTGATGGTGTGATTTATACTGACAGCTTCTGGCAGCAGCATTATCACTTCAATAGGCATGTATAGAGAGCATTTTCATTGCCAGATTACATGTCAGGAGCATCTTCATGTTAGACTGTGTTTCTTCAATAAAAAAGGCAATATTGTAATGAATGGCACATCATTTTGTGTATGTTAATTTAATATAGTTAGTTAAAATAAAGTTATGCAACTTGCAGGTACAATATTTTTAAATATTTTTAAATGTACCAACCTTTGATTTCCTCATACTTTTTGTCATTGAGATGACATTTAATCTCGCTTTTCCACTTACCTTTGTATAGATAGTTGAAATTTCACTAAAAATATATTAATAACAATAGCATAAATCTAACCTTAAGAACAAAAAAAAAAAGTAAACAAACTAACGGAGCTCCTCCTAGGAGAAGCTTCCCGCAGCAAATGGAGGTTACCATGGAGCTTTCTGATTGGCTGAAATAAATGTCAATCATATTTCAGCAAATCAAAATGGGTTACATGGAGGGTCATTTTGGACAGGTAAGTGTAATTATTAACCGCATATTGCAGACCAGAGGAGATCTTAAAAGGCTGAACTTGATGGACTGAAAGTCTTTTTCAACCTTAAATACTATGGGCCCTATTAAATTATCCCTCGTAGTTCTCTCGGTGCTCGCAAAAGGCAGTTTTCCTGCTGTTTGCGAGTACCGAATCTCTCGCAGCCTGCTTTGCGATATGACTGCGAGAAAATGGCAGAGAATAGGCTCTGAGAGAGCTACGTAGCATTAAATCTACGCATGATTCTCGCATATCGTAAGAGTCCCTACGTGGACAAAAAGTCCACGCAAAGGGATCCGAAAGCCTCTACGTGCTGCCTCGGAACAGCCCGAGACAGCAGTGTGAAGCTCCCCCCTGCACCCAATACACATCCCCATGCTGCAGGGGTCTCTATCAGGACCCCTGCAGCACCCCCACATTAACCCCTTGCAGCGGGGGTCCCCGATCTGCGTAGATCAGGCCCCCCGCTGCATTTAAAACTTTTAAATTCCCCGCCGCGGCTCCTTAAAGGGGCCGCGGCACACTATTACCCAATCCCGGCCGCGGCACCTAAAATTAACCGCCCTCTATGCTGGGGGTTCCCATCGGGACCCCCGAAGTTTCCCCACATAAACCCATTGCAGGGGGGGTCACCGATCTGCATAGATCAGGCCCCCCGCTGCATTTAAAACTTTTAAATTTCCCGCCGCGGCTCCTTAAAGGGCCCGCGGCACACTATTACCCAATCCCGGCCGCGGCACCTAAAATTAACCCCCTCTATGCTGGGGGTCCCCACATTAAGCCCCTGCAGCGGGGGGCCCCGATCGGCACCGATCGTGACCCTGCTGCAATTCAATTTTAAATTTCCCGCCTCGCGGGTCCTCAAAGGACCGTAAAGGTCCTGAAAGGACTCGCACTAAAAATATTAACCCCAGGCAACTATAATTACCCCATTAACTCATGGTGGTCAATACAGACCACCATAAGGCCTAAATTAACCCATTAACTCATGATGGTCAATCCAGACCACCATAAGGCCTAAATTAACCCATTAACTCATGGTGGTCAATCCAGACCACCATAAGGCCTAAATTAACCCATTAACTCATGGTGGTCAATCCAGACCACCATAAGGCCTAAATTAACCCATTAACTCATGGTGGTCAATACAGACCACCATAAGGCTTAAATTAACCCATTAACTCATGGTGGTCAATACAGACCACCATAAGGCCTAAATTAACCCATTAACTCATGGTGGTCAATCCAGACCACCATAAGTCCTAAATTAACCCATTAACTCATGGTGGTCAATACAGACCGCCATAAGGCCTAAATTAACCCATTAACTCATGGTGGTTAACACAGACCGCCATAAGGCCTAAATTAACCCATTAACTCATGGTGGTCAACACAGACCGCCATAAGGCCTAAATTAACCCATTAACTCATGGTGGTCAATCCAGACCGCCATAAGGCCTAAATTAACCCATTAACTCATGGTGGTCAATCCAGACCACCATAAGGCCTAAATTAACCCATTAACTCATGGTGGTCAATACAGACCACCATAAGGCCTAAATTAACCCATTAACTCATGGTGGTCAATCCAGACCACCATAAGGCCTAAATTAACCCATTAACTCATGGTGGTCAATACAGACCACCATAAGGCCTAAATCAACCCATTAACTCATGGTGGTCAATACAGACCACCATAAGGCCTAAATTAACCCATTAACTCATGGTGGTCAATACAGACCACCATAAGGCCTAAATTAACCCATTAACTCATGGTGTTCAATACAGACCACCATAAGGCTCTATTTAACCCCATCAGTCCCATAAGGGTATATTATTACCATTATGGGCCTGTTACAACCCAAAATTAACCACATAAGTGCCATGATGGTCCTCAAGGACCATCATGACACTAACTACAAACACTACACTATAACCCCAAATAAATCATTTAATCTAAACTAACCCCCCTCTACACTAATCTATTAACACTTACACTAATTACCTACACTACCTACCCCCTAATAAACCTCCCCAACACTCTAATTACAAAAAATAAAAAAACCTACCTTACAGAACACAAAAAAACCTACCTTACAGAAAACAAAAAAACCTACAGTACAGAAACCAAAAAAACCTACAGTACAGGAAAAAAAAATACATTACAACCCCAACCCCCACTACAGAAAACAAAAAAATACATTACAACCCCACCCCCCACTACAGAAAATAAAAAAATTACACACCTGAAAAGGAAAGACAGATAAACACAATACAATACATACATATAATACATTACATACATTACATATAATATATTAAATATAATATATTACATCACATATATAGTTGTGAGCGTACGAGTTGTTGCTAACGCTGCGGGCTCACGTAGCGAGCCCGCGGCCCTCGCAAAGCGAGGGCACTGGGCGAGGGTCTCAGTTGCTGGCAAGGAGCGCCGCGAAGCGAGGGCACTGGGCGAGGGTCTCAGTTGCTGGCATGGAGCGCCGTAGGCGCTCCATGCCAGTACCTGAGGACCTCGCAAAGCGAGGGCCGCAGTTGCTGGCATGGAGCGCCGAAGGCACTCCATGCCAGCAACTGCGACCTTCGCAAAGTTCACGTCGCAACCCAAACAATACGATACACACATTACGACACTCGCAAACAACATACGACACACGTTCACACACATTACGGCCTCGCAACACTCGGACGCAACTCGCGAACATTACAAAATTTCAAACACAATACATACACACAGCACATACATAAAAACCTTACCTACACCAAGAGGGAGCACCCACGACTTAAAAAATGCAACTTACACCTTTATTTGACTCGAAATAAAAGAGTTTAGACAGTAAACTATTTGATAAGCGACACAAAAAATGGCCGACTAACAAAACTAAAACCAGGCTACACACGCAAACACCATACGAGACACGTTACCCCCATTACGACCTCGCAAACATCGGACGCAACACGCCGACATACAAACATTTAAAACACAATAAATACACACAACACACACATAAAAAGCTTACCTACAGCAAGACCAACCATCCAGCACCTCAAAAAAACAAGTTACACCTTCATTTAAATAAAAATAAAACACTTTAGACACTAATACAATCGCTAAGCGAGAGAAAAAATGGCCGACGAACAAAACGAAAACGAGGCTTAAGACGTAACTATATTACACTTACTCGCAATAATGAAACACATACTATGCGGAACGTATCACAATCAGATTAAACACCATTTTGAACACTACTACTCACAAAATGGCGGATGGAACGCAAATTGTAAGCTGGAACGCAAATAGCGCATGCGTATTGCGTTCTAACGGTCTAACTTTCCAGAATTTTCTACAAGTTTATAAATACTGCCTATTTCACACAAAAACATACATTTATCCTCAGGTGATGAACGGAGTTACTTCATAGATAACTGCTGCTTTTAATTGAGAAGATAATTATTTTATAATTTACTACTTTACACTGTGCAAATTACAACTGAGAGGTAAGCTATAATATATTACATTTTATTATCAAGACAGGTCAAAAAAAATAAGGTTAATTTAACCAAAAATAAAATTAAAATAATTCAATATCAAAAATTTAAATAATTCAATAACAAAAAGAGGTTTATGTAGAGTGACATGTGACATGGACATATATGTGTATCATGTATAGTGACTGTAGAGTGACATGTGACACGGACATATATGTGTATCATGTATATTGACATGTGACACACACATGTATGTGTATTGCCCCTGCATAGTGACATGCGACACGGACATATATGTGTATCATGTATATTGACATGTGACACACACATTTATGTGTATTGCCCCTGCATAGTGACATGTGACACGGACATATATGTGTATCATGTATATTGACATGTGACACACACATTTATGTGTATTGCCCCTGCATATTGACATGTGACACGAACATATATGTGTATCATGTATAGTGACATGTGACACGCACATTTATGTGTATTGCTGCCACTGCAACAAAATGATCTTAAAACAAAATAATTAAACAACTACATTTAAATGACATTATATGACACGCACATATATGTATCATCTATAGTTACATCTCACACACACACATTTATGTGTGTTGGAAAAAACAAAAAATAAGGTTCATTTAACAATTAAAATATGATTCATGTATAGTGATATGTCACACGCACACAAAATAATTACATTAAATAATGGAAATGTGCTTCATGTATGTGACATATGTGTGTAGCCACCACCAAAAAATAATGTCAATTGAAAATAATTACAGAAGTATATTTAAATTACATTAATTTAGTGCAATTCAATAGATCACATAAAGCTCAATCTTTCTACTTCTTTTAATATTCAAACAGACTCTGCATCAACAGCGTCACTCAACAATTTGCACCGTGCACTGTGTAGCACAATCCCTTTTAAAGAACACCAACAAAGAAGAACAGGTAAGATAGCACAAGACATTACATGCTCAAAAGGCCATGCTTTGCTACATGAAAAATAAGAAATATACAAATAACTATTTCCCTTTCTTTTTCAAACAGACACTAAAAGAAGACCGGCGGATTAAGATTGGCAGGAGGGGACCCTCTGTCATTCGACACTTCAATCAAGGTAAAGTATTAAGTATAAAAAAGAAACGAACCATGAGCCTCATTCAATTGTGAGTTTGTCAATTGAATAGCGCTCTATATAAGCACATAACATATTTTTATACAGAAATTTGTAGTTAATGAACTTCGATACAAAATCAAGGTCTTCAATAACTAAAAACTTCGTTAAAAAAATATGTTATGTGCTTATATAGAGCCCTATTCAATTGGCAAAATTCAAATGGAATGAGGACCTATATATCTTTAATGGCTGAGGGCCTCATTTAAATGTGATTTGCCCATTTCAATAGGGCTCTATATAAGCACAGAGCATATTTTTTAAATGAAGTTTTTAGTTAGTGAAGACCTTGCTTTTCGATACAAGTTCACTAACTAAAAACTTATGTAAAAAATATGCTCTGTGCTCATATTGAGCCCTATTCCATTGCCCAAAATGCAATTAAATGAGGCCCGACAATATAACAAATGCAGCAAACAAAGGCCCTCATTCAATTGATATTTTGGACAATTCAATAGAGCTATAAATAAGCACTTTGGGCCTCATTCTATTATCGGCCGTAAATCGGCCGTAAATCGGCCGTAAGGCTGCGATTCCTTGCGGGGGTTCAGTTAACTCGCGATTCTATTATACGGCCCCGCAAGGATCTCATCTTACGGCCGGCCGCATATCTTGGAACCGGCCGTAAGCTGTGAAATATAAAAACGCAAAAATAAATTCAAGCCTGCACTGTACAGCTCTGTAAATGCTAGGGATCATATTGGGGGACATGAGGATTAAAAGGAACCCACTCTCAAGCTTGCACATCTGCCCAAACCCGAGTTCAAATTAACTGTTTATTTTCCGGCTGCGGCGTGGGTGTGTCTGAGGTGCTCCAAGCACTCTGGCCTTTTTACATGGATATTTTACGGATATTAAAAATAAAATATTTTACGGATTTGAGTACAGGATAATTATGTGCTATTTTGTCTAACAACTAAAATCCCTTTATAGTCTTCTCAAAGTGCAGGATGGCTTTATTTGAGCTATTTTATGTGCTTAATTGGTGCTAGCGAGACCTCTTTCCTGCAAGTAAGCTGCGGCTCGCTTTTAGCCTTGCAGAGAGGTTTCCCGGAGCAATTGAATTGCAAATCTCTTGCGGCCGTTTTAGATCAAAGGCTTTCCTCCGGCGCGAGCAGCCGCAAGAGATAGCAAGGTACCGGCCGCAAGCCTGCCTGAATCCCCGGCCGTAAGGGAATAGAATAGCAGAATAGCTTGCGGACGGTCCTTGCGGCCCCGCAACGGCTGCGGCCGCTAATAGAATGAGGCCCTTTTAGAGCCCTATTGAATTGGCCAAACTGCAATTGAATGAGGGCCAAAGTATGCAACATATGGTACACACAAAGTGGTACACACAAAACAGGATTGGAACAAACTCACACAAACATATAGCAAACTAAATTAACTTTCTTATTCAATGTTTAACAATCTATAAGCCTTACAAAGAAGCCTAAATAAGAATAACAAAAGTGGTGCGCACCTAACAGGTTTGTACAAAAAATCACACAAACACATAGGAAACTACATTAACATTCTTCTTTAATGTTTAACAACCTATAACCAGTACAATGAAGACTAAATAACTTTAGCACAAGTGGTGCGCACAAAAGGATTGTAACAAACTAACACAAACACATAGGAAACTACATTAACATTCTTCTTTAATGTTTAACAACCTATAACCAGTACAATGAAGACTACATAACTTTAGCACAAGTGGTGCGCACAAAACAGGATTGTAACAAACTAACACAAACACATAGCAAACTACATTGGTGCGCACAAATAGGATTGTACAAAAACTACCACAAACACATAGCAAACTAAATTCATATTCTTACTTAATGTTTAACAACCTATAAGCCTTACAAAGAAGCCTAAATAAGCATACCAAAAGTGGTGCGCACCAAACAGGATTGTAGAAAAACTCACACAAACACATCGAAAAATAAATTAAGATTCTTCTTTAATCTTTAACAACCTATAACCATTACAATGAAGCTTAAATAACTATACCACAAGTGGTGTGCACAAAACAGGATTGTACAAAAAAAACACACAAACACATAGCAAAATAAATTAATATTCTTCTTTAATATATCACAACCTACAAGCCTTACTAAGAAGCTTAAATAAGAATAACAAAAGTTGTGGTATTGTAGATAAAGTTAAAAAAAACACATAGAAAAAAATAACCATAACAGATACAATACACCCAAATTAATACATTGTTTAGTTATTTAAAAGACATTTCACTCAAACAACATTTTCAATTTTATGTTACAACAGATACTGCGTGAAGACCATCAGACGAGGACTTTCAGCACAGGACCAGACCATCGGACGAGGACTTTCAACACAGGACCAGACCAGTGGACCAGGACTTTCAACACTGGACCAGACCATCGGACGAGGACTTTCACCAAAGGACCACAACATCGGACGAGGGCTATCGCCAGAGGACAACAACATCGGATGAGGCCTATCGCCAGAGGACCACAACATTGGACGAGGGCTATCGCCAGAGGACCACAACATCGGACGAGGGCTATTGCCAGAGGACCACATCATTGGACCAGGATTTCACACAGAGGACTACACCATCGGACGAGGACTTCCAACAGAGGACCACACCATTGGACAAAGATTTTCAACCGAGGACCAACAAACATTCGGATTTAAATCACACTTCAACCAAGGTACAGTATAATAAGTATAAAGGGAGAAAACTAAAGAAACATCTTTCATCTGCATCCGTGTTAACAGAAAAAAAAAAATGTCTATGTCCCTTATTCTATTTAAATTGCCACTATGCAATACATAGCTCAATAACCACATCAATGTTTTTTTTAGCAAAAAAGTTTTTCAGTGGTAAACATCTATCCACAAACAAGGTTTTCAAGAACTAAAAAATTAGTTACAAAAAATATGTTAACTGCTTATTTACAGCAGGATTCCATTGGCCAAATTTTAATTCAATGAGGCCAGGAATTATAACTTTTAACTAAATATAACAGATACATTAATGATTTACCTTTTTTTCCCAACTTGTGCACAATAATCTTTAACAGTAATTACAAATTTAAATATACACAATTACATTTCTTTTTTTTCCTTTACAGATTAATATGGCTGATAACGAGACCAAAGAAGAGAAGAAAAGACGTCAAACTAGAGAAAGACAAGAGAGATGGGCCGCCCAGCAGACACCTGAGGAGAAAGAAATTCGACGAGAAAAAGAACGCAAAAGACTTGCAAATAAAAGACTATCAGCTGCAAAAATGAAAGATACGACAAAAAAAAATAAAAAGCAAATAAAGCATTTACAACCTGTTCCTCAAACATCAGAGGACATTTTACAAAATACAATTTAAGAGAGACCAAAAAAAGCAACTGCAAAAACAAAGCATTTACAACCTCTTACTGAAACCTTACAGGACATTTCAACAAAACAAGGACAACATATACCAAGAAAAGCCACGAAAAAAACTAAACATTTAGAACCTGTTGTTCAAACATTTCATGACTTTTCACCTGATGAATATGAAAGTCAAAATCCTATATGCTTTGCAAATTGTCCTTTACTCAAGTCTTTAGCAGTAGAGGTTCATAGTTGTGGGGACATGAGTACTCAATGTCAATTTTGTGAGGCTTATTATTTTAAACAGGAGAGACCCAGAGATGGACAATTTATTAGTTGTTGTCAAAAAGGCAAGTTCAAACTTCCAGAAAGGAAACAATTTCCCAGTTATGTACAAAATATTATGACTGAACCTACTTTTCCAAACTACAAAAATTTTAAGACAAACATAAGATCCTACAATAGTGCCATATCATTTGCATCTATGGGGGCAACATTAGCTGCTAATGTACTAGGACATGGTCCTTACTGTTTTAAAGTCCAAGGACAAATTTATCATCGGACTTCACATTTACATCCAGAGCAAGGAGAGCAAAGAAAATTTGCTCAATTATATGTCCTAGATACAATGGAAGCTGTTGACCAACGTATGCATATGGAAGAAAATAAAAAATTCTTACCCAGTGTTTTCATTGAGCTAAATAACATTATGGACAACAATCCCTACAGTAAAGCTTACAAAAAATTGGCAGAAGTAGAAAATGAACAACTACTTCATGCACAAAGACATCAATTACCCATGCCAAAGGTTAATATGGTGCTTAAAAGAGACAGACATACTGATAAACGTTGTTATAACTTGCCAACATCAAATGAGGTTGCAATGATCTTTCAAAGAGACATTAGAGTATATCCCAGAAATGAGGAGCAACCATTTATTAATATTAATATCTTATGTCCAAATTTAGATCCAATGACATATCCCATCTTTTTCCCACATGGAGAAGCAGGTTGGCAACCAAAATTAACACTTCCCAGTTACCCAAATGCTAAAGCCAGAATCCGAAATAATGTTTCTTTGCTTGAATTTAAAGTAGCTCAAATTGCCATTCGAGATGAATTTAATCCAATTTTATGTGGTGGAAAACTAACACAACAATGGATTATTGATTCATATTTGCAAGTTGAGGCAAATAATTTAAACTTTATAAAATATCAACAAGATAAACTACGTGCTGAACAATATTGTGGACTCATGGACTATGTTGCTGACGTGGCTACAAGCAGAGACATGACAGCTGGCAAAGCCATCATTTTACCATCTTCCTTTCAAGGATCTCCTCGAAATATGAGAGAAAGATACAATCATGCTATGGCTATTGTGACAAAATTTGGAAAAACAGATTTTATTTGTGACATTTACATGTAATCCACAATGGCCAGAAATTAATCAAAATCTACTTCTTGGACAAACTGCTTCTGATCGACCAGATTTAGTAGCCAGAGTTTTTAAGATCAAATTAAATGAATTAATACGTGACTTCACTATAAATCAGTTATTTGGCAAATGTCTTGCTTATGTATATACCATTGAATTTAAAAAAAGAGGACTTCCACATGCACATCTTCTGATAATACTTCAAGAGAAAGATAAATTAGATACTTCGGACAAAGTGGATGCAGTCATAGTTGCTGAACTACCAGATCCAGAACTATATGGTAGACTATATGAGATTGTTACTCATCGCATGATTCATGGACCCTGTAGAGACCTGAATCCACAATCACCATGTATGGAAAATAATAAATGTTCAAAAGATTTTCCAAAAGATTATAGAGACAAAACATATGCAAATTGTGATGGATATCCACTTTATAAAAGAAGAGAAGGAGATAGTGCCATTATTCGTGGAAAAAAAGTGGACAATAGATATGTAGTACCCTACAATCCACATTTACTCATGAAGTACAACGCCCACATCAAAGTAGAAGCCTGCACTTCCATCAAATCAATTAAATATGTCTACAAATATATTTACAAAGGCTATGATGCAGCTACTGTAGTCGTCAAAAGTGCAGACAACCCTGAATGTAGTGAGTTAGTACATGATGAACTTGCATCTCATGTAGATGCTCGCTATGCCAGAAGCTATGTGGCGGCTTTTAAAATTTGAAATGCATGATAGATCACATGCAGTATATAGATTAGCAGTTCATTTGCCACAACGACATTTAGTCTATTTCCATGCTGGAAATGAAATGAATGCATTGGCCCAAAGTGAAGATCGTCACACTACACTAACTGCATGGTTTGCATTAAATTCAAATGATGCTCAAGCAACACAATACTTATATATTGAAATTCCATATCACTATGTTTTTGTGAATGGATTATGGAGACCAAGAAAAACCAGAGGCAATAAAATAATTCCACAAATTTACACAGTCAGTCCAAGAGATGTTGAACGTTTTTGCTTACGAATATTACTTTTAAATGTTCCAGGAGCACAAAGTTTTGAACAATTAAGAACTGTTAATGACATTGTATATGAATCCTTCCATTTAGCTGCAAGACATAGAAACTTACTCGCTGATGATACAGAGTGGTAAAGATGTTTAGAAGAAGCAGCACAATTTCAAATGCCACGACAGATGAGAGAACAATTTGCTTTTATTTGTATCTTCTCAAATGCTCCAAATGCATTAGCTTTGTGGGAGACTTTTAAAAGTAATATGGCTGAAGACTTTATGCGACGATACAATGAACCCATTGCACACTTAAAAGCGTTAATGGAAATCCAAGAAGTATTTTTAACTCATGGATTAAGTTGTGCAAGTTTTAATTTGCCTGATCCAGGTCTTATAGATGACATAAACTTTGAAGACTATGACATTCAACTACAAGCAGAAAGAACACAAGAAAGACTTGCAACTTTAAATAAACTACAATTGCAAGCATTTCATGCCATTAAAAATGCAATAGATGATGACATGGTGACAGAGCGTTATTTCTATCTTGATGGACCTGGCGGATCAGGAAAAACCTATTTGTACAATTTATTAATGAGTTCAGTACGAGCACAAGGACAAATAGCAATGGCGTTTGACACTACTGGAATTGCTGCACTTTTATTAGAAGGTGGAAGAACTGTTCATAGTGGATTTAAACTGCCAGTGCCTATTTTAGAAAATTCGGTGTCAGATATTCGCATGACATCCTTACAAGCAAAGAAATTTAAGAAATGTAAATTAATTATAATAGATGAGGCCACAATGATGTCATGCTATGCCCTCCAATGTATTGACCGTTTGCTTCGTGAAGTCATGGATAATATTTTTCCATTTGGTGAAAAGGTAATGTTGTTGGGTGGCGATTTTAGACAAACATTACCTGTTGTTGTACATGGAAATCGAACTGACATTATCGAAACCTGTATCAAGTCAAGCACAGTATGGAAACATTTTACCCATCTTCAACTGCAACAAAATATGAGATCAGAAGGACAAAATGATTTCAATGATTGGCTTATTAAAATTGGAGAAGGCAGAACAGAAAAAATACTACATTTAGCTGACGACACTGTAGAGATCCCACCTCAAATGATTAGTCAACAAGATATTATATCGGCTATATTTGAAGGGAGCATAAATAACGAAGAATATTCCGAGCTTGCCAACCAAGTCATACTGACGTGTAAAAATAAAGATGCATTAATCCTCAATAATGAAATCTTTAAAAAAATTAATGCACCACAAAGAAATTATCACAGTGCTGATTCTGTACTTGCTGATGACAATGAAAGTCAGGCTAACTTTTCGACTGAATTCATAAACTCTCTAACTCCTTCTGGAATGCCACCACATATTTTGCAGCTAAAGAAAGGTGCAATTATCATGTTATTGCGAAATATGAACCCCAAAAAAGGCCTATGCAATGGGACAAGATTAATTGTTCAACAATTAAAGGACCATTTTATAGATGCTGAAATTTTAACTGGGACCCATAAAGGAGAGAGAGTTTTCATACCAAGAATAGATTTAGCACCAAGTGAAAGTAGTCTCCCTTTTAAACTTTCAAATCTGTGGGTATTTTTTTGGAAGAACCAGTATTTGCACATGGTCAATTGTACGTTGCATTGTCACGGTGCAAAAATCCACAGGCTATTAAAGTTTACATTGAAAACAATGAAAGTCAAGGTGATTTATTAGAAGATGGACGTATTTTTACTAAAAACATTGTCTACTATGAAGTACTATAACTTTGCAGGATACAAACTAAAGCCATGCAAACATTTTTTAAAAGCATTCAAAAATACATAACAATTTGTTGTTTAATTCAGTCATAATTAATGGAAGTAATGTTTATGGATAATTCGCCTCACAAAATACTTGCCAAGCATTTTTAAGAAAAATTATGTTACAATGTTAAGTCACTGTGTTAATGTTTCTAATGTTACAAGTTTAAAAACAATATTTTCAAGTTATTTCATAAAACAGATTATAAAGTTTATGTTAAGAGCTCAAGCACCTTCTAAGTCACAATGTAAATATTGTCTGTTATCTTAAGATTACTACCTACATTAATGTTTATCGCCAGTTTATGTGGTCAGTAAGGAATTACTTTCATTAGGTATGTTTTAAGGAGAGTTTTTACTGTATGCCTTCCTCTACATTCAATGTATATTCAACTTAACAATTATTCTGATACAAATTGCATGTTGATACTTATTAATTTAAAGTTCAAATGTTTTTACATTCAAATGTTAATACTTTTAATACAAAATTAAGTTACAAAATGTATTCACTGTGTTCCTGTTTATAATGTTTGAAATTATACAAATGTTTTGCCAACTTCCAAAGTTACATAAAAAATTAAGTTCAAGTTTAAAAATATATACTTTGAAGGTTATTGCTTACATATATTTTAAACTTCATGTTAAAATTAGGGACGTTTCAACAAGGCTTTTTACTTTTTGCTTTCCTCTGCATTCAATGTATATTAAAGTTAACAATTCTTCACATACAAATTTCATGTTACAAAACCATTACATCAACATTTTACAAAAATACACGTTCATATCACAATACTTACAAGTTTCAAAAATCTATATTAATAACTAAACAACTTGACAAACATATACATCACATTGCCGTCATTTTTTGACGGGCAAGTCGCTAGTATAATATATTACATATAATATATTAACTATAATATATTAAATATATTATATTACATATAATATATTAAATATAATATATTAAATATAATATATTACATATAATATATTACATACAATACATGACATTACATACATTACATATAATATATTAAATATAATATATTACATATAATATATTAAATATAATATATTAAATATAATATATTACATATAATATATTACATACAATACATGACATTACATACATTACATATAATATATTAAATATAATATATTACATATAATATATTACATATAGTCCAAATCAAATACCCCCATCTATCTAACATACAATCTATTTAATTAAAAAAAAAAATCCTAACTATATCAACTACATCCCCCTATCTATCTAATATACAATAAATCCTAACTACATACACAGACCCTTATTCTAAAATAAAATAAAATAATTACAGTCCTAACTACACAGACCCTAATTCTAAGCTAAAATAAATAAATTAAGACCACTTACCTTTAAGATGTTGCTTCAGATCACTAACCTATGGGTCAAAAATAAATAAATAATTAGTACAAAACATTAACATCCAATAAATAAACATTTTATACATTCTAAATAATATACTCACCTTTACAGCATGTCCCGTCATTGTTTAGCTCTTCCGGCGCGGCCCTGTTAAAAAAAACACAATACATGAATACATTAATACAATATATAAACAATAAATAAAATACACATATAAACATCTAAATATACATTTAACTTACCTCCCCGCGATGTCCCCGGCCTTCTCTCCTTCAGCCCCGGCTGGGCCGCGGAACGATCCACGCTCTAAAAAAAAAAAAAAAAAACTAACGGAGGTCTGCACTGGCAGACCTCCCAGATGGTAATGAGCCTCCCGGAGTCGTTTCCGGGAGGAAATTGGCATTGGCGGCTTGTGATTGGCTGAAAAAGCCGCCAATGTAAGTAGTAGGAAGTTAATTAGGGTGTGGTGGGTTTCTTTCTATTTATTATTTTTTGGAGGTAGATTAGTATAGGGTAGAGTTGTGCTTTTATTTAGAGTGTCATGAGGGCCCTGGTAATGATGACAATTTTGTGTAAGTTTCATTGATTAGCGCTCATAATGTTCGAGCTGTGATAAATCCAATGGAGTTCTAAGCCGAAATTGTGTCTTTGGCTCGCCCCTAGGGATTGTGAGCGGGTATAAATGTACAATTTGGGCAATAGAATAGGGGCCATAGTAACAATATGAATTAAGGAATTGAAAAGGGCCCTAAGTTTGTTTGATATAGAAAATACTTCTGAGAATCAGATGAAATCCTTTCAATAACAGTTTTAGTTTAAGAGATTATGTGAATACATTATCTAACATTATTAGCTATTAGAGCACTTCACAACCAATCTATATCTAAATAACTTCTAATAATATTCCTTAGACCTACTTCAATGAATTTTCCTATGATTTCTATCACCAACAGGTAAAATGTAAGGTCAAGAATAACTCAGGACTGTTTAAGTATTAAATAGAATGAAAAATGACAGCTTATCCTTTATCTACAATAAACCTCAGCTTCCACTTACAATTAAGTCTGCACACAAATCCGCTTTGAATTCAAACTTAAAAAAATCACTGATGTTAAAGTTGATATCTGAAAGAAAAGTAAAAAATACAAAGGGCCTCATTGAAATGCGATTCGGCCAATTGAAAAGGGCTCTATTTAAGCACATAGCATATTTTTTTACAGGAGTTTTTAGTTAGTGAAGACCTTTCTTTTGGATAGAAGTTCACTAACTAAAACCTTCTGTAAAATAATATGCTCTGTGTTTATATAGAGCCCTATTCAATTGGCCACAGCAATTGAATGAGGCCTAAAGAATAATACTCCTGACTATAACAAATGGTTTGCGGCCGTCGCCCTATTTATCCCTTGCAGCCACACCCGCCAGGGGGAAAGCCTTTGATCCCACGCGGCCACAAGAGATTCGGCCGCATGGAAGTACCCGACCCTGTTCGAATCCTTCGGCCAGCCCTCCACCAAGCCCAAAAGGGCTGCAGCTTTCTTGTATCCTTGTTGGCTTCGGGGGTCTTGATCGTGACCCGATTGTGACCCCTGTAGTGTCCCCACAGTGTTCCCACATCACCCCTATAATGAAGGGGCCTGATAGAGACCCCTGCAGGGTGCACACATTAACCCTATAATGTAGGTGTCTGAACGGGACTCCGACAGGGTGCACACATTAACCCTATAATGCATTGTGACACCTGCAATGTGCACATATTCACCCTTGCTGCAGGGGTCCAATCAGGACCCCTGCAGGCTCTCCACTTTAACCCCTTGCTGCAGGGGTCCCCTCATTAACCCCTTCCCTTGCTGCAGAGGGTCCCGATCATCACAGATCGCGACTCTGGCAACATCTACGAGATTTCAATTTTCCCGCCGTGGGCTTGAATTCAAAATTCAAGCCCCAGGGAATGGTGGGGTTTGAATTTCCCGCCGCGGATCCTTAAAGGGCTTGCGGCACACTAATGGTAAACCCCAAGCAGTGGGGGTACTATAAGTACCCCCCACACCTAAAATTAAACCCATCACTAATGGGGGTCAATATAGACCCCATGAGACTAAAATTAAACCACTCAGTCCAATAGAGGTCTACATAGACCCCTATATGACACTATTAACACCTAGGTTAACCCTACAAGTGCCAGAAGGCTCATCCAGGACCCTCATAACAAAGTCACTACACTACACTATTAAGCCTAACTATAGTGGATATAAAAAGTCTATAAACCCCTGTTAAAATGTCAGGTTTCTGTGCTGTAAAAAAATGAGGTAAAGATAAATCATTTCAGAACTTTTTCCACCTTTAATGTGACCTATAAAAGAAAAATAACGTGGTTGCATAAGTCTGCACACCTTCTCATAACTGGGGATGTAGCTGTGTTCAGAATTAAGCAATCACATTCCAAATAGTGTTAAATAGGAGTCAGCATACACCTGCCATCATTTAAAGTGCCTCTGATTAACCCCAAATAAAGTTCAGCTGCTCTAGTTGGTCTTTCCTGAAATTTTCTTAGACGCATCCCACAGAAAAAGCCATGGTCCACAGAGAGCTTCCAGAGCATCAGAGGGATCTTATTGTTAAAAGGTATCAGTCAGGAGAATGGTACAAAAGAATTTCCAAGGCATTAGATATTCCATGGAACACAGTGAAGTCATTATCAAGTGAAGAAAATATGGCACAATAGTGACATTACCAAGAACTGGAGCTCCCTCCAAAATTGATGAAAAGACGAGAAGAAAACTGGTCTGGGAGGCTACCAAGAGGCCTACAGCAACATTAAAGGAGCTGCAGGAATATCTGGCAAGTACTGGCTGTGTGGTACATGTGACAACAATCTCCTGTATTCTTCATATGTCTGGGCTATGGGGTAGAGTGGCAAGATGAAAGCCTTTTCTTACAAAGAAAAACATCCAAGCCAGGCTACATTTTGCAAAAACACATCTGAAGTCTCCCAAAATCATGTGAGAAAAGGTGTCATGGTCTGATGAAACCAAGGTTGAACTCTTTGGCCATAATTCCAAAAGATATGTTTGGAGCAAAAACAACACTGCACATCACCAAAAGAACACCATACCCACAGTGAAGCATGGTGGTGGTAGCATCATGCTTTGGGGCTTTTTTTCTTCAGCTGGAACTGGGGCCTTAGTTAAGATAGAGGGAATTATTTTGGCACAAAACCTTCAGGCTTCTGCTAGAAAGCTGAACATGAAGAGGAACTTAATTTTTCAGTATGACAACGACCCAAAGCATAAGAGTGGGCAAATCTTGCAAAGACAAAATGTGCCATGCTGATAGACTCATACCCAAAAAGACTGAGTGCTGTAATAAAATCAAAAGGTGCTTCAACAAAGTATTAGTTTAAGGGTGTGCATACTTGTGCAACCATATTATTATTTTTTTATTTTTTTTCTTCCCTCTACCTAAAATATTTCACTTTGTTTTTCAATTGAGTTCAGTTTATAGGTCATATTAAAGGTGGAAAAAGTTCTGAAATGATTTATCTCTGTCTCATTTTTTTACAGCACAGAAACCTGACATTTTAACAGGGTTGTGTAGACTTTTTATATCCACTGTATATTGCATTAAAGCCTTAAACCTAACTATACCCCATTAACCCATATTTAACCCTATGTAACCCTAACTGTACCTATCTAACCTAACTGGGCCTATCGAACCCCAACTGGGCCTATTTAATCCTTTGTAGCCCTATTTAATCATATCACTTATGGGGTCTAAATAGACCCCCATAAGCCTCCATCTAACCAATCACTTATGGAGGTCTATACAGACCCCCAAAATCTGTAGACCTGGGCTTGGATGACCTCCAAGGCAGCAACTCGATCTCCAAGCTCGGTGGACTGCAGCCACAAATGACAGTATTGGCAAGCGGCGATCTGCCAGCTAGCCAATGTACTACATATAATCCTCATGTCCCCCAATGTGTCCCCTATCAATTACAGTGCTGTACAGTGCTGCATTGAATTTACTTTCCACTTTTTAATTTGGCGGGCTAGCACTCTGATCTGCGGGCTAACTAACGAGATCAGGTCCAAGCCCACCAAAGCTAACTGCTGATTACGTGGCTTGCGATCGACCGTAGGAAGGGGTGTGCTGTGGCCCTTTTAATTTGAATAGCAACATAGAAATGGGGCTACGAGGGGCCGCAGCACCCTCGCAAGGAATCGCAGCTTTGTGGCCATTTTCAGCCATTAATGGAATGAGGCCCTATATCTGCTTCAGTCTGCTTCATTTAAATGTGATTTGGCCAATTGAATAGGGCTCTATATAAACACATAGCATATTTTTTTACAGATGTTTTTAGCTAGTAAAGACCTTGCTTTTGGATAAAAGTTCACTAACTCAAAACTTCTGTAAAAAAAGTGTGCTTTGTGCTTAGATAGAGCCCTATTCAACTGGCCAAATGGCATTTCAATGAAGCCCTGAGTATGCTTAGTAAAGCGGTGGGGCTATGGTGGCTCTTGCGTTGGGAGGGACCAAAAAGGCAGCTGCAAGCATGTTCGGATAAAGCTGTTATCTCTGTGTAGGCAGTGGGGGCAGAGCTAATAATGTCATGGGTTATGGCCAGTGACATCAGCTCAGGGTGCTTCCATATTCCATGATAGTCCAGCCCAGGGGAGAGAGCTATCCCCACCAGTGATAGACACAGATAGGAGGAGATACACAGCTCTGCTTGAGGAGAAAACAGAAAATGTAAAAGCTAAGAACAAATATTAACTGTTATTTATTTTAAACTGCATACTGTTTTTAATAGCCTATGCTATGCAAACGAACATCTGCTTTACTTATACTACAGTGGTCAATTAAGTACTATTCTATACATTATTACTATAATGTACTAGAGATATTTTGGTGCTAACAGTGGCAAAAAGTACAGTTTACACTAATCAATCTTGAGCCTCGGTTTGACCAAGCACCATGTGAACATATTCATTCTTAAATGACCACTTCAGTGTGATTTTTATAGAGTGATTTTGAAGAACTTTTTTGTTGTTGTTTTTACGCAGTTTAAAATAAATAATTACAGCTTTTAATTTTTAACTTGACAGACATTTTGTCTTTGTTTGTAAAATGATTATAAACCTTGGAGGACCGATAGGAACAGAAGAAGAATATAAGATTGTTATTCATTTCTGTTAAAATGCCCACTTCAAATAGCCACTTAACAAAAGAATAGAATGGCAGATCAAGGCTCTGAAAGATAACCTGTCCCCTCAAAGAGGGACAGACTGATAGTCCCATATGGAATCCCACATGATACCATCAGTCATCTAAATATGAGTTCCAGTTCCTGTCTTGCAAACTTGCTAGTGTTATTTTCTTGTATTCTTCCATTTAGGCTTTCATTTTCATTAATATATTGATTAGGTGCTAATACTAATAATGTGTAACTCCAAAATAGCACACTTTGCTCAAACTACCACCATCTTATACTATGAATTTGTTTTGTGTACTGACTACTTGGTTGCAAATGAGCATTAAAAAAGCAATCACATATAATAGTTGTTAAACTGCGATTCGTCGTCACGCTTGAGACAAATCGCAGTTTGACAACTACAACCGATCGCAAAAGGCCCCGTGCATTGCGTGTTGTTATCCGCGCATGTGCTGGGCGTGCCCATGCGCACTGCATCAGCCGTGCATGCGCACTGCGTCAGCCATTCATACGCACTGTGCCCATGCGCACATGCACACTGTGCCGGTCGTGCATAGCGCGGCGTTAGCCGCGCATGCACATGGCAAAGGGAGCAAGAGAAGGGAGGAAGAGGCACACAGGGGAGGAGGGGAGAGACACACAAAGGAGGAGGGGAGAGACACACTGAGGAGAGGGACACAGGGGAGGAGGGAAGAGAGACACACAGAGGAGGAGTGGGAGAGCCACACAGCGAAGGAGGAGGGAGAGATACACAGGGGAGGAGGTGGGAGAGACACACAGGAGAGGAGGGGAAGAGACACAGAGAAGTGAAAGGAGGGGGAAGAGATACAGGGGAGGGAAAGAGGGAACAACACAGGGAAGGGGGAATACACACAGGGGAGGGATAAGACACAGGGAAGGGGGAAAACACACAGGGGAGGTAAAGGGGGGGAGACATGAGTGAGGGGGAGAGACATGGGGGGACAAGGAGGAAAGAGACAGAGGGGAGGGGAAAAAGACACAAGGGAGGGAGAGGGGAGAAATACACTGAGGAGCGAGGGGAAAGAGACACATGGGAGGGAGGGGGGAGACACAGGGGAGGGAGGGGGGAAAGAGACACATGGGAGGGGAAAAGAGACATAGGGAGGAAGGAGGAGGGGGAAAGAGATACATGGGAGGGAGGGGGAGAGAAACACAGGAAGGGGGGAAGAGACACAGGGGAGGAGGAAAGAGACACATGGGATGGAGAGGGGGTAAAGAGACACATGAGAGGGAGAGGGGGGAGAGACACAGGGAGAGGGAACAGACACAGGGGAGGGGGTAATAGACACAGGGAGGGAGGGGTGGGGAAGAGACATAGGAGAGAAAGAGACACAGGGGAGGGAGAGGAGGGGGCAAAGAGACACAGGGGAGGGTGAAAGAGACACATGGGAGGGAGAGGGAGGAAGAGACACAGGGGAGGAGGGAACCGACACAGGGGAGGGAGAGGTGGAGAAGAAACACAGGGGAGGGAGAAGAAGGAAGAGACACAGGGGAGGGGGAAGAGACACAGAGGAGGGGGAAAGAGACACTGGGAGGGGGAAAGAGACACAGGGGAGGGAGAGGGGGTAATAGACACAGGGGAGGGGAGAACAGACACAGGGGAGGGAGAGGTGGGAAAGAGATGCAGGAGTGAAAGAGACACAGGGGAGAGAGAGGAGGGGGAAGAGACACAGGGGAGTGTGAGGAGGGGGAAGAGACACAGGGGAGGGAGAGGAGGGGGGAAGATACACAGGGGAGGGAAATGGGGGAAATAAAGGAGACACAAGGGAGGAGGAGAGACAGAGGGGGGACATCCTAAACCTATTGTGTGTGGTAACAGAGGGAGAGAGAGGAGATGAGTGTGTAAGGGTGGAAGGTGATACGCTTCTTTAAAGAGATGCATTTTTAGTGAGGTTTTGAATGCTTTGAGGCAGGAGGATAATCTGGTGGAGCGAGGCAAGGAATTCCAGAGAACAGGGGCAGCACAAGAAAAGTCTTGAAGGCTAGAGTAAGAGGAGGTGACAACAGTTGTAGAAAGAAGAAGGTCATTAGCAGAATAAAGAGGGTGGGTGGGAGAGTATTTGGAGATGAGAGCAGAGATGTACAGGGGTGCGCTGTTGTTGAGGCCTTTGTAAATTAGGGTCATGATTTTAAATGTTATTCTATAGGCTAAGGGAAGCCAGTGGAGTGATTGACAGAGAGGTGATTCCAACATTTAATGTTCTGTATGGAAGAAGCATTCATAATGTATTGTAATAGGGATAGTCGGGTGGAGGGTAGGCCAGCAAGAAACGAGTTACAGTTGTCGAGTCAAGAGATGATGAGAGAGTGTATTAGGATTTTAGTTGTGCCTTGTGTAAGATAGTGGCGATTCTGGAGATGTTTTTTAGATGGAGAAGACAAGATTTAGTTAATGACTGTATGTGAGGGATGAAAGACAGGGCAGGGTCCAGTAGAAAACGCATTTGGGAGGTGGGGGTGATGATGTCGTTGTTGACAATGAGAGAGATGTGAGGAATTGATGCTGTGGTAGAGTGAGGGAAGATTAGGAGTTCAGTCTTAGACATGTTGAGTTTGAGATGGTGGACATCCAAGTGGATATACTAGAAATGCAGTTGGAGACATGTGTTAGAAGAGAGGGGAATAGATCTGGTGCTGAGAGGTAGATTTGGGTGTCATCTGCATAGAGATGACACTGAAGCCCAAAAGAGTTTATTAGGATACCAAGTGAGGATGTGTAGATGGAGAAGAGGAGGGGCCTAGGACTGATCCTTGGGGTACGACAACAGACAGGGTGTGAGGATAATGAATGCATCTGATAGTGGAGAATCAGTAGTGTAGGAAAAAATGTTTTTCCAAAGAATAACAAAATAAAGATTAATTAGCTTACCTTAAAGTTGGCAAAATTTCCTATGATTTTTGTCAGTAGCATTTAATGGTGCACGCCCCTATAAAATGCCAGAAAATTAGCATAACATTCATATTTAGCTTTGGCCAATCAGAAGCAGGCTAATACATTGTATCGGTCTTCCACTCAGTGGCTTCTAACATGCTCAGTACAAGAACTGAGGTTGTAAGGGCAGATCTCTGCCAGCAATTCCTTTGGCTAATCTCCCTGCAGTTTCATAAAGAGACATTTTTACTGTACAGTGTGGTGTATCACCAAATTAATATTACACAAGGTTCGTCTACATTAAAAGGTATTTATTAAAAGGCAGATAACACAATACTATAAATGTATTACAAACACAACAGCCCAGACCCACGGAGCAACACCCCCTTTTAAACCTATCTACCTATATGTATATATATAGTAATTCCCTTCCCCAAACGCTTGATCTTACCCACGGTCAGACCATTGACATCACCTCCTCACCCTCACCATCAAGGAAGAAAACAGGAAGCAGCACCAGTTTCCTGCCTGGATATATCCTTAGTTGAGATGATGTAATTTACATCACATCCTGTCCATGAGCAATTGTGGGAGGGAAGTAAAGATTCTCAGCCCTCCTACAAAGGCCTGTTTGAGGAAGTCCTGAATTACCATTCAAGGAAGACAAGTTACCACATTTCCTCACTTTTTCTTCTTCTATGTTGCTCAGTTTTCTAGTTATCCCTCTAGTACAGGAGAACCTAGTGGGAGCAAAAACCTGATATACAGGAGAAATTCAACCCACCGTCCCTCCGGAATAGTTCCCTCAGCGACATAAGTTCTCCTGTACTTTCCTATGGCTGTCAATCCACATATTACACAAAAAACAGAATTTATAGAATTTAGGTGAGAGTGTGTGATAAATGTTTATGTATGTGCAATGTAAAACTTTATTGAAGAATGTATGAGAGAGAGAAAGAAGAGGAAAAAGACACATTATTATATATCCTCCTTGCAAGTTTCATTGCCACACAAAAGTATATTATTATAATTGTCGTTAATACTTGAATGAACATGAGTACCAGCGACAGTGTTCGTAGGACTGGATGTGTCTCTGACTCATGAAGTTCCAAGGTAAAAAGCTTCATTGTCAAATTTGTCCAATCTGCATTTGCAGTAAAATTGATCATTTCAGTGGTAAGGTTTCTTGATGGAAATACCATGATACAAGACCCTTCTTCCACCAAACATATTTCATCAACTGTCCTATATTCAGAGTGGCCGATAAAGCATGCAATGTCCCCTATGCGGATCACCTCTTGCACCAGGTTTTCTTTTATCAACTGCACCCAGCCATCCTCCTCAGCTCCTTTCTCCCAAACACAACTGCACAGCCATCGGTGTTGAGATTTCCTGCAACAGCTTTCATCCATCTCCAATCCTGTAATAGTGGCCAGTCTTTTTGATGGGAAGTGTTGCCTGTAGATTCCATCACTTAACGTGCCAATGCTATGTATGAAGTTCAGTTGCTCTGCCTGCCCCTCCCAGCGGGGAATTGCCAGGATTAGTCCTATTGTCCCAGATTGTAGTCCATGTGGCATCCATTGATCTGGGCCTTCAATATAGCTGTATTTAAGATTGTCCTCAGTGATGTCCACTCCTTTTCTTTTCAATGACGTGATAATCCTTGTTGCATTGATTTGTCTTGCCCACTTGTTTTCCTGGATGTCTTTAATAGTTTCCTTTAAATCTGCCAACAGCTTTCCTCCAATCATAGAACAGAAAATGGCAGTTCCCACTATTTCATTCTTAATGCTGTTAGCAATGGAAGCAATATTTTCCTCAACTAGATGCAGGTTGTTGGCAATGGTGTGTATGTCATCAACATTGTCTGTCAGTCTACTCACTATAAGGGAGTCAGCTACTCCACCTGTTTTCATAGCATGTCCCATGCCATCAGTAAGGGAGTTTATCCTGCTGTTCACTCCAATGATGTCTGCTGAATTCCATACTCCCAATCCAGTTCCGACTCCTCCTAAAAGGGCTGCAAGTGTGTCCCGTTTTTCTCGACTCCCTGCTCCAGTCCACTCAATGATGGTCTCTTGGATACTTTGCTTAAACCACTGCCGCTGTGATTCCGGGCACTTTGGAGGAATAGAACAATCATTAAAATTTAGAATTATTGGGTAGTAAGTCCACCCAACCCCTTGCACAACTGTTTCATGTGTTGGTACCACCACCAATCCGCCTATTGGCCATGGTACCTTCTTCTGATCTTTACAACGTTGCAGCTCCTTTACAGAGACAAATACTTCATCTATTGTTAGAACACACCCCTTTCCAGTATCAAAATTGCAGAATTCCTCTAGGTCAGGCTGGGCAGCTATAACTGCAGCGTCCCATTCTCCACCTTCTTCTAATGTTAAGTTACTCACTACTACTGTAATATTTGTAAACCTCCTTTGTATTGGAGCTCTAAGAGCTAATCCCCTGGTACTATTATGTGGCAAAATAATGTTTACTTGTAACCCTCCACCCTCTTTTACTTCCAATTCCCTGGGCCAAATAAATCTATCTGCTTGAACATAATGTAACTCCAATCTTTTCAAACTCTCTCCCTTATTTGCGGTATCTTCTGCCCTTATTGCCTGTCTCCCCATTCCTACTGTGATACAGCTTATACTTATCCATCCTGGAACAAGGATCCACCACAATCTTCTGTTGACACGCATCTTCATTCTTATACAGCCGTGCTCTGTGGGAACACTAGATTCCATCATTAGAAACATATACGTAACAAAAACAACAGGGGCCATTCTTTTTGCAAGTTTGTTCACGGCCCTGTAATCAATGGTAAGTCTCCATGATGAGGCTGCTTTTTCATCTCTATTCCCTTTTAACACAGCTTTTCTCACAGGCCAACATGGTGAGTTACATGCATACCCATTTCCAGATTTAATTATTCCACTTTTCTCCAGTATTTCTATCATCTTGGTGATTGATGCCACTGATTCTCTTGGGACTGGATATTGCTTTTTCCATTGTGGGTCTCCTCCTTCCAAAAAGACCATTCCTTTCATTCTTCCACAGTCTAATTTATCTGTAGCCCAAACAGGTATGTCTTGGATTAGCTTCTGCAGCCATTCTGGTTGTCCGTCTAGTTTCAGTTTGTTTTTTTCCAGACTTTTTATCGGAGAGACAATATATGCCATTGGGAGCACAACCCCTTTCGTCAACTCTGTACTTACCTGATTCACCTTTTCTGTCTTCCACAAACAAAAATTGGCAAGATCTACAATGAAATTTCCTTTTTTTTAAACTTCTATTCCCAATATTTCCTCTGGCCAACCCACTATTGCTTCTACTTGTATTGTTTTTTCTCCAACTGCTACATCAATTGGACCTGCTCTAACCTCCTGTGGATTCCCAGTAACTCCCATACTACTTACTGAAGAATCCCCATTTTTGACCCTGTTGGTCATTGTAACTGCTGCTCCTGTATCTACCAACATATTTTTCCCTACCCCTGCGATGACTGTATAACTGGTAGGCCGACCTGCCTCATCCATGGTTAAATTAGCTGAGTGAATGAGATGCTGAGGCGCAGGGGTTGGGATTTGTCATTGTGACTCACTTCTACTCCGTCCCTCTTTTATAACACTATATTGCATCTTTGCCTCACTTTCCTTCAATTTCCTCTCTGACTCAGCTACCTTGTTTTTAAGTATGTGATTTTCCTCTTCTATCCTATCCTTCTGTCTCCTGAGTTCCCAATAGCCCATGTTACCGTTTCTCTCTCCCTCCTGATTAGCCCTCCAGTTGCTGCCATCCCTATTCCTATAGTCCCTAGGTGGATCTCTCCATCTTTTGTCAAAGTTCTGTTTTGGTCTCCAGTTTTGATCATCCTTCTTGTTCTGGGGTACATCCCACATCAGGTTTCTCCAATTACCATCTATATCTCTACCAGACTCGACCTTAAATGTTCTTACAGCTGAAACAGAGCAGGCCTGTTCTGTGAAAGGATGCTTGATCCACCACGTATCAGCTCTAGTTAGTACCATTTCCAAGTCTGTTGGTGTTGGATCAAAAAGCCTGATAAATTCTTGACACTCCCGGGGAAGGGCTTCCATTACTTTTGCTATATGTTCTGGTGAGCCCAGCACTAGAGGCTGTTGAGGTTGTCGTAGAGTATACCAAAAAAATATCCTTTGAGCTACCTCTCTAGGACCATCTATTGGCCTCATGGTAATATTTGCTATTTCTTTTTCTATGCTAAGTAGATAGAAATTAGTTGCAGCAATTCTTCCTGCCTGATCAGACACACTGTTATTAAATCCCAATAGTCTACTAGCCAAAGGACCCATAGCGTATTCTAACAGTTCTGTCCATTCCTCTAAGTTAAGACCTCCTTTTTTAGCTCTATCTGCTCCCCTCATAAACCAATGTGTAAACGTATTAAAGTTGTTAGTTGGCATACTTCCCCACCATTTCTGGAAATTGTCTTTATCTGCCATAGACATCGGTCGAGTCTGCATAGAAAATCCTGTAGGTGTTTGCCTTGCATTAAATAATTCTGAAACAATAACTGGTGCTTGTGGTATGGTATCTACTTGTGGAACAGAATAACATAAGAAATCTTTTCTATCTTGGTTCATTTTCGGCACTGGTTCTTTATTTTGTGCCACGAACATATCCAGATCTGGATATATTTTGGCAATGTCTCTGACTCCTTTTATCCCTTCTAACTTTGTTTTATTTTTATAGTCCATTATTATGTTTTGAAGTTCTGTTATTTTTACTCCATAAACATCCCTCTGCTTTTCTATTTCCCTTAACTCCCTTTCTAGTTCCCCAACAATTGTAGTTGTTCTCAAAGCTGCAATTTTTAAACAATCCCTTTTGTCCATTGCTTCCTCCATTTTATTTGTTGTTTCCAAATTATGCTGCCGTAATTCTACAACTAAGTCTATTAGGCCTCCTATTGTGGCTACAACAGCTTGTGTGACCAAACTTTTTCTCTTCTTTGTTCTATACTTTTTGTTATTTACAATTTGTGTTAGAACATTCATTAATCTCTTTTCTTTTTCACTGTCTGGGTTTGCTGGCTCTGGAAGCTCATATGGACCATCATGTTTTTGAATATGTTTCCTAAAGTACTTACGCACTTCTGTGGGAAAGTATTTGGCCCCTTGAAAAGACATTTCTACTCTTTTACTCACCCAAGTAAGAATCCAAATCAATTTGCGACTAAAGTAGCATGCTTCTGAGTAGCCAACAATAGTTGATGACTATTCAGTAGGCCAGGTGTAATATGTAGAAAAATAGATTAGTACCCACAATGCAAATTATACTTACCTTAGTATGGTGAAGGTAATACTTGCTAATTAACTTAAAATATAATAGCAAGGCCTGCAGGGTAGGAGATAAATCCGAACGAGGATATGCAAGACACCCAAAATGTATAAGGTATGGAAGCCTATAGTGTATTAAAATGCACGCCTGAAATAATATATATATATATATATATATATATATATAATATTTAAAATGGTTTATTTATTATTTTTCTCCAGGCCTGTACTATGATACAGGACTAGAGAAAGAAAAAGAAAGAAGAGAAAAAACAAAAAAAAAAAAAAACAAACCCAAACTTGTATATTAAAATGTAGGCCCAAACTAGGATACAAAGGAAATCAGCATTCAAACACAACAAAAAGCCGCATGGAGCCTACCATATTGTATTCAAATGCAGGGCTAGGCCTGTACTCTGATATTCAACTCACTCAGATAGGCCTATGCTGGTAGTCTATTACAATAAAATAAAAATAAAGGCCTGAAAAACTACTAGGCCTGCTAAATTGAGGCCTGATGAATAATAGTATTAACCAACTCAGGTATTTGAAACACACAACAAACTAATTGTGGCCTGGTGCCCAAGCTTGTATAATAAAATGTAGGCCCAAACTAGGATACAAAGGAAATCAGCATTCAAATACAACAAAAAGCCGCATGGAGCCTACCATATTGTATTCAAATGCAGGGCTAGGCCTGTACTCTGATATTCAACTCACTCAGATAGGCCTATGCTGGTAGTCTATTACAATAAAATAAAAATAAAGGCCTGAAAACTACTAGGCCTGCTAAATTGAGGCCTGATGAATAATAGTATTAACAAACTCAGGTATTTGAAACACACAACAAACTAATTGTGGCCTGGTGCCCAAGCTTGTATAATAAAATGGAGACCCAAACTAGACTCCACACACAATCAGCACTTGATTTCCCATGCAGAGGATAATTAGACAAAGTAATTTTTCTTCCCCCAAAAAATAAATCTGACTATCTATTAATGTGATATTACCTCATAAATAACCTTTGTAGAAGTCTAAAATTCGTGGTCGCCAAATGTGGTGTATCACCAAATTAATATTACACAAGGTTCGTCTACATTAAAAGGTATTTATTAAAAGGCAGATAACACAATACTATAAATGTATTACAAACACAACAGCCCAGACCCACGGAGCAACACCCCCTTTTAAACCTATCTACCTATATGTATATATATAGTAATTCCCTTCCCCAAACGCTTGATCTTACCCACGGTCAGACCATTGACATCACCTCCTCACCCTCACCATCAAGGAAGAAAACAGGAAGCAGCACCAGTTTCCTGCCTGGATATATCCTTAGTTGAGATGATGTAATTTACATCACATCCTGTCCATGAGCAATTGTGGGAGGGAAGTAAAGATTCTCAGCCCTCCTACAAAGGCCTGTTTGAGGAAGTCCTGAATTACCATTCAAGGAAGACAAGTTACCACATACACCATGTCTCATTTGACCATTTTAAGATTCAAGTTTCAAGTGTGTATAAATTTATGATTGTACAATAGAATAGGGCCCTATGTCAGCACATCAGTAAGGATGTCACAGCCATGCAAAGCAACAAGTCCTATAACATCAAAAGGTCATATTCATTCAGATTCTCCAATAATATTTACATATTATAATGCACTGTATGTGAAATAGGCTGTTACATTTGGGAAACCAGACAACATTGCATCTAAGGACATAATTTTACCTAAAATGGTCACTCCATCCAAAACTAGTAAATCATAATACTCAGAGTGGGAGTTGGTACCTATGGGCTTCTTTTTTCCAGGAGCCATGAAATAGCCCATTACTTAGGTATTTCCAAGTAAGGGTTTTCTTGGGTGTTACTGAGCTAATGCAATGGAGGTGTATCTAAGTAGTTTCTTATAGAAAGGCTTCAGTGTCTAAATTATTATTATCCTTTATATTTGTAAAGCACCAACATATTCTGTATTGCTATACAGGGGAGGGTCTTGTCTTTGAGCTTAAAATCTTATATAGGGCCCCATGCAATTCCCTATTTTGTAAAGTTACACCCTTCAACTAATGCTTGCAATTTGTAATATTAGGAATTTGTAGAAAAATATTTACTTGCACTGAAGATCTGCTGCAAATGCTTTTAAACGATTTGCTGGCTGGGACCTTCAAAAGGACATGACAGTTATAAAAAAGCATGGGAAAGCATGTAACCGTATTCGAATGTAATGCTTTACAGTCCAATAGGCACAAATGTGCAGTATAAAAATCAATATGTTTGAGTCATACTTATTGGAAACATCAAAAGCCTTGTTAAGATGTGGCAAAAACAGCTAAAGAGATAGTACAGTACTAAAAAAGCATAGAGAAGCATACAAGTGTATTAGAAATCAATACATAACAGTCCCATATGTATACATATGATATAAAAAAAAATTGTAAATAATATTTTTGAGTCAGTATACATATTTTAACATCAACTATTGGCAATAATATAATTCCAAATAACACATAGCATGCTCTGTACCCAAGTGGTTAATACAAATCAGAAAACCCACATGAACTACAACAGATGCTCCAATACATTGATTATTTAAAGGCTAGCCAAACCCCAAACAATACTCATCAAGAATATTCATCCTGACCGCATCAGAGTGCTGAGACCGATCGTGTACGGCACATCCATGGAAAGGTATATCATCTGCACAATACCGTTGGGTATTATACAGTGGGGGGGGGGGGGGAGAAATGTCATCATGAGCAACTTCCTTTCTTAATGAGAGAAGTGAGTGAAATTGATTATGGCTAAATGGGGGCCACTAATCCATACCGGAAGTGAACTCCACAGGTATACCACTATATAGCACAAGATACACACTGGATTGTCATCGGGATCATGCAAGGAACAGGGTGTCATATGCACAGGGACATGGGGATATAGGGACAAATTATGACAATGCATGATATTGCATTAATGTGTAATAGGTGTTGAGGAAGGCCAGCAATGACACAAGGAGGCTGAGGAAAGGCAGATGGAGACCCAGCAAACTTACCTCCATCAATGGGAATCTTGGGTACACCTGTCTTGTAAAGTCTCACCCATTGCTGTTGTGCATGTGATAATATGTATACCAATAATACAGCTAGTGTTTTATTAATTATTTTTAATTATTATTAATTATTGTTGTTCACGTATGATTTGGAATTTTGTTATAATAACACATAAATTAGTGCTTGAGCACACGTTGGCCTTATGAAGTCATGAGACCACTTGTAAGTTACACCTGTGTCACTGTAATGGGCTGTATTGTTCACATGATAATGTTTTAGATTATAAATAAGGTTAAAATTGAATTGTGATGTCACACTAAATGCAAATTTTAGGTTTTCTGTACACCAATATGTGAATTGATGTTAAGTAATGATGATATTATCATCAAATTTAACATAGAAAGTGTAAACACATGACCATGACAAAATTAATTATTAAATAACATAAGTTAAGTGACATGCAAACATAAATCAGAAAATTATGTACTTTTCCTCCAAAGGGATCTGCATAAATTAAAGAAATGGGCGGCTAAATGGCAGATGAGATTTAATACGAACAAAATGTAAATTTATACATTTGGGAAGGATAAATAGCCATGCAATTTATAATCTAAATGGAGCAAATCTAGATGTATCAGATATTGAAAGTGATTTGGGAGTGCTTGTGGACAACAACCTACGTAACAGTGCTCAATGCCAAGCATCTGCAAAGTCAAATAACATATTAGCATGTATTTAGAAGGGCATAGAAGCAAGGGAAGCAAATATAATTCTACCACTATACAAATTCCTAGTACGTCCTCATTTGGAATATGGAGTACAATTTTGGGCACCACTTTATAAAAAGTACATTTTAGAGCTGAAAATATGTACAGAGAAGGGCAACAAAACTAATAAGGGGAATGGAGGGGATGAGTTAAGAAGAAAGACTAATCAAATTAAATGTATTTTCTCTAGAAAAAAGGCGTCTAAGTTAAATATATCCAAGGTCAATATAAAGCTATGTCAAGGGAACTTTTTGCTCCAAGAGGCCTTCAACTGACAAGAGACCATCCTTTGAGGTTAGAAGTAAAAAGATTTTACCTTAAAGAAAGAAAAGGGTTCTTCATAATAAGGGTGGATAAACTGAAATTCTCTACTAAAGGAGATGGTGACAGTAGATTTGATAGATAACTTTAAAAAAGGAATTGGATATGTTGTCTAAATAAAAAGGGCATTCAGTGTTATCCATGATAATTAGAGAGGGAGTATTGATCCAGGTCAGAATCTGATTGCCAGTATCTGGGGTCAGGACATAATTTCATGTTTTCTTCCCCTTTTACAATAGTCGGCAACTGAGCTATTCAGCAGCCATGTTATCCATGATAATTAGAGAGGGAGTATTGATCCAGGTCAGAATCTGATTGCCAGTATCTGGGGTCAGGACATAATTTCATGTTTTCTTCCCCTTTTAACACAATTGGCAAAATTCTACTGAGGATTTTTTCTGTTTGCCTTCATCTGGATCAATTAACAATTAATATGCATATTGCAGATCAGAGGATTTCTAAAAAGGTTGAACTTGATGGACTAAAATTATTTTTTCAACCTCAGTATATAACTATGTAACTATAAGTTTTCAATCAAATGCATAAAGGGATGGGTATAAAGAAAGATGATCTGTTCACAAAATATTATTGTTACAATAGTCGGCAATTGAGCTATTCAGCAGCCATGTTTATTATGTAAATTGAGTTAATGTCAGTTTGATTTGCTACAACATTCTGTGATATGTAAATTATGGAGATGTCCAGAACTATTCCAACATTTATAGCAGAATTCATTATGAAAAGCAGATTTTCATTTTGTAATTATTTAATGAGTATTAATTGTAATGGCTTCTGCAACTTTACATTATAATTTACAAGATTTGAAAACATTGCCAGGAAAAATTGCCAAATATATTTTTTCATTGTATAAATATTCTATCTATTACATTTTATATGAAAATAGCTGGAGAAAACAGCAAG
This sequence comes from Discoglossus pictus, assembly GCA_027410445.1. Taxonomy (NCBI): domain Eukaryota; kingdom Metazoa; phylum Chordata; class Amphibia; order Anura; family Alytidae; genus Discoglossus; species Discoglossus pictus. Next base: position 162,660,201 of record CM050169.1, read on the forward strand.
TTATTGTTTCATGCCATCATTATCAATGAACTATATAGCAAAGCATGGTTTAACAATGTTGTGAAAGGTTCACAATTATAAATTTTTCTTGCTTTTTGGCAGAGTTGCTAGAAGATAAATTGCTCAACATAAATTGTTCACCACACAAGCATTATGATATTCAAGTTAGATTAAATAGTCTCCAACATGTTATACCCTTTAGATGTAATATAGATGTCAATAAATGTTACTTTTAGACACCTCTTAACTAATTGGTGAGTTGTAATTTTTATTTTTTGTTATTTTATTTTTATTATCTTTATTTTTTCATTATTTTATATATTCTTAACTTTTTATTTAAATTTTTCTATTTTATTTGTATTATTTGTTTTTATTTTTCCCATTTTCCTCTTCCTCTTCCCCATTTTGTTTTTCTTTCTTTCTTGCTATTTTAATGTGCAATACAATAATTTTCGTTCTGCAGCTTTTGCTATGATATATTAAATATTGGATAGTGTTATTAAAAGCATTCCATGTTGGTTAATATACCTTGATATTTTTAGTTTGGTTTAAGTGGGCTTAATAGCTACAAGGGGGTTAGCTGGTAGTCCAGTGGTTGGGATTCGGCCTGGGTTTGATTCCAGTCAGGGACCCAAGAGTTCAACCCACCCTTAAGACATGCAGGGCTGGGCCTGGTTAGTACTTGGATGGGAGACCTCCTAGGAATACCTGAAGCTGTATGCTGTGGCCCACTGGAGAAAGAACTGGCAACATACTCAAGTATCTCTGCCATGAATACAAAGTTGATCAGCATGGTGTGTTGCAGACCATTAGGTCACAGAGAGTCGGACACAACTGAACAACACTAACATGCACACACAATAGCAAAACAATCTCAACTGATAGCAATTGAACGCTAATAGACTTGCAGCCCTATTAAAGTCCCTGATTTGTGGGTTATATGCTGGAAAAACCCTACGGGCTGTCGAAATCAGAACTCTCTTAACGTGCGCAAGAACTGTTTACAGGTTTGGATGTCGACCACGTCTTTTGCGGGCTTGGAAAATTTAATAGCTCTGCAACTCAGCCTAATTTCAAGCCTGCAGGCTTTGCGGGTGTACCGGTGCCACTTCGGGCTTGGAATTTAATATGTCCCTGCACTAGCAAACATAGCAGGTATTTAGTGGGCTTTGATAGCTATAAGATCTCAAGACCACAGTGCATTGGAGTGAAAGGATTATGAGATAATATACTCACAATTTTAGATGTATGTATTAGCCTGCATTAGCCAGATATACACATATCCTGCTAATCCTCATCTAATACTTTTTGTGGTCAATTTGTGGAATCAGATAAGTACAGAAATGTTGTGATTAGTTCAAACACTTGTGGTGAGACTGTAAAATTAGCTAACAATTGGGTCGTTTGTTTAGTATAGAGTTCATCACTCTTTATGCTGAAGATTTAAAAAAAATATTTAAATATCAATAATTAGTTTCTTCTATCAGTTTATGCTCTACATAACAACTGAATGATTTATACCCGGAGTTACCCAGTTGGTGTACACAAAGTGGATTGATTATTTATAACTTTAAAGGGCTTAATTACGTACATTGCTTCACGTTCATAAATAATACCCTGTGTGGCAACTGATTTACACTTAAGACTTTGTTGAGTCTGTGTGACTACTCTGCTTTGTCTGTGCAACTATACATCGTATGCCAATATAAATACTTTGTGTGGCTACTTACAGATCTTCAGTTTTACTAAATATACCAGGTGATTAAGCCTAACCATAATTGGTGAGCTTGTTTCGTGACTTTGTTTTGTTCATGCAGACTGTAACCATATATGTTTTACCAACAATAACAGTCTAGGTGGAAACTGAATGATACTCTTTTGAACATATGATGTGACTTATATGATACTTTAATAATTATTGAATTAATCATTTTATTAATATTATTCCTTTATTTGTAACGCGCCAACATTTTCCATAGAGCTATACAGGGTGATTTCAAGCCAAAAACAATATTAACACAATGGAAAAAAATAGAAAACCCTATCTTTGTGCTTAAAATCAAATACACATAGTTATTTTCCTTAAGCACTTCGTAAGATAGAAAACATATCTATGAGAACTCCAAGTGTACACTATCATTCAGGTATAAAAAAAACTTTTAAGTGAACTTATTATTATGATAGTGGACCTGTGTTATAATCCTAGGGAATTACCCATCAAAAATGACGGCAATAAAATTCTAAGCCTGTCAATGCTGTTTGCCACACAATGCGAGGTTCTCCCCCCTGTAACTTGCGGGCCTTACTCATTGAGTGGCTTGCAATGGGCACCTTTGGCGCTCATTGCGAGCCTTCCACCCACATCTACTTTACGGGCCTCATGATTGCAGGTGCTGTGTGTGAGGTTGTTAGTTATTTTTGTAATCAATTGGCGTGTTTTGGGGCCTCCAAACGGCTTTGAGTTACGGGCTTAAAAACAATGGCGCCGTTTAAGCTGTCATTTTTTCAAAGTCATGCGAGCCTCTTGATGAGCACCTTTGGTGCTCATTGCGAGACTTTTTCTAAGTCGTGTGGGCCTGGTGCTTGCAAGTCAACAGGCTACGGCCTAGTGCACATTGCAGGCCTCGCAATGCTGCTCATTGCAAGCATTTTTCTAAGTCTTGTGGGTCTTGCGATGAGCTACAAAGACCTACGGCCTTTGGCGCTAATCGTGGGCCTCGCAATGAGTGCATTGCAAGCCTTTTTTTAAGTCGCTCGGGCCTTTGCGATGAGCACCTTTAGTGCTTATCGGGCGGCCCACAGTGAGCCTCGCATTATTTTTATTCTTCTGGATCGCTACCATGTCGTGGTGAAGTGAACCTTCAATGTTAGAACTATGAACCAAGGCAAACAAGATGTGGTCAAGAATGAGATGACTAGGTTAAACATTGATATCCTGGGAATTTCGGAACTTAATTTGACTAGAATGGGACATTTCACATCTGACAATCACAAGATCTTCTACTGTGGTCAAGAATCCCGCAGAAGAAATGGAGTAGCCCTCAAAGGCAAATAAAGGGTGGCCAAAAAATGAAAGAATGATTTCAATTTGAATGCAAAGCCATTTAACATCACAGTGATCCAAGTCTATGCTCCAACCATTAATGCTGGAGAGGCTGACGTTGTCCAGTTCTACAAAGCTATTCAACATGTCACTAGATAGACTTGGAGTACAAAATTAAGCAGGTCAAAGATTAGTAGAATTCTGGTTGTAGCAAATACCCTCTTCCAATAGACTCTACACATGAACATAACCAGATGGACAACATAGAAATCAGATTGATTATATACTTTGCAGCCAAAGATGGAGGAGCTCTATACAATTAACAAAAACAAGATCTGGAGCTGAAGGCAGCTCAGACCATGAGCTTATTATTACAAAGTTCAGAAATAAACTAAAGAAAAGATGGAAAATCACCAGACCAAGTAATATGCAGTGGAAGTAAAGAATAGGTTTAAGATATGGAAGATAGAACATCTGGAAAACTTTGGACCAAAGTTTACAACATTATCCAGGAAACAAGAACAAAGAAAGATGTTGGAGATAGGAAAAGATTTGTCCAACTGAATGCGGAATTCCAGACATTCTATAATGAGCGATATAAAGAGATTGAAGAAGATAAAGTGGATGAATCAAGAGATCCCTTCAAGAAAATTGGAGATCACAAAGGCACTTTTCATGCCAAAGTGGGCGTGATAAGAGATAAAAATTGCAGGGATATAACAGAAGAAGATCAGATAAAGAAAAGGTGGGAGGAATACACTGAAGATCTATACAGGAAGGATTCTAACAGCAGTGATGACCTTATTAGTATTTTCCCAACGACATGGAGCCTGACATCTTAGAGAGTGAATAGAGATTAGCCATAGGATGTATTGCTTATAATAAGACTGCAGGAGGTGATGGAATCCCAATTGCACTATTCAAAAATAATGCTGTTAAAGTATTGTTTGCCTTATACCAACACATTTGGGAAAACCTCGACAATGGCCAAAGAGTGCTCCAAGAAGAAGGGGGCGACAGAGGCGGAGATAGATAGATGAGGTCACTGCATCAGAAGATTTTATTTTAACTTTTTTTTTGTCTATGTATATGAGTCTATAATTGTGGGTTATACCAATTTCAGTCTATAAACTTCCCTTAATACTATAAAACTCAACTTTTAACTATATACAGTATATATATATATATATATATATATATATATATATATATATATAAAAATGTAAATGGCATCGCTCAGTCGTATCCTACTCTCCATGACCTCATGGACCATGCTGATCCACTTGGTTTTCATGGGTGGCCAGTTCCTTCTCCAGTGGGCCACAGCATACAGCTCCTGGTATTCCCAGGTGGTCTCTCTTCTGACTACTGACCAGTGTCATGAGTGCTGCCGGCACTGGGGAGCTACAGTCCATTGAGGGAACCATGAATGCCAACATGTACTGTGACATACTGATGCAGAGCATGATCCCATCCCTTTGGAGACTGGGCCGCAGGGCGGTATTCCAACATGATAATGACCCCAAACACACCTCCAAGACGACCACTGCCTTGCTAAAAAAAGCTGAAGGTAAAGGTGATGGACTGGCCAAGCATGTCTCCAGACCTAAACCCTATTGAGCATCTGTGGGGCATCCTCAAATGGAATGTGGGGGAGTGCAAGGTCTCTAACATACACCAGCTCCGTGATGTCATTATGGAGGAGTGGAAGAGGACTCCAGTGGCAACCTGTGAAGCTCTGGTGAACTCCATGCCCATGAGGGTTAAGGCAGTGCTGGAAAATAATGGTGGCCACACAAAATATTGACACTTTGGGCCAAAGAGAGAGACAGAGAGAGAGAGTTTTTCAAACATGTATTTTTTTTTTTTAAATATAGAGAATTTCAGATTTGTTTCATATACAGTATGATAACAATTATATATGAGATTTAATACAAATAAATGTAAGGTTATGCATTTGGGAAGGAAAAATAGCCATTCGATTTATAAACTTAATGGAGCAAATCTAGGGGTATCTAATATTGAAAGTGATACTTGTGGACAACCATCTAGGTAGCAGTGCTCAATGCCAAGCAGCAGCTGCAAAGGCAAGTAAAATATTAGCATGTATTAAGAAGGGTATAGAAGCAAGGGAAGCAAATATAATTTTGTCACTGTACAAATCCCTAGTATGCCCTCATTTGTAATATGGAGTACAATGTTGGGCACCACTTCATAAAAAGCAAATTTTAGAGCTGGAAAAAGTACAGAGAAGGGCAAGAAAACTAATAAGGGGAATAGAGGGGCTAAGTTATGAAGAAAGACTAACCAAATTAAACTTATTTTCCCTAGAGAAAAAGGTGTCTACGAGGGGATATGATTACCTTATTTAAATACACCCAGGGTCAATATAAGGCTTTGTCAAGTGAACTTTTTGTACCAAGAGATTTTCAACTGACAAGAGGACATCCCTTGAGGTTAGAGGAAAAAAGATTTCACCTTAAAGAAAGAAACGGTTCTTCGCAGTTAGGGTGGTTAAACTGTGGAATTCTCTACCAAAGGAGGTGGTGACAGTGAATTTGATAGATAACTTTAAAAGGGGGTTAGATATATTTTTGAAAAAAGAGGGCATTCAAGGTTATCCTAGATAATTAGCAAAGGAATATTGATCCAGGGAGAAATTTGATCGCCAGTATCTGGGGTCAGGAAGGAATTTTGCATTTTTCCCCTTATGAGACAATTGGCAAAGTTTCAATTTTTTTTTTCTGTTTGCCTTTCTCTGGATCAATTAACAATTATTAACAAATAGTCCACATATTAAGAGGATCAGAAGAGATCTAAAAAGGTTGAACTTGATGGACTAACAGTCTTTATTCAACCCCAAATACTATGTAACTATGTAACTGTATTATATACCGTATTTCTATCTATCTATCTATCTATCTATCAAGAATATTTATTTTTTATTTTTCTTAATGCTGTAATCATTTTTTTATTGATCATTCAATATATAGAAAATACACAACGATATATGGATGTATGAATGAATTAAATTGTGCTGAGTATATTCATGCAAAATACATTAATTTAATATCCAAGGGGATTTTATTTACTGTATGCATTTACTGTACTTGTAGTCTGTGAAATTATGATTAGCTAAAGTGGCTTTCCATCTTAAATTGATTAAAATGCTGAACTCACTAAAATCCAATACTCCTTTTCCATTGCAGGCCATTGGATAATTACTTGGCAATGTTTTCTACAATTGCTTTTTATAAATGAATATATTCAGGCAGTGAGCATAACAAATATTTTCACAATCTAATATCTGATGCTGATATTTCCGCCCATTGCAAAAAACTATAAATCAACCAAGCAAAGCATATTAAGCAGTGCTATTATTAGCTACAAGGCAAATAAAATTAAAGTTTTAATTTTGTATTTATAATGTCTTTGGAAATATGGATTTAGAAGAGATAATAATACCACATAAGAGCATTTAAAGAATTGTTTTGGGATTGATGATGTGGTGCATAATTCTACCTGTGAAATGATTCTAATTCACACACATTTACATAAAGTAAAAATTCTCTAAAATGTATGTGCATTATGTAGCTGCAATATGACATGATCTAGCAATATGTACTTTGAGAACCCCTATTTCTTATGTATACAATACATGGTATAAGATAAAAGTTTTATGCTGTCACCATAAATGTTATTCAGTAAATGTAATATTTTTGCAATTCATTTGCGTAAAGAATTACCCTGAAAGACAATAAATGAATTTTGAGAAATTCTTATCTGGAGAAGAAGTATGACATATTTTTGACTGTGAGATTTAGATGAAATCTTAACTGCATATGAAGTGTGATGTCATCAAATCCCGCTGCTCAGCTTTAATCTCCACCATGCGTTGTGAATCTGAAAGCAACATTTTGTGAAAGCTGGCTAAATTTATGTTGTGAAAATGTTAGACTGATGTAATACAAATTTTAGCTGACAATGTTTTTTCTGCTACTTTAAGAATTATTCACTATGAATGGAACATAACATATATTTCCACAATATGTTGCCTACAGGTACTTTACTTTATTGTTGATCACTGTGACTCTTTACTATTCAAGTCAGCAATGTATTGTTCATGTTTTTGAGACAGCAGCAATAGTAAAATTTGCGATTATTAAAAAGATATGATTAAGTGACAGTGTTGCTTGGTGCAGTTTGGCTCACCTAAATATTCTACAAACATGTCACTTCAGCTTAAATGAGTAGCATAGTATGCCTTTTCTTTGGGTTCCTATAAAACTTTGTAATTTAAAGTACAAACAGAGCTGGAAGCTCAATGCATCACTGAATTTATGCAGTTGAAATTTTATAGTTTTAGTATATATTTTCCAGAGTATTTATGAAAGAAAGGAAATGCTTTTCTTCAGCCTATTACAAGTCTTCTAAACTTAATTTATCTTAACTAGAAAATCTATGGCCATGTAAGAGGAAAAAACAAAGATAATTATAAAATAGATAGTTTATATACAAATGGCATTGAAAGTTTGTTAAAATGATATTGTTCTAGTTCTACTATTAAGGTAAAATGTCCTGATACCAAAAGAAGACATAGGGCCTCATTCTATTATCGGCCGTAAAACGGCTTCAAAGCTGCAATTCCCCGTAGCCCCGTGTAGTGCTACCTTTACCTTGCAATTCAAATAGACGGCGCCGCAAGGATATCCCCCTTACGGCCGGCCGCATATCATTCAACCGGCCGCAAGGTCTGAAAACTTTAAATGCAAAAAAAAATTCTAAATAAATGCTAACACCCCCAATCACTTTATCGTCTCAAAAGAGTGCAGGATGGCTTTATTATGTGCCTAATTGTGTGCTTGCGGGACCTTTTTGGTGCAAGTAAGCTGCGGCTCGGTTTTAGCCTTGCCGAGAGTGTTCCCGGGGCAATAGAATAGCAACCGGGCTTTTCTTGCGGCCGAAACTCTTGCGGCCGTTTAAGAACAAAGGCTTTCCTGCGGCGAGTGCGGCCGCAAGGGATAACAAGGCACCGGCCGCAAGCCTGCCGGAGCCCCTCGCCAGAAGGGAATAGAATAGGCAAATAGCCTGCGGCCGGTCCTTGCGGCTCCGCATCTCCTACGGCCGATAATAGATTGAGGCCCATAATATATAAAATGTACTTTAGAGTTCAACACATTATTAGATAATACAATGCCATTTACAGTGCCTTGCAAAAGTATTCAACCCCTTGACATTTTACCTATTTTGTAACATTACAGCCTTAAGTTCAATGTTTTCTTTAATCTGAATGGTATGTGATGGATCAGAACACAATAGTCTAAGTTGGTGAAGTGAAATAAGAAAACTATAAACATGAAACGAATTTTTAGAAATAGAAAAGAGAAAATTGGCATGTGCGTTATGTATTCAACCCCTTTGTTATGAAGCCCATAAAAAGCTCTGGTGCAACCAATTACCTTAAGAAGTCACATAATTAGTGAAATGATGTTAATCTGTGTGCAATCTAAGTGTCACATGATCTCTCATATACACACATTTTTTGAAAGGCACCAAAGGCTGCAAAACCTAAGCAAGAGGCACCACTTACCAAACACTGCCATGAAAACCAAGTAACTCTCCAAACAAGTAAGGGACAATGTTGTTGAGAAATACAAGTCAGGGTTAGGTTATAAAAAAATATCCCAATCTTTGATTATCCCCATCAAATCTATCATAACCAAATGAAAAGAACATGGCACAACAGCAAACCTGCCAAGAGACGGCCGCCCACCAAAACTCACGGACCGGACAAGGAGGGCATTAATCAGAGAGGCAGCACAGAGACCTAAGGTAGCCACGGAGGAGCTGCAGAGTCCTATTTGTTGTTTGCTTCACAATAAAAAAAAAACATCTTCAACGTTGTGGACATGTTCTGTAAATTAAATGATGCAAACCCTCAAACAAATGTGAGGCAACAAAACACAAAAAATGCCAAGGGGTTGAAAACTTTTGCAAGGCACTGTAGATGCAATTATCTTCCATGTAGATAAACTGTTTTCTTTTACTCTAACTTCATACTGCTACAAGTACTTGGCATTGCTTGGAAGTATTAAAATGTATACCTAAAAGCAACCAATAAGGATAATAAATGTTGTTTGGCACATCTCTATAACAGCACCAAGGTAAACAACAACATTTTCTGAATTCAATATTTTTTCCAGCAAGCAATGTACTTAAACAGTACATTGGTCACCGAAATTGTGCTTTGCGATATGGATAAATAATAATTATTAAATAACATTATTGGTGTGAATGTGGATAAATAATAATAAGTAATTAACATTATCGGTATGCATGTGAACCTTATATGCCTTGGTGAATGAGGGTGGCCATAGGGAGGAGCAAGGGTCATCAAGCAATTTCCCAGAAGGAACTGGACATGAGGAAAATTGGATTTAATCATCATGGGTTGTGTCCTGGAATGAATTTGTTGTCAAGGACTGATCATTAATGGACACTGCCTGAGGGTCATGCAAGGGTAGGTTTATTTTTTTATTTTGGGGTTTATTTTATAGTAGGTAGTTTAGGGGAGTAAGTATTAGGGATAATGGGGGTCCACTTGGACCACCATGGGGGATAGGTCTCTGGGGGGTCCCTAGGGACCTACGTGGTAGGGGTTAATGTTAGGATGCAATGGGTGTTCATAAGGATAGATAGAGGTTATTCTTAGTGGCATAAAGGAACCCCATGGAGATAGGTATTGGCCCCATGGGTTTCCATAGGGACGACCTTGAAGTAGATTATATAGTGGAACCAGGAACAATACTGACCACCATGGGGGAGAGAGCCTATGGGACTCTATTGTGACATTTATATATATATATATATATATATATATATATATATATATATATATATATACTAGTGACTTGCCCGTCAAAATATGCGGTAATAAAATTATAATTCTGGCAATGCTGATTGGCGCTTATTGCAGGCTTCGCAATGATCGTCTTTGGCGCTCATTGCAACCCCCATCAAACCCATAACTTTTGGCACTCATTGCGCATGAGCAAGCCCGCATCTTTTAACATTGCTCGATGACAACTCACAATATATGATATATATATATATATATATATACACATATACACACACATATATATATACTAGCGACTTGCACATCAAAAAACAACAGTCAATAAAATGTTAAAGCTGGGAATGATGTTTGCCACACAATGTGAGTCTCTGAGACTCTTAACCTTTTTGTTATCTACAAAGAATTACAAAAATGTATAATAAAGTTTTTTTTATTTTTCTAACATTGAACTTGTGTTTCAACAACTGTTAAACCATATTAAGCTTTTTTAATTATCATGTATGCAGTAATAATATAACAATACATGAAATTTGTATGAAAACTTATTGTGAACCATTATATAAAGGTTTGTAACATGCAACCTATATTGGAAACAATGGTGAACAAATTATTTTTAACAATACTAACATTTTTAATTCTAATCTATGCATGAGTAACGTAACAATAGGTAAACTTTGTATGAATGAGTATTTTAAACCATTACACAGTGCTTCTTAACATGCAATTTGTAGTTGAACTACTGGTAAATCACATAGGTATTGAATCCAGAGGAAGGCACACAGTAAACCCTCCCCCCCCCCCCCCCCATCAAAGGGGGGGAAAAAATAATTCCTTCCTGACCCCAGTAACTGGCGATCGGATTACTCCCTGGATGAATTCTGTCTATTTAATTATACATTAAAATTTGTAACAAAGGATTATGCTGCTACTGACATAAACCCTTAATAACATCCAATAAAACAACTTTTTAAACCTTGTAAAATACAATGTTAACAATGCCAACATTAACGTAATGTAATAACATGTAAAATTAAATTTGTACAAAATATAGTGATCTTGAATACTGAATCCAGAGGAAGGCAAACCAAAAAAAACCCAGTGAAACTTGGTCAATTGTTTCAAAGTGGGCAATTTTTTTAAATTCCTTCCTGACACCATTAACTGGCAATTGGATGACTCCCTGGATCAATACTCTCTATATCATGAAACATTTACATTTTGCGACAAATGCTGCTCCTGCTACTAACATTAAACCTTAATTACATAGAATGAAACAACTTTACAGTCCTTTGAAAACAGAATTTTAACATTACAAACATGAACTTAATGTATTAAAATTGAAACAGTAAATGTAAGAAAATGCAAGGTAACTGTTTTGTGGGGTCAATCCTGGCAAAAGTCAATTCCAAGATATTCCATTTTCTTTTTTTTTGTATGTCAAAGTGGTTCCCTTTAAAAGAGGGCAGCAGACTTATAATTTTGTCTATGGGATATAACCACTGTTTATTGTTGGATTTTTTTCACTTTGTTTTTATTTGTGTAGTTGTTGAAAATGGCACATAGAGTTTCCTAAGTTAAATAGTGGTCCTCTAAAAAGAGACCGCCAGACATCATAGTTCGTCCATTTTATAGATTTTCCTTAGCGAAATAGTAGTCCATATTTGTCCATATTTGTTTTAAATTTGTCCCACAAAGCTAATGCATTCGGAGCATTTGAGAAGATGGAAATTAATGCAAATTGTTCTCTCATCTGCCATGGAATTTGACACAGTGCTGCTTCTTTTAGACATCTTTCCCATTCTGTGTCATGCAGCTAAATGAAATGTGTCATAACCTGTGTCATTAACAGTTCTCAAAACTTTGTGCACCAGGAGCATGTAAAAGGAGTAAAACATAAGCAGAAACATTTCCAGGTCTCTTGGACTTACAGTGTAAATTCTAGTTATAATTTTATATCCACAGGTTTTTCTTTTCCACCATAATCCATTAACAAAAACATTATGATATGGAATGTCAATGTATAACAATTCCCTTGCCTCCAAATCAGTACAATTTAATTGAAACCACGCAGTTAGTGTAGTCTGTCAATGCTCACTTTGTGCTAAAGCATTTCTTTAATTTCCAACATTGAAACATACTAAGATTTTTGGGGGCAAATATACAGCTAATCGACATACTGCATGTGAGCGATCACGCATTTCAAATTTGAGAAGACGCCACATTGCTTCTGGCGCACCTACATAGTGAGCATTTACATGAGATGCAAGTTCATCATGTAATAACTCAGTTTATTCTGGATTTTCTGCACTTTTGACCACTACAGTAGATGCTTCATAGCCTTTGTAAATATATTTGTAGACATATTTAATGGATTTTTTAGAAGTGCAAGCTTCTACATCAATGTGTGCATTATACTTCATGAGCGAATGTGGTTTGTATGGTACCACATATCTGTTATCAACTTTTTTTCCACGAATAATGGCATTTTGGAGTTCTCTTCTTCTATATAATGCATAGCCATCACAATTAGCATGAGTTTTGTCTCTATAATCTTTTGGGAATTATTTAGTGCATTTTTTATTTTCCATACATGGTGATTGTGGATTAATATCTCCACATGGTCCATGAATCATGCAATGAGTTACAATTTCATATAGTCTACCATGTATTTCTGGATCTGGTAGTTCAGCAATGATCACTGAATCCACTTTATCACCAGAATCCAACTTATATTTTTCTTGAAGGATTATAAGCATATGTGCATGTGGAAGGACTCTTTTTTTAAATTCTATGGTATAAACATAAGCCAGACATTTGCCAAATAACTGAGTTATAGCTATGTCACGTATTAATTAATTTAATTTGATTTTAAAGACTCTTGCCACTAAATCCGGTCTATCGGAAGGAGTTTGCCAATTAGCAGATTGTGTGTAATCTTTGGCCGGTGGTGGATTACATGTAAATGTAATAAATAAATCTGGTTTTCCAAATGTAGATACAATAGCCATGGCATCATTGTATCTTTCTCGCATATTGTGAGGAGATCCTTGGAAAGAAGACGGTAAAATGATGGCTTTGCGAGCTGCAAGCTCTCTGTTTGTAGCTACCTCAGCGACATAATCAATCAATCCACAATACTGTTCTACACATAGTTTATTTTGTTGATATTTTATGAAATTTAAATTATTTGCCTCAACTTGCAAATATGAATTAATGATCCATTGTTGTGTCAGTTTTCCACCACATAAAATGGGGTTAAATCCATCTGGATTGGCAGTTTGAGCCACTTTAAATTCAAGCATGGAAATATTATTTCTGACACTTACTTTTGAATTTGGGTAACTGTCAAGTGTTAATTTGGGTTGCCATCCGGCTTCCCCGTTGGGGAAAAAATGTGATATGTCATTGGATCTAAACTAGTACTTAAGATACTTATGTGTATGTAAGGTTGCTCCTCATTTCTGGGATATATTCTAATATCCATTTGAAATGGTGGTTCTCCCTCGTCATTTTGCAAGACCATTGCAACCTCATTTGATGTTGGTAAGTTGTAACAGCCTTTATCAGTATGACGATCTCTTTTAAGAACCATATTGACTTTTGGGATTGTTAACTGATGTAATTCTGCATGTATTATTTGTTCTTGTTCTATTTCTGACTATTTTTTATAGGCTTGAGTGTATGGGTTTTGGGCCATAATTTTATCTAGCTCTATAAACACAATGGGTAAGAATTTTTTATTTTCTGAAAGCTGCATACGTTGTTTAACAGCTTCCATTGTATCTAGGATATATAGTTGAGCAAATTTTCTTTGCTCCCCTACTTCTGGATGTAAATGAGAAGTATGATGGTAAATTTGTCCTTGTACTTTGAAACTGTAAGGGCCATGTCCTGGCACATTAGCAGCTAATATTGGACCCATAGATGCAAAGGATATGGCACTAAAATACAATCTTATGTTTGTTTTGAAATTTTGGTAATTAGAAAAAGTTGGCTTAGTCATAATGCTTTATAAATATGTTGGGAAGTGTTGGCCATCTCTGGGTCTTTCCTGTTGGAAATGATAAGCCCCACAAAACTGACAGACAATATTCATAATACCACAATTATGAACGTCTACTGTTAAAGATTTAAATAAAGGGCAATTGTGAGAACATATATCTGTATGACTTTCTAAATCATCATTAGAATTCTTATCTGATTGTTCAGCAACATTTTCTAAATGTTTTTGTTTTCTAGTAGCCTTCTTGGGCTTGGATGTTAGTTTGTCAGCTGCTAATCTTTTGCTTGTGAGTCTCTCACGTTCTTTTTGTCGGTGAATTTCCTTCTGCTCAGGCGTCTGTTGACCTGCCCATGTTTATTTACATTGTCTGGTTTGACGTCCTTTCTTTTCCTCTTTGTTTTCAGTATCTGCCATATAAATCTTTAAATAAAAGTAGCACATTAGTCCATTTTCTGGTTTCTTTATTTGTAAATGCACTTTTTTTTCTTCTCTCCTGTTTTGTGTGCACCACTGTTTCCATTAAGGGGTTAGCTTTCTGAGGTTAGACTTAGCAGATTGGTTAGGTTGCAGTATATTTTGTGAAAGGCGCACAGCAAACATAGGTCTTTCTATCCTGTAATGTTAACAGTATTTCTTCTGTTATCCTGTTTTGTGGGTGGCAGTGTTGTTATTATGGGTTGAGTTGTGTTTTTTTGTGCCCTACTGTTGTCATTAGGTGTTTAGGGTATAAAGTTGGGCTTAGAGGTTTGCTCCCTTAAAAAAGTATGTATTCTTCCATTTTGTATATGTTAACAGCATTGTTATTTCCTGTTTTGTGTGCCGTACTGTTGGCATTAGGGGTTAGGGTTATGTTTGTTTTTGTTCTTTTGGAATAGTGTTTTGCATGGGGCAATGTTGTCATTAGCGGTTTACTGTTATGGGATTAGGTTTAGAGTGTTAGTGAGGTTGCAGTACATTTCTACAAAGGCAGACACATAACAGGATAGGTCCTTCCATTTTAATTTGTATAAACAGCAGTACTTGATGTATTTTTTTTTTTGTATCTTGTAATACTGTACCTCTTTTCTTCAATGTGTTTTGTCTAAATTGCTGTAGCGACGATGAGACTCTTCAGGCAGTGTCTGTTGAGAATTAATAAGGGAGATGCAAATGTTAAAATAACATTGAAATCAATTTGTTATTGTACTAAGACCATACAAAATAGGATATATACTTCCATTTTGTATGTATTCAGAGAGGTTTAGCTTATGGGGTTAGGCTTAGAGAGTGGTGCATAGAAAACAGGATAGAGCCTTCCATTTATTATGTTTTAAGAACATTTGTTGTAGTATCCTGTTTTGTGTGCGCCACTGTTGTCATTATAGGTTTAGGTTATGGGGTTAGTTAGGCCTAGAGGTTGGTGCTCACAAAATAAGATATATTCTTTAATTTTATATGTGTTAACAACATTTGTTGTAGTATCCTGTTTTGTGTACACCACTGTTGGCATTATATGTTTTGGTTATGGGGTTAGTTAGGCTTATAGGTTGGGGCACAGAAAACAGGATATATTCTTTCATTTTATATCTGTTAACAAAATTTGTTGTAGTGCATTTTCACATTGGCGCACACCAAACAGCATAGATATATATTTTTTTTTTATCGTTGTACTGTACCTGTTGTGCTAAATTAGTTGGCTATAAATGACAGAGGGTCCCCTGCTGCCAATCTTCCTGCAACACTCTTCAGGCAGATTCTGTTGAAAATGAGAGATAGAGATGCAAATGTTGAAATAATTTTTCTATATTTTATTTTTTTCGACTAAGACCATATTTTTGTTAAGCAAATTTATTTTTGTACATTACCTGTTGAGTTTAATTTGTTTTCTGTAAATTTCTGCAGATTTTACAGTCTATGTGAAACCGTGGAGTGCTGCAAATTATTCAGTGACACTGTTCAGGTAGAGTCTATTGAAAATGAAAAAAAAATGGAAATGTTAAAATGCACCGTAAACATATAAAATATTATGTAAAAGCATAAATTATGTTTTAAAATCTGTCCTAATAAAAGCTATGTTCTTGTTTAGATGTTTTCTTCTTTTGAAATTTACACCATTTTACCCCACGTAAACATTTATCTGTCTTTGAAATCTTACTATACATGAATGTCGTTTTTTGTTTTTTTGTTTCTAAGTCCCGCTTTCCTTTACAAAGTGTTATGGGTAGTCATTTTTAAACTCAAATTTTTCTTCAAACTGCTACGGGTCTAACAGTGTGAATTCGATAATAAACATTTCTGTTGATCTGTAGTCCCGTGGGTCGTAGATTTGTGTTGAACTGTAGTCCCGCGGGTCGTAGGGATGAGCACCTACGGTGCTCATCTACAACAGCGCAAGGAGTGCCTTTGGCGCTCCTTGCCAGCAACTGCGGCCCTCGCTACGCGAGCCCGCAAGCGTTACCAACAACCCGTATTGCTCACAACTATATATGTGATATTTAGGGTGGGTGATGGTTTGTGGGTAGGTAAGGGACATGTTAGGAGTTAATGGGACCCCGCCCAAACACCAGGGGTTAGAGAAGGGAGTGCTGGCCACCCAGGCATTAAGGGAGTCCTGGGGAACACAAAGTTTATTTTATAAGATGAGGCCCTGCCCAGGAAGCACAAGATGACATGCTAACCCAGGTTTTTCCCGCCGTGGAACGCTGCAGCTCACTTAACAGCATCTCCACACTCCCTCGCTCCATGAGGAGAGACCGGCAGTCTCCGGAGCACTGACGCAGCCTGCATCAGAGACAAGGTGCTGGGGGGTCGCATAGACCATTAATTGCCACATACCGAAGGCGCGCTGGTTTGTGGGGGTACCACCTCAGAAGCTGGTGCATAGAGCCAGCCCTCCATGGACTGGCAAACCTGGGAACTGCTGCAGAACTCGCCTGCCACCGGTTTCAGCCGCTTCCCTTCTTCCCCGGGGACCAGACAGAACCAAGCTGCGTACCCATGAAGGTGAACATAGTGAGAGGTAACAACTGGTATGTGTGAAGCAGAGACTGGGGCTGGATATATGGAGCTACGGGCGGTAAGGCTGTGTTGATACAACACTACTCGTTAGCATTTGGGTAAAAGGGCCTACAGCCCAAAGAGACACTCACTATACTCAGTTGCCTTTAACTTAAAAGAACACTTCTTACAAGAATATTGGCATAATACAGCAGCCAGTAACCCCCTCCTGAGAGACACAAGGGTCTGAATGCTACTGAAAAGTACCCTAAAGAGTTGTAAAGCTCTGAGTGGAAAGGAGAATTAAGAGAAGGATCTGAGTCCTTTTTTCTTTTCTTTTTTTCCTGATATCACCTTTGTGATGTATACCCCAGAGGTGGTCACCGGTGAGAGCAATATTTTGAGTGATTACAGCTGAGCCGTGGGCTGGAGATTTGGAAGTACAAAAATTAAAGCTGTGTTAAAATAGTCACATGAGAAAAAGGGCCCAAAGCCCAAAGAGATATGCATTAACTTCAGACACCTACAATTTAACTCAATGAATATTTTTTTTGGTAGACTGACACAGTACATCATTCAATAATTTTCTCCTGAGAAATTCAAGGGTCTAAACGTCAAAGGAAACCATCCTGAGAGAAGCAAAAACTCTGCAGGGAAAAAGAGATCTAAGATAAGGCTCTTTAAGCCACCTTTTGACATCAACGGTGTTACATATCTCTGAAGGGGATTTCTGTGAGATCAATACCTAGAGTTCTCACAGTTGAGTCTGGGAGCTGTAGTTTTTGCAGACGGTAATCCAAGGCTGAATAAACTCTACTCGTGAGTTTAGGGGGCAAAAAGGCATATAGTTAAAGAGACTATAACTACCTGCAGTGGTCCATAATATCAAAGACCATCCACTACAATTCTTGGTTTCAACAATTCAGTAATCCTATTGATTGATTACCTTTTCCGGACTGTGTATTGTTGGTTGAATCCCCTAAATAGTGGACCTATATTTTAGGTTTTATAGTCTACAAATATTGGATTAAGTCTTGTCATACTAAGAGAGATATAAAATGCTAAGAGAGATATAAAATAATAAAAAAAAAAAAGAAGGGAAGAAGAGAAGGAAACAAATAAGTAAAAAATGGGTAAAGCAAGGTGGTTACAGTGTTAGAAAGAAAGAGGAAAGGGGAAAAGAATAAAAAAAATGGAAAGGGAATCTAATTTGAAACAACAAACATAATCACCATGAGAGATAAAGAACCTAACCAAACAAAAGTAAAAAGTAAAATTAAGAGACAACCTGCTAATAACAAAACCGCAAACTCAAATTCTCCTCATTTAGACTTGACCACACAAAGTCAGTCCCCTCCCTCAGCAGAAAAAAATAAACTATCTGCAAATGAGGAATCCTCAGACACAATTAGTGTACAAGAGGAAGAAGTACTAACGACATCTGTAATGAAAAGGCTTTTTAATTAGTTTTAATCTACTATAAAATCGGACTTTGCACAAGAAATTCAACTAAATAAATCAGCTATTTCTAGTCTTTTAGAAAGAATAGAAGAGTTAGAATCCAATCAAGAGATTCTGATTAAAGAGTGTCAAAAAGTAGCTAAACATTCCCTTGATTTGGAACATAAACTAGAATTTACTAAAATTAAAAGGATTCCAAAAAAGGATTTTTCCAGACAAAACAATTTGAGACTTAGAGGAATTCCAGAATCTTTGTATGGTGAAGTATTAGCAGCATTTATAACGGCCTTTCTCTCACATTTAGTACCTCCCAGTCAACCATGGATTAATATATTGGATCGGATCCATAGGATTTCATTACCAAAAGATTTTAAAGGAGAAATCGTTAGAGACGTAATTGTTAAAATACATTTTTACGAATATAAAGAAGCAGGCATCATGGCAGAAAGCTAAATTTGATTCCCTTTTTGAAAAATTAACTATATTCACAGACCTTTCAGGGGATACTTTAACAAAACGTAGAAGATTTATGGAAATTTCCAAAGCTTTAAGAAGGGAGAAAATAATATAAAAATGGGGATTCTCCACAAAATGAATTATCTCAAAAGACAACTGGAAGATAATGGTAAGCTCAGTACGAGAAGGGGAACTGTTATTAAAGGAATGGAAGTTTTCATTCACAGAAACAGTCAGGGATAAAAGCTTAGAAGTAGACTTACAAAAATTTCAATTTATAGAATGGAAAAAGAAGTAATTGTAGGACAGTTAAAATGCAATCTGATTTGGACTGGGCAGAGAGGGGATAGGGGACTGAGGAGAGATGGAAAGGGGTAAGACACTTTAAAATAGGGGGATAAGAGAAGAGGAAATGAAAGAAATTGGAAGTTTGTATGCTGAGGGAAATTTAGTCTAATATAAAGCTCACAAAATATGGTTATTTGTCAAGAGACAATCTTATACACTGTTTAGAATAGGCCTTAAAATTGGATCACTATGATATTATTAATCTCCTTATAAAGTGATTATTATAAGTAGCAAGTAAGTAGTATCAAAAGGAAAAAAAGAAAAAAACATCGAAACACAGTAAACAAGAGAAAATTAAAGCACATTAGTGAATAATAAAAGATTTATAAAATAGTAATTATTCTTCCTCTTCTCCCCTTCCTCTCTCCTCTAACCCCCTTTGTTTCCACCTCCCCCCCTTGTGAATTCTTAAAGATGCATATTAAAGGGTGACTCAATTCTAATATTGAGCGGGCAGCGTTCTTTGTGCGGGTCTGTTTTGTTTGGGGCGGCTAGATGTAGTCAGATCTAGCTTTTCTCTTTTAATAGATTATATTTACATCTGTCTATTGTATAGGTTTAACATGTATGGGTTGCATATAAATTTGACTGTAATTGGAAAGGTTGTTTTTAAGGAAAGATGGTATCCCGTCCAATATATTTACTGTGCTAAATGAGGATAAAGATAGTTTCGCAGAATGTTCAGGGTTGGAATTCTCCGTTTAAAAGAAGGGTGATCCTGGACCAATTCCAGAAGGCCCAGGCAGATATTGCATGTATTCAGGAAACACATTGGCAAAATTATAAAATCCCTAATTTTCATAACTTCTTTTTTACATCTAAAATAGACTCAACCTTTATTAAGAAATCTCGAGGAGTATCCATTTTGTTTAGTAAGAATGTAAATATTCAAGAACATTTTAGAGATGTAGATTTGGAAGGAAGATTTATTATTTGGGGGGTAAAATTAACCAGCAAAATTATACTATAGTAAATATATATTCTCCTAACGAGAGACAAAATCGCTTTTTAAATAAGCTATTTAAAAGGGGTAAAAACCTTAGGATAGGTAAAGTAATCATCTGTGGCGACTTAAACATGGTTCTCGACGCCTCCTTGGATAAAAAAGGTTTTAAAATTAAAAGCTTCGATAATTATACCATAAGGAAAGCCAAACTTTTTCAAGAGTCTATCTTACGTTTTGAGTTATACGATGTCTGGCGGTTGTGGCATGGTAATGAGAGAGATTATACTTTTTACTCCCACCGCCACGCATCATATTCTAGAATTGATTATTTTCTGATAGATGCAAACTCCCTTGCGGATGTTATATCATCCAAGATTAATATAATTAATTGGTCGGACCATGCAATGATCAAATTACAACTTAACGACCAGATGTTTAAAAAAAAAAAAATCCCAGAAAGAGAATGGACATTTTTTTATTCAATAAACCAGACAAACAAACCATATTAAAGAAAGAGATAGAAACTTTTTTTCAAACGAATGAAGACTCGGTTACCGAATTCACAACAATATGGAATACTCATAAAGCATACATAAGAGGGTTTTTGTCCTCTTGGAGTGCTGCTAGAAGTCTACAACAGGGCACTTAATTCCGAGATTTACATATTCAGTTAGCCAAACTGGAAAGACAGGATAAACTTAGTCCGACACCTAATATCACGAGGGAGATATCACAGGTGAAAATGAATATAAAGAAATGAATGCAGAAAAATATTGATAATTCCTTATGGAAGCTCCAACAAAGAAAATATTTCTTAGGTAATGAAGGTAAAGCAGGTAAACTACTAGTGAGATAACTAAAAAAAAATACTAATATAATAGAATTCAAGAACTGATTATCGATACTAATAAGGGCTCATCTACACTGACTAACCCTTGTCATATTGAAAAGACCTTCTTTAATTATTATAGGAATTTATATAATCTGGAAATTAATCAAGAAGTTATAAAACCTGAAAAAGAGGAAATAAAATAATTTCTAGATCAACTGTCACTTCCTAGAATCAATAAAGAAGATTTAGAGCTTTTAAACAGTGATATAAATGCTTCAGAAATAGAGGAGGCAATTAATAACTTGAAATTAGACTCAGCACCAGGGCCCGATGGATTTATACATTTTTATTACAAATCTTTTAAATCATCACTAATAAATCAATTAGTTAAAACATTTAACGAAATTAAAACAAAGGGTAAAGCTCCAAAATAAATGTTGGAAGCAGCTATAATTAATATTCCAAAGCAAAATAAAGACACTAGATACTGTAAGAATTACAGATCAATATCATTAATGAACACTGACATAAAGCTATACGCAAAAGTACTCGCTATCAGATTAAATAAATGCTTGCCCAAATTGATAAATATGGATCAATCTGGTTTTCTCCAAAATCATCAGGGGGCAGATAATACTAGAAGACTGATTGATTTAATAACTTATAGTAAAGATAATCATAAACCTTGCACAATTATTACTCTAGATGCAGAAAAAGCCTTTGATAGGTTAAACTGGGATTATATGTAACAAATCTTATTAAAATTTGGGTTTGAAGATTTTGGAGTAAAGTCAATTGGAGCCTTATACTACTCCCCAAGTGCCTTCATCTCTGGAATTGGTTCAGGATCATCCTCTAAACCCATTAATAATGGGTCCCGACAGGGTTGTCCTTTATCTCCCCTGATTTTTATCCTAATGATGGAACCCCTTGCAGAGGCGATTAGAGGAAATAACAAAATCCATGGCATTAATATTGGTGAAACAGAATATAAAATTATGTTATATGCAGATGATGTGATACTAACTCTTACCAAACCCAGTGAATCTCTAATTTACATACAAAAGCTAATAAAGAATTTGGGAATATTTTCTATTATTAAATAAATTGGTCTAAAACAGAAGTATTATCCATCTATATAGATGGGAAAGAAAATACATTGTTGAAATCAATCTGGGATATCAACTGGGAAATGAATAAAATATTGTATGAAGGAATAGAATTTACTAGTAAAATGGAAGAAACAATTCAAATAAATTTCAGCAAACTATACAATAAAATAAAAACCCAGCTAGATAACTGGAAATTAAATATGTTATCCTGGTTAGGTAAAATTGCAGCTATAAAAATGTCAATCTTACCTCAAATTAACTATGTTTTTAGATGCTTACCTCTGAACATTCCCATCTATATAACTAGAAAAAATCAAACTTTAATTGACTTATTTATAATGGGAAAAACCCCAGAATTAAACTGAAAACTGTCAGAAAAAGTTTTATAAAGGGTGGCATTGCATCCCCATGTATTGAAGATTATTATAATGTTGTAAGACTTTCACACTGTGTAAACTGGTCATCTAAAATAAATAAAAACAGCTGGGTAAACATAGAACCAGATTTGACCAGTAAATTGGCCTTAATAGAATGGCTCTGGTATGACAAATCATCATGTAAAATTAATAAATTAGCCCCCGCCATAGTGAAATCCGGATTGGAATTTTGGTTTAAGTGGAACAATAAATGTAACCTTTCCCCATCTCCTTCACCTGGTATGACACTGCTATGGCTGAGTAAGATTCTGGAACATCTGAAATATTCATTCGTTAGGTGACCTCTTTGACTCAGGTAAGATGAAATCTTTTGCTGAGCTATGCAAGGAATTTGATCTCCCTCTGTGAAAATGGTTAGAATACGAAAGAGCCAAGATGACAATTATGCAATCAAAATTCTCAATTACTCATACTAGAGATTTAACTAAATTTGAAAAATTAGCATTATTTAATGACGGGAAACTTATAATTTCTAAATGCTATGATACGATAAAAAACAGATTACTGTGGAAAAAACTTCAGCCATGAAGAGATGTGAGAAAGAATGTAGTAATTCTATTACACTAGAAACTTGGTCTAAGGCATTTAATCTTTCTCAGAAAATTATTAAATATCAATCTTATAGAGAAATGTATTTTAAAGTGGTGCAGAGATGGTACTTTGTTCCCTCAAAAATAGCATTGATTTATAAAGACCCTGACTTGGGGGTATGTTGGAGATTTTGTAACCAACAAGGCTCCCATAAACATATTTGGTGGGATTGTGTACACATTAGGAACTTATGGAACTCTGTTTTTGATTACATTTCTAAATGCTGTGATAAGATCATTAATCCTTCATGCAAAATGGCGTTGTTACATATTATTGATGATGGGTTTAAGTTGGAAGAAAAAGCCTTCTTTATTTAAGTATTCATAGTGGTTAAATGGTTGATAGCTAAACGTTGGAAAACAGAGATAACTCCAACAATGAACGAAGTAATTTCAACTCTTGAAAAAAACAGAGAACTGGAAAGAGATATACTTGCTGTGGGCATTGTTCTGTCTACGTGTAATTGCTGGGGAGGTTTGGGATAACTTTCACCATTCATCAACCTAAATATATACAACCTTTCCAAGGGGAATGTTATTTAAATATCTAAACCTGTATACTTAATGTTGCCTATGCTCCTAATTAGTTTTTTTATTGTTTTTTTTTTTTTTTTTATATATATATGTGTCTTTTTGCTGTTTGAATAACTGTGTAATGTATTTTGTATTTCTATAAAGAAAAAAAAAAAGTTTATTTTATAAGTTAGAGGGTAGTGAGCATAGATGGAAAAAAACACTTCCTGCATTTATTTTAGTTATACATATATATAGCAATATTTTCATAGCTTTATGTACATTGCTCATAAGTAATATTAAGAGTAGCCATGTAATCAAGGCTATAGTTATTAGTTTTAACTAATGTACATTGATAATTGTAAGTATGGAGTTGAAATTAAAAACGTTATGTTACATTATGGTTGATTATATATTACTATAGTCTTTACCAGCAAACAATAGCAATATTTCCAATCTATAAAATATTTAAATATTTATTTATATTTCTTTTATCTTCGGCATTTTATGACAACTTGGTAAAGAAAACTGTTTTCCAGTCATTATGCAGAAGACAGTTGCAGGAAATAAGTTTTGTTCGGGTAAGGATCAGTGACTTACATAACTCAGTTTCATGTTAGGATTACATCACACCTTGTAACCTTGTCTGACCCGTGCATTAACATTTCTTCACTATTACAGTAAGTGCAAAACAACATTAACAGCAGAGTAGATGTGACATAGCACTTACTGAGTGATAAAAAAAATTGAGTTAAAGAAGTTAAGATTCTGGACTTTTGATGATAACACATTCAATCTTTTCTGGTAAAAATTGTTTATTGTTTCTGGAAATATTTCTATATTTCTTACTACTTCAGCCTGTACTACAAATACCTAAAAAATAGATTTTAGACAAGGTATAAAACAAGTTGTAAAAATAACTTTTTAGCTTTAATAAGGAAATTAAAGAACAAAACACAAAATGTATGTTGCATTATTAAAGCTTTGAATATTTTCTATATATAATGAAAGTTTACTGGAGGAAAATGATCACGTGGATCTCAGAGGTAGTGAGGATGAGAATCCCTTGTAATCCTCAACTCATTATTTTACATCTGGATTTAACTGATTAGTTTCCTCAGTGTAGATTTTTAGTGTCACATATTTTGTTGATTATTAAATGGTTATTAGTAAGGTATTGGAAATCTAATCAACTTCCCACCATACATGAAATTGTGAGATATGTGAAAAGGAACAGAGAATATGATCAAATGAAATTAAAAAGGAGAGAAAATACAAAAGTTCTGATATCAAATTGGTGCATTTGGGATGCTTATGTGGGGAATCAAGGCAAAAGAAAATAATAATAAAAGAAGAAAAAAAAAAAGACAAGATATAAAACAAGCTGTAAAAATAACCTTTTAGCTTTAATAAGGGAATTAAAGAATAAAACAAAAAATGTATGTTGCATTATTAAAGCTTTTAATATTTTCTATAGGGGATAAAGTAGACAATACAAAAAAAAAGGAAATTTTCTTCTATTATTTTTATTATGATTGTATGTACTACATTCAAACACTTGCAACACCGTAGAACACTTAAAAATATGAGTTTGTTAATAAATATGGACCAATAAAAATAATTAGGAAAACAAGTTTAGAAAAATGCTAATACAACGTAAGGGCTATGTGCTTCAAATTTGCCCTACTTACATTGCTATTAAATTAGAAAGTGCTGCGAGCTACGAGCGAGAGAGGCTATCTCGTAAATCAGTTCATGGCCGTCAGGGTTGTGTGCTCGATCGCGAACAATTAAGCAATCTCGTAATTACAGGTTCAGATTAAGCCAATGTAAAAAAAGAGATTGTTAGCGCTATGTCACTGAAAAAGGGGAGGGTAGATTTCGAAGTCCTACATGCTTTAATTACAGTTTGCGATCAGTCCCATAGGCCAGATATAATGCAATATTAATAAAGCAGTAAATATGATATTCTATTACATGCAAGTTACAGTATATGCCGTAACACATTGATTGCAGGGATCGATATAACACAAAATATAATCATGAAATAAAGTATTTTTCTGGGTCAATTTGCAGGCTTAAGAATGTTGTACCATTAATTCTAAGACATCACTTTCCCTTATAATAAATGTACAGTAGAGTAATTTTATTCACATTACAAATGCTACGTATTGTACTTTAACCCCCTTGCGGGTGCTCTAGAGCACATGTTGGTCTTTGGGCTCCATTTGCGTGTTACGTGCTTGCATGACAGTTCAAAGGATTTACATGCGAGTTCAACCTTGCTCAGCAAGTAGCCTATTATCGACCGTCCTGCATGTTACCACGCAAAGTCCGCTTCGAGCAACGTTACTAGGCATTTTATCAGGCAAAAAGCCCTATGATGACAGTTACGATCTATGTTTTAACAAGTAGTCCCAATTTAATAGGGCTTTTAGTTCTTACTCTAGAAGCATTGCTTGAAATAATCAGTATGTAAAATAATGCACTGTACTAATGATTATGTTATTGCTCAGAGAAACACATAAAATATATTTCAAAATGTTAAGCAGAGTTAATAGATAAAATATGATATATGTTTCTTAGTTTCCTATTATATACAAAATCTTGCCCATTTATTTAAATTCATATACATTTAACCAATACTTTCTCCAACCCTTCATATACTAAATTTTGGATGAATAATGATCCTCCAACTAAAATACTATAATAATAATAATAATTTTAGATTCATATATATTGATGTATGATTATTCATAATTCACAACTAGCAAACAGATAAAACATTCTTTATTGTTCTTCTTTGAAATATTTTAGGGGTATCTATTAAGTTTTAAGTAGTTTTGAATGGAGAGGTTTTGCAAGAACATTTAATTTCTTACTTTAGTACAAATGACCCACTGATTTTAAGGCACCACTATAATAAGATTAGTTTCTGTATGTTTTTTTCAATAACTAAACTTCATAATCTGCAAAACAAAGTGGGTTGTTTCTTGTACCTTCTGCCTTAACATGGTGGGGTAACTTACGATTTATGAAAGCCATTTATACCTGGCTCAGAGTGACTTTGTGAATGGGGTGTGTTATGGGCAAGCACCCTGCATCTACCGTTAACATCTAGCTTATTTAAATTTACTAAATCCTAACCACTAAAGGGTCTGCCCCCCTGTTATTCATTCACACAGTGTCCCTGTAGTTCTAGATCTACTAACCAATCACATATTGTCTCTCAGCAGCCTTTCAAAACAATCTGTAAGTGAAAAGTACATCTAGTACCAATAGCAACACGTTTGCTTAAGGTGCTGAGGGCACACCTTTGTAGGGACTATTTGGAAGGTTTCAGTGAATAAAAAGGAGCTTTTAAGCAATTCTTAATAAAATGATGTTTAGATATGAAAACAATTACCGAGGTAGTTTATTTATATATTAAAATCAGGGAACCTTCCATATCCCTTTAATGCTAGGTGCCATTTGGGTCTTTAAGGAGAGCTTATATTATGTTGTGTTAAATCCTAAAAAAACACATTGCCTGTTTTCCGTTGCAGTTATTTAAAATGTATATTTTAAATTCATGAACCTTTAATATATTTGAAAGAAAATTAACTGACAAGATGCAGCATATTAAAAATGTGTCTATATGTTATAATCTTGTAAAAATTGTTGTTTTAATTGCATATTACACACAATGCAAATTATTATACCAGTTTATTTGTGAACATGTGTGCTGCAATATTTACTCAAGATCATTAAACTCTAATATAAACAATGTATGGTTCTACTTTGAAACTCAATGCAAAACATTGTTTTTTACATACCGTATTGGTCCGAATATAAGCCACACCTTTTTTCTGATTTTGGTGCTTGCGAGTTATAGGTGCAGCTTATATTCGCGACCGTGAAAAAATGACAGCCGATTTGCGAGATTTGAAAAATATGGATTGGATGAATCTAATGTGCGACGTTGGGTTGCCTCAGAGGAGAAATTGAAAAATTCCGTTTCCACAAGAAAATCTTTCAGGGGACCAAAACATGGCAAATATCCAGAACTTGAAGGTGGGGTTTATTCCTACATTCAAGATATGAGAAAAGATGGGATGCCAATTTCACGTGAAGTAATCCAGCTGAAAGCCTTAGAACTTGCAAAGACCTTAAAAATAAATAAGAGGGAATTTTGTGCAAGCATTGGTTGGTGCCGTCGTTTTATGCGGAGAAAGGGTCTCGCTCTTCGACGAAGCACTTCATTGGCACAGAAACTGCCGGCAGATTTTGAGGAGAAACTGACTAGTTACCAGTGGTATGTCATCCAATTGCGTCAGCGTCACTCATACCCATTAGACCAGATGGGCAATGCTGACGAGACCCCCGTATTTTTTGACATGCCAAGCAATACAACAGTAGACCAGAAAGGGGCAAAAAGTGTCATTTTAAGAACAACTGCCAATGAAAAACTCAGAATAACGGTGATGTTAACTGTCACTGCTGATGGAGGAAAGTTACCCCCCTATGTTATTCTGAAGCAAAAAACTTTGCCCAAAGAAAGCATTCCTGATGGCTTAATGATTAGTTGCCAGGAAAAAGGCTGGATGACAACTGAACTGATGGTTGACTGGTTGTCTGTAGTTTGGAACTGCAGACTTGGAGCACTGCTCACTAAGAGAGCCATGCTAGTATTGGATGCTTTTAAGGGTCATCTCACTCCTGAAGTGAAGAATAAAGTTGCTGCACAGTAGACACACCTTGTTGTTATACCTGGTGGCATGACTTCAACACTACAAGTGCTTGAGGTCATTGTGAACAAGCTGTTCAAAGACAACCTTCGCAAGCAGTATTCAGATTGGCTTCGGGAGGGGGATCATGCTCTTACACCATCTGGCAAGATTAAGAAGCCGTCAGTGACACTCCTGTGCCAATGGATTATAAATTCATGGTCAAGTATTTCATCTAACTCCATCATCAGGGGGTTCAAAAAATGCTGCATGTCCAATGCATTGGATGGTAACGAGGACATCTTGCTATGGGAGGAGAGTGAAGAAAACAGTGACATTGACCAATACAGTATTTCTGTAACTGTTTAGTAAATTACCTCACTGCCACCATTATAAATTCATTATTACAAGTTGAATTAGCATTTTATATGCTGATTTTATGAAAAATAATTGTAGTTCATGCAAAACATCAGTACCGTATAGGATTTAATGTTTGAATTATACTTTGTGCTTTAAATAGAGACCACTATAAAAAGAGGATCAATTGGGTACCACAGCAGGCTTTTATGTGCACATCAAGAGGACACAGAAATAACTACAAAGTTACAGGAAATACACCTAATTGTATATGAAAGGAAAGGGTTAATGAGAGTAAAGTTTGCGTTTTTACCAAATCACACGTGGCCAATGGTTTAGTACAACATAAATACTGTGGAATAACTGAAAAAATAATATCGTCATTATTATTATTAACTTTTATTTGTATTGCGCCAACATATTCCGTAGGTCTAAACAGGGGATAAGAACAAGGAAAATGCATTAACAAACTTTAGAAAACGGAGAGCCATCATTAAAATTTGAAAGAACAAAGTAGCTTAAAGGACTGCAGTATTTTGGGGAAACCATTACCCAACAGCCTTAGCAGCTATGTAAGCAGAGAGCATCAAAACATTTTTAGAGAAAATCTTACTTTTAAGACTTTGCTTGTATCATGGGTGTTACCATCTTGGACCTCCAGTTTGTCATTGGAGGTGGGGGTCATCCTACTGACATTTTATCTGCTAATGAATTCTATTCTCAACAGCCTCTCAGCAGAATGAATTTAACAGTTCATCCCATTCTTGCTAAATGGTAAGTTCTGTTAGGAACACAAATACAATGTCTTCTGCCTTTAAAGCAACATTAATATAACAGTTAAACAGACAGATGGATGTCTATCTTTTCATTGCTATTCTGTTATTTTTAATTAAAATCTAATTTCATTTTACCTTTGATTACTACTTTTCTACTGGGAATTCTTAATTTCATATATATTTCGTTATTACAAACAGATTCACCATGAGATAGCTCAGCAATCAATGCATCAATATAATGTTAGGTGCAAAGCACTGCTTTTGGTATAATCAGTGCATAGTCGTATATAAGATTTTTGCAGGCACTGATTTATTCTCTCAACATAATAGTTTCGTCTTTGCATCAAAAATATCTACACTAGCATACAGTATATCATGTGATTATATATATATATATATATATATATATATATATATATATATATATATATATATAAATATATATATATACATATATAGACCCACAATATTATTTGCTTTGACTATTTATAGACCAAAGAGCATTGAAGTAGTTTAAAATATTTAGGTAAAATGATTTTACTAAGGTTTTACAATTTAACATTTTATTGATCATACAGTGAACAAAACCTCTTGTTTCCTAACCCTTGGTGTTGTGCAAAATGTTGAATTTGGATACCTCATATCACTGATTTCTATATCAAGTTAATTTATCCCTCTTTAGAACTAAATCTGGTAGCCAAGAAATTCTATAAGCAAAAATAAAATGACAGTTGTTGTGGGTAGAAAGATGACTGAAAAAAATGTATAGTACATAAAAAAAAAAACATTTTCTTTAACTGTTAATGCGTTTTTTATTACTTATGTGTGGTTGAAGACATGTTACTTTAAATAAACAGAGCATTTAAATGTGGTGCCCCTATAAAATTGTTCTTTACTGACTGTAAAGTCAATAAAACATATATACAGGATTCTACAGAATGGAGAAGAGAGGCACAGAAAAGCCACTGGACATGTTATGAAAGCGTTTATTAAATTGTTTTTATCTTAGCATCATTTACTTGTGTCCAACTCTACATGACCTCATCGACCGTAACACACCAGGCACATCTTTATGTCCATGGTCATGCTGATCCACTTGGTTTTCATGGCACAGATACTATAGTGTGTTGCCAGTTCCTTCTCCAGTGGGCGGCATACAGCTCCTGGTATTGCAAAGTGGTCTTCCATCCAAGTACTGACCATGCCCAACCCTGCTTGGCTTCAGAATGGTGTGACCTCTTGATTGGTTCCGTGACTTGAATCTAACCATGGTCGTAGCAGTGAAAACATTGAATCCTAACCACTGGATCACCAGAGAACCCTTGTTTGTTATTAGAATTACCCATTGTACGTTTTTTTTTAAAATACACTCACATTTAATGAACTTGTGACGAATGAGGAGCCAGACTCCTCTGAGGAAGTACCTTAGTAGCCTCCTATTTAAACTTGATTGCAGAGAACTCAAAGTAACGACTTGATGGATGACCACCCCATTGATTTTTTTTCACAGGAACAGCTCACAAATCTCAATGAAGGTGGGGATAGAAAGTATCACAGGAAAAGGAAAACAGCAATTAGGAGCATATTTGAATCTGTTCCATCTGAGGTCATAAAAGTTATATGGA
This sequence comes from Discoglossus pictus, assembly GCA_027410445.1. Classification (NCBI taxonomy): domain Eukaryota; kingdom Metazoa; phylum Chordata; class Amphibia; order Anura; family Alytidae; genus Discoglossus; species Discoglossus pictus. Next base: position 162,691,241 of record CM050169.1, read on the forward strand.
AGTTCTCCTGTTTTTAACTTTTTCTGATCTAGCACATACTGCTCACATTGCAAACATATATTACATTGAGTCATTCTATACACATACAGATTTATTTTATTTAGAAAAAAACAAAACACCTGCAGCCTTATTAAATTGTGATTCTGCCAATTCTAAAGGGCTCTATATAAGCACATAGGATATTTTTAGTACAGAAGTTGTTAGTTAGTGAAGACCTTGCTTTTGGATAGAAGGTCACTAACTAAATATTTCTGTAAAAAAATATGCTATGTGCTTATATAGAGCCATTTTAGAATTGGCCAAATCACAATTTAATAAGGCTGCTGGTACCTACCAATAGAAACACTGCATTCAGGTATGTTTTTTTATCCCTATACAAAAATTCCAACCAGTAGCAGCACAATGCATAGATCCGGGGCAGCACTGTTGAATTGCATCATCCAAAAAAGGAGAGAAAGGTGTGTTTTTGGGAACAAAGACAAACCCCATGATGCTTTGCTGCAGAGACTGATGTGCCTGACTCTGATTAGCCATAACGAATTATGAATCTTATTCTAATTTAGCTTGGATTTTCACGGGCATTCATTTTCAAAATCTACAGCCAAAAAACTGAAGAAATTTTGCAAACAATAGGGTAAGTTTATTCATCTTAATTTTGGATCTTTTAATGCAAAAAAAATACAGATTCTCCTCTCTTAAATGCATTCATAATCCATGAAACTTCCATATAACTTTAAATGTGAATTTATTGTTTTATTTTTATTGAATGGTGGATAATAATACACCATGTCCTGATATATCCTGTGGCTTTTGTGTGCCTCTTTACTCCAGTCTGTAGAATCCTGTAAGAAAACCTCAGAAGAAAAGTGGACAGCCTTCCAGAAAGAAGCAGCACCCACAAAATAAAATTAGAGGGTAAAGCTGAATATATTCACAAAGGAAAGACTCGTGGTTAATCATTAAAAAGTTAATTTAACAAAGAATTGGACATGGGATAAAAAAATAAATATTTAATTATTTTACCTTTAATATATTTAAATAATAATCACTATAATGGAAAACACTGTATGCATCCTTTTTTGTTCAATAAAAATGTGTCCTATCAAAATAGAAATGCCACCTCTAATAAGGTGTGTGTGTATGTTGTCAATAAAATGGGTTAAGTGATATTGTACGTGAAATAATATGTTTGGGAAGCACAGTAACCAATATGTCAGTTGTCTTATGGGGTGATCTATGAGAAAAGAGAAATACTTGATATAAGGAAAAATAATAGAAGAAGATTCAAAAGAGCTTGTAGGTGGTTTCACAGCAGATGTCCAATACTGTTGCTAGGCAACTGTATATAATATCATAACCACTATGTGGTTCAATGAATGCAAAAATGAGTAGCAAAGTAGCAAAAAAACATAAATGTAGCAATCATGCTTTAATTTGAAAAAAAAAACAGCTATCAGTTATATCACAGTACAGAAATGGAGGCAATTCATTACATAAACATTAAATAAAAAATTGTGGCAGCACACCCATACTGTTCCAAGAAATAATTACAGTAGTAGTCCATACCGAGTAATATGTTGTTACTTATCTGTAATCAATAAGAAAACATATACAGAAAATTAAAGGAAAAAATACATTAAACCAGCAGTGAAGCCAGTGAAAAATAATTTGGACCCGCCTTGCAACTTCTGTAAAAGCAAGGTGCCTGTAGGAGTCAATAAAGAAGACAGATGATATATGTAGGTGATCAGACCACCCCTCGGGTGATCAGTTCACCTTTCTACAAAAACAATTGTGCTTTACTCCAGATAACAATGGATCCCTAAACTGTCATGGAATCTGCACCATATTGATCTCTGCCACTGTAGTACACATGAATTAAAATTGCATTAAAATAGATAAAAGGGTGGCAATTCTTATGTTCAGTTGGGCTTGATAAGAACCTAGTTGAAACCTACCCAGTAGGACCGTCTAGTTCTTTGTGAATCCCTGAGAGCAGGAACAGAAACAACCCAGCTTACTGCCACCAAAGTGTCCAGCAATCCACAAGAACCAATAGCCATCCTGAAAATATTACTGGCTGTAACACGGTCCAATGCAATTCCAGCAGCAATAATCCCAGAAATATTGATTATAATATCCATCAGAATAAAACACACACCTCAAATTATTTGTTTTTAAACTAACCACTATTTATTGATGCATTGCGCATTTATACACAAGCCAGTCCTTTCATGTGAGGAGACCTATCCATTAGTGATGTCACCACTTCCTACTCACCCCCTCAGTCTGGGAACTTACCATCCAGGCCAATTGGCCCTTTGATCCTGGCAATACAAGGCGTATCTGATCAGATCAGGGGTGTAGACATTAAGTCTCTGATGTATGGGTCCCTCCATATTTCCAGCAAGTTTCCCCATTCACACCTAAGTGTCCACTGTCCCCTGGTGCCTACAGAGTCTTTTTCCCACTGCACTGGATCCCCTACAACCAATAATATTATAACCAGTGACTCCTTTGCCCAGGGACCCTGGTAATACACTTTATTGAACTTCCGGAGGAATATGCAGCATTTCAATACCAAACATGCCAGGATTTCCTTTCTACATCAATAAATGAACATAACACTACAATACTTCCTGTCTATTAAGGCAACACTACCTGTATAATACACATACACTGATTGCCCTGTGTATAATACACACACACACACATACAATAACTCTGATCACCCCCCTGCCACAGGGTACACAATAAGAAAGTAGCTGTCACAAGTCAAGTATTCAGGCTGTAAGGATATGGTCGGGGGAGAAAGGAAAGAAAGAATAGCAAAAGTCCATGTTAATACAGGCCCGCCCCATAGTTCAGTAGTCCCACAAAGTCTTAGGACCCCCCTGGACATCACAGTGAAAATGTTGTAGATGCTAAAGGTCTAAATAATACAATATTTTATGATTACCAGTAGACACCTTGTGTTGGAATTCAAAGAAAACGTAGCATTATTACATAAGGATTTTAACAAGTAGTGGAGTTATATAACTCCTATTATTAATTAGAATTACAAAATACACATATAAGTAGATATATAACAAGGATTAAAGAATAGAACACTAGCAAAATGTAACATTGTCAGATGTCTTCCAATCTTATTGTATTATTATTCTAATCTAATATTATATCCCTATTATATATTTCTGTTATATCTAATACCAACATATATATATATATATATATATATATATATATATATATATATACATATGCAACATTTCCAATTTGATATATTTTGTGTTTCTCATTGAAATAGGATTCTTAATGTTTTTGGTTTTTTGTAATAGACATTACCTAAGAAAAATTCCTTAGCTAATTGGTAAGGTCATAAAAAAGGTCTATGCTTTCCTGAAAAGATAAGAGTCTAATGAGCAGGACACCTTAAATATTCACATTCATAAATGTATCTATGGTATATAACACATGACAGTTTTACATTGAAATGTCAAAATCCAAGAAGATATCAGTTTTATTTGCGACCTATAAGGTCAGAGTTTATTAGCTCATTAAAAATAATTGCTGTTGTAATTTGATGATACAGGGGCGCCATCTAATGTTAAGATATTAAGTGATATTGATTCTATGTAATAAGAATATATAATTGTCTTATTTGTTAACTATTTCTGACATCATCATGGTTGCCAAATATGTAAACTAATCTGAATACCTGAAAAGCAAATTAAGTTTTGGGGTATAATTAGGAGAGGGAAAAATACATTAGGGCTCTAACAGGGAACATCTATAATCTAACATCTGACATTGAGAAGATATCACAGACTCCTGGACAAACTCCATTAGAGAGACACAGACACACCCCAGGGAGAAACTTTAGTAAACTCCTAGAAAGAACATACTAACATATACTATTGAGATTTTGAGATTTTCACAAAACACATAGCTAATTCAAACAATTGTTTATATGATCTTGTTATATTAAAATATACTGAATTATTATCTTTATTCATCTATAATAAATATCTTTTCACATAATACAGTTCTGGTTAATTCATGAAGCCAAAGTTTATATATATATATATATATATATATATATATATATATATATATATATATATATCATGTATTAAGAATTCAAAATTAGTTGAAATTGGTAAAAATATATAAAATAAGTAATTTTTATTTAAAATGAATAAAGATTATTGATATTAACAATATCACCATATTAATTGGAAAAAAACCCTACAACATTAACAATCTATTACAAATGTATTACCTAAATATTAAACACAAAAAGCAATGCATGCCCATCTAAGAAAGTACAATAATCACAGTAGTAGCCCCTGGTATGGAAATTTTTGTTACTTATGTGTAATAAATATGAAAAAATTGAAATAGAAAATGAAAGAAAAACTCAATAACTTACTTGTGATTTATCAGTGAAGTTCCTTTCACCACTTTGAAGTGTTGTATAGAGAAAGAAAATGACAAACCGTAGTGATTCTTGACTGAAACATTAAATGTCATAACAACGTTTCTTTCAAATAAAATATACATGTTATCATACATAGCTTTACATATGATATGAAAATTGACTTCAGTATGAAATGAGTGATGACATCACATAACAATATAAGGCATCTGCGTCTTCTGATTGGCTGCAGTCTGATTGACAGTGACAACAGCCAATCAGAAGGGTCAGATGCATTCAGCCAATCACTCCGTGGGGATGTATCCCATTGTGATTGGCTGAAAGCAATAGTGCCTTCTGATCGGTTTACAAAAGATTGACAGTTCCTTTAACCAATCAGAATGGGATATAGGGGTGTATCCCATCCTGATTGGCTCACACCTTGGCACCTTCTGATTGGCTGAAATGTGATTGACAGACTTTTCAGCCAGTTGGAAGGCGACATTGCCAATTTCCTACCGGCAGAGGTTCTGGAAACCTCATAAGCGGCTGGATGCTCCGCGTGTACGGAGCTCCGTTAGATTTAGTTTTCAATTTATATTGTTTATATTTTATTTATTTATTATGTTTGAGATGTATGTGTGACTAATGTGATGTATCTTTTTTCCAGAGGCTGAGCCGGAGAACAGAAGAAGATGGACAGGAACATGCTGGAAAGGTAAATTGAATACTGTATTTGTAATGTTTATTAATTCTATGTAATGTTTATTTTTCTAATATTCTGATGTTTCTTTTTCTCCTAGGGGGTGCGATCAGAAGGGACATCTGCAAAGGTATGTGGTTCAGATTTTGGGTGAGATATAGATAGGGGGTGATGTGTAGATTGGGGGTTAGGTATAGATAGAGGGAAATGTATTGTAGTTAGGTGTTTATTTATAATGTATTTATGACTGTAATGTTATGTGTACTTGTGTATGTCTTTTCCTTTGCAGGTGTGTAATGTTTTTTTTTTTTTTTTTTTATGTAGTGAGTGGGTTGTGATGTTTTGTTTTGTAGTGAGGGGGGATTTGTAATGTTTTTTTTTATTTTTTTGTAGTGGGGGGTTTATAATGTACTTTGTTATTTTGTGTACCTCAGGTTTTTTTATTTTGTGTACTTTAGGTTTTTTATCTAATTAGTAGGGTGGGGGGTTTAATAGGGGGTTGGTAGGTAGTGTTAGGTAGGTAGGGGTTAATAGGTTAGGGGAGAGGGGGGTAGTTTAGATTTAGTGGTTTATTTGGGGGGAATAGTGTAGTGTTTGTACTTAGTGTCATGAGGGTCCTGGAGGACCCTCATGGCACTTATGGGGTTAATTATGGGCTTATAATTGTCCTATGAGGGTCTTCATAGACCCTTATGGGACTGATTGGGTTAACTAGAGGCTTACGGGGGTCTGTATAGACCCCAATAAGGGATGAGGTAAGAAGGAGGCTTACAGGGCTCTGTATAGACCATCATAAGTGATAGGATTAAATAGTGCTAGATGGGGTTAAATAGGCCCAGTTAGGGTTATTAGGGTTCAGATAGGGTTAGATGGGTTAATGGGGTATAATTAGGGTTAATAGTTTAGTGTAGTGCTTAGACTTTGTCATGAGGATCCTGGAGGACCCCCGTGGCACTTGTAGGGTTAACCTAGGGGAAAATAGTGTCCTATAGGCATCTATATAGACCTCTATTGGACTGAGGGGGGTAATAATAGGGTTAATTAAGGGATTATGGGAGTCTATATTGACCCCCATGAGTGACAGGGTTAACTAAGCGATTATGGGAGTCCGTATTGACCCCCATGAGTGACAGGGTTAATTAAGGGCTTATGGGGGTCTGTATTGATCCCCCATGAGTGACAGGGTTAATTAAGGCTTATGGGGGTCTGTATTGACCCCCATTAGTGATGGGGTTAATTTTAGTTGCCAGGGATAAAAAAATTTAGCGCAGGTCCTTTCAGGACCTTGGAATAGGATGTTGGGTGTGTGTCCCCAACTTAGACATAGCGCAGGGTAGGTGTGTCAGTAAGATGATCCATGTATTTGTAGTAGGTTCTTCTGGGTAGTCCTACTGGATGTTCATTCTTACCCTGACTGGAGGTCGTCCGGACTAGGATGTCAGGTTTGGTGATTCCCTGTTTCAGAGTTAGGCAATGCTTTGGCTTCTATTGTTGTGAACTGCGATCTGCATCTTTTCTTGGGGCTCTGTTCAGTGCCTGAGAAAAAGAGAAATGCAAAGGTGGAGTGGAAAAAGTGCACAATCCCTTCAGTAGTCCCAATGTTATGGGATAATGTTGGTCTCTCTTATGTAGAAATATTATTTCTATATACACTGTACTTATGGCGGACAGATACTATGTATCTAACAATTGGCGGGTTGCTATTCAGATCTGTTCTCACAGTGCAAAAATCCCGGTAGCAGTGAGGTAGAATAGTACTGTGGATATGGCCACCTGTTGATGTTACGGTTTTGCTGTAATGATAGTGTCTAAACAGCCATTGATCCTTCAATCGCACCCCATATCACTGAGATGGAAACCAGGGTTGATAAAAAGTTTTTTTTCGTAGAATGCTGCATATTAAATATACACAATAGTCCGTTTTTGGTGTATGTCATACACAACGGTTAAAACAAAGAAAAAATACAAAGTAAAAATAAAATCTAAAAGATTTAAAACCTATAAAAACTTTGGTAGGTTGGTGCACAAAAATGATGTCTCCACTTTTTTTGAGGTGTTGGAGATGATATTTATGTGTAAATACACTTCATCAAACCCGTTTTGTTGTTTTGCTGATGGCTTCCTCAGTGATAATGATATAAATGTTGGTATTGGTAGTACCCTGAAGACTGTGCCTTGTTCTCCTGGGTGTTCCTTTGATAGTATATACTATCAAGGGAACACCCTGGAGAACAAGGCACAGTCTTCAAGGTACTACCAATACCAACATTAATATCAACATTTATTATTTATATTAACATTTGTGCATGACATACACCAAAAAGGGACAACTGTGTATATTTTATATGCGGCATTCTATGAATAAAACCTGTTTATCAACCCTGGTTTCCATTTCATTGATTTGGTGTGCGATTGAAGGATCCATGGCTGTTCAGACACTATCATTACAGCAAAACTGCAACATCAACAGGTGGCCATATCCACAGTACTAGTCTACCTCACTGCCACCGAGATTTTTGCACTGTGAGAACAGATCTGAATGGAAACCCGCCAATTGTCCGCCATAAGTACAGTGTATATATAAATAACATTTCTACATAAGAGAGACCAAGATTAAGAGCTTCAGACCAAACATTATCCCATAACATTGGGACTACTGAAGGGATTGTGCGCTTTTTCCACTCCACCTTTGCCTTTCAGGACCTTTACGGTCCTTTAAGGACCCACGCGGCGGGAAATTTGAAATTGGAAATGCAGCGGGGTCACGACCGATGCCGATCAGAGACCCCCACTGCAAAGGTGTAATGTGGGCGGGCTGCGGGAGTCCCTATGGACCCCTGCAACAAGGGGTTAACGTGGGGACACTTTGGGGGTCCTGATGGGGACCCCCAGCATAGAAGGGGGTTAATTTTAGGTGCCGTGGCCTGGGATTGGCTAATAGTGTGTTGCGGATCCTTTAAGGAGCTGCGGTGGGTAATTTTAATGTTTTAAATGCAGCAGGGGCTTGATCCCTGCTGCAAGGGGTTAATGTGGGGGGGCTGCGGGGGTTCCTATGCCCAGCATAGAGGGAGTTGGAGTGCCCCGCACAGCAGGGCTTATATGTAGGACTGCCGCGGAGGTCCCGTTCTGGACCCCCAGGCAATTGATAAGGTGGGGGAGCCTGTGAGATCATTTCGCAGGCTGTCACTTCTCATGTAGATTTTCTCCGTGTTGACAAGGACGGCCATGCTGCGTAGCTCACACGTTGCTCGTAGCAGGGCTAATTTAATAGCGTTGTAACTTTTCAAACTTTGCAGCACGTAGGGTTTAAGTAGAAACCTCGTATATACGAAGCTGGAATTTAATAAGGCTGTTAATCAGTGTAGCTAATGTGAGGTCAATATGAAGGTTATTTTTATCGCACTATTATTATTATCACACTATTTGTAGTTATTGTTTTGTCATTCAGTTGTTTACGACTCTCTGTGACTCTGTGGACCTCAGAACAACAGGCACATCTGCCAGCTACTGCCCCACTGAGCTCCATCAAGCTCATGTTTATTGTTTCATTGGTCATATCTATCTATCTCTGACACCCCCTTCTTTGTGTGCCTGCAATATTTCTCAGTGTCAAAGTCTTCTCTAAAGAATCCTGTCTTTTCATGATTTGGTCAAAATATTTAAGCTTCAGCTTTATGATCATGTCTTCCAGTGAACAGTTTGGCTTTATTTACTTAAATATTGATTTATTGGATCTTCTTACAGTCCAAGGGACACTAAAAAGTTTTCTCCAGCACCAAAATTCAAAGGAGTCAATTCTACAGTGCTCATCCTTCTTTATGGTCCAGTTCTTACATACATATACAGTATTTCCACTGGACATGCTATACTTCTAACTATGTAGACATTTGTTGATAATGTAATACCTTTAAAAAAAATTATTTCATGGCTGCAGTCACCATCTGAAGAGATCTTGGATCCCAGGAAGGTAAAACCTGTCACTGCCTCCACTTCTTCCCGCATCACATCACCCCATCATTTTTACAGAGTGAGACCCATCGGTGTTCCATTTTACCTGCCTCCCCTCATAGTCCCCTCATAGTCAGGCACCTCAGTCAGCCAAGGCACTGTCTCCCCACTGTTTCCCCTCTCCAAGTGCACCCCGAGCCCAGAGCAAAGGCAGAGCTGTCATGTGAGTGAAGCTGGGATGGAGGGTGTCGCACTACGGTAAGGGTTGGCGTTGGCGCGCTTTTCCGTTGAGATTGCTGCTTTCCACGATCTTTTCAACATTGAGCAGCAGGCCAGCTTTTGCACGCTCTTCTTTTTCCCTCGTTAATAGGTCCTTTAGTTCCTCCCCACTTTCAGTGAGCAGAGTAGTATCATCCCAGTATCTGAGGTTGTTTATATATCTTCTAGCAATATTTATTCTAAGTTTGGATTAATCCAACCTGGCCTTACGCATGATGTACTCTGCGTATAAGATTAATAAATAAGGTGACAATATACAACCTTTTCACACCCCTGTCCCTATCTTGAACCATACAGTTGTTCCATGTTCAGTTCTGACCTTGGCTTCTTGGTCCACATACAGATTCCTCAGGAGGTGGATGAGATGATCTGACACTCCCATCTCTTTAAGAACTTGCCACATTTTTTTGCGATCCACACAGGAAAAGTCTTTTGATTAGTATAGGAAGCAGAAGTAAATGTTTTTCTACAATGCTCTTAATTTCTTTATTATCCAGTGGCCATTGGCAATGTGATCTTTTGTTCCTCTTCCTCTACGGAACCCGGCTTGCATATCTGGTAGTTCCTGAGCTTGTAAGTTCTTAAACATGGCATGTGAAATGAGTGCAAATGGTCGATAATTGGAGCACTCTTTGGCAGTGCCTTTTTGGGATTGGGATGCAGACTGATCTTTTCCAGTCTATAATTGCATTATTACTTCAGCATTCCGTTTTAGGAATTTCATTTTTCAGACTTTATAGTCTCTAAACGTAAAATGATTCTAGTGTACTGACCAGATATTATAGATTTAAAGATGTTATTCATTGTTGATTGTTATGTGCACACAAACTATACCAATAATTGTGAGGTATGTTTGGTTATTGTTGCCAACAGTCCAGGAATGTATGTTTTTTTTTACTTCAGGCTCTCTTTGATTGAGGCCAGGTACTTGACTGCATGGTATTCATTGTAGTCATGCATCTAAGATGTACCTTAGTGAACCTGAGTACATCAGCAGATGCTAAAGCACACCTTGAATGTTGGTGGCAATCGCAACCACTTTACCACTAATGTACTGGGCATTATGTCATATGTTAAGGTGTAACTATCACAAATTAATTGCCAAAATTGTGTATTTTTTTATTATTGCACATGAACACTGGTTTAAGATTTGCTTTGTACTCTTGGAAACATCTAAATTTATTGTTTTGATTATTTTTATTTTACACTTTGAAAAATATATTGCTGTGTTTAATGTACCCTTTTCTATATAATACTGTTATCAGCAACCTCTAAATTGCTTGTTGTGAGACTAAAATAGTATTTCTGTGTATATTTTAAGTTAGCAAATTGTCATGTGTCATACTGTGTTATCTTTATCGTTCGGGAATCATTAGTTAGCCACTATTGCTATTTCTCAAAACATGTTGGAGCACTCTTTATAGTAGTTATCATAGTATGACTATATGTTAATAGATATATGGCAGCACTTTTAAATAATTAGATTTATGAATGGGTGAGATCTTTTAGAATGAAAATCAATATATACAATTTCAAAAGTGTATGTGTGAATATATATATATATATATATATATATATATATATATATATAGTTGTGGAACATTGCCATGCTCATAACATTTGCGATGTTGGTAATGCACTTGCGGCCCTCGCAAAGTGAAGCGAGGCAAGCAGTGAACTGTGAGCCTCGCAAGGCAAGGCGAGCAGTTGAGGCACGCGGGATGCTGCCTAAAAATCGTAGCAGTTTGCCGCTGACCGCAAGGAACACAGTTTGCTAATTTAACAGCCAAACTTAGTTCAAGCACGTAACTCTAAAAACCTGAACAACAAGCAAAATAATTAAACAAAAAGAAAAACACACTCTCACACAGCACAGGGGTGAGCCAAGAAGCCCGGGAGTGAGGTTGCAAGCAAATTTGAGCCTTATTTGCCAATTTTTGTCAATCTAAAATTGGCTAAGCGAGGAAAGAAATGGAGGCCGAAAAAAATAGGAAACAGGATGAAAATGAGGCTCAGCAAAGCCAGGCACGCGGGACTAGGAAATATATGATGACAAAGACAGTAACGCACACGAACAACGCCAGGCACGTGGAACTAAATAAAACAAAAGGCATTCAGCGTGTAACACGCAAACATTCAGCAGACACACAGAGAAAGACACAGGGAAGGGACAGGGGAGAGATGGTGGAAAGAGACACATGGCATTCCCGAGCACAAAACTTGCAGGTTAATGAACCCTGAAATGAGCGGGAGGAAAGGCTTGCAATGAGCGGCGAAATTGCTCATCGTGTGGCTCATGATGAGCGCTGAAGGTGATCATTGCAAAGCAGGAAAGTTGAAGTACACCGGGGAGAGGCTCGCAATGAGCACCAAAGGTGCTCATTACGAGCCACACGATGAGCCCGGAAGGCACACATCGCGGGGCTCACGATGAGCGCCAAAGGTGTTCAGAGGAGCAAAAGCCTCATATTGTGTGGCAAACAGCATTGCCAGAATTACAATTTTATTCCTGACATTTTTGACGGGCAATTTCCTAGTATATATATAAATTTGTGGTTGGATCTCTCTCCCAACAGTCAAGTGCATTGAACCATTGCTCTCCAGCAATGGGAATGCCCTCACGGACATGTGGGAGAGGGTCCCCCCAGAAGCTTCCAGGGAAACAAGACAGACATAAATTTGTCACGCTTACTTTGGCATGAGGGGGTTCGGGACCCTCTCCTTGTGTAGCTGAGTTCTGGATGTGTCTGTGGGGGAAAGGAGAGTCTGCTGCTGCAAACAATAATCCAGCATAGGAACCTGGAATGTTATAACTATGAACCAAGGCAACCTAGATGTGGTCAGGAATGAGATGACAAGGTTAAACATTGATATCCTGGGAATTAGTGAACTTAGATGGACTGGAATGAGAAATTTCATGTGAGCCAAACGCCAGATCGTCTACTGTGGTCTAGAATCATGCAGAAGAAATGGAGTAGACCTCATAGTTAATCAAAGACTGACTAAAGCAGTGCTTTAAAACCCAATAAATGACAGAGTGATTTCAATTCAAATCCAAGGAAAGCCAATTAACATTACAGTGATTCAGGTCTATGCTCCAACCATGGATGCTGAAGAGGCTGAAGTTGACCAGTTCTACAAAGATATTCAACACATCATAGATACAACACCAAGAAAAGATGTTACTATCTTCATAGGAGATTAGAATGCTAAAGTTGGGAGTCAAAAGATACCTGGAATAACTGGCAATTTTGGAATTATGTCAACATAATTCTCTGGTTGTAGCAAACAGCCTCTTCCAACAGCCTCCGATACGACTCTACACATAGATAACATAGAAATTGATTATATACTTTGCAGCTAAAGATGGATGAAGTAAAAAGTAAGAAAGCAAACTAACTATCTGATGAGGCTTTCAAAGTAGCCCAGGAAAGAAGGAAAGTAAAAGGTAGTGGGCATAGGAAAAGATTTGTCCAACTGAATGCACAATTTCAGAGAATAGCAAGAAGAGACAAGAAGACATTTTACAATGAGCTTTGTTAAGAGATCGAAGAAGATAACAGAATAGGTAAATCAAGAGTTCTCTTCAAGAAAATCGAGGACCTCAAAAGGTACCTTTCATGCCAAAGTAAGCGTGATAAAAGACAAAAATGGTAGGGACTTAACAGAAGAAAAACAGATAGAGGTGGCAGAAGAGGTGGCAGGAATACAATGAAGATCTATACAGGAAGGATCTTAACAGCATTGATGACCTCAATAGTTTGTCCAATGAGCTGGAGCCAGACATCTTGGAGAGTGAAGTGAGATGGACCCTAGGATGTCTTGATGATTATAAGGCTGCAGGAGGTGATGGAATCCCAATTAAACTATTTCAAATTCTATAAGACGATTCTGTGAAAGTGTTGCTTACTTTATGTCAACACATTTGAAAACACAATGGCCAAAAGAAGGCAAAAGGTAAGTCTACATCCCAATCCCAAAAAATGCAGTGTCAAAGAGTGCTACAATTATTGAACAACTACACTTATTTCACATGCCAGCAAGGTAATGCTTAGGATTCTACAAGCTCGACTCCAACAATATATGGCCTGGGAACTACCAGATGTTCAAGCCGCGTTCCGCAGAGGAAGAGGCACAAGAGATCAAATTGCCAATGTCCACTGGATAAAAGAGAAAGTAAGAGAGTTCCAGAAAAATATTTACTTCTGCTTCCTAGACTATTCTAAAGCCTTTGACTGTGTGTATCACAACAAAATGTGGAAATATCTTAAAGAGATGGGAGTACCAGATCAAGTCATCCTCCTTCTGAAGAATCTGTAAACCAAGAAGCCACGGTCAGAGCCGAACATGGGACAACAGAATGGTTCAAGATCGGAAAAGAAGTGCAACAAGACGTGTTTATTCTCAACTTATTTATTCAACTTATATACAGAGTACATCATGCGTAAGGCCGGACTGGATGAATCCAAAGCCGGAATCAATATTGCTTGAAGAAATATCAACAATCTCAGATATGCTGATGATACTACTTTGACGGCTGAAAGTGAGGAGGAATTAAAGTTCCTATTGATGAGGATAAAAGAAGAGAATGCAAATGTTGGCCTGCTGCTCAACATTAAAAAGATGAAGATCGTGGCTAACAGCAATCTCAATTCCTGGCAAATAGACAGGGAAGAATTGAGTCAGAAAGAGATTTAATTTTCCCGGGATCAAAGATATCTGCAGATGGTGACTTTAATCATGAAATTAAAAATAGTTTGCTTCTAAAGAGGAAAGCTATGGCAAGCTTGGACAATATTATATACATACAGTGGATATAAAAAGTCTACACACTCCTGTTAAAATGTCAGGTTTCTGTGCTGTAAAAAAATTAGACAAAGATAAATAATTTCAGAACTTTTTCCACCTTTAATGACTTTATTGTGAGAAAAAAAAAGAAGAAAAATAATGTGGTTGCATAAGTCTGCACACCCTCTTAAAACTGGGGATGTACCTGTGTTCAGAATTAAGCAATCACAATCCAAATTGTGTAAAATAGGAGTCAGCATACAGCTGCCATCATTTAAAGTGCCTCTGATTAACCCAAAATAAAGTTCAGCTGCTCTAGTTGGTCTTTCCTCAAATTTTCTTAGTTGCATCCCACAGCAAAAGCCATGGTCCACAGAGAGCTTCCAAAGCATCAGAGGGATCTCATTGTTAAAAGGTATCAGTCAGGAGAAGGGTACAAAAGAATTTCCAAGGCATTAGATATACCATTGAACACAGTAAAGACAGTCATCATCAAGTGGAGAAAATATGGCACAACAGTGACATTACCAAAAACTGGAGCTCCCTCCAAAATTGATGAAAAGGCGAGAAGAAAACTGGTGTGGGAGGCTACCAAGAGGCCTACAGCAACAATCTCCCATATTCTTCATATGTCTGGGCTATGGGGTAGAGTGGCAAGATGAAAGCCTTTTCTTACAAAAAAAAAATCCAACCCAGGCTACATTTTGCAAAAACACATCTGAAGTCTCCCAAAAGCATGTGGGAAAAGGTGTTATGGTCTGATGAAACCAAGGTTGAACTTTTTGGCCATAATTCCAAAAGACATGTTTGGCGCAAAAACAACACTGCACATCACCAAAAGAACACCATACTCACAGTGAAGCATGGTGGTGGCTGCGTCATGCTTTGGGCTGTTTTTCTTCAGCTGGAACTGGGGCCTTAGTTAAGATAGAGGGAATTCTGAACAGTTCCAAGTACCAGTCAATATTGGCACAAAACCTTCAGGCTTCTGCTAGAAAGCTGAACATGAAGAACTTCATCTTTCAGCATTACAACGACCCAAAACATACATCCAAATCAACAAAGGAATGGCTTCATCAAAAGAAGATTAAAGTTTTGGAATGGCCCAGCAAGAGCACAGACCTGAATCCTATTGAAAATCTATGGGGTGATCTGAAAAGGGCTGTGCACAGGAGATGCCCTCGCAATCTGACAGTTTTTGCAAAGAAGAGTGGGCAAATCTTGCCAAGTCAAAATGTGCCATGCTGATAGACTCATACCCAAAAAGAGTGCTGTAATAAAATCAAAAGGTGCTTCAACAAAGTATTAGTTTAAGGGTGTGCATACTTATACAACCATATTATTTTATTTTTATACTTTTTCTTCCCTCTACCTAAAAGATTTCAGTTTGTTTTTCAATTGAGTTGTACAGTTTATAGGTCACATTAAAGGTGGAAAAAGTTCAGAAATGATATATATATATATATATATATATATATATATATTTATATATATACTAGTGACTTGAAAGGTTCTGCCCCCTCTGAGCGAGGCTCTGCCCCTTCTTGGACAAGCTAGTAAACAGTAACTATATTAAATTATCAACAAAGTTCAGCATAGTAAGAACTATAGTATTCCCAGTAGTAAGATACGGATGCGAGAGCTGGACCATAAAGAAGTCTGAGCGCTGTAGAATTGACAGCTTTGAATTGTGGTGTTGGCGAAAACTACTCAGAGTCCCTTGTACTGCAAGAAGATCCAATAAATCAGTACTTCAATAGATCAAGACAAACTGTTCACTAGAAGCTACGATCATGAGGCTGAAGGCAAATATTTTGGACTAATTATGAGACGGTAGGATTTCCTAGAAAAGACTGTGATGATGAGAAAGATTAGTGGCACAAGAAGAAGGGGACGACGAGGCGGAGATGGATAGATGAGGTCCCTGATGAAATTAACATGAAGTTGATGGACCTTAGAGCGGCAGTGACTGAGAAATGTATCTGCGTCCTTCTGTCCATAGCATCATGAACAGTCAGAGGTGACTGAATGATGAAACATCAATAGAATATGGCCCTATGTCTACCTTATAATATTTACCAACTTTGCTTATAAGTTGGTATGTTTTCTTTTTTTTTTTTTTTAAACAAATAGGGTTTTTGTGTTTTTCCTTTTACATTATATAGTATAACAGAGTGAAGCAAAGAATGCCCCTAGAGGTGGGTTTAATTAAAGAGGCTGGAAGATTTCTTCGGGGAAAGAAAGAGTTAACTCCGGGCAATGATCAGAGTCTAATTGAAGCCCAGCTGTGGATTGCCTTTAAGACCACAGCATAGAGATGGATGGGGTCTCTCTAACTTAGGATTGAGCCTAAGCAGTGTGTGAAATCTGCTCCTGTTGGTGAGTTGCTGTTAGCAGCAAAAAGCAAGCTACAGAAAGAAGCTTGCTGCCTGTTTCTGATTGCAGTCAGAAGACTGTTGTGTTCCAGAGAAAGCTATGTTCCAGAGAAAGCTGTGTTCCAGAGGAAGCTGTGTTCCAGAGAAAGCTATGTTCCAGAGAAAGCTGTGTTCCAGAGATTGTGAGTTAAGGATTAGATTTTCCTTACAGGAATCTGTGTAAAGTAACCACAGGGAGAAGGCAGCGGTCTAACTGCAAACTGGACAGAGTCTCTCAAAAGACTGTTTAAGGGTCCCTAGCGGTTGGAGTGACGGGCGGGCCGAATGCTCCACTTTTCTACTGAGGAAGATATATCCAAGAGAACTGTGTGTTTTGTCATACCTTTGGCTGATGTAAGCCATAATGTGGTGTACTTCTTGGACTTTTAATAAAAAAATTAAAAGAATACATTCACTTCTTGCTGTTAATCTAGAAGGTAGCAGGTCAAACTACCACAATAGTATGAAACTGGATATTTGTGCTTCTGCTTTGAAAACTAAAGATCTAAATTACAGATTGCATTATACCTGAAAATTCAAAAATATTTATACAAGATTACTGAATAAGCTGTGCCTTGTAGTGTTAATCACAATGAAGGCGGGGTGAAATCTACACTTATATATAATTATTGCTTAGCATTAATTAGTATATAGATGCATGAAACAGCTTTATGATTTAATTGGTGTCAACAAGCAGCTTGAACTTTAAAGAATACATAACACCATGCATGGGATTTTATGTTGTTTCTGGCTTTATATTACATGAATCACTTATTAAATGATAAAAGTGGCTATTCATGTTCCACCTCCTCAAAATGGATATGCTCCAGTCCAAAGCAATGATGAGCAATGATTGCAACCACCTCAACTGCTTTCTTCTTAGAGAAAGTATGCAGAAATTTGTATTTGGTGCTGCCAAATAATACCAGCTGCTGAAACCCACTATTTCCATTTGTAAAGCCTATTTATTTCCTCAAAAAATAACCATACAAATATACATCATTTAGTTGAATCTATCTTATGGTATTTGAGAGAAATCCCAGTATATATACTTTTACCACTCTCTTGCAGAATCCTTCATCGGTAAAAATATTAGCTTTCATAATAAACAAACACAACAGATGGACAGGTGTCATGACAAATAAGAGTGTATCATTACAGCTTCCACTTTAACAAAGTTGTCTCAAAGGTGGCGCTCAATGGTCACTTAATATACAGTGGTGGAGCTAGTGAATAGAGGGCCCTGGTGTAAAAATATTTTTGGACCCCCCCTTCCCCCCAAGGATGAGGGACAACATTTTATTGACCCTCTTGGGCCAATATTTATATATATATATATATATATATATATATATATTTTTTTTTTTTTTTTAAGAAGAGTGAGGTAGTGGTGAATGTCCAGTAATCCAGATGAATAATCAGAATATTGCAGTGAATAGTGATACCTTTTTTATTGGACAAACATATTCATAATAAAGCGACGAGCTTTCGAGAGATAATGCCTCTCTTCACTTGATAAAGAGAGGCATTATCTCTCGAAAGCTCGTTGCTTTATTATGAATACGTTCGTCCACTAAAAAAGGTATCACTAGCGACTTGCGAGGCTCTGCCCCCTCTGAGCACCTTCGGCGCTCATCGCGAGCCTTTGGCTCTCATTGCGAGTCCCCCCCCCATCTACTTTAAGGGCCATTGTAATGAAAGCCTTCAGCACTCATCGTGAACCCTGCAATGAGCCGCTTCGTCACTCATTGCAGGCCTCTGCAACCTGCCATTTTCATGCTTCGCATTGAGCACCTTCGGCGCTCATCACGGGCCTCTCCCCCCGTCTACTTTACGGGCCTTGCTGTTCATTGCAGGCGTCGTCCAACCTGAATGTTGGTGTTACTGGATTTGGCCTCGTTTTGATCCTGTTTTAGAAAATTTAAGTTTTCTCGGACGCCATTTTTTCCCTAGCTTAGCCAATTTTCTTCCTCCGAAAAATGGCAATTAGGGCTCAAATTAGCTTGCAACCTCACTCACAGGCTCCCTGGCTGTCCCCCTTAGTTGTGTGAGAGGTTTTTCTTTTTTGTTTTTTTTGCGGTTTTTCGAGTGACTTGCTTGATCAAATATCGGCCGGGCTTCGGCTAAGTGTTACTGGCTTTCGGTAAGTGTTACTGGCTTGGGTTAAGTGTTCCTGGCTTCGGCTATGGGCGTCTTCAATCTCTTTCCATCCTCCATCGGTGGAGCATAGTCGGGCAAATGACATCTCTGATAGGACAGAGGACCGTTAGAGGGACTCTGAAAAGTCACTATTGCAAGAGCTGCAATAAGCGCCTTCGGCGCTAATTGTAGCCCAAGTACTACGGGCCTCGCAATGAGTGCCTGCGGTGCTCATTGCAGCCTGTCATGCAGGCCTTCGGCGATTATTGCGAGCCCAGCAATTTTTAACATTGCGTGACCAACATTCGTAAGATCCACAAATATTATATATATATATATATATATATATATAGAGAGAGAGAGAGAGAGAGAGAGAGAGAGGGAGAGAGAGAGAGAGAAAGAGAGCGCTCTGGAGGGGGGCCCAGGGGTTTTAAAAAATTGCATTTTGGCTACCCAGGGCCTTTTGGCACACCACTACCCCTCACCCCCTTCTCCTCATCTCCCCTACACATCTTTCCTTCTGCTCATCTCCCCTTCCCCATCTACCCCCTTCTCCTCTCCCCATACCCCTTCTGCTCATCTTCCCTTCCCCGCCTCCTTATCTTCCCCTACCCCATCTCCTCCTCATATCTCCTCTTCTTCTCATCTCCCCTTTCTCTTACTGTATGTTGCTGACAGGTACATGTAGTCTGTGCAGCCTTCCTCTGCCGGTGCATCATTAGGGTGGGGCAGGATATCCTGTGTGACACAGACTCTGATCACCTGTCAGCAACATACAGTAAGAGAAAGGGGAGATGGAGGGAAGGATATATGAGGAGAAGGGTGGAAGGAAAGATAGGAAAGGGGGAATGGTATAGACAGGACTCCCCCCCCCCCCCCCGGACCACTATTTCCATTTGTAAAGCCTATTTATTTCCTCAAAAAATAACCATACAAATATACATCATTTAGTTGAATCTATCTTATGGTATTTGAGAGAAATCCCAGTATATATACTTTTACCACTCTCTTGCAGAATCCTTCATCGGTAAAAATATTAGCTTTCATAATAAACAAACACAACAGATGGACAGGTGTCATGACAAATAAGAGTGTATCATTACAGCTTCCACTTTAACAAAGTTGTCTCAAAGGTGGCGCTCAATGGTCACTTAATATACAGTGGTGGAGCTAGTGAATAGAGGGCCCTGGTGTAAAAATATTTTTGGACCCCCCCTTCCCCCCAAGGATGAGGGACAACATTTTATTGACCCTCTCGGGCCAATATTTATATATATATATATATATATATATATATATATATATATTTTTTTTTTTTTTTTTAAGAAGAGTGAGGTAGTGGTGAATGTCCAGTAATCCAGATGAATAATCAGAATATTGCAGTGAATAGTGATACCTTTTTTATTGGACAAACATATTCATAATAAAGCGACGAGCTTTCGAGAGATAATGCCTCTCTTCACTTGATAAAGAGAGGCATTATCTCTCGAAAGCTCGTTGCTTTATTATGAATACGTTCGTCCACTAAAAAAGGTATCACTATTCACTGCAATACTCTGATTATTTATATATATATATATATATATATATATATATATATTAGCGACTTGCGAGGCTCTGCCCCCTCTGAGCACCTTCGGCGCTCATCGCGAGCCTTTGGCTCTCATTGCGAGTCCCCCCCCCATCTACTTTAAGGGCCATTGTAATGAAAGCCTTCAGCACTCATCGTGAACCCTGCAATGAGCGGCTTCGTCACTCATTGCAGGCCTCTGCAACCTGCCATTTTCATGCTTCGCATTGAGCACCTTCGGCGCTCATCACGGGCCTCTCCCCCCGTCTACTTTACGGGCCTTGCTGTTCATTGCAGGCGTCGTCCAACCTGAATGTTGGTGTTACTGGATTTGGCCTCGTTTTGATCCTGTTTTAGAAAATTTAAGTTTTCTCGGACGCCATTTTTTCCCTAGCTTAGCCAATTTTCTTCCTCCGAAAAATGGCAATTAGGGCTCAAATTAGCTTGCAACCTCCCTCACAGGCTCCCTGGCTGTCCCCCTTAGTTGTGTGAGAGGTTTTTCTTTTTTGTTTTTTTTGCGGTTTTTCGAGTGACTTGCTTGATCAAATATCGGCCGGGCTTCGGCTAAGTGTTACTGGCTTTCGGTAAGTGTTACTGGCTTGGGTTAAGTGTTCCTGGCTTCGGCTATGGGCGTCTTCAATCTCTTTCCATCCTCCATCGGTGGAGCATAGTCGGGCAAATGACATCTCTGATAGGACAGAGGACCGTTAGAGGGACTCTGAAAAGTCACTATTGCAAGAGCTGCAATAAGCGCCTTCGGCGCTAATTGTAGCCCAAGTACTACGGGCCTCGCAATGAGTGCCTGCGGTGCTCATTGCAGCCTGTCATGCAGGCCTTCGGCGATTATTGCGAGCCCAGCAATTTTTAACATTGCGTGACCAACATTCGTAAGATCCACAAATATTATATATATATATATATATATATATATATAGAGAGAGAGAGAGAGAGAGAGAGAGAGAGAGAGGGAGAGAGAGAGAGAGAAAGAGAGCGCTCTGGAGGGGGGCCCAGGGGTTTTAAAAAATTGCATTTTGGCTACCCAGGGCCTTTTGGCACACCACTACCCCTCACCCCCTTCTCCTCATCTCCCCTACACATCTTTCCTTCTGCTCATCTCCCCTTCCCCATCTACCCCCTTCTCCTCTCCCCATACCCCTTCTGCTCATCTTCCCTTCCCCACCTCCTTATCTTCCCCTACCCCATCTCCTCCTCATATCTCCTCTTCTTCTCATCTCCCCTTTCTCTTACTGTATGTTGCTGACAGGTACATGTAGTCTGTGCAGCCTTCCTCTGCCGGTGCATCATTAGGGTGGGGCAGGATATCCTGTGTGACACAGACTCTGATCACCTGTCAGCAACATACAGTAAGAGAAAGGGGAGATGGAGGGAAGGATATATGAGGAGAAGGGTGGAAGGAAAGATAGGAAAGGGGGAATGGTATAGACAGGACTCCCCCCCCCCCCCCCCCCGGACCAGGGGCCTCGGTGCAGTATATATAAAATGCATCATATTACATAGTTACATAGTAATTGAGGTTGAAAAAATACTTTTATTCCATCAAGTTCCACCTTTTTAGATCTCCTCTGATCTGCAATATGTGGATTAATTGTTAATTGTTAATTGATCCAGAGGAAGGCAAACACACACAAAAAATCCAGTGAAACTTTGCCAATTGTCTCAAAAGGAGGAAAAAATATAAAATTCCTTCCTGATCCCAGATACCTGCGATCGGACTCCTCCCTGGATCGATTACTCCCTCTCTAATTATCCATGATAAACCTGAATGCCCTTTTTATTTAAAAATATATCCAATCCCTTTTTAAAGTTATCTATCAAATCTGCTGTTACCACCTCATTTGGTAGAGAATTCCACATATTAACCACCCTTAGTGTGAAGAACCCCTTTCTTTCTTTAATGTGAAATCTTTTTACTTCCAATCTCAAAGGATGCCCTCTTGTCAGTTGAAAACCTCTTGGCACAAAAAGCTCACTTGACAAAGCTTTGTATTGACCCTGGATATATTTCTAGAGAAAATAAGTTTAATTTTACTAATAGTCTTTCTTCATAATTTAGGCCCTTCATTCCTCTTACTAGTTTTGTTGCCCTTCTCTGTACGTTTTCCAGCTCTAAAATGTCCTTTTTATGAAGTGGAGCCCAAAACTGTACTCCATATTCCAAATGAGGGCGTGCTAGGGATTGGTATAGTGGCAGAATTATATATGTTGGACGAACATACAGACTCATGAAATGTGTAAGCGTAGAAGCATTGACCATGACCACATCAAAGTTCTGAGAGTGATAATGTATGTCACATTCATGTGTCTTCTACACAATTCAGTTGGGCGTTATACACTGGGGTGTGAAAAATGTGGCAGGCTAAGTCTTTAAAGAGAGGAGTGGTTGGCTAAATGTGGGAACTAATCCATACTATATGCAACAGGTATATCACTATATAGCACAGGGCATGCACTGGATTGTCTTAGTAAGCATGTAAATATTAGGGTGTTATAGGTACATAGACATGGGCATATATGACCTAATCATGGCAAGGCATATTGCATTAATTAGTATTAGCTGTTGAGTAAAGCCAGCAAAAGCATAAGGAGGCTGTGGAGAGACAGATAGAGCCCCAGAAAACTTACCTCCATCAAAGGGAATTTTGGTTCCTGTTCCACACTATTACTGTTCATGTGACAAGATGTATACCAATAATACCAATTATAAATATGTTAAACATAGCTAGTGTTATTGTGTTATTAATTATGAATATTACACTTGGTTGTTTAACAACCTTTTAGTGGTATGGTGATCCAGAACAGTGTTATAATATAATTATTTGATAGTATTATGTCCCAAAACTCAGTATTACTGTTGTTCACACATAAATTAGAAATATGTGATAATAACATATAACATAGTGCTTGAACACCATCTGGGCATATTAATTCAGGAGACATCTATGTCACTGTAATGGGCTGTATTGTTCACATGACAATGATTTTTTATAGTAAATAGCCTAAATATTTAATCATGTTGTCACACCTCAAGAACATTGTTGGCGCTCAGTGCACCAGTATGTGAATTAATGTTAAATTATGATATTAACTTCAGATTTAACATGGAAAGTGTAAACATTACTAATTAACAGAACATTATTGACATGGAAACATAACATTACAAATGACATACATTATCATTAACAATTATTGATATCTAAATAGATTAGGCTGTTATCCATATGTTATTAATTCTCTTCATGCAGATGATATCTGAAATATAATTTATACATATCCACTATACATTAACACAGGATGGGTATACAGAAAGTTGATCTATACACAAATTGCATCATTAACTAAATGTCATGTATGCTTATGTCCCAAAATCAGTAACCATTAGAAAAACACAGACTCATGGATTATGGCATAATAATAAAGTGTATTACATACACAGAGCACAGTCATAAATGAATCCAACCATGCATTAATATAATTTGCGTGGTGTGCGCGAGACTACAAGATGTGTTTTTGAAAACAGGAAAAATCTGTAGGGTTAAAGGTAATACTGAACAATAATAATGATGATGCACAACATCTATTTAGCCACATGTGGCCATTACACCACAGTAACAATATTCTAAAATGAGAGGAGGAAAATAATCACATATATAGTTGTGAGCATGCGAGTTGTTGCTAACGCTTGCGGGATCGCATAGCTCGAAGGCGCTGCTTGCCAGCAACTGCAGACCTCGCAACATTTACATAGTTGCGAAAGGAAAATACGAGACACGTTACGACCAATTACGACTGCATATATTACTTGAAAATAGGTAAAGTATATTACTTTATTAATGTATTATTTATTTGATTACCATACTCCAAACAGCATTAGCTCACTTACAATTTTATTGCCGTCATTTTTTGACGGGCAATTTGCTAGTCTAGCAATAACTATATGTACAGAGCAGTGCTTTATAACGTTATTGTAACAATTAACTAACTGACCTGATGTTCATCTACAAGCCGGCCAAACCATGCTGTATCTGCAATAAGAAATTAGTTGCCATGACAAATAGCAATGATGTTGGATCTCACAAGGAATGCTCAGCATGTTACCACAATCAGTAGTCCAAGAATGCTATTGTTTAGCCACATCAATTAATGATTATTATCATATCATGAAGTCTAAATATATAAACACGTTTATTGAAAATAAAGGTCTTCAACTTTAATGTCTGTTCATTAGATCATAAAAAAAGGTGTCTAGTCTCATATTGCAATAAGGAACATAGTACTATGCAGTCTAGCCATGTACATTGAAGCGCCTCATCTCCCTAGAGAGCCTACTGATGGTGCGGCCCACCATGGTCTTAAGGGAGGAGACGCCGGTCAGGAGGCTTATCATTGTACCCTCCTGCCACTGTAGATATGTAAGCATCTCTTCTAGCATAGCATCCATATGTGGGTGAGAGGGTAAGGGTCTGCAGACTGCTGGATCGGGCCCAACTGGTGAAGGAGGCGGTGGTGGAGTGGGGAGGTGCTTTGGTACGGCTGGTGGTGGTGGCACTGATGCACAGCGATTTGTGTCCACGAGGTGATGGTGGAAGGAGGAGAAGATTGGACTGTGGTAGCGGCCAACAATAAAGGCCAGGTGGAGCGTCGGTCTGGGGGAGGAGTGGGCCAATGGTGAACTCGACCCCCTGGGTGCTGAAAACAACAGTATTTTAGTTAATAACATTGTATGATACCCTTCTGGGTCGCTACCTTGTCATGGTGAAGGGGCTTGTGTACCTTGGTGAAGCTGTGAGCTATAGCATGTAGGGTCACCCAAGATGGGCAGGTCATAGCGTAGAGGTCAGACAAATCATGGTACACTGGAAAATAACTGTCAACCCATCTTTGTTATAAAAACCTTTTGGGTGAGCACAGCCAGAGACATAACGATCGATTTGCATGGCGTGCTGTGCTCCATAGGGTCATGGAGTCAGACATGACTGAAAAACTGAACGATTTGATCTCTGTTTGTTCCTATATACCTGACATTATGATGTTCTGAACTTGGATGGTTAAATTAATTGCCATTGTAAGTAGTTATTTGGTACAAATGATCATTGATGTGTATTAAGACATTTGTTTGTACTGGCCTCTGCAGCTCATGAAGGCACATATTCACTGCTGTGCAGTGTGTCATACTAACCAATCTGTGACAATGTCTCCATGGTCCCTGATAGGCTAGGACACTACACTGCACATCCAGCCCTACAGAGCATATATCTGCATATGCTTCAGTGAGCAAACACATACATGGGCTCTCGATTGAATGTTTATTCACTTTACAATGAGTATCAATTAACAAATATAATTAAAGTGTTATCACAAAGTATTTACAGTCACTGGTATAATATATCCCTAGTCAAATCGAGGATGCCTACATGTGTGTTATCCATGTGTCTGTAGTGTACATGAGTGAGGGATAATAGTGTATATGATATTCACCTGGAATGGTGCTTGGCTCCTGCATGTACAAGAGGCCTGGAAGTCCAATGGCAGTTGCTGGGGAGAACCAGTATCCTCTACCACTCATTGAACTGCAGAGATGCTGCTCTGGCCTCTTCTGTCAGCATCTGCTATTCATGCACCAGCGGACATCATACCTATGCTTGACAGACAACAAATCCCTGACAGCATATCCAAAAGTTACCTCATTTGCCACCTGACTCCAAAACTTGACCCTCCGGCCTTGGCTCATGGAGGAGAACCATCAACTCCTTGTGCATATAGTTAGGGGCTCTGTGCATTGGGAAAGTCTCTTGTCCTTCTGTGCCTGGGGATCCTGGAACTGAGTCCTGTCTCTCCCAGACATTCCATCCCTGGGATCAGGGTTCTCCCTCTCTGAGGGGGGAGTCAATGAGCTCTGTGTGCCTGCATATTGGGGGCATCCCTCACTCTTTCAACCTCGCCTACAGACCCTCCCCTAACAGAACTCTTACTACTGCCACTACTGGCCCTATCTCTTGCTCTTCCTCTCTCCTCACTACCGCCCCTCCCCTCCTCTTCCTCTCTCCTCACTACTCCCTCTCTCCCTTCCTCCAGACTATTCTCACTCTTAGCAACTTACCAACTCGTCTAGCACTTGAACCAACCCTACAAAAACTGAGATCATTTTAACTAGAAAAGCTATATCACAGTCAGCGGGAATCATGCTGACCTGTTCCTGTTTCAGTAAGAAATTCATTCAACTCCGTAGATTAGCTAACTTGCCAATACGTCATGCAACCTGGCCCCTATGAATACTGTGCAAAGCGGTGTATATAAGTTGCGAGCCTACAATCTAAAACTCAGATAGCATGGTAGCTATGCAAATTGAGCAACAAAAGGCTCCCACAGTTGTGAAAAGCTTTTTTTGCACATCTGAGTATGTGGGTTTGAATAGGGTTCACATCCCATCACCCAGGTCCCTCACTCATTTCCACCTGCTGTCAGAGATGCATATCCAAAACACCCATCACCTGTCACAAATCATCTACTTTGCCCTTTTCCTGTGCCCTCAGGAATGCAAGGTCTATTTTCAATAAGCCTACTTTCACTCAAGACCTATTTAATCCCAACTCCCACAATCTAATGGCTATTACTAAAAATTGGCTCACTCCATCAGACACTACCTCCCCTACAGCACTCCCACATGGTGGCTTGCACTTCAGTCACAGACCTGGACCTGGTAATAAGCAAGGTGGGGGTGGGGGGGAATATTCCCTTCATCTAGTAGCATATTTCACTACACACCCAGTTCCTCCCTCCAATTCTCATCTTTGAAAGTTCACATTGCCTACCTCTTCTCACCCATCTCTCTGCAAGTTGCTGTGATCAACTGCCGGCCTGGAACACCCTCTGTTTCGGGATTATTTTGCAGCCTGGCTTCCTCGTTTTCTCTCCTCCAACATACCCTCACTCGCATACCTTCAGCATCGCCACTGACACTCTCACCTCCCCTAAAGCCACACAATTACTTTCTCTTAGCCTCTCCCAATGGATCCCCAACTCACCGTGATGGACACTCCCTTGATCTTATTTTTACAAATATCTACAAAGTCTCCAACCTGGTCATTTCCACACTCCCTGGTTCTGCCCACCATCTCCTAACTTTCCAACCTCACCACACCTTCCACTCACTTCCCTGTTTCATTCACAGTGAGCTACAACCCCTTCTAAGCACTCTCACCACATTTACTTGCGCTGACATTGCCACCACACAGTACAACATGACTAAATTTCACCCTTGACATTCTTTACCCCCATTACCACAAGCAAAGGACCTGGCTCTCATCTACAACCATGGCACCCTACAAAAAGAACCTACATTCAGAGGTGCTTCTGCACTGCTGAATAAATATGGAGAAAATCTTGCACTTCTGCAGTCTTCCTCCATTACAAGATTATTTTACACGCTTATTTCTTTGCCCTCAATCTTGCCAAAAAGCACTACTTATCATCATATCAAATCTATCCTTTAACCCCAAGTTTGTTCGCAGCACTCTCTTCTGCCCGCCCCCATTCCATGCTCCTCCTGTCTCAATGCTGAAGCCTTTACCAGCTGCTTTTAAATTAAAATTGAAAACATTGAAATGAACTTGCTTCTCAACGTGGCCCTAACACAATCTCCTCAACAAACTGACAACACCCAAACTTGACTCTTCCCCAATCCCACATCCATTATGGACTCCTTTCACGCTGTAACTGACGATGAAGTATCTAGTCTACTATCAACCTTTCAACTTGTCCACATGATCCCCTCTCTACTACACTTATCCCAGCTCTCACACAACTATTCAACCTTTCCCTAAACACTGGCAAGTTGTTACCAACTTTAAAACATGCCATAGCCACACCAATTCTTAAGAATCCCTATTCGGACACAGCATCTAGATCTAACTACTGCCTTATCTCTCTACTTCCCCTGGCTTCAAAACTGCTTGCGCGATTAGTCTACAATCACCTTATCCAATTTATTTCCTCCAATTCCCTCCTCCACTCCTTCCAATCTGGATTTCAATCCCAACACTCCAGAGAGACAGTTCTTATAAAAGTTATTAACGCGGATTTTCAATCTTGTAAGGTGCTTTGGGTAAGCCCAATGTATCTTAGATTCTAAGCTCAAAGACTGGGCCTTCCCTTCTTTTGCAATGTGATAAACATTTTTTTTTGCTTCTACTTACTGTAGCACTACAGAATATGGGCCCTATTTAATTGCATAAATCGCAATTACTTTAACCCATAATGTAGCCCGTAAATTTAACTGATTTTTAATTGGCTACATTTAGCAATTCGCATTACAATTGCGAGTTACAGGATCAAAAGCAATGCAGGCTTTCTAAGACATAACTCTATCCCATCTTCTCCATTGATTTTTCAAGTCTGTAAATGTTACCAGTGCTAAAGACGCAAAATCGATATTCAATTACAAAAATTCAACAAGCTTGCAATTGCCTTCAAACCGGTAAATGTCAAATGTATCAAAAAATTATATGAGTTCTAGATAACACTCGCAAGTGGGTTAAACACTGGTTTATATAACTGCAGCAGCAAATAAACACAAAATACTGTACTTTATAATACTGGGAAAGCAATGAAAGGCATTCTAATTAATTGCACAACAGTCTCAAACTCGCAAATCTGTAATTTTTTTTTTTTTTACTTTTGTTTCCGTGTTAAATTGATCTTGGAAATCAAAGGGTTAATACATATCAGGCCACCCACATGGACTTAAACAGATGCTTTAATGTATTTCAAGATTGCTTGTAACCTCTATGCTTTACTGACATCATGATAACGGTCTCACTCTCTGCCATAAGAATGAATTATGGGCTTGCTTAATTATTGCCAGATCACATGATCATGCCCCCTGAAATGCTACTTATGATTTCATGATTTGCATGTGCAGGCTGTGAGCCTGTAATTATGGGTTAAAGACAATTGAATACATCTAAATGTTTAGAAAAAAATTGATCTGCAGCCAAAAGATCAGTATGGAGGTAATTACGGGCGTGCAATTGAATGAGACTCTCTATGTTGGCACTTTACAAAAGATATAATAATAAATGCTGAAATTTAGAAGCACTAGTCATGTTAAGTGTGAATGTTTCATACCATGTAATAATGTATAATATATTGTAGCACTGTGTATTTATATAACCAAGTTAGATGTAATAAATGTTACATTTAAGAGAACGGTATCGCCTATTACAAACAGCTTGATTTTTCCCCAGGCACAATGTGTACAATTTTACTGTATTTCTTCACAAATGTTAAAGTTTTTTTCTTGGTATGTTTAACTCTTTTATTGAAGCAAAGTAAAAACACTATTACAAAATAATATACCAAGAAACAAAACATAAATAACAAAATATTCCAATATGACATAAAGCTTGACAATAGATTCTAACAGTTCATTAGCAATAATTTAAGTAACTGTACTTTTCAGTTGTGTTTTCGAATAACTTGAATAATTTATTAAACATTTTATAAATTCCATGGTATATTTTTGCCCCAAAACAGTCATGTAGAATGGGTATTTAAATTATGCTTGAAATTCAGTCCACTCAGTAATATAAGACATTTTCATTGAAAAAATTAAAATCTCTTAGTTTTAATTTCTATAAATTATATATGCCAGTTAGACAGTTTCAAAATAACAACTAATTTAATGTGAGTTTATGATACATATCAGCAAAAAGTTAAGGTGATGGACATTAGAGGTATTTTTAAAAGTACTGAATCAGATGTATTAAGGTAAGGTTTCAAAAACTCTTCTAAAGGTTGATGTTGTGGGAAACCTAGTAGGATTGGCTTTTTTTTTTTTTTTTTTACAATGAACATATATTAATGCAAGCCTTGGATGCATTGTAGTATGTATTAAGCTATGATTGTGACTCCCTCATATGTCTGTAAAAAACAGCAGATAGCAATATGCTCGCTGCACATACTAAACAGGGAATTGACAGTAAGCAAAGCCTAGCAGTTTCACTTTAGATTGAAAGTGATATATATTCCACTCTTATACATTTAAAACTAGAGTTCATATGTTTATTTGTTGAGCAGATTCTAGTATGCAGTTTAAATTAAATAAAAGTTAATATTTGTGTTACTACTTTTGACTTTGTCTGTTTTCCCCTCAAGTAGACCTGCTTATCTCCTCCTACTTGTGCCAGGGGCATGACCAGCTCCGCTAGGAAGCAAGACTGAAAACAGGCAGACCTGTCAGACTCTGGTTCAGACTGAGAATGATTCATTGCCATTCGGGTTCAAATTGAGCATGCTCAGCAAAGGGGGCAGGGCTTTGATAGCTGAAACACTGTTTCTGGGGGCTATGAGGGAACTTCAAGCGGGTTACAATCCTGCTGTTATCTCTGTAAAGGCAATGGAGGCAGGCCTAATTATGTCATGGGGCAGAGCCCAGCCTGCTTCCAAGTTCCAGGATGATCCAACCCCCTAGCAGACAACTTAAAACAAAATATATTTTTTTAACTTTCATATTTTTTAAGCTGCATACTGTTTTTAATATTCTATGCCCAACAAACAAACATTTGTGCTTTACTTGTAAATGCACTACAGTAATCATTTAATATAACCATATTGCTTGCTGCATCATATTTTGGAAGATGTACTCCACAGAATAACATAAAACTCAAAAACTTTACTAAACATCATATTTTAGCACATATTATCCACTACCTAGTTTTAGAAATACACATTATCTGGCTAAGTTGCATAATTAATGATCTATTTAAAAAAAACGAATTTGTCTACAATACTTTGTATTTCCAATATTTTAAATCAATAAACGTATATATACTTGAGGATGTAACTGGACATCTCACTTGTGTGCCTGCCAGAATAAATTGGGTGGGAAAGAAATGGTCAATATTTGTGCCCACTCTTTAACTTTGGCCCCTGCATGCCAAACAGCTCACATCAGCAAGGACAATTTCATAAACCATAGCCAGTGTGTGTAAAGTAAAATTAAATTATGAATAATGAAATCAATACAGTACAATGTTCTTGTACTAGTCTTGTCCCAGTTTCAGCCATGACATACCATAAATTACTTACATTATTCATAAATCTATAACCCACAGAAAGATTTTGCAGTTAATGTGCTCTAAAAGTAATATATACTTATACACATAATTCCCTCTTGTTTTATATAACCGTGACAAGAACGATACAGTAATTTTAGCCTATGGATGAAGAGTCAAATGCTTGCCATTTATTATATGAATGTCCTAATATTGAAATAAATTCTTAAAAATATCAGTTATCATTTAGCTTGAAATCAAAAGAACACTGCTGCTTAAACTATATTAGCAAGATAATAATGTGCCTATATATAAATACAGTGTAAATACATCCACCTACACTCCAAGTTGGACAGTACCAGTGTATAATATAGAAATAGTAACTCACATTGGGACATAGGTTGGGAATGTTCTCATTAATAAGTTTAAACCTCTTCAATTACTAAAGGAGTCTTTGAAAACTGTTTCTCTTCTTCACAGAACTGTTACATAGAATGACCTAGGAATTGGAAATGTTTCACAATGACAGTGAGAAAACTATCACTTTATTGAATATAGTCCTTTAAATTATAGGATGCTAGAATATATATTTATATCTTTGAAATTAACCACTTTGAATGTTATAGTCAAAATATACAACTCTTATAAAAGCAAATAAAAATGATTAACATTATCACATTTCTCTACATATCACATATATTGTATTTTTCCCACTATAAAATAATAAAAAAAAACAGTGTAAATCCATGGCCATGCAAAGTGTTGAAAGCTGCTTGACATTGCTAAAATCTGAGACAATATATTACCCAGGTTTAAAGTACGGCGATATAAAAAAAATCTTCAAGGAATATTTCTCTGACATGATAGCAGTTTGTCACACATAAATATTTTTCTCCTCTCTAGTCTTTTTTGCTTGTGTATAAAGCTCATCAATTCTGTACCAAGGACATTACTGATTTATATCCTGAGTTACAAGATATATAAAACTAGCTAAGAGGGATTTATTTATTTCAAATGTATTCAGATTAAAGACCCATAGAAATATAATACATGGCACAATGACAATACATTAATATCTGTGAGAATGTCATGTTTTTCCAATGCATAGTCTGTCTTCATTTGGCCAAAATTCACAAAGCTTCAAAGGGGACTGTAATGAGATGATTATTTTTTTCTATTAACATTCCCATAAACAGCCATTGTTGGTTTAGTAAACTACTAGAGGTGAAATTTATTGAATATGGCCACTCTCTGTAAACAGTACACTCTATACCCATTTATTCTACATTATAATAAACAATATTTTATATACAAGAGTACTTTTTTTTATTGTATAAAAAGAAATGTGTCAATTTTAAATTTGTATAGAGACAATACCAATATGTTACCTTTTACTTGCTCTTCTTCCTATCCCAATACAAAATGAATATCATCTAGAGAAAAATCGAATTTTTATTCAGATTATAGGTGTTTTGGAGGTTTACATGTTAAAGCAACAATAAAATGATATCATATCAATTTTATGGAGGTCAAGTTACTACACAATAATTCAGAACTACAAGCAATGTAAAAATAAAAAGTCTGTAGAGCACACAAAAAGTAAAATACTGCACTGCAAATGTTCATTCATATTGTAAAATTGTTTAATGTCAGTGAAAGCAAAAGGAAAATACATTTTGTGAGCAAACTAAATTATGGTGTTTGTGTCATTTAACTTTCATAAGTGTGCTTTAATAAGATGTTTTTAAATGTACATATAATTATATAATTAATACAAAGATATCTTTTTTTATTTCTAACTTTACAATATAAACTCACAGTATACGTCTAAAGTCCCTAAATTGTGGGTATCCCTGTAGGTAACATATGCCAGGTTTCATCTGTGAAACAGATTTGTCTTTTTGATTAGGTTAATGAGTTATCTTCCAGCACTGCTATTACTTAATATGAATAAAACATAAAAGCCAGTTCTCCTTTAATTATTCATTTATCCTATCTTAGATTCTATTTCCTACATGGCTTCATGGCTAGGGAACACTTGTCAAGTCTTTTAAAACAGTAATTTTTTTCATTTTTGTTCATTGACATTAATTTTTTACATGTTTCATTTTTCGGGAATGTATGAAACAGGAAAAAGTCACAATTACCCCCATCGAAAACAGATGCCATTGCAAATACTTTTCTAATATTACAGTATTAAATGGCAAGCCAACACTTTATTTACGGTTCATTCCCAAATACTTGTTACATAAACAGCCTTATTTTTAATTGGATATCTTTTGAACATTGACTTATTTAAAAGCAGTAACAATGACATGATTTTCTTCTATAATGTTAAACAAAAATCCAGAGTATATTAAAAGAATTGCATAAAACAAAACATTAATCGTTTAAAAAAAAAAAAAAAAATGCTACGTCACAAAAAAAGTATATTTATGCAGGGATTTACTGTCTTTATACAGTGTTTTCTCCTTTATAAACAGGTCACCAAATCTTTATTTATGGTATTACTCAAATTCACTTAGCTTCAGTTTCATACGAATTCTTCCACGTCAATTCATGGCACATATTGGTATTATTGGCACAGGTTCAAAAATCACAGTCCAGATCCAAAAATTCACATGGTCAGTCCTTTGTTTAAGAAGTTCTTCTTATCGTTGAATTTAAATTTTCTTTTTTTTATCCAAAAAAAAAACAAAAACATATTTCTTCAAGGAAAAAAATTACAGTGTCTGTAGGTTTACTTCATTTTTTATAAAAATATATTTGTCCAATAGAGTCTGCTCTTTGAGTTCCAATGGTAAACAAAAATAGTAAGTACCTGTTATTTTTACAGGTTTACTAATGGAATCCTGTTGAATAAAAACAATAGAAAACACATGTTAATAAATGACCACACAATACAGTTACCAATCTGTTTAAGTATTCTGGAGCACAATTATGTTACCAATCAAGTTTTATGTTTGATATTTTTCATTGTAGTTTAAATGTCAAAGTTAGTGGGAAAAATGCATGTTCACTTAGTACCTATATGTGAAATAAATGGTAAGTACAAAATAGCAAATGCACAATTCTACAACTGTTGTGTATCTATAACTTTTAAGGCAATCAACATAAGAGTTCAAGTGAAATAAAATGATACACTGTAACACCTTAGAAACTATATTATAGTGTCTTATTTTAAATTACGTTTTTTATAAAAATTGTTTAATTGAATAGAATGATTTATAACCTAAAAGTAATATGACAACATAATCTGCATTATCCAATATCACTTTTTACCTAGGATGGGGAGGTGTTATATTTTAATTTTGTTTTATGTATATACTAGTCATTTGCCTAGTAACTCTAGGCCTATGATAGTTGAAAAATATGTTGAAAGTAGAATCGGCTCTGGAAAGATTCCACTCACAAATTATGGTCTAAAACAGAACAATTTAATTATGAATTATTATTTTGCCTAAAGAGGCTTTGGTAGAATTTGTATTATGGGTGATTTGGCCTAATCAAAGAACATAAGCTAAATCAATCAGTTTTCTACAATTAATGCAAATCATTGTCCTTATATTATACAACAGATGACCTAGTCAAATGGTCATGAAAATATTCTGGAGTGTACTTTTACTGAAGGAAATCACAAAGCAAATGCCTTGTTATATTGATATTAGAGCCTAAGTGCTTATTCAATTGAATGTGCATTGCGGTTATGTATTTTTTTCCTTGATATTGTCCAGATTATTTGTTTCCATGGAAAATTACTATTTTCCAATGACACTATTACCAACATAACCTTGAAATGCACAAAAAAAAAGAAGAGAAAAAGATTGTTTTTGGTTTAGAACAGAATGATTGTTAGATAAAAATTCAAGAAATGAATTATGAGGCACCATAATTTGAAAACAGAGGTTTTCCAAGTGTAATTAAGACAAATTTTGCTTTTAACTACCCTTGATGCTTATATACAGTACCTCATGCTTCAACCCACTAATTGCATAAAATTATATTAAAAATATTCAGCCATTAACATAGTAAATGCACATATAATATAGACTGTGTAAAATGTATGTTTATTAAAATTCTTTTTAATAATTTCACTAATTATGGATAATAGAGTTATATTATAAATAAAAAGTATTAATATGTGGTGCTGATGAAAAACACAATACATCCACACATATCATTGTGTTTTTTTACATGCAGGCTACATATATGAGCTTTTTGGTTTGTGATGTGTAAATGGGTGGATAGGACGTTCAGTACATAATGCTACGTCATGTATTTCTAGCATCGCATAGCCAACCTAATTATAATACATGAGATTAAGTAGATGTTAGTTATGCTAATGCTCAATGTGTAGTGGTAAATCACTGAATAACAAGCATCTTCTTAGTAAGCTCACCCCATTATTATATTGATTTAATATGTTTCTGATAAAACTGTATTGTAACTAAATTAGCAGACGGGAAGGCGTATAAATACATTAGAATTAATTGCACAACAGTCTCAAATATGCAACATCCACAAATATGCAACTAAAAAATTATATATTTAAATGTTATTTCTGAGTAATATCGACCCGAAGACTCAATTGGAGTTAATACATATCTTGCAACCCATATGGACTAAAACAGATGATTAATGCATTTTATAGATTGCTTGATTGCCAGCCCAATCGGCAAATAGTACTTATTGGCACTAATTAATTCTTAGCTTCCAATTGCAGTTTACGTCTAACCTCCATGTCTTACAGACATCATGAGGGTCTCATTTACTATCGGCAGTGTCTAAGAAGTAAATTACGGGCTTGCTTAAATATTGACAGATCATATCATCACGCCCCCATAAATCCTACTTAAAAAGGCAGAGTTTACGAGTTTAGGCTTAAGGAGGTAAATTGCGAGCTTGAGTCAGTAGAATACATCTAAACATGTAAAGAAAAAAACACCCAAAGACAAATTTACGAGTTTGAGGCATTGCAAGCTTCTAATAGAATAGGGGGTTTCCTAGTGATCCAGTGGTTGGAATTCTGTGCTTTCACCGTTGCGACCTGGGTTCAATTCCAGTCAGGGAACAAAGAGGTCACACCACCCTGAAGCTATGCAGGGTTGGGCCTGGTCATTACTTGGATGGGGGACCATCTAGGAATACCAAGAGCTGTATGCTGTGGCCCAATTGGGAAGGAACTGGCAAACCACTCCAGTATCTCTGCCAAGTGGATCAGCATGGTGTGTCACAGAGGTCCACAGTCCATGAGGTCACAGAAAGTTGGACATGACTGAGCGTTGCAAACACACAATAGATAAGGGCCCAAAGTCGGTAACAATCTGGGTCAACAGCAAAGATCAGTCCAAAATGGAACAGGAACTGCTGGAAAACAGAGCAGCAAGACACATGAACTGCCAGAAATACACCTAGTCAAGGAAGCTACTCCAAGTACTGAAGGGAGGCTGGAGCAGCAATACATATCATGTAGCTGCTGTGGCATGAGACTGACGTACATGCCGTGCTAAGCTCTAAGATCTGCCAAGAGATCGGACCTGTGGGTGGACTCTGACACTGATTAAATAAATGTAAAAGTTGAGTAATGGCTGAGTGGATTATACAAATTCATTGCTACTACAAATGAAAGAAAGCCATGGCCCATTAGTAGATATACTTGTTATTGTATTATATGCAAACTTAAGACCATGGGAAGAATGTTTGAGAGTACAGAATGGCAGATATTTGTATTAGAAATAACCATTTGCTCCATAATTTTAGGCTATCATTCCAGATAAAAAATATCTTTGAAATATGTAAGAAAGGTGTAAGATGTCATAATTTAGCACATTGGCAAACATGAATGCATAGGATGTCCAAAAACATTTTACCTATTTTATGCAGAATATTTAATTGTATGCACCCGAGTGTGCTGCAATGGAATCATACAGCAACTTCAATTGAAAATTACTGTTTTACTAAATCTTATTTCAGTTGTATTTAAAATACCATCTCATTTTTAAGTGTTCCTGATCAGGACTATTTATATTTTATTTATTCTAATAAAGTAAAAAGATTTGCACTATGCCTGGTTATTTTTGTAATATTTTATTCTATTGAGCTACAAATTTTTATTATCGTCTTTATTTGTAACGCGCCAACTTATTCCGTAGCCCTATACAGGGGTTAGGTAACACCTTATAAAGAATGGAGGGCCCTGTTTTTGAGCTTAAAATCTAATGTACATAGTGTTGGTTTCCAATGCACCGACACATGATTGGAAACTCGCAAACGTACAAACTAATCTTTTATGCCAGATAAAAAAAAATTATAAATTCAGAATATCAATGGTTGTGTGAAATGTAAGCATACACTTATCAATTTAATTACACAGTGGTTTTGCTAAAATGTTTTTAATTTTTATTTTATTGCATTCTTTTTCTTTTCATTTTCTTTGTATGTTTTCTACTCTTTGTAGAAAAAAAAAGTATGAAAGGCTAATTAATGCTATAAAAAAGTTTACGTGTAAAATAAAGACATAACTGGCACACTAGTAAGTGCCTTCAGCTCAGGTAATATTTTTTGTGAGAAAGTTCTTTTAAAAATACTCTTTGAGATTGTCCAAAAGTATTTAATTTAATTTATGGTGTAAAATTTGTAAATTCTATATGTTATTTTAAATTTTTAAATTAAACCAGATCCAACCCACTGTTTATTAGAACTTCCATATAATTTACCTTTTTATCCTTCACAAATTTTACTACAATTTATTTTTGCTGCAACACATATGTTTATTATTTCTAGATGAAAACTGCCAAATGTATGTTTTTGCATGTTAATCCAAATAAGTGATCACATTATTATAATGGAGACATCTATAAATATTTGGTCCCTATGGTTGAATTCAAATTATGCCAATTACTTAATTCCTTCACTTGACTATTTTGGAGTATTTGATGAAATAGTTATACAGTAATTAAGTTTGAAAAAATAATTTTAGCTTAACAAGTTCAACCTTTTTAGAGATCTCTGATGTGCAATATGCAAATTAATTGTTAATTTATCCATAGGAAGGCAGGCAAACAGTGAAAAAAAACATAGAAACATTGACAATTGTCTCAAAAGGGGAGAAAAAACTAAAATTCCTTCCTGACCCCAGATACTGGCGATCGGGCTACTCCCTGGATCAATACTCCCTCTCTAATTATCCAGTATAACACTGAATGCCCAAAAATATATCCAATCCCTTTTTACAGTCATCTATCAAATCTGCTGTAACCACCTCCTTTGGTAGAGAATTCCACAGATTAACCATCCTTACTATGAAGAACCATTTTCTTTCTTTAAGGTGAATCTTTTTACTTCTAATGTCTAATGTCCTTTTTATGAAATAGTGCCCAAAATTCTAATTGAGGGCGTACTAGGGATTTGTATAGTGGCAGAATCATATTTGTTTCCCTGGCTTCTATACCCATCTTAATAAATGCTAATGCATGGCTTTGCAGCTGCTGCTTGGCATTGAGCACTGTTACCTAGGTGGTTGTCCACAAGCACTCCCAAATCCTGTTTAATATCTGATACCCCTAGATTAGCTCCATTAAGATTACAAATTGCATGGCTATATTTCCTTCCTAAATGCATACCTTTACATATACAATGCCTTGCAAAAGTATTCACTCCCTTGGCATTTTTTGTGTTTTGTTGCCTCACAAATTGGAATTAACATGGATTGTTTGAGACTTTGCATCATTTAATTTACAGAACATGCCCACAACTTTGAAGAGTTTTTTTTGTTTGTTTATTGTGAAGCAAACAACAAATAGAACACAATAACAGAAAAAGTCAATATGCATAACTATTAACCCCATAACTATTGTAGAGCCACCTTTTGCGGCAATCACAGCTCCAAGTCGCTTTGGATAAGTCTCTATGAGCTTGCCACATTTTACCACTGGGATTTTTGCCCATTCCTCCTTGCAAAACTGCTACAGCTCCTTCAAGTTGGATGGTTTGTTCTTGTGAACAGCAATCTTTAAGTCTGACCACAGATTTTCTACTGGATTGAGGTCTGGGCTTTGACTAGGCCATTCCA
Source organism: Discoglossus pictus (assembly GCA_027410445.1). Lineage (NCBI taxonomy): Eukaryota > Metazoa > Chordata > Amphibia > Anura > Alytidae > Discoglossus > Discoglossus pictus. The sequence continues at coordinate 162,730,642 of CM050169.1, forward strand.
ACACATTTACATGTTTCCCATTAAACCACTCAAGTGTTGCTTTAGCAGTGTGTTTGTCCTGCTGGAAGGTGAACCTCCGTCCTAGCCTCAAAATCACGCACAGAGTGGTACAGGTTTTGCTCAAGAATATCCCTGTATTTAGAACCATCCATCCAACTCTGACCAGTTTCTCAGCTAAAAAACATCCCCACAGCATGATGCTGCCACCACCATGTTTCACTGTGGGGATGGTGTTCTTTGGATTATGTGATGTGTTTGGTTTGCGCCAGACATAGCGTTTTCTTTGATGGCCGAAAAGTTCAATTTTAGTCTCATCAGACCAGAGCACCTTCTTCCATACATTTTGGGAGACTCCCACATGCCTTTTCGCAAACTCAAAATGTGCCATTTTATTTTTTGTAGAAAGTAATGGCTTTCTTCTGGCCACTTTGCCATTAAGCCCAACTCTATGGAGCGTACGGCTTATTGTCATCCTATGTACAGATACCCCAGTCTCTCTTGTGGAACTCTGCAGCTCCTCCAGGGTTATCTTAGGTCTCTGTGCTGCTGCTCTGATTAATGCCCTCCTTGCCCGGTCCATGAGTTTTGGTGGGCAGCCGTCTCTTGGTAGGTTTGCTGTTGTGCAAGGTTCTTTCCATTTGGTTATGATAGATTTGATGGTGCTCCGGGAATCATCAAAGATTTGGATATTTTTCTATAACCTAACCCTTACTTGTACTTCTCAACAACATTGGCCCTGCTTGTTTGGAGAGTTCCTTGGTCTTCATGGCAGTGTTTGGTTGGTGGTGCCTCTTGCTTAGGTGTTGCAGTCTCTGGCGCATTTCAAAAAAGGTAGGTATATGTAAGACAGATTGTGTGATACTTAGATTGCACACACGTGGACATAATTTGACTAATTATGTGACTTTTGAAGGTAATTGGTTCCACCACAGCTTTTTATGGGCTTCATAACAAAGGGGTGAATACATAAGCGCATGCCACTTTTCTGTTTTTTATTTCTAAAAAAACGTTTTATGTATATATTATTCTTATTTCACTTCACCAACTTAGACTATTGTGTTCTGATCCATCACATAAAATTCAGATTTTCAAAACATTGAACTTAAGGCTGTAATGTAACAAAACAGGTAAATAAGTAAACAGTGGTGAATACTTTTGCAAGGCACTGCATTCTCATCTGCAATTTAATTGCCCATTTCTCTAATTTATGCAAATCCCTTTGCAGTTAAAGTACATCCTTTTCTGATTAAATTACCTTGAACAACTTCATGTCATCAGCAAAAACAGAGATCAGCAAAAACGGAGACAATACATTCCAGTCCAATTTCTAAGTCATTAATAAATATGTATTAAAGGAGAGGACCTATTACTGAACCCTGAGGAACCCCACTTACCACATTAGTCCAATTTGAGTATATTCCATTTACAGCAAACCTTTGCTTCCTGACTTTGAACCAGCTCTCAACCCATGAGAATCCATTATCCCTTAGTTTGCACAATAGTCTTCCATGTAGCACTGTATGAAAAGCCTTTGCAAAATCCAAAAAGACTAAATTCACTGAATTGATTTGATCCAAGTTCTTACTAAATTCCTCACAGAAACTAATTAGATTTGTTTGACATCACATATCTCTCATAAATCCATGTTGATGACTGCTTAGAATCCTGTTCAAATAGAAATATCCTTGTATATTATCCCTTATTTACCCTTCTAAAAGCTTCCCCACTACAGAACTGAGGCTCACTGGTCTATATTTCCCCGGATTTGCTCTTGCTCCCTTTGTAAATATAGTTATGACATCTGCTTTTCTACAGTTATCTGGTAGCGACTCTGTGTTGAGTAAATCTTAAAAATTAGATATAATGGTTTGGCTATTATAGAACCCTGTTCCCATGTATGTATTCCATCAGGACCTGGGGCTTTATTAACATGTATTTTTCAAACCTCTTTTGGATTTAGTGTAGCTTTATTTTGTTGCAGTTTCCTATCTTGTATATACCAAAAAAAAGAACTAATTTAGCTCATCTGCCTTTTCCTGGTCACTAATTATCAGACGTTCTGTTTCACATTGTAATGTTCCTATAGCTTCCTTTCTGGCCTTCTTCCAATTAATATATTTTAAAAAATATTTTAGGGCTAGTCTTACTTTTCATTTTCTACTTTAGCCATCTGCCTTGTTGATTTCCTTGTACTCACCTAAAGAAGCCTCTCTTTCCCTGTTTTTTGAAGAATTTAAATGTCTGTTTTTTGTTCTGGATCTTGATCTTTAAATCATTGTTAAGCCACACTGGATGTGATTTATCCATTTTACTTTTATTCCCACATGGCATATGGTGATAAGTATGTATATTTAGTAAGGATTTAAATATTGTCCATGTATGTTCAGTATTTTTACCCATCAGTTCTTTGTCCCAGTCTATATGTTGGATTGCTGCCCTTAGACCATTAAAATCTGCCCTGTTAAAATTGAGATTTGTTGTTGCCCCTTACAGGTTTTTAATTCAATTTCAAATTAGACTCTATTGTGACCATTGTTTCCCAAAGGTTGCCCTATTTTAACATTTGATGCCATATGAATATTATTTGTGGTGACTAAATCCAAGAAAGCCTAATTTCTAATAGGTTCCTGTATAACCTGGGCCAGATAATGATCTCTGAGTGTACTCAAGGACATGATCCCTCTAGCTGAACTGCTGGTCTCATTTATCCAGTTTATTTCAAAGTAGTTAAAATCTCCCATTACTAAAACTTGACCATGATTAGCTGCATTTCCAAATCTGTAAAATAATTGCATTTCCTCACTGTCAATTACATTTGGAGGTTTATAGCATACTCCTTCCAATATTCATTTGGAATGTGCTACTCTGCTATTTAACCATACCCACAAGGATTCAACATTATCACCAGTTTCTGCATAAATATATTCTCTGACTATAGGCTTAAATTCAGGCTTAACCTAAATAGGTTATAACACTTCCCCCATGACAAATTAATTCCTTACCTCCTCTACACTTTCTACCCCATTACATCAATATAGTCCCTCCCTACCTATCTTTTCATTAAGGTGCAATCTGTCCCTGCTATAGAGATTGTTTCCAAGTGAGAAGTCAGCCAAGTGCTCAAAAATCCCAAACCCTCCTTAATGCACCACATTTTTAGCCACACAAAAACCTCCCTAAGCTCCTTTTGTCACCATGGACTAGTATATGGCACTAATACTACCTTGGAGGTCCTTGCCTAAAGCTTATTGCCTAGTTCTATAAAATCATCCTTTAGGACACTGCATCTTCCACTAACTTTGTCATTGGAACCTATATGTATCAAGACCGCCAGTTCATTTCCAGCCCCTCCCAATATTGTATCTACCGGATCCACAACATGCTACATCAAAGTACCAGGGAGACAGCAAACTGTTTGATTGCTGATATCTGGGTGACAAATGCCACCCTTTCTAACTTTAAAATAATACCCCTACTACCAAAACCTCCTCCAGTAGAACTGTTATCCTGGCTATTAGAGGGAACAGCTCTATCTGGCATTGCCCTTCCTGAATGGACATCCCCAACAATTTCACTCAATCTGGCAAATCTGTTGGTGTTTGCCAGCTAAAGTAAATCACAATTGCACACGTATATGTAAGCTAGCACAGACAAAACCACTCCCCTCTAACCTGCACAACATCAGAGCACACAACAAAGAAACTTAACTTTTCAGAAGTAACATTATATTAATTATTAATTGACTTATTTATTTCTCTTAAAAATGTATTTCACTTTATTATTATTCATACACTGTTTAAATAAAACTTAATATATTTTTTTTTTAAAGTGATTTCATTAAATTACTAGGTAATTTACATTATTGGATATATAATATATTTTTCCTACTAGACTCTCTGGCAAAGGTACATTCCATATATTAGTGTAAAAAACAAAAATTAAAGATACAGAAAGGATGTCTTTCTCAAACTGTGGCTATTAGTCCTATTTATACAGAACAAATTATAATATTCTCTGCACCACTGTAATACAGAAATACCTCCATTTACTGAACATATTGGAAACTGTTTATTGAGTTAGAGGTTTTATCTATTAAAACCATTCAAATAAAACATATCTCTTTGATTGGATTACTTACTTAAAACCAGAAACTCCCTGAAATGTAGGAAAAGCGAATATGTGCTGCCTCAACGTAATCCTGTGATTAAACTTCTTAACCTATAGATTAACCTCTGTACTTCAATATTACTTCTCAAACTTCCGAAACCAACAGGTTTGTATGGTTTCCATAGCTTATATTAATACATGATAAAATAAATGTAATGTAAAGGAGGAGCACATCTGGAATTCTTAATTTTAATAACCATTAACATAATAAAAGACTAACACTTACAATACAGCTTGAAGAATACTTTATTTCCATGTGGTCCATGATAGTTTTGTAATATAATCTGTATAATGTAATATAATTTGATAACTTACATATTCTATAATGTAGAAAACTGTCGATTCTTAAAGAAAACTCAAGGAACACATTGTTTTTGCAGTTAATAGAGTATTTTGCAATGCTTCCATAAGTCATTTAATATTTGTCATGCAAAAAAACAAAAAACAAAAGGACCACTTTAGTGCACTTACAAAGAACGCTCTAAAGAATAGTAGATAGGACTTGACAAACAAACAAAATGCAATCAATTTTTTATTGTGCATTCAGACATTTACAATTTTTTTATGAACCCTAAGGCTAAATAAGTTCAAGATCCCTCCACCTACTGAAAGAAGAATTGTACCTGGAGTGGAGCCGTGCAGGGAGGATGGCCTGCTAGTTTGACTACAACTGTAGTATAATATTGGGTGGTGACTGGAAAGTGAGTTTGTACATTGCTAACAGCTTAGTTTACACTGCTTCCTGCTACAGATGTGTGTTTCAGAGATTAGTTTTCAATTCGGCAATTGCCCCTAGGTGAGTCCATTACAGTCATAATATGTCATTCAGAGGGTTGAGAGATCCTGAGCTTATACAACTTCAGGAATCCCTGAAAACATTGTAAGTTATTATTTTGCTTAATAAAGGATTTTTTACTATCAAGTCAAGTATTCCTTAACTATTTTTTAGAGACCCCTTTATAAGACCATTAAAGTGGTCCTTTAACATTAAGACAAATCTGCTTAAATATCATTGACACAGTGTATCCATACTTATAGCCTTATTTAATTGCAATTCAGCCAATTGAAAAAGGCTCTATATAAGCACAGAGCATATTTATTTTTACAGACGTTTTTAGTTAGTGAATGTCTATCCAAAATCAAGGTTTTCACTAAAACGTCTGTAAAAAAAAAAATGCTCTGTGCTTATATAGAGCCCTTTTCATTTGGCCGAATCACAATTTAATAAGGGTGTTAGACTGTAGAACTCACTGGCAGGCAAGAATGACTCAATGTTATATTTAGTTCAGTGACAGAGAGGGGCAAGCCCCAAGGGCAGTTAAACAACTGAATTAGTTTATTTTGGTATGAGAACTATATTTGAAAAAAAGAAAAAAAAGTGTGACGCAAAAGCATTTCAGGTGCAGGAAAGAAACATTTTTTCATGGTTCATTATGTTGCTTGTTGAAATTACTGAAAAAAATGTTAATATGTAATGACACAATTTCTCATATTCATTCTTGGACACATACATGTTCAGCAACATGGAACAAAGAAGGCTAATGGAATGACCAATATATATTAACTAAAAATGAGTGTGTGCTCAGTAATGCTTGGTAATGGAGGGACTCAAGAGTTGTCATAGGATTTTCTAGATGGTTGAATTGGGATAGGTAAATAACAGTGGCTTGTGAGAGCTGTACATGGGTCTTGGCGAGGAAAATGCCAATGAGATGTGTATTGTTAAAAAGCAGGTTAGGTGCAAATTCAGAGCAGACAAAAAAAGTTCATAAATATTGATATTATTAATTAAAATATTTAGGTATTTTAGGACATAATTACATGGCTCCTGTTGGAACTCCTGTAAGGCTTACGGAGCCCTATGGAAGTTTTTACAAGATAATTTACTGAACTATTATACTGTCCCTGCAGGCTAGCCCATGTAGAAACTTTCATTTATGTAGCCAGTGGGTTTGTCATAAAATATGATTAGACTATGAGCACTTGCAACAATTCTTATATGTTACATATGCAGCTAATGTATTGAACTAGCGAGTAATAGCCAATAAACCTAGCAATTCCTGTTGAAACACCTGTCAAGCTACAGGACATGAGTAAATATTACAAAAGTGAGTCTATAGAGCTAATTTTCCAACTCAAACGTAAATTGTGCTGTGTGGCATAAACTACCCCAGAGGTCCCAGAAGCAGAGAATAAGTCTATTTACAATGAGAGAATAGGAGTTTGGATTGGAGAGAAGGATGGAGCTTTGTATAACAAATACATTTCAAAGACCTTACCTGATGCCTATACAATTTTTTCTATACCTCCTACCCATCCTACCAAAATACACACTTCCTACTACATACAACAGATACCCCCATTTCAGGTACACCAGCAATAGGATCAGTGAGTGAGGTCTCAAGGGTTAATAGGGGGTTGAGGTTTTTAAGTCCCAGGCCCTGAATTCCCAGGCACAGTTAGGGGGTCATGAGGCTAACAAGAAACACAGAGTCCCCAATTATTCTCAGGTGGAATTTATTGTCCTCCTAAACACCATCCCCAAAAATGTTGCATATATCAAACCTGATTAGAAGTCAAGCAAGCGAGAAGAGGTGGCAGTAACGATTAATGTTGTGGGAGTTCACGTCAGGCATGTGAAGAGTTTGAAGCACTGCTGTGATGACTGCTGGGCCATAGTTAAGAGAATGCAGCCAGCGCAAGTGCTAGATGGTGTTGCTCCAGCTCTCGTGAAAAATAACGCATGGGAGGAACTCCAGAAGGACAGAATGTCCACAGTTACTGCTGGCAGAACCTTTAGCATACTGGACAAGTACTGGCCTGAAACCGTGAAAGGTGAGTACGAGAACCACCAATCATAACATTATCCTCAATCATTTTCACAAAATATACTCCTACTCAACGCTATGGCCTACATCATACAACAATGACTCATCATTGCTACATTGAATATGTGATATTTATATTGCAGCTGAGTTACAATCAATCCCTAATCATGTTGCCTTGAAATGCCAATACAACACGTGATATCATATTAATACTTAATAATATACAGAAAGGTAATAACTATAATGAGACAAATCCATGCTTTCACATAACTTTAAGGTCAAACAATGGATATATCAGCAAAATCACAATTTATATTATACCTGTTATCTGAATCATAATTGGCTGATATTGGTATTATCAAGACATCTCTAAAACTGACTTATGAGAATTAGAAAATAAATATATATTATATTATATTTATTATATATATTATTCCTATTCTACAGCAACAACAGCATCACAGGAGCACTGAACACCACAGGAGGAGGAGGACATTTGCCAGGAAGACGGGCATCAGTTCATGACCATAACTGAACTTGAAAAGCCCCTCTGCCTTCGATCCCATAGACCTTTTTTCCCCACAGATTGACCCTCCTCCCAGCTGTTCCTATTGGGTGGACACTGGGTTTTGGGCTGCAGCCCCATCAACCCCCCCCCCCCCACCTCCACCACCAGCTCCTACAGCACCACCAGTAAGGCAATGTCCCACCCAGTAGTATACATAATTCTTCCCACAATAGAGGTAGAGGAAAAACTGGACAGCCAAATCCAGCAGTATCTGCAGGAAATGGGCAGGCATATCCTGGAGGAGAGGTGGATGGCATACAGACAGAGCTACCTCAGTAGCTGAGACAGATCAGGCATAACAACAAGTGGCACCAAAGACATGCTGAGTTGGCACTACAGCAAAAACTCTTCCAGTAACAGGACTTACCCACATAGAGGGGCACATCTCTGGACAAAACAAGTATTTCTCAAGAGAGAGGGGACCTCATGGCAGCTATGCTAGAAAACTTCCTAAGCCATGTTCCTTCCCAATCCAATACTTCAGAGGAGAGTTTCTCCAATATGCCCCTCCGCCACACCTGCATGCCTTATCTGCCTCCACCTCCTCCAGTAGCCCCTGCCAAACAGCCTGCAAGGTGACCATGTGGTGCCACAGGAAGGGGGTGGGGCTTCATAATATCCTTGCTTTTATTTTTGTTATGTTTTTGTTTTCTTTTTCAGGTAGCAATGAAATAGAACACTGCATCATGCTGATCTCCAAGCAGAGCTACCTGATACTGTAAGTGAACCATAAATAGTGCACACCAACAGCATACATGCACATAACCACATTTTATTTGTGAACACATAGGTTTAGATTTTAATAATAATACATTTATGTTTGCAAGAGTAATCTAGTAACAATGGCCTAATTGTTCTCTTAGGCTCCTATTTTTGTCACTGTAGCAAAGGAGTAATTACTACCTGATTTAGTAATGTTATGCTTCTTAGCAAGTATCCTCTGTTCATATATCACTTACAAATTGTTGATGCATTATTGTAAGAATTCAACCTTGTGTGTATCTGATGTCCATATCTATTTAGAGGATGTCCTGTCCAATGCACATTTAATATTTGTATAGAGCAACTGTTCTTTAGAGTGTCGCCCCAATTCATTATTATCACTGATAAGTAATTAACAGTATGCACTGTAGTATATTATTCTATGGTTACATCGTTCTGCAGGTAAAATTACTAATTGGAACACTAAATGTAAACTTACAGCTTATTTCAATGCTGTGTCATACAATTTTTAAAAACTTCAACAACACTTGTGTGTAAGCGAATGGGATTCCCATTTTTCTTATTTCACTTCACAAACTTAGGCTACTGTGTTCCGATCCATTCAGATTAACCAAACACAAAACTTTAGGCTGTAATGTAACAAAATATGTAAAAAGTAAAGGGGGTGAATACTTTTGCAAGGCACTGTATTACATAGCAATACATCTAAGGTGATGCACATTGAATGGTAAGACATCATTATTGTTGAGGGGATAGTAAATGTATTGGTAGGGTGGGTGGGTAAGCATTAACCCCCGGGGTTCTGCATTAACCAGGTGTGACTTAGCATTAGTTGGGTGTCAGTGATTAATTGTGTGAGCTAGTTTTTGTAATTAACATTACAATAAAGTGTATTATTCTTTATTATGGTACTTGGATTCTAACATGTCTTGTAAGTGTTCTCATAAGGGGATTACCTGCTCTTTTGGGAGGTTAAGTTTACACGTTATATATGTCTCACCAACGTTGCTCATAGAGGCTTCAGAGAACATGTACCATGATCCCTAAGCTCCAGTGGAAGCCACATATTTGCACTTTAGGTAAAACGCGCATGTAGAGTGGGAAACACGTCACACATAGTGAACATTCTTAAGTTTATACATTAGGGTTTGATACAGGCAGCATGTGATATCCACGTTATTGACTTGCACAATTTCCTTTGGGAGCAATGTAATCGAGACCTTAGATTGTAAATTCTCCCAAGTGCACGTGCCTCACTTTCCTCCTGTACCAATGTGTGTATATAATGTGCTGTCAGGACTTATCTGCCTTCAAATGTATTTCAAAATGTTTGCATTTTCTAGGTAGCCTACCACTACAGAATCATTTGGCACTCTAAAAATAAACAATAACTTAAAAAAAAAAAAACATTCAACAACATTCAATCTTTACAAAAAACAAAATTAGAGGTGATCAATCAGAGAACAAACTAACCTTAATAGGTTAGTTCTATGGACATAATAACCCACTCTGAGAGCAACCTCTTTTAGCTCACTTGTGCCCTTCACAAGGAGAAATATCCTGTAGCATATCAGTCTGGTCTCACTCACTAGAGTGACCCAGCTCCAAAATACCAGGCCATTCTACCCTGAACAGGAGAAACAGCAAACCCCAGACGTACGTATCGGACTTCATTGGGCCTCGTCAGTGAGGTGTAGCTGAACTCTCTAAGGCACAGTGAGCAATGGGTCCATGTCTGGAGCCCCCCATCACTCTTAGGGAGACTAATCCTAAGGGTCATTTGCATAAACAAAAAACAAAATTAGAGGTGCTCAATCATAGAACGATAACATTAATAGGTTAGCTCTATGGACATGATAACCCACTCTGAGAGCACCCTCTTAGCTCACTTGTGCCCTTCACAGGAAGAAATATCCTGTAGTATATCAGTCTGGTCCCACTCACTAGAGTGACCCAGGCCCAAAATACCAGGCAATTCTACCCTGAACAGGAGTAACAGAGAACCCCAAACGTATGTTTCGGACTCCATTGGGCCTCGTCAGCGAGGTGTAGCTGAACTCCCTAAGGCACATTCAATCTTTAGCTAAATATTCCATAATTAATTTTCTACCTTTGACAAATACCCACTGTATTGTAGTACAGCTTAATTAATTCTGTATTCGCAGTGTCCAAACTTGTTGCTATAACACATACAACCATGTGGGTGTGACTTATTCCCCTAGAATGACTTAGAATTTTAAATCACATATTATAATTGTCAAACCACGAGACGTGGTCACGCTTTGCGTGGTGCATACGACTAAGGCGATGAGCGCAAAAAATGCCGATCACTTGCAAGCCTCGCGATGCAAGACGAGACGTTAACTCTGAGCCCTTAGGCGCTAAAGGTGCTCATTGCCTGCGAGCCTCGTGTAGTGAGGCGAGCCGTTAAGGCACTAAAACTTGCAGAACTTGGGCGATGAGCGTTGAAGGCGCTCATTGCCTGCGAGGCGAGCAGTGGAGGCAATAAAACACGCAGGACTTAGCCTCCAAACACACGGGATCACCTTAGGCTGCAAGCACTTGACGAACGCGGGACTTAGAAAGAAAAAATACGAGACGCTGGACTTAGAAAAAAAAATACGAAGATAGGAAAAATACGAAGATAACGGCTGAACCGCTCAAAGCAAAACACACGAAACACAAACAAAACAAAAAAATACAACAAAAACATCTCACACAGCACGGGGGAACAGCCAGGACGTGTGGGAGTGAGGTGGAACGCAAATTTAAGTCCATTTCAGCGAGGTTTGGCACTCCAAAATCACCTAAGCAAAAAAAAAAAATATTGGCCCCAAAAAATGAAAACAAAGCTACACGACCCTGGACTGCGCAAAACACTGCCAACCACGTACTACTTTACGAGACGCGGCACTTAGAAAAACAGAGTACGAGATAGTAAAAATACAAAGCTACCTGCCGAACCGCGCAAAGCACAAAACATGAAACACACAAAAAATATAAAAATACAAAAAATATAAAAACATCACACACAGCCAGGACATCTGGAAGTGAGGTGGAACGCGAATTTGAGTCGATTTTGGCGAGTTTCAGCACTCGAAAATTGGCTAAGTGAGGAAAAAAATGGCGACCAAAAAAATTAAATCGAGGCTACACGACCCTGGACCGCGCAAAACAACGCCAACCGCGTACCACTTTCACACAGGAACCTACGAGGTACAAAATACAAAGGATGGCAAATGCTTGCAAACCACGTAGTACATAGACAAACGTAGCACATAATAGTATAATGAAAGACTGCAGGTGCAAATGTATTAAGTTTAATATTACGTTTTTTTAAATCTTGTTTTTAATATGTTTTTAGCAAATATTCACACACATGTGAACTTCAAAATAATATGGATCCTGAGTAAAAATATAAAATGTACTTGTATTTTTTTCAGATTGGGTCATTGCAGCTTTATAGATTTCTCATTTAAACACTAGAATATCATTGAGCTACAAGCTAAAATTAGTTCTCCTTTCAAGTGACACACTTATACTCTCATAGTCTCCAGAAAGGCTACTCTCGAGTTCTCTGAAGACTGCGGTAAAGCACTTCAAAGGTCATTTTTTTCTATTCACTTTGCATTTTGCCAGTTGAGCTATAAATCAGCTATGACTAGTGCTAAAAATGAACTGTCCTACATGACTTTATGAGTGAATTGTTGGCAAAAATGGGTGACATATTTGAAACTAACTTTCAGACTCTTACAATGTTAAGCTTATTACAGTTTTTATAATTGGTTTTAATTTACATTATCCTACTGTTATACTTTTTTCTTAGTGACTATTATTGCATTGAGCATTGAATGATACTATTTTAGTTCAACTTTTTTGGTGCAATTTGGAGTGATAAACCTGATTCTGAGAAAGTCCATCTGTTGATCAAAAAGTGCACTTGACAGAACACTACAGTGAGGCCCAGTTTTAGGGCCTAGCGTAAAATGACAAGGGGGGCACTGTGCATTGGCCTTGAACTGAATGGTGGACTTTTAACTGAACTGCGAACAGATCACTGGCTGTAAACGGTATGTTTAATAAGTTAATAGCCAGTCTAGGTAATGCCGACAGCAATTAATAAGGAGACATTTGCCAAATGAGATATGAGGGCAGGATTTTGCTTAATCCTTTCCCTACTAATGGTTTACTGCTCTGTTAACATTATTTACAGAAACAGAAATGAGAGAACTTTTGGCTTTTTTATTGATACATATTTTTATTTACTTCTTTTAGTGATCATGAGAATGGTGGGGAATCAGCCCAGAACTAACGGGAGGATCTAGTTAATGATCTCAAGGCAGCTGGGACCATAGTCACCAAGAAAACAATTGGTAACACATTACGCCGTGAAGGACTGATATCCTACAGCTCCGCAAGGTCTCCCTGCTCAAGAAAGCACATGTACAGGCCTGTCTGATGCTTGCCAATGAACATCTGAATGATTCAGAGGAGAACTGGGTGAAAGTGTTGTGGTCAGATGAGACCAAAACCGAGCTCTTTGGCCTCAACTCAACTCGCTGTGTTTGAAGGAGGAGGAATGCTGCCTATGACCCCAAGAACACCATCCCCACCGTCAAACATGGAGGGGGAAACATTATGCTTTGGGGGTGTTTTTCTGCTAAGGGGACAGGACAACAGCACCACATCAAAGGGACCATGTACCGTCAAATCTTAGGTGAGAACCTCCTTTCCTCAGCCAGGGCATTGAAAATGGGTCGTGGATGGGTATTCCAGCATGACAATGACCCAAAACAAACAACCAAGGCAACAAAGGAGTGGCACATTAAGGTCCTGGAGTGGCCTAGCCAGTCTCCAGACCTTAATACCATAGAAAATATGTGTAGGGAGCTGAATGACTGGGAGTGGATCTGCAAAGAGGAGTAGGACAAAATCACTCCTGAAATGTGTACAAACCAGGTGGCCGACTACAAGAAACGTCTGACCTCTGTGATTGCCAACAGGAGTTTTCCCACCAAGTACTAAGACGAAGGGGTCACATACTTATTTCCCTCACTGACCTGCAAATCAATTTATAACATTTTCGACAGGCGTTTTTCTTGGGGGTTTTTTTGTTATCCTGTCTCTCACTGTTAAAATACACCTACCATTAAAATTATAGACTGATCATCTCTTTGTCAGTGGAGAAACGTTCAAAATCAGCAGGGGATCAAATATTCCCCCCCACCCCCACACTGTATATATATATATATATATATATATATATATATATATATATATATATATATATTAAATGACTGTCAAAAAATTTGCACATAGGAACACACACATAAAGATACATTCAAACTCTTATAATTTTATTTACAATAACTATTTCTTACAAATTAAACCACTTGCATAAGCCTGGTTCCTTAACAGTGCAGTTGGTGTTATTTGTTTGCTCGTGTGTGTGTGCATGCGCGTTTCATTGTGCAACTGTTTCTGCATGACCATCAATGATTATGTGTATGCATTTAACTGGGATTAAGCAGGGAATGTTATAATAGATTGAAAAATCTTTAGTGTAGTTACACCAAATTGTATAATTAATTTGGATGCACAGAGGAGCTTTTAATTATTTGCTCTAGGAGACACATTGTCTAGAAACAACCCTAATTACAGTGACATACCTAGACTTAGCTATCAACTATAATAGTTCTCGTAATTGCAAGTTTGTCGGTAACACAATGTTAAACGTTACGGGTTACGCATGCGCAATAAGCGCCTTCAGCGCAAACAGCATTGAGAAGCTTAAAATTGTATTGCCGTCATTTTTGACAAATCGCTAGTCACTAGTATAAAAGAGTAAGCTTCATTCAGCATAATTAAAACTATATGAGCTAGGGCCCCTATTAAATTGCAAACCCCAGTTTACTACCGGCCGTACGTCTGAGGGCTGGAACTTTGCAACAGTTACAGAGAGATTCAATTGATCAAGCAGCTACTTGGACGAACAAATAAACTGTAAACCATGCACCCGTAAGTAGCATTTCTGAGCATGATCAGTATAGTAAGGCTGCAACTACCGAATTAGAAGCAGTCAATAGTAAATGAGACTGTCATCATGACGTCAGTAAAACATTGAGGTTAAACCACAATCAATTAAAGTTTAGAAATACGATATGCAATCGGACTCGCAATTCGGCAACCTACAAAATAATAAAAATTAATGACGATACTGTTCTACTCCATGTGGTAGCCTGATATTTATTAACTCCTTGAGTCCCGAGATTGATATAACATGGAAATTAATAATTTTTGACTGCAGGTTTACAAACTTGAGACTGTTGTGCAATTAATTCTAATATCTTTCATCGCTTTCCTCGTCTTTTATAGTGCAGTATTAATTTTTTATTCGCATTTACAGTGCTACGATCAGGTGTTTAACCCCCTATCTGATACTCAAAGGACTTCTATCTGATACTCAAAGGATTTTCTTTTCAATTTACCATTTATGGTTTTGAAAACAATTGCGGGCTTGAGGAATTGTAGCAATTTAATAGCGATTTGAGTTACGATTTTGACAACAACAGGGATTTTCAGCTTGTTACCCAAATCGTTTGCGGGTAGCTAAGACGCCAGTTGAATAAAAAAATTAGTTTATGGGCTTCAGTAACTAACAATTGCTCAATTGAATAGGGACCTTAGTTTTATAGTGATATGAAATATATATATATATATATATATATATATATATATATATATTTTTTTTTTTTTTTTTTTTTTTTTTACAGTAGTACAAGTGTGCTTTAGTGCAAGGGAAGCAAGTGGTAAAAATCCCTATTACAATATTTAGTCAATGTAGCATGGCTATATATGGCCTATTCAAGGTCATATGGTGCTGGTTTCTGCTCTAGGACTTGCAATATGTAGTTTCACAATTTGCTGCCCATCCAACGGAAAGCCCCTCTCCTCTAGAGGATCAGCAAAAGGAAAATAGTAATATTTCATTGCTAGTATGGCTAGTATGGTATTTACTAAACTGGATGAAACTTAAAGGTTCTTGACTTGTTTTGCCAGGATAGTGTTGCTTAAATAATAGCATACCTTATGAAAAAGTAACAAAGCAGCTGTAACAGTATAGGCAATACTATAAATTATGTCTTATGTGCTGACAGCAAAAAAAAACATTGGGCTAGCCTACATTGTTCTGTCCTAATACATAATGAATAAACAATATTTGATCTATTCAAGAGTTGGTAAGCTAAACACTGAGAAATCAGGAATCTTTGCTGTTCTTTTTAAATATTAAGCCATTGCTGTTCTTCTGATATTGTTGTTGTTGTCTTAGTGATAAGAGAAGGTGGAAGAGAACCTAATGTGTTAATGAAAAGTGATATTGTCTTTTAAACTCTCATTATTATTGCCACCTACAGATATCTTAGAGAGTGATTTTCTTAGTAAAAAAATAGAATTATCCAATGCAATTATCTTTACAATGATCTTACCCAGTATTGTCATGAATAATATATCTACCTTGACACTTTTATAACTTTTACAAAAATTCTTCAAAGTAGCAGATATTGTCCTTTTGCAACGAATCTCATGGCATTTTTTAAGTTTGCCTGGGATTTAATGAATTCTAAAAATTTAATTAGTTATAGGTGATGTCATGACTGATTTTGGGGCTCCCCTAAACCCCAACAAGGAACACTGTAATTTCGGACTCTATCACATCTGTTTGCTAATATCAAAAGCTTTCAAATGGACATGGGATGTGGTTTAATGATTGTGACAATTTGTCTTTCATTTATGTGTCATGTTTAAAGTATTAATGTGTGCATATAGTTACTGTCGTGGTTTCTTGGTTACAATGTATATGCTGTTTTTGATGTATAGTGGCAGAAATTATTTATGTGATTCTGATGTATTTGGTCCAGAGGTGCAATTCCCAGATGTTACTCTACCCCCACCATAGCATCACATGAGTGAGCAAAGGACAACCATAACATTTGAAGTGATCTGGTCTAATAACTTCCCTGGTATCTGGGATGGAAGGAGGGTTTATGGCTAGGGTCGGGTGAGGAGGTCACAGTAGGAAGAACAGACCCCTGAAACAGGGAAGGAGGGGGTTGGTAACCATATTAATGTGGGGTTTGGCTATAGAACTGGGGGATGGTGTTTTTTGATATCTGTAATATGTGGTTGAAGCAAGAAATAAAGGTCAGTCTTCTATGCACTAAAAACGGTGTGGTCTGATTTCTCCTGTCACTACACCATTTATGTCTGGATCTAAATTGCTGGTGTGCTGAGATGAATATAAAGTCACAACCTGCAGATTGCTCTTATGAGCTACAGTAGGAGAATTAGGGGTGCCATATTCATGAAATGAGCTTGCATTACTATGTTGCTTAATTACAAAAACAAATACGTATTAACATTGGAATAGGTATTGACTTTTATGCAATGCTAGGAAATTGCCTGTCAAAAATGACGGGAATTGAAATTCTAAGGCTAGCAATGCTGGTTGGCATACAATATGAGGCTTTTTGTCCTCGTTGGTTTTATTTTCAAAGTCCTACAGGCCTGGAGTTGTTAGTATATGTGTTACTGTTTTCATCATTGTGTATTTTCTAAGTTCTGTTTGCAAATTTTTACATTTTTCACTATCTTAGCCGATTTGCGAGCGTCAGTAAATGGCAAATTTGGCTACAATTCGTTTGCAACTTCACTCCTAGGCTTCCTGGCTCTCTAACTGTGCTGTACACGAGTGTTATTCTTTTTTCATATTTATTTTGCTTGTTTTTGGCTTTTTTTGAGTTACGCATTTGAACGAACTGCGTGCTTCAACTGCTCGCCTCGCTTTGCGAGCCTTGCAGTGTAATAAGTGCCTTTGGCACTCATTGGAGCCTAAGTCCTGCGAGGCCCGCAGTGCAATGAGTGCCTTTGCTGCTCATTGCAGCCTAATTTGTCATTTATTTTCTAAGTTCTGTGTGCCTTGCATTGCAGAGCCTCGTTTTCATCCTGCTTCAGAATTTTTTCCCTTGCTTAGCCGATTTTCAAGTGGCGGAGAACGGCAAATATGGCTCCAATTCTTTTGCAACATCACTACTAGGCTTCCTGGCTCTCCCCTATGCTGTGTGTGAGTGTTATTTTGTTATAATTATTTTGTGTGTTTTGGGCTTTTTAGTAGTTACCCGTTTGATCGAACTGTGTGCTTCAACTGCTTGCCTCGCTTCTCGAGGCTTGCAGTGCAACGAGCGCATATTTTCTCCACTTGATGATGTCTGTCTTCACTGTGTTCCATGGTATATCTAATGCCTTGGAAATTATTTTGTACCCTTCTCCTGACTGATACCTTCTAAAAATGAGATCCCTCTGATGCTTTGGAAGCTCTCTGTGGACCATGGCTTTTGCTGTGGGATGCGACTAAGAAAATTTCAGGAAAGACCAACTAGAGCAGCTGAACTTTATTTGGGGTTAATCAGAGGCACTTTAAATGATGGCAGGTGTATGCTGACTCCTATTTAACACGATTTGGAATGTGATTGCTTAATTCTGAACACAGCTACATCCCCAGTTATAAGAGGGTGTGCAGACTTATGCAACCACATTATTTTAATTTTTTTTTTTCTTCCCTCCACCTAAAAGATTTCAGTTTGTTTTTAAATTGAGTTGTACAGTTTATAGGTCACATTAAAGGTGGAAAAAGTTCTGAAATAATTTATCTTTGTCTCATTTTTTTACAGCACAGAAACCTGACATTTTAACAGGGGTGTGTAGACTTCTTATATCCACTGTATTTGAGTCTAAGAGAATGATTAGGCAGGAACATTTTTATAAAGCTAGATTTCAATTAGAGAAGACATATATTTGGATGCCTCTACTGCATCCTGGAGGTATCCATGATACTTTTTTAAAAATTGAAAATGTGCTCAGGGTATTTACATTTATGCAGGACAGAGTCTGCATTTGCTGATGCAAGTTGCTTCTGAGCATATGCAAGGGAAGTGTATAGGTGTACAATGATTTAACAAAATTGCCTCCCCCTTTCCCCCTGTCTTACCTCCACTGTTATGTAGATAAAAATCGCCACTATCAGGAAGTACTCAAGTCAGACAAGATGGAAGGACTTTATATGCAAAGATAATGTTCCTAAATTACGTTTTTCTCTAAAGATGTTGTTCTGTTCATGGTTTCGCCCCATTGGAAATAGTACCTAGTGAATCAAGGAATGATGTAAAATGCTTAGTAAATTTCCACCATTATCTATAATGATAAAAGAATCCTTGACTATTATTTCCAGTGATGATATTCTGAATTTTTTCTTTAGAATGGAATGACAATTTACAGGGACTATATTTTCTTCATTCTCTACAGGTTTTTTTCATAACTCAAAAATTAAAATTTAGAGGTATTATATTATAAAACCAAAATAAATAATAGTATTGTGCATCAATTTTGACTAAATTAAAGGACCACTATTTTTTTAGGGAAATACTCATGTTTGTGAAGTGTGTAAACTGACAACATTAGCAGTTGTGTAAGTCATGACGTCAGGCCCATTTACAGAGAAAATATACAACTGAAATGAGCACTGCCAGATAGCATTAAGCCTGAATATATGTTCTTATCTAATGAAAAGTGGAAGGAGGGTTGTTTCGGGAGCGAGGGAGGGAGTCTTGTTAAATCAGTGGAGCTCTTGTTATTTGACACCTGCAGAAAAGCATATGCCCTTGTAAGACATGCAACCTTCACCAAAGTATGATGAATGCCTTGGGGGTGTAGCAAAGACCTCAAAATGTTTGGTATTCTAACTAAAAATTACAGTTATTACATTTTCCCTGTGTAATTATACTCTTAGTCATACCAAGGATTTCAAACAATGTTTTAATTATACAGTTATCCTATACCATTTTAATATTTCTGTCTTACATAAGAATGCATAAGCAAAAATAGTTTTATGTATGTGATAAGTAATGCAGATCAAACTCCACGTTCTTCTTACTTCCAATTTTGTTGTTTGTTTCTCCAATATGCAGAGTCTCTGTTTTGAATACTCTAATACTACAATCATATTAAATATAATAATAATCATAGCATTACCTTGTAGAAATGTGTCCCATTAACTTTACATTCACAGAAGGGAGACACATGTACTTTAGAAAAAAAAATATTATAATCTGCTATGTTAAATATTCAAATAACATTTTCACCATTTTGAGCAGCATACATAGGTACATGACACTGAAAGTACAATTAACACAATAATAGAGCAAAACTACATTGAAATGTAATGTATTAAATAATAGAATTAAATTATAAACAATGTTATGAACGTTCACATGACAAACATTTTATTTGAGTATAAATTAGACATTTTGCTATTCTAAACTATACCTAGTATTCATCAGGATTTAAAACGAATACAAAACATGCATTTTCCCATTAGTGCATTTTGTTTATTTAACAAAATTTGTGATAATATATACATTGTTCAAAACTATACGATACAGGATGTGGGGTATTTGAAAAATGTTCTTAAGAGTAGTACGTACCAGGAAATAGAAACATGGCGTCTGCCCTGCCTCAGGAAGAAAAACAGACTTCAGCCAGTCAGCAGGAGATTTCAAACCATTTCTCAGACACAAAGGCCACAGGAATTAGGTGCCGATCAGAAGAAGTGGGTCTGCAGCGAGCAGAAAAAAGGGCTTGCGCGTGCTGGTACGTAACACACAACAAGCAAGCCTAGTCAGGCCTGCTGTAAAAAAAAAAACTAGAAAAATGGTCTAAAATAATGCTTTAACGGCAGGTTAGCCTCTTATTTATGAAAAAAAGTTGTACAGCAATTACTACTTTCAGAGTGATAACAATTCTAAATGAAATGTTTAAAAAAATTTGAAAATATTTTTGTCCTTTGCATGTACTTTTGTTGTGATAATTCATTTATGTGATCTGAAATCCAGTTTACATCTTTTACTGAAAAACTATAATTTTTCTCATATTGGAGGAATGGTTCAGAAATAATATCTAGCTGCCTATAACTAGGGTATGAACACATTTCACTTACCCCATTGGTGTGCTTCAGTAAACCGTCAGCCGAATTAAAAGTGTTCATAGAATACATCTATTATTTCCACCCCACTACCTACTAAAAACTTTTAGCACATTTATAAAAAAATTCAAAATGAATAAACCCAAACAACCAGATATGAGAAACCTCTTTTGAATGGTCTGTAATATGTGTTTTGGCGCTAGAAAACTGTTCTGTAAAATGTTAAAACTCTTTTTGCTCAATATTACTTGCACATTTTAGTTTTAGATTATTTACCATGAAATACAAATGTGATTACGGTATATTTAAAAAAAAACTGACAAGAGCCAAGTGGAGTGGGTGTTTGCATTTTCTAACTTGGGTTATTCATTATATTATGTAATTTTCTGTTTGTATGAGAAGTAATGCTGTGTTATTTCTTGACTGTTTAGTATATAGTGAGTTTTGAATGTGGGTTGAGTGATATATCTTGGCTATTTAGTAGATACTGAGTTTTGAATTTGGTTTGAGACATCCATTACCTAGAATAAATTTTGCCATATGCAGAGGTAATGTCATCTAAATCAAGCCTTTTATAATGAACATTCAAAATGTCTTACCCATTTTTAAGTGGATCTGCCATAGTTCAGGTTGACATATAGAACAGCAAAAACTGCTTATACTTTGTATTAGTGATATTAAAATTAGATTTACCATTTTTTAACAGATGGCTCTTACCCTTCCAGTTTTATCACCTCTATTTTTGGTGGCACCAAAGGCAAAATATTTAAATATTAAAAAGGTGATTAGTCAACTGTTTTCCCCACCCCAGCAATTTGAAAATACCATTCTGTTCACTTAAATATTTTCTCTGCTTTGCTCTTACTTGTAATGGAGAATGCTAGGCAGATTTGACTTGACCCTTCAGATTAATCACATGGTAATATAACTTTCTGTATCAAGCAGAGGCAGCAGTTAAGGTGGTATTAAGGGACTTCCAGGTGTCTATGACCATGATGTAATGACTTGAATGCAATCCCCAGCTTTGCTCCCCAAGGGAAGTACAATATAATTAGACTATAAGGGAGAACATATTATGTTAATTCAGAAGAATGCATTGAGTTCCTACGCTAATGAATCAAATGTGGTTATTCCTTAAATGCCCAAATTGTGTTTTCTTAAAGGTATATATAAGTTTCCCTGGTTTCAAATGTTTGGTAAGAAACATGCAGTCATTATTAGAAAAATATGTCATATAGAAACGTTCAGTGTAAGTTATGTTATACAGCAGGGTATTATAAGGTAATATTCACATTGTAATGTTCCTTGCCAAACAGTTTTAGATTTATGTGGAAAATTACAGTATATACTAAACCCAGTTTGTTCTGATGCCTAGACTTGCAAAGAAAGGTTAGCATCTACAATTATTATAAACAATATTTTCTGTTAATTGGTTTTCTGCCCAAGCATGGCAAATTCATGTGTATGTTCTTTCACAAAGTTAGACTTATAATAGTTTGGTTTTTTTTTCAAAAAGGTTTTTGAAAGCTTTTTCTACAAACTATTCAAGTAATTATGTATGACCTCATTGTGCGGAAAACATTCATGTAATAATCTAAAACAGCATATGCCAAGTATATTCTAGTGGGTTTTAGAAGAGTTAAACTATGTGAACATTGTACCTTTTGAAGTAGAAAATGTATCAGTGTTTTTTATATTTTAAATATTCTACACTGTGTATACATTGGTTTATCATTTAAAAATAGTCATCTCCCTTGGGGAATAAAATATGCATTAAAATATGGGTTATTATGTCTAGTTGACTTACTTTTTATATGTTTCGTTTAAATGCATCTGTTGGATAATTTAGCTATTATATTGGTATTGTATTCCTTCTTAAATGTCTGTATCATACTTGAAATTATGTACATATTATGTACGTAAAGAAATGTGTTGAAAACAACCTTGACATGGGTAGTGCGAGACTGAAACATACTTACCTTTAAAAAAAGGTAAGTATCTGTGTGTTATTTGTCATTTCAGTTCATGATTAATGGACATTTCAGAAGGAATATACCACTAAGCACAAAAAAAATTTATTAACTAAATAACCAAATAAATTATTGATAAAATATGCATAAATCTGTGTTACCTTGACTAGTTAGTTATTTTACATTGTTCAACTTTCATAACAACTGGTACTTTTTCAGTTTTCAAGATTCCGGATTCAGATATCGGTAACTAGTAAACGTATGCATTTAGAGTTCAAAGTTCGAAGGAGATCAATTTGTGAACCTTAAAGAGCATGTAAACCATTTTTTGTAATAGGCCAATGTATCCAATAAAGCATTACTTTAAGACAAAATAAAAAGCAATGAACCCTTTCCAATGCATGTATATTAATGAGAAAAATAACAGTAATGCAAATGTACAATGTCCAACAAGATGCATACATGACACTTAAAAGAAAATACTATTTCAAAAAGCATATTTAGCACCCAGCATTGGTTAACTGAGTATAAGGAAGAATTTATATAAACAAGTGAAATGGTTTGAAAATTCTTGCCAATTATCTGTGGCTAACATACAGCCAAATTCAGATTCAGACCTATAGAATATTTAGGTTCTATTCAACGGAAATCCTTGACCCTCAATATAAAATATGGATTGTAAAGTGCTTTGCTGAGGTTGTGATGGCTGTGATAGAAATCAGCCATGTCAGCACTGGCAAACCACTTCAAAGCCCCCATATGCTTCGTGAAATTTGGTCTTCTACCAATGTTACTTGACAAGGAACAATTGCAAAATGTCAAGATAAAAGCGTAATTATCTATATAAAATATCTCCCAATATCGGCTACAGTCCAGAATATTATGGCACTTTCATACCCAGGATGTCAAATACTGTAAAAAAAAATATATACTAATTAAAAATAAATTACAATACATCATTACACCTGTGTGAGGTGTTGGAAGTGATGAGAATGCCTTCCAAGCAAAGTTTATTCAAAGTGTTTACAAAGTCCTAGGTGAAATTCTAACATTGGTTTGAATACATTTTTTATAATCTACACAGTAGTGATTTCTTATCCTCCCGATGTTTCAAGAAATGTCTTTCAACATTGGCATTGATCCAGTGGAATAAAGCACTGGTAGTTGCTTTGTGGTTTATACAATATGGGGTGCATTGGGACTTTGAAGCAATGAAGATTTAAGTATTAAGTGCTGTTTACATAAAGGTGTGAGCTAAACAAGAAATAAATCTTAAGTTGTGTCAAAATGTAGATGATTTAAATAATAAAATCAAATTATTTCTGTTTCAATTAAAATTCTTAAAGTTGGATAACTGCAACAGTATGTAAATATCACACTATTAAAAAACATTAATAACATATTATTTTACGTTTCTTTTAAAATAAAGCATGTTACCTAATAAATAAGATAAATGTGTGTGTGTTTTTAGAGTCTGTAACTCTACACATCATACAGATACATGTGACGCTGGAACTGGAGCTTTTATAAAACTAACCTTTATCTGTTTAATAAAGCTTACACCAAAGTAAACTAAATTGAAGGAAAACTAGGAAAACATTGTTGGTATTCGGAAATTTCCAGGATGGACTGCTATTGGGACAAATCCCACAGACTCAGTAGAAATAAGTAAAAGGCGTTACACTGTCAGTCACATATCAACAGAAAACAATTGAAGTAGAGAGGATACCTTTCAATGGATAACTGAGGAAGATTAAATTACAAGCTGTCTAGTCCAAATAGCCCCTTTGTACAGCATGTTATGAAATCAAATCTGAAGTTAACATTGTAAATTAAAGAAGACAGTTTAACAATCCACAGATCAATATTCAAACATTTACATTACAGTAAAAGTGAAGTCATTAATCCGTTTGGATTCTGAAAAATAGCCAAAATGGTTACAGACCATGGCCCCCATTTAATTCCAAGCCCATAATTACCTTCACACTGCCCATATGTCTGCAGGTAAAAAATTTGCTGCACTTACTGATGTATGTAATTGCTCAAGCCCGTAAGTACAGGCTCACAGACCCAACAAGCAAAGCATAACCAATATGTAGCATTTCAGGGCATGATCATGATCAATTAAGCAAGCCCGTAAGTTAGACAGAGCCAATAGTAAATGAGGCTGTCATCATGACGTCAGTAAAACATGGAGTTTAAACAACACTCAATAAGTATTTAGAAGTGAGATTTGCGATCGGACTCGCAATCCAGAAATCGAGAAATCCATAAAAATTAATAAATCACATGTTCTAGTCCATGTGGGTGGCCTGATATGTATTAACTCCTTGATTCCTGGGATCAATATAACACAGAATTAAAACGTAATTTATTGTTTTATTGCAGATTTGTGAGCTTTAGACTGCTCTGCAATTAATTATAATGTCTTTAATTGCTTTCCCAGTATTTTAAAGTACAGTAATGTGTTTATATTTGCTTTTACAGTGCTATGAACAGGTGTTAAACCCACTTGCAAGTCCTATCGAGTACTAGTATAATTTATTGATACATTTGCCATTTATGGGTTTGAGGCAATTGAGGGCTTGTTGAATTTTGTAATTAAATATGGATTTTGCATCTTTAGCACTGGTAACATTTGAAGATTTGAAACATCAAAAGCAGGAGATAGGACAGAGTTACGTTTTTGACAACAGCAGTGATTTTGAGTTTTTAACTCGCAAATGAATTATGAGCAGAAAAATGTAGCCAATTAAATATCTGTAACTTTTACGGGCTCCATTACGGGCTTCTGTAATTGCGATTTGGACAATGGAATAGGGGCCCATTTCAGTGTTCCCATAAATTTTCTCAGGACTTAAAGGTGCCACAGAGTCCAATATAATGAAGGGGGGGGGGGGTTATGGAGTAATACAACAAAAAATATATTATAACATAATCAGTAGTAGTTTAACGGTCCATTTCTACATGCATTTTGCATACAATGATTACATTCTGCATCCATGCATTGAATTCCCAAATCAGTCTCTTTTAGTCAGGAAGTTCCTTATTTTAAAACATAGATATTTGATACTGTATCAATTTTCCCAGATATGTTTGACCTGAACAGACTTGATATTTTTGGTACTATGTATGTGTGTATGGAAATCCCAGCCTCCGTAGGTAAAATTCCTACTCCAATTTAACATAACTGTAAGTATGTAGAAAATGTATACATTATATATTGTATTCTGGCCATCTTCCTTTGTTACAAGCATTATTGAAACATTCCTAAACCTTCTTTAGATGCTGTGTTGATGTAGAGAGATTCAACATTCATAGAGGTCAGGACAATCCAGATTATATTAAGCAGAATGGTTATGCCATAAAAGTAACATGGTGAAAAAGAGAACAATTAAAATACCTACAGAAAGCTAAGTACAGGTAGGCTCTTCCTCTGACATGAGTACATGACATGAGATGTTACATCCCATCACATCAATATTCAACACCCCCCTGTAGTTACTTCTTATTTCATTCCATAACATGCTAAACAAAGAGACTTTTATTTTTTAATGGCTTGCAATCTAATCCTACCTCGTCAGCCATTAATTGTGTAATCTCTACTTCAATGGTTTGCTCAAGAGACAATTACTCATTTTCAGGTAAATACAGTATGTAATATATTGGAGACATATATTTTGCTTTCAATGATGTACATTTGAAATATAAGATTCCTATCCATATAGGGCTATGGAAAAAAAACTAATATTGGTTTATGTATTTTCATTGAATACAAGTATCTGTTGAATACTAGTGAATCACATGTGCAATCAGAGCTATCATATTTGTCATAAAAGTGCAAGAATTAGGTATCTTTCTAGTCAGTTAGCTTTTGTTCACCGAAGCAGGAATTAATGTGGGAAGGGTGTGAAGAGTGTAGAAAAGTTGTAATTTACAGTATGTGTTAACTGAATAATGAAATGATATATATAATGCACTGAGATTGTTAGGTTTCATCTTTGTCACTAGAATTTATGTGATTCAAATTTATTAAAGAACACTTAAACTGGAGCAATATGCAATAGTCCATGCCATCAGTCAATGCAATACATCTATATATTTCAATATAGGATAGTAATTTGCAAAAAAATGTTTGAGTTTCTTTTTGTTTGTTTTTTGTCTTGGGAAGGTTATCTAAGCAATGTCATGCGGGTATCTTGTCATAAATGTCCTTTTGAATAATGTGGTGCTTTCATCAGCTGTGTGCAATCTTGTCCCACTTCCCTCCCCTTTGGTAACACTGCAACAGCAGATGTCATAGCTTCAGGGTCTGTGACAGATGGCACTTTTGATATATACTAAAGCAATGTGTCTGGTGATGCAGCAGAACTTCTGATAGGTGATAATTCCAACATCCCATGCATTTAACAGCAGTGACATATTCAATTTCTGCCTCATTGTTAACGAAGCAATAACTACTGAGGTATGAGTAATACAGAACCTCATTGTGGCAAATGAGTCACCAAAACTACTGTCTAGCAACTGTCAATCTTATTTTCACATCCGCCCTAAATGAACATGGAACAAGTCGATTTTCTATCATGCAGTTAAAAGAATGTCTTAAAAATTACAATATTTTTTATGCATGATAAATAAACTAGTCAAAAAACATGCATTTAATCTACAGCACAGAAAAATCACCCAATCAGTTTGACATATTTGTTTAAAGGGACACAGATTTTTTTTTTCTTTGTTGCATCTGAAAGAGTATATTTGTAAATATGTTATAGTGTGTATTCTTTTTTCATATGATGCGATTTGATCACAATAAAATGATTTACATGTAGAATTGAACTGGTATGGCTATAAATGAGTTTCACTTGCCAATGAGACCTACATACTACAGTATGCTCTGTGCATTTCCTAGTTTCAATCAAGTTTAAATGGATTTAACGTAATATTTGTTCATGCAAAAACTTTTGTAATACTTAAACCATGCTCTTTGAAATGCATGAAAAAAAATTGTGTTCCATGTCCCTTTTATTCTGTGAAAACTCGTACATTCAGTAGATAATCCAGCTAATTAGGATGTATACAGAGAGGGTTGCTGGATCAGTGGGTGTAAAGTACTGCCTGGCTGCAAAATAAAATAACAAATTAGTAAACTCTTCATCTGTCCTTTTCTGCAAATGCAGGATTGAAAATTTGGGAATGAATTGCTGAATTGTTCAGAAAATTATTTTTGTAAAGTTAATGCCTTTTAATGGTTAATTGAGTAAGATTGTAATCCATTCCTACTCAGTTAACCATTACAATTGATTTATGTTGTTCTACAGTTAACATGGCATTACCTTACCTACTTCAACATGAATTATTCAGTAAATTGTTTGTCTGAGGATGTTTACATTTGATCTCACTCTTCAAGATTTTTGAATAATTATTGTGAATGGTACTGCAATACTCTGAATAACAAAGTGTCATTAAATCTGCTTGGAAAACATCATTGTAAGATTTGAAATAGTAGGATCAGAATTTATTAATAATCACAATCAGTTGTAGTAAGGTTTGAAACATGGAGAATACTTGTTGATGCCAGATCCTAGCACATTGTCCCTTAGGATAACATGGAAATGGATTAGTTTCAAACTCCCAAATACTTTTAATCCAGAGCATGCTAATTAAGGCTACTGAATATTCATATTAAAAAGAAAAAAAAAGGTATCTTGTAAAAACTGTATATGAAATCATGTATTCCTACAGTTTAATAACGATTATTATATTGGTGCCATTAATCAGTTGATATGGTAGCAAACCAAAATGTTCCTAGCAGAATTATACATTTGTATACATTTCCGTTGAATAGACCCCAGTAGTTTTAATTATTGAATTTTACTGGGAGCTTTAATATGAAAGCATAAAATCTTTTAATAGACTATGAAATCAAGTATGAGCATTTGTTTCCCAGTAAGAAGATTTTATGGATATCACAAAGGCCATATTTCAATTTTCTTTGGTAAATATTGTGTCTTTAAATATACAATGGACATTGACATTAATTATGCACAAAAGTCCCTTGTTTCATCTTGATCAACAAATGTAAATTACAGCCTCTTTCAACTAATCAGGAACCCAGATCCTGCCTCTTGCCCAACACTTGTATGTAGTTAAAAATATTTTATTTGCACTGTATCTTTATAGTAACTTCATTGTACACATGTCACACTGACCTTATTTTATGCATTAGTATACTACCAGAATATCACAGATTTTGTATTTAGACTAATGAAAACAAAAGATTAATGCCACTAGTAACATTGTTTGGTAATAAGAAAGAAGACACTGAGAATCAGTAAGTGATTTCTCCTTATTGTAATAAAATATTTCTATATAGGATCTAACTGAAGAGGCATAAATTAGAGAGAGTTTGTGAATTCAAGAAGATGTCATTTAAAAAAAAGCCTAGTGTTTTAAATACTGTTAATAATACTATTTCTAATATATATATATATATATATATATATATATATATATATATATATATATATACACACACATATATATGTATACATATATATATATATGAGAGATAAGCTATAAGCACAAAGCTTAGTTTTTTTCAGGAGATATATGTATATGTGTGTATATGTGTATATATATATATATGTATATATATATACACACATATACATATATCTCCTGAAAAAAACTAAGCTTTGTGCTTATAGCTTATCTCTCATATATTTCACCATAATCACCCCTTTCTAACAAGCATTCATAGTGTATGAAATTAGTATTAAATGGATAGTTCCTTAGACATTCAAGAGCACAAATATATAATTGAGAATTGATGATGTCACTAAATTTAAGTGTAGTGTTCAGCTGATGAGGAGAGCAAAAAAATGTTTGTTATGGTTTGAGTGTTATGCAACATGTAACATGGCAGTGCTTGTGTTATTATACACCATATTGACTGTTGCAGAATATGGTGAAAACCCATTATTAGCAAGATGTATAGCTAGTCTTAATGCTGTTTGAAAAGAATTTGTATTATGACGATGGTTCTGCTTTAGAAAGAAAGAGTGTAAAAATAGCTTGATGTTACAAGGCATATTCTAGTTATCTGTGGCCACAATGTTGTAGACAAGAAAGCTACTGTCAAAAACCTGTCTTCAAAAAGAACATCTTTTATTCTGCTAAATGCGACTCAAGGTGGACTGTTTTAAACCAACATTGTAAAACAAGCTTCCTTTGTAGACATCTTCCATCAATATTGTGAAAATCATATTGGCCACAAAAGTGTTAGATTTTTTGCATTAAATAGAATGCAGTTACAAAGAAGTTCTACTCTTACAATCTGGACAATCTGTTTTTATTTATATGATTAATCACAAGATTAATTATAGCTTTCTTTTTCTTTTCTATGCAAAAAGGGATGAATGTTAACACATTAGATATTATTATTTTCTTTCTCAACAAATAAGTTCCTTTCCAAGTATTAACTTTGCAGGATACAGAATAATCTACACATTTCAACATTATTTTTTCCAAGCTCAATTATTCTTCATAATTATTTTAAACTGTAAAATATAGTAAATTTTTTGCATTCTATAAAATTAGTTGCATCTTATATGTCCAGAATTTTTGCTTAACATTCGGTGCAGATAAGAAGTGAAAACCACCAACTATAGCTCAAATTTACTAATGAATGAGGGGCCTCCAAAATCTTTCTCTACTGTATATTTATAGCTGGAATACACAGTTCACTTACTGTCTGGAACTAGAGTGTAAGGTGTTCACTGTTTCCTCCCTCTTTCATTCCATGTCTTTCCTAGTGAATGGAGAGAGTGGGCAGAAAGTGCAATAGTTAAGTAGACGTAGCATTAGTAAGTGTACATAAAGTTTTTTTTCCCACTAAAATGTTGTAGACCCGGAACTTTGTATATTAGGTCTCTCTCTCCAGCTAAGTAACATAGATCCCTGTGTTTAAGGTTTATTTCCAGATTTAACGGTCCACTATAATAGTCTGGCATTTAAAATAGGTGGAGCTCCAATCAAAGGATGGTGGGGAAAAGGAATTTCAGTGTAACCTTTTTTGCAATAAGTTGTTAATGCTTACTAGGCATGTGTGTTTGCTTTGTAAGTTTTACACAAATTCAAAAATAAGCAACTGTGTTCAATAATACAGAGGTAAAATAAGAGATTGCAGACTATTAGTATTTTGATTTGCCAAGTGAGATTTAGCAGATATAGAGATAAGTAAGGTGTAACATAGGAATACTCTTTGGAAAATGGAAAAGATACAAAACACAATGCTGCTGGAAATAAAAAAAATAGGAGAAAGAGTTGATATTTAAATTAATTTGAATAGTATTATTTATTGCACTAAAATAAGCAAAAGTTTGTGAGTGGTTAGATCTTGATTGCATAGCTCCAGTAGGAGCTCCTGCAAGGATGTATTTTAACTACGAGTTAAGTAATTATTAAATGGCTTTCGCA
The DNA here is from genome assembly GCA_027410445.1 of Discoglossus pictus. Classification (NCBI taxonomy): domain Eukaryota; kingdom Metazoa; phylum Chordata; class Amphibia; order Anura; family Alytidae; genus Discoglossus; species Discoglossus pictus. The sequence goes on from CM050169.1 coordinate 162,761,410, forward strand.
GGCTAGTCCTCTATTACTAAAATGTACCCAAGGCGTTTGTCACGTAAAAAAAAATTGCTTACAGGACCTGCAAGGGTCCTTACAAGTATATTTAAGCTGTGAAGTTGCAAGATAGAGCCCAGAAACATAGTAACTTCAATAGCTACATAACTACAGCAAAGTCGAAGAGCATCCATACAGTGGATATAAAAAGTCTGTTAAAATGTCAGGTTTCTGTGCTGTAAAAAAATGAGACAAAGATAAATCATCTTCAGAACTTTTTCCACCTTTAATGTGACCTATAAACTGTACAACTCAATTGAAAAACAAAATGAAATCTTTTAGGTAGAGGGAAAAAAAATATAAAAATAAAATAATATGGTTGCATAAGTATGCACACCCTTAAACTAATACTTTGTTGAAGCACCTTTTGATTTTATTACAGCACTCAGTCTTTTTGGGTATGAGTCTATCAGCATGGCACATTTTGACTTGGCAAGATTTGCCCACTCTTCTTTGAAAAAAAACACTCCAAATCTGTCAGATTGCGAGGGCATCTCCTGTGCACAGCCCTCTTCAGATCACCCCACAGATTTTCAATTGGATTCAGGTCTGGGCTCTGACTGGGCCATTCCAAAACTTTAATCTTCTTCTGGTGAAGCCATTCCTTTTTTTGGGTCATTGTCATGCTGACAGATGAAGTCAGAAGCTGAAGCCTGAAGGTTTTGTGCCAATATTGACTGGTATTTGGAACTGTTCATAATTCCCTATATCTTAGCTAAGGACCCAGTTCCAGCTGAAGAAAAACAGCCCCAAAGCATGTTGCTGCTACCACCATGCTTCACTGTGTGTATGGTGTTCTTTTGGTGATGTGCAGTGTTGTTTTTTCGCCAAACATATCTTTTGGAATTATGGCCAAAAAGTTCAACCTTGGTTTCATCAGACAATAACACCTTTTCCCACATGATTTTGGGAGACTTCAGATGTGTTTTTGCAAAATGTAGCCTGGCTTGGATATTTTTCTTCGTAAGAAAAGGCTTTCGTCTTACCACTCTCCCCTACAGCCCAGACATATGAAGAATACGGGAGATTGTTGTCACATGTACCACACAGCCAGTACTTGCCAGATATGCCTGCAGCTCCTTTAATATTGCTGTAGGCCTCTTGGTAGCCTCCCAGTCCAGTTTTCTTCTCGTCTTTTCATCAATTTTGGAGGTAGCTCCAGTTCTTGGTAATGTCACTGTTGTGCCATATTTTCACCACTTGTCTTCACTGTGTTCCATGGTATATCTAATGCCTTGGAAATTCTTTTGTACCCTTCTCCTGACTGATACCTTTTAACAATGAGATCCCTCTGATGCTTTGGAATCTCTCGGTGGACCATGGCTTTTGATGTGGGATGCGACTAAGAACATTTCAGGAAAGACCAACTATAGCAGCTGAACTTTATTTGGGGTTAATCAGAGGCACTTTAAATGATGGCAGGTGTATGCTGACTCCTATTTAACACAATTTGGAATGTGATTGCTTAATTCTGAACACAGCTACATCCCCAGTTATAAGAGGGTGTGCAGAATTATGCAATCACATTATTTTTATTTTATTTTTTTCTTCCCTCCACCTAAAAGATTTCAGTTTGTTTTTCAATTGAGTTGTACAGTTTATAGGTCACATTAAAGGTGGAAAAAGTTCTGAAATTATTTATCTTAGTCTCATTTTTTTACAGCACAAAAACCTGACATTTTAACAGGGGTGTGTAGACTTTTTATATCCACTGTAAATATTGCAACATTGTGGCTTGATAGCTTTCAAACATTGACATATTGATGTGGTTAATTATTCTTGCACATGAACATTGCATTTCAGACACATTATATATTAATCTCTAATATATTACATGTTATTAAATGGCAGGGGAAAACAAGAGAATGGTCATTAACCTGGGGCTCTGTGTTAATCTGGTGTGAAAGCTTTAAATCAAGTGTCAATGTAATTTGGTGAGCAGGTATTTGTAATTGATATTGTTATTTAGCTTATTGTTCTTTATTATTGTTGTATAGGACTGGGTTAACCAATCGAAAGGCTACTTTTGTGCTTCAGGATGTTTAGACTTCAATTTTATATCATTAGTGTTCTGGAAAATGCCTCTTTAGGCATTTGTTTTCTTCTACTGGAGAACTCGTATCTCCTTTAGTGTCTTTTAAATGTTATTTTAAGGGTTTTATTGGCTCTTGCAATAAATTCAGTTTACACAAAAGGTTTTGTCTCACTGAGATCACTGGCAGAGCCTTATAACAATATGTAGGCTATACGGTAATGCATAGTGATCACTTGTAGGAGTTTGCTGTGGGGAAAAATGTAATAGCTACGTAGATACTGTACATGGAAAGGTCACTCGCAAGCAGCCATTTAATTGAGCCCTTAGTTGGCAAAATCTCTTATATGGGCCACAGTAATTGCCCCTATGCTTACCAAACCTATAGCATAGTAGAGTGATAGGATAAACGGTAACAACTCTCCCATTGTCAAAGGAGTGCATAAGGATGTCTGTTGGCTACCATCACGCTTACTGTGGCTTATGCCTCACCTATAACACTACTGGAAATAGAAATTATTAAAAACAACTTCATCCTTAAATTAATTGAAAATGTATATTTGGAATTTCAGGCATATAATGAATGTCTCACCTCCAACTAGATATATCAGCTTGTTCCATCTCTGCTGAAGTGCGATAATAATTGAAGTTTTATGGAGAGATGCTCAAGAGCTGTGGTGAGGCAGGCCTCTCAGTGTGTGTAAGAGAGAAATAGACATCCTATGGGATTGCTATAAAATTACAGTGCAATCTTTTTGTTCTCCTTTGTTTAGATTTCAGACCCTCAATAAAAACATTGAATTCCTCTTGCTAACTAATGTTTAATTTATTGTATTATATGCCGGGTCTTGGCATCTTAATTTAGCCTAGCTGTTATTATTTTAATGCATATTTTTGGGGCTTTTATTTTATATTTTAGCATGTGCAAATTGCATGTTCCTCTATAGTGAATTCAGTCCCATTTCCACAGTATGTGGAATATTCAAAACACTATTTTATCAACAAGTTTACTAATGCTACATCACATTGTGACTATAGTGACCTTCAGAGCTGAAGCATAGCTCAAAAAATCAAAACTGCCATTTCCACAACTTAAAGGGTCACCGTATGTGCTTTGAACCATAAGATAGGGTGTAGAAAAGCATATGCTTTAGTGTTAGTTGTTCTTTTCACCCACTAGAAGGCACATGGCTGTTTGGTCTATTGGTAATAGCACTTGGTTGTAGACTTGCCGCCCCCCGGTTTGATTCCAATTCCTGATCTTGTTTTTTTTTTTTTTTTTAGTAAAAAGTAATTTAAATAATATATGCCATAAATCACAATGTTTACATGCAAGTAGGTAGTTTAATATATGGAAAAATCAGTGAATGTGCAGTATAAAAGCATGCCTTGTTAACTGTACAACAATCTTAGTTAGTGCAATAAGCTTTCAAGAGGTACATTCTTTAACAAAACAGAACAAAGAGAGGTGGACCACTCAAAAGCTTGACACTCTAACTAAAATGTTTTTTCAATAAAATATATATAATTTTACAATACTTATATTAATAATAGATTCTTTTTGTGTTTGTATGTGTGCGTGCATGTGTGCGTCATTGACGATTTTGTTTGGTTTATCAATGTTTTTTTGGACTACAATTCTATATCAAACTAATAATTTAATTAATTTTAGAAGCATTCTGACCAGGATGCAACTCTAAGTGGTAATAAGTACTTATAGTAAAAATTGATTTGTGTTTGATTGTTGCTAGAATGGATATGTTGCTTACTGAGAAACTGATTAATGAACCAAATGGACTGGCACACTCTTTTAGAAATGTAGTTATGGTTCTGCCTTTTTCAAGTAAATAGTATTTTTTTAAAATAAAATAGAATATATAGATGAGACAAATAAAGAGTTGTAATGTTTTTAAAATAATTATTTAAACTTAATAAAAAAATGTAATGTAAAAAAAGAAAATGTATGTAGCAAGAATTGAAACTGGAATCTACAAACAAAAACAAAGACTTCAGTTCACTGCACCAAATCTCTGCATGATAAGCAGTCCGTATAGAAATCAATAATGCTAAAATAGAATAACTGTGTCAGTTATACAATATGCAGATCCTTATGGGACATCTTCAATGAATATACAGCAACAACTAAAAAGGGCCACTTAATTCAGTACAATATTAAGTATTAAAAAACTTTTTGAATATTTGAAATCTGTTTTTTTTTCTCAACAAGATATTTATTGATTATATATATGTTTACATGTGTCACTGGCAATGTGCCAGACTGACAGCAAAAGAAAACTACAGTTAAGCCTTTATACATTCACCTGTGCATAGACAGGAGTGTTAAAATATTTTAAATAAGTTACTTGTGGGTTAACTGCTGGGCTGTAGGGTTCCTGAATGCCAAGTAAAACATCTAAATCATTCTCTGCACCGATTGTCAGCAGATCTGATTAATCATGGAATAGTCAGTGCGTTTGTAAACTTTCTTTTTTTACTGTTAAAAGTGTAATTAAAGAAAATAAGTAGATAATTTCAACTTAAACTCGTGTGCTCTTTCACACCATGAAGAGCACTTATGGTAAAGTAACTGTCCCTTTAAGTCAATTCATGATCAATTTAAAACAAAAATGCATTTTTCACATGACTTTTTGCCCTCTGTTGTATGGTACAGAGTACATATGATGATTTTACTGTTCATTTAGCATCAATGAATGACTCTACCAGGCCTTACAGGACAGTTGAAACTTATCACTCAAGCTGGATCATCTTTGTTCACTTGAAGGCTCAGCAAATGTTTAGGAATCATTCAATTGTATTTATTGTCTTTCATCAAGTAACAAATTGTTGAAATTTAATTTGCCACTTAAAGGGTTACATCCTCTTAAGTGGGTTAACTAATCTGACACAATAGAAACAGATTCATGTGGTCCAATAGTGATAAAGGTGATAAAGCATCAACACAACACAGGTAAATTAGATAGTAGTACAATAACCTACATGCATTGTATCTTTTTATGACCAGAAGGGTAACTTCAAGCAGTGTACATAGAATAATTGTATATAAGAAGCACTCACCAGTCCTGTAAGAGTAATGTATAATGTAAAGGATATATTGTTAATGAACCTTATTGCTTAATGGTTCTGCATGCTGCATACAAGTGTTTTAGCAATCAATGATGTACAAGTAATTGTTTAGCTTGTTATATTAGTTAAAACTATATGAATATTAAGTAGGTATACTCATCAGGCATATACCATATTTTTTAAGGCTTAAGTAATCGCAATTATTGTACATCAAGGCTATTGTTTAAGATGTAATTGACTATATCTGGGAGAGTACTTGGTCAAATATATCAGTAGGTGTAATATTCTAATTCTGCATAATGGGATCTATTATATAAATAGTATACATTTTTTTAAAATTTCATTACTTGGTAATTTTCAAAAAAACATTTTAAACATGCTAATCCTATTCTAAATCTGTCTAAAGTGTAAAAAACATGGTACATTCAATACTAATTGATATCAGATTTTGTTTTTTGTGGGCACTCTATGTCCTATATTACTTAATTTAAAATTCAATTTATATTTAAATATCTTCTCATTCTTGTACCATTTTCCTTTTATACTTCATGGATTACAGTAATGTTTGAAAATTACCTATGGGATTCATGCATAATGTCATTCTGGCAGAGCATAACATGTAGCATTCATTTCACATTTATAGCAGCTGCCCCACAAATTTTAGTTTTAATCAGCAAGAAAATAATAGGTTTTACTCACATTAATCGATTTCTATTTTCCTTGTACTGAAACCTTATGTGTTCAAGTGACTGCCCAACCTGCCATTTGTATAACCAATAGAAACCATAATAGTGCGTTTAAAATATTATAATATGGTGTTAAACTCCATAGTTAGAGCTGAAGTAATACAGATATTGCTATTTGGGACCATGGAATAATGGCATAAAAATGTAGAGAGATAGTAATAGGGTTTCCCTATAATCCATTTTTAAAAGCTGCAACACCAATAATCATGTGAAAGTCTTTATGGACAGTAGTTAGGATTTGCATTCAATATAGTTACTATTGTGACCTTATTAAAAAGATAACTAGATTACAGTTGAGAAAATGTGATTCATACTTAAACTTCTATTTACAATTATTTGTCTGTATATCACTCAGAGAATATCTGATGTGTGGTATTATATACTATCAGCCTTATTAAATTGCAATTCCGCCAATGGAAAAGGGCTCTATATAAGCACATAGCATATTTTTTTACAGACGTTTTTAGATAGTGAACTTCTATCCAAAAGCAAAGTCTTCACTAACTACAAACTTGTGTAAAAAAATATGATGTGTGCTTATATAGAGCCATATTCAATTGGCCAAATAGCAATTAAATAAGGCTGTATGTTATTAAGTAGTATAGCAGAATTCTCATTAGATAAACCAATGCATATAAATTATGTGTATTAAACATATATTCCTTTAAAAATGAATGCCTTAATTCCATATCTGGAGTTTTAAATGATTAAAACAAGTAATTTGCATACAATGTATTTTTCCAAATTCACTATTTTCTTTTTGCTATTTCATGAAATCAGTTAACATATATGATGTTGCTTAAAACCATTCATGTGTTACCTAAATCATTAGAACAAGGAGGGGAAACAAAGTGATATTCTGCAAATATATTCTTTTTGATTAAAGCAATGGCCACAGTTCTATGATTGCATTCCACAATCATTGAAACTTGATCATTATAGCATGACAACATTGTGAAAGTCAGAGGAAAACGTATTTAATCAATGTTGGAAATAAAAATAAGTCGCAAAGGTGTGTTTATAATTAAGATGTATTTCAGTTATCTAAATGGTGAAAATAAAGTTTAAATTCATAATAGAAATATATATATATTATGTGTATTTTATGCAACACTTTCCAAAGTCTGGAATGCAATATAGTGGTGCTTGCATGCTTGTTTTTTTGATAACATTTCTAAAACATAATGATGTTGCTGAAAATACTTCCTTTATCAAAGTGATACTAGTTACTCAAATATGTGACTACTAACAACCTACAATATACCATTCAGAACATAGTAGATAATTCTAATATATCACAATGTATAATTATCCCAAATGCAAAAATATATATAAAAAAATGAACAAAATAATAAGAACAATTAAGCAACAAATCAGGGTTCTACTTGATTGTTTATATGGCTGCCATAGAATTTGTTGATCAAGATTCAGGGACGATCTACTAATAACATCAAGAAATTAAAAATATTTTTTTCCAAATAAAAACTGCAATGTTTATCTAAAAATACTCCCAACAATAAAAAACACAGTTTTGTACCTATGCATGCTCCTACATAATATTCCTATTTTGTCATTAAATTAATTTCACACAAAGTACTTTTTTGTAAAATAACTATTAATAAATATTAAATAAATATTAAGAATTTTACAAAATGTAAAAATCTATGTACGGTAATAAAAATGAATAGTGACATGTTGTTTGATGTTGTAAACATATACAATATTCTAAAATGTCAGGTAATCTGAATATTTAAAATGTATATTAAAAACAAAGTTTTATTCTAAGCAAATCATCTTACTCCTTTAAATTCCATAAAACAGATGAAGTAGAAAAGTATGTTCAGTATGTATAACAGTACTTGGCATCTTAAAAAAAAAAAAATTGTTAAAAGTAATCAAGTAACTCACTATACATGATGATGATTATAATGTTGTGAAATAGTCTGCAATTAAATGCACAAGAGTAATATTGTATATGAACAAAGCACATGATTATATTACCATGTGCTTTGTTTACTATGGTAGGTACAGCATTGCCAAATATATCCAAAATAACATCTGTATGTTTTGGCTAAAGATTACGTTTGGAATTTTTATATCTATAAGCAAGCATTAAATAAGAATTTAATCTATTTGTGATTATGTACAATTATAAATGCACAGGGAAGAATATTTTGGAATATTGATCTAATTGTTATTTACACAATTAAGATAGCAGCATTAAAAATGAACTCTATTGGAATCTTAGAGGTATGAATTCAAATGTACATTTTAGTACTAAACACCAGCAATCTCACCTATTGCCATTGAATGTTGTCTTGTATGCTCCTGTTTGGTGCAATGACTCATCTGTATAAACAGGTACAGGTGTCCTTACACACTCATGGGAGCATTGCAGGGTTTCATTGTATGCTGTGAAAATGTCCATGTTGCTAGGTACACGAGCTGGTGTAAAGTCTGTCAAATTTTGGCAGCTTTCTTCTTGCTGATTTATCTTACGCTGGTGGCTGTTACGCCTGGCATTTCCACTTTGTGCACAGCTATAAAAGAGTAGAGAAAACATTAGTATGAAACATCACACACCTCATTAATAATGAAATATTTTAATGTGTCCAAGAAACAATAACTGGTATATAGATCATTGAAAGCAATACCAATGTATAAAAGTTTATATCAGACATGTAAAAGAGCTGACTTTAAACACTGTAAAGTTATATTTATTATTTTTCTTGTGACCTCTCTCTAACAATCCCATAAAATAGTATTACAAGAGTTTGCCAAATACTGTAAATCACAGGCTGCAGAGCTAACCTATTGAGTTCTGTCAATAAATCACTTACCTGCTCTTCCTATACACAAGCAATTTTAGATCAGTTGGCTAGATGTACTAAATAGCAAAGTAGTGAATGTAAGATGTGTTACTCTGCTGCAGAGAGTTTTGCCATATGTATTAACATGTCAATATTATATTGAGGTCCACAAATACATATTACTGCTAAACTGTACAGAAAATAACACTTCTTTCAACGCACATACTCACAATGATGGTGTCTCACAAAACCCATATTCATTCAGGCAGTTTACTATGTCTTGGCCTTCCTCTGCCTAAATATGATCTACTTTCTTAAGTCTCAGTAGCCTTCGTTAGTTTTCTCATCACTAACATACCTTAATAATGTTCACATTTGTTTTATTAGAATCATTATTTATTTGTAACACGCCATCATATTCCATAGCTATATATATATATGCGTTGTGATCAAGGCAAAACAATATTACCACATTACAAGAATGGAGGCCCTGTCTTTGAGCTTAGAATCCAGTGTCCATAGAGTTTTCCCCAAAGCACCGCGCAAGATTGAAAACTCGTAGACTTTCAATCTAAAGTTTTATATCAGTATGCATTTGCATATATGCATTTATCATGTATGTCAATATAGTTGAATATAGGAAAGAACTGAACCATATGTCCAGCTAGGATCAGATAAGGGGGGTACTAAGCATCTCAAGTGCATCTCACCTTAAACCTTAATTTAATATGCACTCTTTCCTATGGGAGAAAAAAAGACCTTCGCACATTACCTCAGCTGTTCTCATCCCATCTGAGGTCAGAAAGTGCTTAGTAAATCCCCCCAAGCTTAATATAATTTAATAATATTCTAAATATTACAAATGTGTAATAATTTTCAAGCATCTTGCATTTATAGATTAAAGCTGTATAGTCTAGCTGTATGGCTCTGGTAGTGACCAAGAATGTATTGACTAGATTTAGTACATAGAACAAACAATTATATTTAAAAACGTCTCTAGAAAGTCAACTGCAACTAGGTAAACAATCGGGCTGTACTCTTTAGTAAATCTGGAATTTTATAGAACTGTAGAGAAGATGTTTCTGCACACTCAATGTCTGTGTTCATTTTTGTGCTTGTTCTAGTTGTTTACTAATGAATAATACTTCAATGGCAAGACATCAGAGTTTATGGTAAACAAATAAATAAATAAATAAATATACCACATACAGAATGCTTTCCATTAAAATATTAGCATCATGAATATAGATATGTATTTACAAATATAATTAAATTGAAAAGTAATAGAAATTATTAGTCAACCACTGACATGAAATATGAGCATTACCACAACTCTACAGTGCTTCAAAAACACATTTGTCAAAGATATTACTAACCACGGCTATTGATTTTAGAGATCCTCCTCCAAATTTAATGTCCTACATTTCCCATTATACTCTATGGAATATTAGACACATCTTCATCCTTTTATGATGAGAGAATAATGTAGGTGTGTTGTATGTAAAGCACTAGATAAGACTTTGTTGATATAATTAACAGCATTACTTTCTGACTAACCTAAGGTCTGAGGCCACAATGCTTATGGCTCCTCCACTTCTAATTGAACAGGGTATACCTGAACCAGAGCCAAATGCCCCCTCTTCATCTCTGCCTCCCTTAGTTATCACACATCTTTATTTTGTAATAATGTATTATATGATAACAGTGACTATAATTTGGTTACATAGATAGATAATGTTGAAGAGAACATTTTCAGTTAGTGTTTTCAATTTATGTATAATTAGGCTACATCAAACAAAGCATATACTTTCCCTGAAAAAAATTTAAACTTAACCCACCAATCTTACAAAACATTTGACATTACATTAGTGAATTCCTGTCATGTAATTTAATTAGAAGTATGTTACAATTGATTTTGCACATTTTATTTCTTCATTAAAAAAAGCAAAAATGTATTTGTGCTCGAAATGATTGATCCAAATGAATTACTTATGCTCGCACCATCTCAAGTTGCAGAATTATCATACTGTTATTAAACGTGCACAATTATTAATATGTGCTCATGGAGATACATGTAATTCATAGCACAATCTTATAAATATAACAATTCATTCTATCAAATAGGAATGACCATTGGGTATTTCAGTTATTGTGATATGTACGAATTAAGTTGTGCTATTCTAAGAAATAAGTATTGATGGATGCATGTAAGTCATTTACAACTTTTATTTGGAACATTTAATATATTTAATGTTACAGTAACCCTGAAGAGTTCACCCAAGCACCAACTGCTTTCTGAACTCGCACTCATCTTATATACTATTTTTACGGGTTCTGATTGGCTCAAATATGTGTCAATCAGAATTGAGTATTTGAATTACTCCCAACTTGTTTCTGATTGGTTACTTTTAACCAATCAGAAATAAGATGAGAGTGATTCAAATACTCAATTGAACAAATTGAAATCTGTACATTCCGATTGGTTAGTCTTTAACCAATCACAGTGCTCTGTTGCCCTGTATTCTGAAATGTCAGGTAATCAGAATAGAGTTTCATTCTAGTGTTCACTAACATTTTCTTCTCTTATTAAGTTGAGATATTTTTGGTAACCCTGATTAATTTGATTTAACCCTGCTTTAAAACACATAGAAACAATTAAAACATGTTTTAATAGTACACAGAATTTACTTTTTAATTGTAATAGTTTAAAAAAGTCGCTCAATGAGTACTTTGATGCATTTATAATACCATGTTTTAAAAAAATACAAACACTTTTTTTGTATAAAAAAATGCAGGCTTTAACTTTGAAAACATGCCTTAAAGTGAAACAGAGATAAAATATTTTTTATTCTACACGTTTCTTAAACTGTTAGGCGATTTTGGTAAGGGTGTCGCTGGGAGTGTGAGTGGCTGCTTTGGCAATTTTTGCAAGAGAAGTTACCTTTAGCCTCTACATAGCTTCATAATTCTCCCTCATTATAGAATTCAGAAAGCAGGTGTGCTTGTTAATCTCTGGACAGATACAACCTTGGGCGGAATTTATAGATGGTACTAAAGTGTCCAACATAGCCCGCATTAATCTAAGACCATTTTTCTCAGCTCATAGTGCACTTTACCGAAAGTCCTTTCTATCCTGTAATACATAGCTCATTGCAAGTTATTGTAAATGGGATGTGTAATGAGTGTGTTATGGGCATGTAACATGCACCTATACGGTAAAAATCCAACATCTCCAATTTTCTAAACTCTCATCCTGCTTTCTACTACTTTTGTTCAACCCCGCATTAACAGCAACCCTTTAGATTGTAAGTCTGCGAGTTTCAATTCTGCGCAGTGCTTTAGGGAAAGCGCTATGGACACTGGATTCCAAGCTCAAAGACAGGGCCATCCACTCTTTGCAATGTGTGAATCTTTAACTTGTCATTGCTTGTAACTTAACTTATGTATAGTGCTACGGAATATGTTGGCGCGTTACAAATAAACGATAATAATAACAGCAGATTTTATATTTATATAAAATTATATTACCAATCTTTAACCATTAAGGGAGAGCATACTCTGCTAGGTGTTATATTTAGTCAATTATGTTGTTCATTAAGAGTTGAAGATTAGGTATTTAACAATAAAATGCTCCTGTGATGGGATAATATGTATTAGACCCCATAGGGCCTCAGGGCCCAGTAGCCATGTACATAAGGACTCAAATGTTTTTGCTAAGAGATAATGTGTCCCCCCCACCCCAATGCACAAAAGATGGGGCGAGGAAGTGCCCAATATCAGCCCAACGTTGGGGCGGACCCGAGAGATACCTGGATTCATATCGGATTAGTGTAATGTGTTCATGTTAGGTAGCTATTTTATTAATATGTAGTACTGACGACAATGCACAGGCATGTTATCAGTTCACCCATTTGTTTTGTTGTCATACGTCATTATTGACTTATTGCAAATCATTGCATGGTTGCCAATATGTAGCCTGTGCCGATAGACAGAGCAGTTAAACTGCACTACTACTTTGCTCATGATGTATTAAGGGTTTGATACAAGGTGTATATAATAATAATAATAATACTATTATATAGCAGTTTTATCTCAGAAGGCATTCAAAGAGCTTACAAAAGAGGAAAGAAACACAGAAAGAGAACTGTAACTTTTTGGAAGGCCTGGGTGAAGAGTGTGGTGTTTACTTTGTTTTTTAAAATGTCCAAATTAGGGGCCTCTCTGACTGAGCATGGTAGAAAACACCAAAATTGTGGTGCTGCACACATTAATGCTCAGGACCCTGATGCGTACGTAGAGATTGTTAACAGATGTAGAGGTCGTTAACAGATTTGCATGTGCAGATTTCAGAACTCTGGTTGGAAAATAAGGAGTGAGGAGCTCCTTCAGATAACTGGAACATTTTTCATATTGAGGATTGTTATCAGCGGGTCAAGTTTGAAATATCTACTGTGCTTCACAGTGAGCTAGTGTAGGGCATGGAGGACAAGTGTTATGTGGCATGTTTTGTTTGTTTTAACCTTGCAGAATAATTCTGTACCAACTGCAAGCAATATACTTCTGTCTTCAGTCTACTTCAGCTGACCTGACAATATGAAGGCATGAACTAAAGGAGGGAGGTCTTCTGGAGGTATCAAGTGCTTTATCCTGTCTATGTTGTTCAGATAGAAAAATGAGGATTTTAAGAGCGGTGAGTCCCAAAGCGAAGGCTCACTATTGTTTTGCCTAAAGAAGCAACTGTCATCCAACTGTGAACCACCAAAATACCTCTATCCTTTTTGGGTTCAGCCTCAGTCAGTTCCTACTCTTCTAATCTTGGAGCTTGTCAAGACTTCTATTAGGAACAAATGTTGGATGTTCTGTATCTGGGCCAAAGTCCAAATAAAGCTGTGTGTCATGAGCACAACAGTGGTAGTTGAGGCCAAGTCTTCTGGTGATCTCTCCTAGTGGTAGCATGTATACAGCAAACAGCAATAGAAATAAAATCGAGCCTTGTGGAACACTGCATAACAGGGGCATGGGTTTATTTGAGTATGCAACTGAAGAAACCCTCTGCAACCTGCCAGTTAGAAGTATTTAAACCAGCTGAGGACAGTGCCACTCAATCTGTAGTAGTCCTTCAGCCTCTCTATTAATATTCCATGGTCCACTTGTCAAATGCTGCAGACATGTCTAGGAGAATTGGGATTAAACAGTCACTTTTATGTCTTGCTATCAGAAGATTATTAAAAACACAAACCAGCAGTTCACTATTTTGTGAATGCTGGTCCAATCTGATAAGTACAACATTTAAGAATGTGATTTGGGCCTTGATCCAATACACAGTTGGTAAAGTACAGCTGCTTGATTATTTGTGACCTGAGAGTTCAAATTCACCTGCCTGTCTTAACATTCATAAATCAATTGTGGAATGCCACTTCAATTAGAGGACACTTTTTCTGTAAAATACCAGGCAAATTAGTGCATTGTGATTAGGACAATGTCGTATTAGGCTGTAGCCAGGTTGGATTATGTAGAATTTTCACAATCTGAAATAACTGAGCTGGTCTGTTTTCTGCTTCCATGAATCTTCTGGGAAAAAAATATCCTTTATTTGCTGGTAATGATAACTTGATGTTTTGTGAGGTGGTTCATTAGTCTTACCTTGTCCTCAGGTTTATGAGTTTTCAATCAAGGCCATTCAATACTGCATCTTTTTCTTTTTAATTTCTTCACAGTATCATTAAACCAAGGGGAGTATTTGCGCAACGTTAGGGGTCGTAGGCAGACACAGGTAATGCTGTCCAAAACAGCACTCACTGCTTTATTATAATAGTGGACAAGAACACATGGATTGTGACAAACACTCATTATATCATAAAGATACATTTGATTACTTAGACCATGGGGTGACATGTCTTCTCTGTCGGTGGTATCTTGTCACCTGCACAGTAGGAAACTTACATGAAAGAACTGCAACTTGAGAATAAAAATTATAGTGGAATCTTGAATACCTGTTTCAGACTCAGGCCATCCATTTTGCAGATGAGGTCTTGTCCAAACTGTGACAGATTGTCATCAACCCAAGTATTGAAATCTCTAAAGATAAACCACCTGACATATCCAGAACTAAGCTTGCAACAAGATCTGTGATTCCTTGCACAAACTTCTTTCCATCTCAAGGAGGGCAATAAACTAAAATGACTCTGAACCAAATACCTTTTAATATCTGTCAATGCATATATCACTAACACAAATAACAATCCCAATATTTTTTCCTGAAACCTAAAGTAAAATTAACAGAGCAGAGAACCCATAAATTACCCATCCATAACATTTTATTTAGTAAACCTAGCAAATAATGATACATTATATATATTCTATTGAATTAAAAAAATATTATTGCACATTTCTTCTGCATTTTTTTACAATAATAAGTTAAATTCAAAAGTTTAGTTTAAGTTTTTTTCTTCTTAACTCCCCAGCGGTATAGGATCAATTTCTTTCACAGTGTTGATATTTTTATAGAAGAAAATTCTGTAGGCCTTCCAGATATTACCAGCCTACTGTGGCCTGTAATTACTGTAACATTATGTTTATTCATGTTTGGAAGAATACTGCAATTTCCAATAAAAAGCTCTGCAGGTAGTCTTGGTGAACACTGTTAAGGAAAATGATAATTTATTTTTCCCTACAGTATTTTTAAAAAAAATCAAAGAATTTATTTAAAGATGTATAAAGTGCAAGAGAAATAAAATGGATTGTAGAAAAGAAATCCGATGTGTATGATTGTTTGATACATCCAGTATATTGACAGTAATAAAATTAGTTAAGGGGCAGCTGTAATTGCTCAGCATTCATAAAGTTTTAAGTAGTAAAGATCACAAAAGAAAACTTTTCACAGTTTATTGTGATTTTAAAAAGCGGACAACTTTGAAACAACACTGAAAATTGATCTTTAGGCTATATCTCCTATTTTTTATAGACTTTTACAGAGTGTGAATGACATTTAAATAGTCACTGTAGTCTGACATTCTTACTATGTTGTTTTAAAGGACCTATAATTAATAATAGGTATAAATTATTTAGTAAGTTAAAAAAATAAAAAATAAAAAAACAACCCTTAAATGTATTACCTGTATATGTGACTGTATTTTACAAAAAGAGGCCAATAAATCAAAAATGGGGTAATACTAGTTGTAAGTAGTGATATGGTATGAATACATAAAAAAATTATAACAGAACAACAGCATATGATTGTCTTAGGCAGTGTAAGTATAAAGTACAAAAAAGGAGGGGAAAAAAGTACACCTTTAATTCCCAAGACAGCCACCTCCCCCAAAGGAACATCCATGTAAATATCTGCAGACAAAAGTCATAACTCAAACCTATATAGTATAAAATACAACTTTTATTAAATATATAAACATAAAATATTAAAATATTCTGCATGTCTCCCAAATAGCACAAAGTAGTGTCATATATCAACCTCACTTGTATATATATATATACCTGTATATGTGACTGTATACCCTGGCCATCTATACATTTGCCTTCTAATAAACCACAATATCTGTAAATACATGCTTCTTGCCAAGTATATTGGAACCTTGGAGGCTGAAATTACCTCATTGCCACACAGTGAATAGTTATTTGAAATTTTATACCACACACAACTTACATACTTCTCGGATTCATATACCCAGGGCCCCAAAGCTGAAAACTATGGATGCTACAAGTTCACTTCAATGACTACACTCCCCAGTCTGTAGTTGCCAGGAGTGCACCAAAGGACTGGGTTTGTTGCCGACACTCTTGTGTCTTACAAGTGTGCTTCTGTTACAACCTGAGACTTTATTTCCAGGTCAATGACCCTGTAACAAAAGAACAGAAGACGTTTGCCTCTCACTCAAGGAAATTCTTACCACAAAAGGTGCTTGCTTCTTGTATGGGAGCAGCAGCTAAAGACTGGGGGCCTCATTCTATTATCGGCCGTAAATCGGCCGTAAGGCTGCGATTCCTTGCGAGGGTTCAGTTAACTCGCGATTCTATTATACGGCCCCGCAAGGATCTCCTTTTACGGCCGGCCGCATATCTTGGAACCGGCCGTAAACTGTGAAATATAAAAACTCAAAAATAAATTCAAGCCTGCACTGTACAGCTCTGTAAATGCTAGGGATCATATTGGGGGACATGAGGAATAAAAGGAACCCACTCTCAAGCTTGCACATCTGCCCAAACCCGAGTTCAAATTAACTGTTTATTTGCCGGCTGCGGCGTGGGCGTGTCTGAGGTGCTAAAAGCACTCTGGACTTTTTACATGTATATTTTACGGATATTAAAAATGAAATATTTTACGGATTTGAGTACAGGATAATTATGTGCTATTTTTTCTAACACCTAAAATCCCTTTATAGTCTTCTCAAAGTGCAGGATGGCTTTATTTGAGCTATTTTATGTGCTTAATTGGTGCTAGCGAGACCTTTTTCCTGCAAGTAACTGCGGCTCGTTTTTAGCCTTGCAGAGAGGTTTCCCGGAGCAATTGAATTGCAAATCTCTTGCGGCCGTTTTAGATCAAAGGCTTTCCTCCGGCGCGATCGGCCGCAAGAGATAGCAAGGCACCGGCCGCAAGCCTGCCGGAGTCTACGGCCGTAAGGGAATAGAATAGCAGAATAGCTTGCGGCCGGTCCTTGCGGCCCCGCAGCGGCTGCGGCCGATAATAGAATGAGGCCCTAGGTGTCTGAGCAATAAACAAGCCAATGACTGTTACTATACAAATTTCTAAATGGAGAGTTAATATTCTTGAGTATGTCTGTCTGTTATCCCTACTGCTTGAAAGTACAGTTTTTGACAAACTTTAGTTTTATGGTGAGTTTATAGGTGTTGACAGCCACACTGGGCCCTAGGATGTGTTTGACCTGAACAGAGCAGATAATCTGTTCCAAATACACAGTAGATTCTAATATTTGCTGGTTTACTGTTCCTAGAAAAGTCCTTTCCAAAATACTAAGCATTAAAAGTGATCCTTTTCCTACATAAATACACTTATGTGCATAACACTGGCAACTTTTGTCCAGTGTTGCAAACAATAAAATAAATTTAAAAAAGTGATCTAGCATTTTTTTTTCTTTTTCTATTGATATTCTAAAATACTGAAATTAAAGGACCACTGTAGTAATATATTTAAAATATACTACTTGTGGTACTGCTCTTGAAAATATGAAAAGCGTTTTTAGAATGGAAGATAAGACATCATCTAACATATTGTTTTTAAATGCATTTATGCTGCTGTAGGAAAATGATTTCTGATAATCAACTTCCTGGGATAAGAGGAGAGATTGACTGCACTGAAAAGTTTCTATCTGCACAATGTGAATATCGCATCTACAGTTCACAGAACTTTCAGCAACAGTAATAGAAGGCCCATTAGTTTACAAGGACACACCATACTGAAAAAATGACAGAATCAACGGACAAAATAAAATAGACGCATGCAGTAAAGAAAAATTTGCTATAAAAGAACATAGAAAATGCAATGGCTGTGCTTTTTCAATACTTTCTAAAGCCAATTACTTGATCACTACCTTGTCATGTTGAAGGGGCTTGTGTATTCAATGAAGCTGTGAGCAATAACATGTATGGTCACCCAAGATGGGCAGGTCATAACAGAGAAGTCAGACAAATCTCAGTCCACTGGAGAAGGAACTAGCAACCCACTCCACAAGACATGGAAGAACATACCTGAAGAACTGTGGACCGAAGTTTGCAACATTATCCAGGAAGCAGCAATAAAGATTATCCCCAAAAGAAAGAAAACTTTGAAGACAAACTGGCTCTCTGATGAGGCTTTGAAAGTAGCCCAGGAAATAAGGAAAGTGAAAGGTAGTGGAGATATGAGCAGATTTGTCCAATTGAATGCAGAAGTTGATGGAATCCCTGAACTATTCAAAATCCTACAAGACGATACTGTGAAAGTGTTGCTTGCCTTATGCCAACAGATTTTGAAAACTCAACAGTGGCAAATAGACTGGTCAGTCTACATCCCAATCCCCCAAAAAGTAGTGCTAAAGATTGTTCCAATTATCGAACAATTGCACTCATTTCCCATGCCAGCAAGGTAATGCTTAAGATTCTACAAGCTCAGCTCCAACAATATATGGACCAGGAACTACCAGATGTGCAAGCCGCATAGGAAGAGGCTCAAGTTGTGCTCTGGGTAATAGAGAAAGCAAGAGAGTCTCAGGAAAACATTTACTTCTGCTTCATAGACTATTCTAAAGCCTTTGACTGTGTGGATCACAACAAAATGTGTCAAGTTCTTAAAGAGATGGGAGTACCAAATCATCTCATCTGCCTCCTGAGGAATCTGTATGTGGACCTAAAACTAAGGTCAGAACCGAACATGGAACAAACAAATGGTTCAAGATCAGGAACGGAGTGTGACAAGGTTATATATGGTCACCTTATTTATTCAACCCTTTAAGCGGAGATCATCATGCGTAAGGCCAGCTTGGATGATTCCAAAGCTGGAATCAATATTGCTGGAAGAAATATCTACAACCTTAGATACACAGATGATAATACTCTGATGGTTGTTAGCAAGGAAAATCTTAAAAGACCTACTAATGACGGTGAAAAAAGCGAGGAAGTAGTGGAGGACGATACAGATTTTATTTTCCTGGGATCCAAGATCAATTTCAGATGACTCTAGCCATGAAATTAAAAGACATTTGCTTCTGGGGAGGAAGGCTATGGCAAGTTTGGACAAAATAGTAAAAAAAAAAAAAAAAAGAGTTGTGATGCCCAGGAGAGCTCTCTGGACTTTTGGGGACTATGGACTATTGTGGGCTCTGAGGAGAACCTGGAACCAGAACATAGCTCCTTTCCCAACAAGAACAATGACCAAACCCGTGAATACATGGACTGTGGTTCCCATGTTGGCACAATATGGATAATGTTACTACAAATGTTTGTGGGTGACAGCCATACTATTATTATGTGCCATGTTTAACTGTTCATGAAGGGGGTCACAATATGGGGCAATCATAGTTATTGTATGTGTGTGTGTGTATTGTACGCAGGGCAGTGTGTGTGTGTATTGTATGCAGAGCAGAGTGTGTGTGTATTTTACACAGGGCAGTGTATATGTGTTTGTATTATACAGGGCAGTGTGTGTATGTGGCCTTAACAGGAATGAATTATTGAATTGTTGTTTTGATTTATTGATGTACGGATGGTATCACAATCATGTTCAGTCTCTGAATACTGCATTTTCGCCAGATAGTTCAATAAAGCATATTACATGGGTCCCTGGGGCAGAGTCATCAGTTATATAGGTGCATGGTTGTAGGGGATTCAGTAAAGTGGTGGAAAAGCAAACCAGAGGAAAGTGGACAATTAGATGTAAATGAGGAAGCATACTGGGCATATCAGAGACTGAGTGTTTGCATTCCTGATCTGATCAGATACCCCTCATTGAAGCCAGGATCAAAGGGCCAATTAGTCTGGGTAGTAAATTAGGACCAAGGAAAACAGGGGTGGCTAGAAATGCTGACATTACTTCATTGTCAGGCCTCCCCTCACAGTCAGGGTGGGGGCTGATGAGGAGTGGGGAAGATCTGGTTACCAAGGGGGAAGCTGAATATAATTGGATAGTCTAATGCATAAATATGTGCTGTGTGTTAATAAATACGTTGTTAGTTTAAACATACATAACAGAGGTGTGTGTTTCAGTCTGAGGCAATAATAATCCTTAATGCTGGGATGGTCCCCTTAACTATGGGTGGTGACAAAAGATATTACATGATCAACAATGGTCTGCACAGTAAAAAGTAAGTATTCCAAGTAGTAACATACGGATGTGAGAGCTGGACCATAAAGAAGGCTGAGCGCCATAGAATTGATGACTTTGAATTGTGGTGTTGGAGAAAACTGCTTAGAGTCCCTTGGACTGCAAGAAGATCCAATAAATCAGTACTACAGGAAATCAAGACAAACTATTCACTGGAAGATATGATCATGAGGCTGAAACTTAAATATTTTGACCATATCATGAGAAGACAATATTCCCTAGAGAAGACTCTGATTTTGGTAGAGATTGAATGCACTCAAAGAAAGAGGAGGCAAAGGAGGAGATGGATAGATGAGTTAATTGAATAAATGAACACGAGCTTAATGGAGCTCAGAGGTGCAGAGGCTGATAGATGTGCCTGCAGCCCATAAGGTAATGGAGAATTGGACACAGCTGAACGACTAAACAAACAAACCAAAAAACGAATTTAGTCATTTAAAACACTATATAGAATAAATGTGACCACAGTGGTCCTTTAAAATTTAAATTTACAAAGATGCAACTAGTTATTAATGTGTATATTTTATCTTTGGATATGTGGTAAGAGCATTAATACATGGCTTGAACTTCTGTTTATCTATATTGTATATATTGGTATTGATTTTAGGTTAATGTGCTCATGACTTGTAATTTGTTATCATTTGCTCTTTGCCAAAAAGTGGATTATCAGGTATGACCACTTTTTAGCACTGAACACCTGAGCATAAGGCACCTTGATACCATTTCTACACAGAGACTTGACACTTAGATGCAAGGTTGAACTATGTGACAAAAACACGGTCTACTAATCTTTCAGATACACAGTCAGGTAATTCTCCAACTAGAAGATAAAAGGCATTGCAACAAAAAAGAATAATCACAAAAGATATAAAAGAATAAGACAGACATACAGTGGGTGGTGATTCATGGCGATATGACTCTGCTGATTGGAACTCTGACAAATGGAAACTGCCATGGAAACATGAGCTCCCATGTCATAGTGACCTGTTTGGCATTAAAACACCTTAATAAATTACTGCTATACAGTGTAATAGAGAATAGCTGGAAAGGGCACAGGGAGATATTACAAATATGTCACTCTAAGTTTAGATCATCACAGCCGCATGGGGATTGATTCATCAAGCCCTGTATGCATCATTCAAGATAATAGCAGATACAGCTAAACTAAAACAGAAGAGATTTTAGGAATATCAAAGAATTCTTATGACTACTGGTGATTGTTATCCAATTTCTCTACACTTAAAGATGAGACAGTATATTGTTTGAGTTGCTGAACTTTGCTAAGAAACTCAATTTCTATATATAGTAGTACAGTAGACTCTCAGATAAACGGCAACCACTGGAATTGGTAGATGCTGGATAAATGTAGCTTCTGGTTGCTATTACTATTAAAAGAGGCCTAGATTATAGGATGCTCTGCTAAGTATATTTGTCAGTGAGGACAGTTCTAGCAGCATCAGCTTTCACTCCTCACACACAGGAGATGTGCAGTGGATGAAATCTAGGTGCCTGTAAGCATTTTGTGGCATGACAACCTGACCTCTGTAAAATTTAAAATTATTATTTAAAGTACAATATTCCATTTTTTGCTCATTGCTTGAGAGTTCTGGTTGTTTGAGTTCCGGTTAACTGAGAGTCTACTATATATCATACAATAAATTATTATTGGAGAAAAGTAGCAGAGTGAAGCATTTATACTTCTCCCTATACATTGGGTGGAATTTACAGAAAGGATTTTGGGTGCATGCATTGGTATGTTAGCCCACGGTAACCTGCAATTCAACAGCTCAAGCCATCATGCGATATACCAAAAGCTTTCTTCCATTTAAAAGCTAGCTGTATTGAGAGCTATTGTAAATGGGGTATTTATTATCCGTATTAAGTCGTGTTACTTGCAGGATACACTGAAAATCCAGGTTCTCAGAATTTGCTGAATATTTTATATGTAAATAAAATTATATTACTAATATTCAGCCATATAAGTGTCTAGGCATAACAGGAACATTCTGTCTACACAACTCACGCTTAAAGTAGAGTAAATTAATCCCAGTTTATGGAAATATTAAATATTAGTACAAGTTATGAATTAATTCTATGATTTATATTTACACACACACAAAAAAAAAAAAATATATATATATATATATATATGTTCATTTTACTTTTTAAGATTTTCATTATATGGTTGACAGACTGCCATTGTAAACAAAAGTTATTAAAAGGAGTTGTTGTTTATACATCAATTATGGTTTATACATCAATTAAGATGTAATGCCAACATTACATCTTTGCCAACAACTTTTGCGCCTAAGTACATCCACATTTTATATCACGTTTTTTACATTCAATTGTGCCTATGTGGAAGAATTAGCTGTTAAAATGGACATGCTTAACTCTTAACAACACGCAGGCGCGACTCCATTTATGGATGTGTAAAGAGGTGGATATGGGATAGATACATTATAATACATCTAGCATTGTTGAGCTTTACCGCACAGCACCGCATTATAATTCCTGAAATGTAGTAAATTGCATGTAGACTTGATTTGCGCTAATATACAGTGTGCCACAAATTAATCTCCTCTTAGTAAATTACTACAAAAGTGTTAATTCACTACCTGGTTTTTTTTTATAAAGCACCAGCATAATATCTAGTACATGGGACTTTGTCACCCCAAAATCAAGTCGTTTTTTTAAAGTGTTTCTTAAAGAACATGAAAAACCGCCAATATATTATGGTACCCATTTTTCGAAAGTAAACATTTGCGGAGATATTCAACATTGTTTGTGCTGCATTATTATGCTTGTGAATACTAAGTTAGCTGCCTGCTAATTGGGTATGTACTGTTTTTGCAAACAGATAAGCAAATAAAACAATCTACACCCTACTCTTATCAAGCATAATGAGCCACAAATTAGGGTAATGAGCTGCATATTAGCATTATAATACAGCACAAACAAATGCTGAATATCTCATAAATTAGATATACTACACTATGGAGAAAAAAGGCCATTACAATACAATGTGACAGAATAGCAGATACACTTAATATAAATGTATTGTTTTTAAATAATGACCTTGACAGTTTTTACTTTAGTATTAAAATATATGAACAAATAGTCACTCTAATATACACAATAATTATTTTCAGATTCCTGCCACCCTTGAACCACAATATCAGTAGCAAACTATTGTAGTTTAAAAAAAAGTCTGTGCTCTCCTTGTAATTCCTGTGGCTTGCTACTCCCTCACATTGAGACTCAAAAAATAGAAATTATTTAAGTGTAAAGAAAAAAAAGAAAAAAACGCAGGTATAATGCAGGATTACATTTTGGAAATCTCATATTTATTTCCTAAAATAATTGTTAAAATAAGTTCCTTTCATTCTGTGTGATAATTCCTTTATATTTATTTACCTGAGTGAGTTATATTATGTGGAATCAGTAATTATTTTTTTGTCTACATAGAATCAACAAAAGCATAAAAGCATTATAGAAAATCCTATAATAACAAGAATATGTGGAGAATACACACTATGGCAAAAGACTGAAGAGCATAAATTGAATTTATAACATACCTTTACTATCCTATAGTATACACTTTATAATATATTCTTATTGTTTTAAAAGTGTTATTATAATTTCCCTTAATGTTCAAGTGACACATATGTAGGTTACAGTATCCATGACTTTAATGCATGCTTGCATCAGTATACACAGTGACCCCATAGTCTACATTTTGTTTGCGTTGTTCAGTCATGTCCTACTCTACATGACCTCATGGACTGTAACACACCAGGCACATCTTTATGTCCATGGTCATGCTGATCCACTTGGTATTAACGGCAGAGATACTGGATTGGCTTGCCAGTTCCTTCTCCAGTGGGCCACACCATACAGCTCCTGGTATCCCATCCAAGTATTGACCAGGCCCAACCCTGCAGGCTTCAGGGTGGTGTGACCTCTTGGTTCCCTGCCTGGAATTGAGCCCAGGTTGCAGTTGTGAAAGTGTCAAATCCTAACCACTGGACCACCAGGGAAACCTAGTCCATATTTACATGTACTTTAATATCCTTTGACTGGTTTTGAGTGCTGTTTTTACTGTTTTGCTTCTGCTGTGCTTGTTCAAGAAACTGGGAAAAAGCTACATGACATTAACATTCTTGGACTCATTAAAGTCTTCATGTAGGTCTATGTAGCGGAACCCATCACTGTTTTAAACTGTTTTATGATTATTATGGTTAAAATATGATCCTACAATATGTATGCTGGTTTATGCTCTGCAGAATATTAGCCAGACTTTTGCAGACCTAGGCTAATAGATAATCCTATTACAGAGATTCAAGAGATAAGAAAGTTGTAAAGGATCCTTGCATTTTCCAAAGTGTTTTCATTCTCAGATAAGAACAAAGAAGTGTAATTGAATCAATGTCTGATTGTATCAAAGTTGCCAGGGAGGTGTGACCCCCCTATTGTTCTCTTTATGTGTATTGTGTGTGGCCAAATATGGGCATGTGTATTGCCTGTGGCCAAAGAGATGTATAAATATTTCTGCAATAACAAAATAAAGTCAGTATTCATTTGACTCCCAAATTGTGTGTCGTCCAATATGGGAGGTCGGGGATGGTGAAACTGTAGTGCCTCTTGGGTATTTTATCATATACCAGTGGAGATTTTGGACTGCGTGTTCCTGCTCCGTTACAGTCTAAATTTTTGTTTCTTATTGATTAACTTCTTAAAATGTTATTACAAGTATATGCACTGTTCTGCATTCTTCATGAACATTGTAGTATATAAAGACAGTTTGGTCTTCTGAAAAATGCCAATTACTATAACAATGCCAATACAGTGAAGATAATTTTCTATGCATTAATGTCACCATAATTTGATGTATTGAATGCTACTGTATTGATCCATACAAAACAAAAATAGACATAAACTTTCAAAATTGCACTCACTGCATACTAAGACATGAAAACAGCCAAACTGAAAATGAGTAGAAGTCATCCTTACCAATTTTTCAAGACGAGAGTTGTTATCAATGCGGCAATGACCATGATTAAGGAAACAGTGATGGTAATAATCTGGTGTACGGCTAGACCTGTACAAAGAAGCAAAGATAGAAGCAAAGCCATGTGATAAAATAGCGAACACAAACTGCATAAATAACAATTGATAATCCACAGAAGGAAATATAACTCATATTGCTTGTGATTACCAGAGATCCATTTATTATCTTGTTAAAAACAGTGCAAAAATGTATGAAAATATGTTATGCTGTTAAAGAAAATACATTATCTGTAATGTCCCAATGTAATAATAATAATAATAATAGTAATAATAATTTAGTCTAAATATCAGTATCCTTAAAAAGTAAATTCTAAATATCAACAGTAAGGTCAGTGGAATGTAACAATTTCATGAGGGATACAATGACATGTTGTATGATAAATAAACAAATTTAATTAGGACTAAAATATGACAAACTGACACAGATGCCTTTAAGAATTGTTACTAAAATTCAAATACTCCTATATATTTTAAAATAATGTATTTATGTATAAAGTAGCACCTCTATAAAATAAAAAAAAAAAAAAAACATTCCGAACTTGGCTTCCATACCTAAAAACCCGAGTTCATCGAAAATATGACATTTCAGGTGTCAAGAATACTTCCTAGTATTTCCTTTATACATTTTACTAACACCTAGTGCTAAACCTAGTTCTAGGTTTTTAATTATTTCAAGTATA
Source organism: Discoglossus pictus (assembly GCA_027410445.1). Lineage (NCBI taxonomy): Eukaryota > Metazoa > Chordata > Amphibia > Anura > Alytidae > Discoglossus > Discoglossus pictus. The sequence continues at coordinate 162,787,704 of CM050169.1, forward strand.
TCTAATATGTTAAATTACTATCTGGTGTTTCATGAGTTAAAATGAATTGTAGGGTTATACAACTGGTAGATACATGAAGGGTAAACATGTGATGACAAAAATATGAATAGATAAGAGATATAGTTAATGTTTGAATAATATCTGGGTATCTTATTAAAACAACATTTTACATACATCACATCTAATAAGCAATTTCGTGATTATAAAACAATCCAGAATAGTCCTCCCAATTGATTTATTAATTTGTAAATGAGTAAAAAATGTTGTAAAGTATCATTAGCCAATAAATTATTTGAACATTCAATACATTTCCAACCAACATCACGAGCCAAACTAATCTATATTAGATTTAATGTATCTATGCGAGCAGAATAGATATAAAAACTAATGAATGTATAGACAGAAAAGATATACAAGCTAATGAAGGTAATTAAAAGTGCCATAAATCTCGTTAATTTTGATTATCAATGTGAGAAAATGAATCATGGAATGCTAATTTTGAATGTACCTGACATTAACAGTAAGAAGCACCTCGCTGCATACAGTGCCGCAGGGATGTAATCATACTAAACAATATAGCTGCTTGGGGGAATAACCCAACACTATTTCTTTATCATTTAAAGTAATGTTAACATGACTAAACACAAAAATAAAACCCTACTTTATATACGATTTGGGTTAATTCTATTGAATGCTTAGAGTATGACCTATAACTCTTCTATTATAGATTATATTTGAAAATACTGTTTTCTTCATCACAATATATCTTCACCAGCTTTAAAAAGTTACTTGGTCTTCCTGTAGTTTTTAATTATATTCATTGAACTAGGTGCTTATGTAGGAGTGTATTGCCATTAATACAATTTCAACTGATTTTCTTAGAAAGCAGGGTAATTATATTTAATAATAAATTGTCACTGGTTCCTGATTTATTGTTCAGACCTCCCATTGCTTCTTGATTCTGCTTTATTAAACAGCAGTTGACAGGAATGAATTGCCAATGCTCTCTTACAGTTGCTCTTATACACAGTGATAATCAGTTACAAGTCTCAATTCATTCTATGTAGAAATCATAAAACAAAAGATATATTTATAACTTTATAGATGTATTTCATGATTGCCATGTGCTACTGTCCTGTACCCTAGTGACTGCATTTACCCAAAAAAGGATTTTTGTACCAGAAAGTAAATCACTGCATGGTTTCTCTCGGCAAGAGATGAGACATTATTGACTTTCCTACGATTGTGGTGGGAATTTATAAAATATTTCAACTGCATCTCTTGATTTACTATACAGTATTTTCTATGGGGGGAAAACTGAGGCCACGGCTCTCCTCATGCTTAGCAAATTCCCCCTTTATCAGTCATTGTGTAGTAAAGACAATTTTAAATGTTTAATAAATTAAATGTGAGACGATGGGTGAGGAGAGAGAGACTCAACCCAAGAGCTCTGGTTATATGTCCTGGTTTCTATAAAGCCACAGAGACCACTTTTTTCAGATTGTTAAATGATTTTCTAAGATAAACATTTTTTATTTGTTTGTAGTGATTTGCAACAAGAAAGTTATTTTTTTTTCTCAACATTGTTACTATAGGGAATTTAAAGTTCCAAAAATGGATGATAGAAATTTCCTTCCAGAAGACTTTAGAGATTGTGGGAAGATTCCTACCAGACACATCTGTGGCATTTTCTTATCAAACATTTCATGGATTAATTTTTCCATCTTAATCCCTTACTTTGACACCCTTGGAAACATTTATCGGAGCATCATGGGAATATTTGAGGAAACCTAAATACAATCTATGAAACACCTTAAGATTGCTTTCCAATATAATAAAGCCTTGGCATGACCAAGGGGAGCTTGGCATTACTTGTTGCCATCTAGTAATCCTCTAGCCATGCTCTTAACTTGGAAAGCATTTGAGTAGAAAACCTTGCCAGACTTGAAGCCTCATTAATGTTGCTGCTCGCTACTAGGCTTGCCAGCTTAACTACACAGCTTTTTCAAGTTATGTAAATAATAAATCAAAGAGTATAATGTCTAGCTAAATAAAATATAACAGAGTAATATTTTTGAATATGCAGTTACTTAAAACATTAGGAATATATGAAATAATCCTAAATGGACTTAAATATACTTTTAATGTCTCATGCAAAATAAGGTAGTTTGTTATATGTAAATATTGTATGCTCCAAACAATTTGCTTGTAGTGTTTTGCAGGTCATAGAAAGGTGATACAAGCTTATATTACACTTATAACTATAGGATATAAATGTAAATGCAATATACCAGGTTACTGATTAGTTGGCGTTCATAATTTTTTTTAGACTGGCAGGCTTTTGAGGTGGAGGCTCATTTCAATATTAGGATCTTGGGCTTCAATCAAGATAGAAGATGACACAAATTTACAAGCAATATGGATAGCCCACGTGAGGACACCCATGGATAAGGTTAATTATACCATATGGGTCAGTTGAGGACCCACAAGGTATAGTGATAACCTTAGCTGCCTCAGTGGCAAAAGTTAATTATATATGATTTTTGTTTATGATAGAACCACGGAGGTATTGTAATGGGTTAATTGTTAGATGCCACGAGGGTCCTTACAGGACCTCTGTAGCATAGGTGTTAATATAAGGTGCCATGGAAGTCCTTACAGGAACACTGTGGTTGGGGTTAAAATTGAGATGCCATGGAGGTCCATTAAGGACCTCTGTGGCAGGGGGTTTAATAGTAGGTGCCACAGAGTCTATGGGAAACCTCCATGGTTACAGTTAGACAGGAGGTCCTCTGGTTATAGTGTGTTGGATGTGAGAATTCCCGGGTTCACCAGCTCATAGCAGGTGGGCAGGGGGAATCCCTGGGGCTCTCTCTATTTATAGCTGGTATTGGGGGAATCCCGGTGAGGTTTATTAGTTAAACCTGACATGCAAGTGGATTTATATACATAAGATAGGGGACACCCATGGCATCTAAAACATTAACCCAGTGATCAGATTTTAGGTCCATGAATCTGATCAATCTGATTAGTCAAAACTGAAAACCCATTCTGACTGGCTGAAATATGATTGGCATCTATTTCAGCCAATCAGAATAAACAACATTTTCTATTGAAGACGCAGAAAGCAACAGCCTTTTGCGGCCGGGGGCTCCTCCTAGGAAGAGCTTTGTTAGTCTAAGTCATTTTTTTAGAGCTGAGATTTTTTTTTAATTGAAAGGCCCATTTCTGGTGCAGAAGATGAGGAGCATGTGCTTCAATCAACCAAGAATAGGTACCACAACTTATTCAAGCAACATGGATAGCCCATCTAATCCATGGCAGAAGAGTGAGGACCAGGGCATCTGTGATCATTGAGGAACCCCATGACACTTCAGGGGTAATCTTAGCGTACCATAGGCGTCTGTATATGGTGGGGAATAACATTTACGTGCCGATTAAGAGTTACCTGCTAACTAAAGGCCAGCCAAACCCACAAAACAGGCCTTAAAACTCCTTTGGTTTTAGTACAGCTTGAATATTACAAGCTCTAAATAATTACAATTACACAAAATCAATATTCTATTAGACTCATAGCTCTAGCTCACAAATAAAATGTGACCTGCAACTGAAAAAAGTATCAAGTTTCTGTCAAAAATATTAAGAGAACTAAATAGGACTCACAAACACTTATTAAAGCTGTAACAGCAATTAAAAACACAATACAGTACTTTAAAAAGCATTGGGAAGGCATGGAAACACATTAGAGTTAACTGCACAACAGTCTCAAACCCACAAATGCTATTATTATTATTTTTTTTTAAATGTTATTTCTGAGTAATATCGATACATATCATAAAACCCACATGGGCTAAAACAGATGAGCTAATAAATTTTACAGAATGCTAGAGTGCTTGATGGCATAGCCATACTTATTAGCACTAATTAATGATTAGACTCTGATTGCAGATTAAGTGTAACTTGCGATCAGCTAACAGAATAGGGCCCATATTGGGGGGGGGGGGGGGGGGGGGGGATGTGTGTGACAGAGATTAGTGTATCCTGCATCACTTCCTTGTTTAGTAAAATTTGGAATAGTTTCATCATTAATAATGCCTGTGTCTATGAAATATTAAAATAACATCAAATACAGTAAATTGCAGTGTGCAATGAAGCAAAATTAAGTCAACTGTTACCACAGACATTTTTAATGCAAGCCACTTAGGAATTTTCTAATTCAAACCATTAAGGAACTTTCTAAAACTTTTACAACAACATTATACCAAGTTTAATGTTCTCGGAGATTAAGCATATGCAACAACATATTTTTCCTCGACAAGAGATTAAAAAGTAATGGCTTATCCAGTGCTCCCGTTTCAAATAATCACTCATGTCATTCTAATAGGATAAATTGTTTTTTTTTTGGCAAACCACAGACTGAACGATGTTCTCCTTTTCCTGCAGGCTAACTTTCTTTTTGATTAAGTTTTCAAAATCCCAAAACAGATTTTAAAGATTGAAACTGTTATCAGTTTTGAAGCACGGCAAACTGCAGCAAACGTGGACATTTTATAAAGTATGTGACAACTCTGCCAGTGAATGGCACAGGAGCAGATTTTCAAGCCAGAAACTTTTAATAATAAATAATTAGAGGTGATCAATACTGAACTTTCCTAAACCAATGTCTTCGTGTTTTCCGTTTGCTTGTTGTTTTCTGCTCTATCCAGTGAGTAAATGGATACATCATTACAATACCAATGTGTTCAATGTTTTTTCTAAATAAACTAAACTTGTTAAAATGTTTTCATTTAGCATTTTTTACTTTTATGTAAATGATTTTTACTCCAGGGAACCATTTTATTTATAAGCTGATCCTGCCCATTGCTTTCTCAGGAGGGTTTGTTCTTGTAAACTAAACTGTTCTTGTAATCAGCATTCCATTAGACCTAATGATTGCACTGGCAGCTGTAAATTCCATATTTCCACTGTGCAGTTTGGAACTTCATGTGAATTCAAAGTCTTCTCCCACCTCACAAATGTAAAGTTTCCCTGTTTTTACCTTTTTCTAATCTAACTTGTTTTCCACACCCCAGAGCTGCTTACATAGGCAAAGTGTACCTACCAATAGAAACACTACATTTGGGTATGGATTTTAACTCTTTACTAACCTTTAAGGCAGCAACAGTTCAATGCAGAGATCTTACACAGCAGTGTGTGACTCCTCCTACTAAACATTCCATGATTCCTTCCTGCACAAGCTGATATTACAGATTGCTATAATGTATTCAAATGTATTATATATTAAAATGTATTAGCTGTCTGTTATTGGTCAAAATGAATGTATGCTAATGTTAGCAGAGATATGAAGGGATGTTAACCAACAAAAGCAACTGCTTGGAAACTCAAGAGATTTAGCAAATATTAAGGTGAGTTTGTTAATGTTTCTTTTGGTATTTTTCATGCAAAAAAATGTTTTCATACGCTACTGATTCTCCTCTATTAGATACATTCATAATCCAGGGAACATAAATATGTATATAGCAGAAACCAAAATATTAGATTACACAGCAGTATTACCGCATACAAAAGTTAATATATCACAGGCTATATTATGCTATGCCCATGCTAACAAAATTTTCCCTGTTTTCAATTATAGTTCTTCAAAATATTATTTTTTAAATATATGACCACAATGGTCTTTAATTGTAATAATTTATCTAATAATTAAAAATATAAATCAATATAAATGGTCTTTATGTATCATGAAAAAAGCAGGCATACAGCATTATTGTAAGACTTATTTGTGAGTACAATCTATACATCAATATGATTGTATTGAATTATGAAAAATAAAAAAATATTAAAATAATTGCTCAATGCATTTTGTCATTTTAAAATTAATTAACCTATAACATGTTTCACCTTGATTAACAGGCAAGCATAATGCTCAAAATGTCTACAGTAATTTTCAAAACAGATGAAAATTAGTATCAACTAATTCATGGTGGTACAAAAAAAAACTAGTGAATTTTCTTTTTTATAATTAGTACATCAAATGTGAATCACTTCACAATGTTATTCAAGGCTAGACATCAATTAATTCTCAATCAACATAATTGCAGTATTGCAAATTCTTGTTGGAACCTTATCCAAGTGAAGGTGATATATTCTGACTTAATGATTGAAAATACATTTATGTATAATTACAATTATAGTAAGTATTCCAGAGAAATATAATTATTACAGACATTGCTTTTGATCTGCTATTTTATTTATCTAGTGTTAAAATAGTAAATATTGTATGCTCTTATGTTTATATATAAACATCACCAATGAATAGTTATTTTTAAAGTAAAAAATTAAAGTAAGTATTTTATTTTTATCTGATGCAAATAATTTTGTTGTAAAATTAGTACTGCATGTTAGAGGTCACTTCACCAGGATTTGAGCGTATATTTATATATTTCACTTCATTGGGAACTGTGCCGTATGGAAGTATATGAAAGAGTATTGCAAACCATATATAGTGTATAATTATACATATATATATATATATATATATATATATATATATATATATATATATATATATATATATATATATATATATATATAAAATATATACACACACACATACATACACACACTGTATATATGGTAGCACCAACTGAATAGGATAGCCAGGATAGATTGGTGAAGAAAATTGAAATTGTCATAAGTGTTAATTCTGAAATAACAAGACTTGATTTCATTCTCTAACATATACAGCTGTCCATAGGAAGTACATTTACATAACCAGTTTCAGCCAAAGACTGTTGGATATCTGATAACATCTGACACAAACAATGCAAATGTAGATCTAAGAATGGGAACCTATGATGAAGAAGATTTCACGCAAAACACCCTGCTGGTTTTGTCAGAAACTGGACTCATCAATCAGGTGTTAGTGGTGTGTTGGCCTTAGGAAAACAAGGCTGGTATTAACATTTGCCCAACAGATGCCATGGAGCAATCAGAGGTCAAAGGTTTCATTATTGGAGACATACTGACATCTACAGGCCACCTGAGATGTAATTTACTCCTAGCAGCAAATGATGATTCTACAAAATGTTACAATCTGATTGGCTGGGACAATCTCCAAGGTGTGGCTATGGTGCGATAACCTGATTGCTGTGTAGTAGAATTGTATTAATGAAAGGAAAGAAGGACAGGAGTAATACTCTAAACTTGCATGCACACACTCAGAGACATTAATATAGATTGGACCCTTGTATATCAGATGCTAATATCCCCAATAAACCTTTTCACTTGGAAGTTTCCAGTATATTTGGAGTTTATAGCAGTCAGATATAAGTTAACTGCTCAGGATATTCAGTTAGAATTCCAATATAAAAGGACAATATTTAAACAGAAATACTAGCCTTCATATATTGTATGGCAGTGAGGTATTTATAGATGCATAAATTGAGATAGAGAATGGACCTGTACACAGCAATGAGGTTTTTATCTCCCACTTGTTAAAGAACCTTAAAAGGACAATGGAGTCGCTGTTTGAATAATATGTGCTGGCTCAGTCCTTATATGACAGAACAGGGTATCCTAATCCACCTATTACATTACAGCTTCAGAATGGTTTAATTTTACCTTTTCTTGGTGCCTTCAAGTTGCTAAAATGTTGCTCGGAAAAAAGCACTTCAGTGCCAAAGGTTTCCTCTTTATCTGTTAGGAATAGCTGGCATGAGGGGACAGGACTGAGCCTGCAAACCCATTGCCTTCCCTTTCTGTAGGTGGACACAATCACAGGAATGAATGGGCTTAAGCTGAGTAACCTTGGTGTCTCGATGGAGCTCCTCAGCCATAAAGCTTGTAAACAAGGCAGTCAACGGAAAGACCTTCTTATAAATTAAATGTAACCATGCTTTTTATGATTCACTAACATGATTAATTATAATCTGAATTTCACACAGTATTTTTATATTTGAAGGCGAATGATACTGTATCTACAAAGGAATTTTTGAATGACATCTCTGCAGTGAAAACAAAAGATAGTCACAAATAACCTTGGTACCAAGACGTAAATTTGACTGAATGAACAATATAGTTTTAGTTGTTTCCTGCAGATAATTCAGTTATTGCTCATAAGTTGTTTTATTTTTATTACTACTATTATTATTATTCATATTCCCTAGCGCTATACAGAGGTTAAGTACAAGGCAAAAACAATATTAACACATTACAAAAGAATGGAGGGCCCTATCTTTGAGCATGATCAAAACGTATGTAGTGCTTATATTCAAAGCATCTTACCAAAATTGAAAACTCACAATCTTATAATCTAAAGTCTATGAATATTCCTCATTTTAAATGTTCAAATAACCTGTAATTTTTTCTCATAAATGTTATTTTTTAATTGAAGTATTGGAGAAGTTAGTACATTTTGAATCTTACAGTTTGTGTACCCTACGGTGCATCTGGTTTACCATCATACTGTACAATGTAATGTTTCTCCACTTGTTATTTGCTTTTGTGCTGCCCAAGTCATTACTCAACAAATGCATATATACAATATCTTCTTGACTATATACATTTTGTAATATATTTAATAAATAGATGTAATGAGACTGGTTTTATTTTGCTCATCTATATATTACACATATTTTTTCAAAATCTGTTCTTTCAATCCTATTTAATTGTGCAGCATATTAATAGTCAATTTTAGGTGCAGCAAAGCCAGCCAAACCCCTTATTATTCTTGCTATTTTTCTAATCCATATAAACTTTTCCATAACACTCTAAACTTTATCAAGCTTTTCCGTTGGTACTTCAACTCACAGATTTAAAACTATTATTGCACATTTTTGCTTTGTTTTTATTTTAGGACCACTGTAAATTAATCACTGTGAATCTTGAAATTTGGCTTAGTTACTGTGCTATTAAATTAGAGCGGGCTGCGAATTACGAGCTTGAGACGCAAACCCGTAAACCAGTTGTCGGCAGTCGGATTTGCAGTTTTGTTGATGATCAATTAAGCAAATACATATTAAAGGATGGAGCCAATGAAAACAGAGATCGTCATCATAACGTCAGTGAAAAATGGAGGTTGGTCAAAGTCCTAGGGACTTCAATTAAGAGTTCATAATGCAATATTAATAAACCTGCAAATATGATATTCGATTACATGCGAGTTCCATCATATGTATTAACACATTGATTTCCAGGATTGATATAACACAAAAAATATACATGAAATAAAGCATTTTATTGGGCTGATTTGCGGGCTTGAGAATGTTGTACTATCAATTCTAAAACCTAACATCACTTTCACTTTTTATATAAGTACAGTAGTGTGATTTTATTTACAGTTAAAGTGCTACGTATTGGACTTAACCCCCCTTGTGAGTCCTCTCCAGCACTCATAGGGCTTTGGGCCCCGTTTAGATGTCGTGGCCTGCTCCAGAGTGTCTTTGTTGCAATTTAACATCATGATTGCAATTGTGTCGGTTACAGACTTGATGTATCAAAGGATTTGTAGCCACAAAGTTCAACATTGCTCATCCTGTAGGTTTTTTGGGGGGCAAGCCCGCAGATTGCCAGCTGTCTGCTTTACGGGGGTAATTTAATAGCTGTAAGTCCTACTTCCTACGATACAAGCTACGTTTTAAGACGTAGCCTGAATTTAATAGGGCTAATAGTTTCCAAAGCATTCTATGGAAAACAGTTCCTTCTGTACAGTGGGGGGGGGGAAAGTATTTGATCCCCTGCTGATTTTGAATGTTTGTCCACTGATAAAAAATAATCAGTCTATAATTTTAATGGTAGGTGTATTTTAACAGTGAGAGACAGAATAACAAAACAGGAAAAACAAGAAAAATGCATGTCAAAAAAGTTATAAATGGATTTGCAGGTCAATGAGGGAAAAAAGTATTTGAACCCTTCGTCTTAGTACTTGATGGCAAAACTCCTGTTGGCAATCACAGAGGTCAGACGTTTCTTGTAGTTGGCCACCAGGTTTGCACACATCTCAGGAGGGATTTTGTCCCACTCCTCTCTGTAGAAGTCATGAAGGTTTCGATACTGATTTTTGGCAACTCAAACCTTCAGCTCCCTCCACAGATTTTCTATGGGATTAAGGTCTGGAGACTGGCTAGGCCACTCAATGCCCTGGCTGAGGGAAGGAGGTTCTCACTCAAGATTTGATAGTACATGGCCCCGTCCATCGTCCCCTTGATGCGGTGCAGTTGTTCTGTCCCCTTAGCAGAAAAACACCCCCCAAAGCATAATGTTTCCACCTACATGTTTGACGGTGAGGATGGTGTTCTTGGGGTCATAGGCAGCATTGAATTGATGCAAAAGAGCTTGATTTTGGTCTCATCTGACCACATCACTTTCACCCAGTTCTCCTCTGAAACATTCAGATGTTCATTGGCAAACTTACACTGTACATGTGCTTTCTTGAGCAGGGGGACATTGCAGGCGCTGCAGGATTTCAGTCCTTTACGGCGCACTGTGTTATCAATTGTTTTCTTGGTGACTATGGTCCCAGCTGCCTTAAGATCATTAACAAGATCCTCCTGTTATGCCCAGGGCCTGACTGGACTGTTTTAGACTATGGCTTGGGCCTGGCCTGGGAATAAGTTATCCTGTTTATGGTTAAAGTTATGCATTTGTTATTGCTTATGGTTAAAATATGATTACACTGTTATGCTGTATGTATCTTGGTTTATGATCTGCATAACATATTAGCTATTCTGTCTGCTATTGCATCAGCTAACGCCCAAGACTGTAGTCTAATAGATAATCATTTTACAGGTGTTCCCAGTAATGCAGGGGGCAACCTATTATGTACAGTTTTATCTGGTGAAAACTCACTCATCCCACCTAAATATAATCAACAGGATGAGATTAAAGATCTGATTTGATCTGAGGTACAGGGTTTTCCTAGTAAACAAGGGGCAGCCTATTATTTAGGGATATGGCTTACTGATTGGCCAGCCTGTGTGCCATAAAATTGTATAAAATGTGCCAATTATTAAAGATATGTCAGTTTTGTCTGAACTTGCATAGGTGTAAGTTTCACTCTGTGCATTAATCCTAATTCTAAGCAATTATATAGCATTCCTTATATCCTGAGGCCATCTTCTGTACCAGAGGTAGTAAGAACTATACGGTCCAGCTGGGTAGGCTTGAACTAGGTTCTTGTCAAGCCCCATTGAAAAAACAGGTTGTGACCCCCCCTGTGTAGTTCTGGGCTGATTCCTCACCATTCTCATGATCATTGAAACTCCGCGAGGTGAGATCTTGCATGGAGCATCAGACGGAGGGAGACTAGCAGTTATTTTGTGTTCCTTCCATTTGCGAATAATCGCACCAACTGTTGTCACTTTCTCACCAAGCTGCATGGCGATGCTGTTGTAGCCCATTCCAGCCTTGTGTAGGCCTACAATCTTGTCCCTGACCTTGGACAGGTCTTTGGTCTTGGCCATGGTGGAGAGTTTGGAATCTGATTGACCGATTGCTTTTGTGAACAGGTGTCTTTTATACAGGTAACAAACTGAGATTAGGAGCACTCCCTTTAAGAGAGACTTTAAAAGACACCCGCAAGCCAGAAATCTTGCTGATTAAAAGGGGATCAAATACTTATTTCTCTCACTGACCAGCAAATCAATTTATAACTTATTTTACATGCATTTTTCTTGTTTGTTTGTTTTTTGTTATTCTGTTTCTCACTGTTGAAATACACCTACCATTAACAATATAGACTGATAATTTCTTTGTCAGTGGACCAACATTCAAAATCAGCAGGGGATCAAATACTTTTTCCCCCCACTGTAAGTCTAATATGTATATAATGGAACTTACTGTGTATCTTTCGGCACAAAACATCTCATTGTTTATTGTTTGGAATGTTCCTTACCTACAGTAGATATAAAAAGTCTACACACCTCTGTTAAAATGTCAGGATTCTGTGCTGTAAAAAAATGAGACAAAGATAAATAATTTCAGAACTTTTTCCACCTTTAAAGTGACCTATAAACTGTACAACTCAATTGTAAAACAAACTGAAATATTTTAGGTAGAGGGAAGAAAAAATATAAAAATAAAATAATATGGTTGCATAAGTATGCACACCCTTAAACTAATACTTTGTTGAAGCACCTTTTGATTTTATTACAGCACTTAGTCTTTTGGGGTATGAGTCTATCAGCATGGCACATTTTGACTTGGCAAGATTTGCCCACTCTTCTTTGCAAAAACACTCCAAATCTGTCAGATTGCGAGGGCATCTCCTATGCACAGCCCTCTTCAGATCACCCCACAGATTTTCAATCGGATTCAAGAAAAGGCTCTGGCTGGGCCATTCCAAAACTTTAATCTTCTTCTAGTGAAGCCATTCCTTTGTTGATTTGGATGTATGCTTTGGGTCGGTGTCATGCTGAAAGATGAAGTTCCTCTTCATGTTCAGCTTTCTAGCAGAAGCCTGAAGGTTTTGTGCCAATATTGACTGGTATTTGGAACTGTTCATAATTCTCTCTATCTTAATGAAGGCCCCAGTTCCAGCTGAAGAAAAACAGCCCCCAAGCATGATGCTGCCACCACCATGCTTCACTGTGGGTATGGTGTTCTTTTGGTGATGTGCAGTGTTGTTTTTGCGCCAAACATATCTTTTGGGAGACTTCAGATGTGTTTTTGCAAAATGTAGCCTGGCTTGGATGTTTTTCTTTGTAAGAAAAGGCTTTCATCTTGCCACTCTACCCCATAGCCCAGACATATGAAGAATACAGGAGATTGTTGTCACATGTACCACACAGCCAGTACTTGCCAGATATTCCTGCAGCTCCTTTAATGTTGCTGTAGGCCTCTTGGTAGCCTCCCAGACCAGTTTTCTTCTCGTCTTTTCATCAATTTTGGAGGGAGCTCCAGTTCTTGGTAATGTCACTGTTGTGCCATATTTTCTCCACTTGATGATGACTGTCTTCACTGTGTTCCATGGTATATCTAATGCCTTGGAAATTATTTTGTACCCTTCTCCTGACTGATACCTTTTAACAATGAGATCCCTCTGATTCTTTAGAAGCTCTCTGTGGACCATGGCTTTTGCTGTGGGAAGCGACTAAGAACATTTCAGGAAAGACCAACTAGAGCAGCTGAACTTTATTTGGGGTTAATCAGAGGCACTTTAAATTATGGCAGGTGTATGCTGACTCCTATTTAACACGATTTGGAATGTGATTGCTTAATTCTGAACACAGCTACATCCCCAAAAGACTGAGTGCTGTAATAAAATCAAAAGGCGCTTCAACAAAGTATTAGTTTAAGGGTGTGCAGACTTATCCAACCACATTATTTTTCTTTGTTTTTTCCTTCCCTCCACCTAAAAGATTTCAGTTTGTTTTTCAATTGAGTTGTACAGTTTATAGGTCACATTAAAGGTGGAAAAAGTTCTGAAATGATTTATCTTTGTCTCATTTTTTTACAGCACAGAAACCTGACATTTTAACAGGGGTGTGTAGACTTTTTATATCCACTGTATATTGTATAAAGTGACAGAGTTTTGTAGGTATGTGCTGATGTAAATTATACTCAGCTAGGCCTCTTGATGTATTCACCAGACAGAAAGGTCAATGTAAGCCGATAAAACTCACTTCAGAGAATGTATTAAAAACCTTAATTTTTTAAAACTTATTTTTTAATAAAAAACAATTTTTAACGTATGAAGTTGTACCTAAATATCTATATTTTATTTTTAACCTTACATAAAAGTGGAAGATTATGCCCAAAATGTTGTTAAATCAAAATTACTTTTTCTGCCCACGGTTTCCAAACACTGTAAAATTGATCTTCCTGCTGCAATACAGCATAAAAAAAAAATCTAATTTTAGAATATCTGCCAATTTTTTTGTTGGTCTGTTAATGCTTGGTGTTCGTTTTTTGCAGCCATTGAGCTTTTATATCAATTAATATTTGTATAATTAGTGTTTAAAAATCAATATTATTCAGGGAGAGATGCACAAACTGTTTAATATAGTTCTAATATTATTTATTAAATTAATATGTGCATCATATTTATAATGAATCATACTTTATATTAACTCATATATTATTATAATTATATTTATTTAAATCAAACATTAATTCAAAAATATTCCAATAATGTTTAATTAACATAGGATAATATTTGTTGTAGTTGGCGTTTGCCACTACTTAATTCATATATTTTATAGTTATCTTTTATTAGAAGCCACATATATACATTTCCCAACTCCACTGACACATAATAGAATTAGAAAAATCTCAGACATCTGTCAATTCGTAACATCTACAAACTGTATGCAATTATGTTAAGTACTCTCAATGTTAATATCTTGTAGTGTTTCTTTTAGTTTTTCTGTAACACAGAGCAGATTTATCATCATCACTCCACAATTTTACTTTCGTGTACTAGTTCTTTAATGTAATGCTATTCAATTACATAGCTTGTCACTACAGAGATGCTTTAAGGATAGACAAGTAAATATTTTAGTTAGTAGGTCTTTATTATAACTGTATTATGTAGAAAAAGGTCTGAGGTTGGTTGGATTCAAAGCATTGACTACAAGGACAATGATATTGGAGGGAGTTTAAATATGCCCTACTCACATCACTGTACTCACATTTTTGGCTGGTTCTCTGCAACACCGCAGTCACTATAAAGACATACAGTGCCTTGCACCAGTATTCACCCCCTTGACTTTTTACCTATTTTGTTACATTACAGCCTTAAATTCAATGTTTTGTTAATCTGAATTTTATGTGATGGATCAGAACACATAAGTCTAAGTTGGTGAGGTGAAATGAGAAAAATATATACATAAAACTATTTTTTAGAAATAGAAAACAGAAAATTGGCATGTGCGTATGTATTCACCCCCTTTGTTATAAAGCCCATAGAAAAGCTCTGGTGCAGCCAATTACCTTCAGAAGTCAAATAATTAGTGAAATTATGTCCACCTGTGTGCAATCTAAGTGTCACATGATCTGTCATTACATATACACATCATTTTTGAAAGGCCCCAGAGGCTGCAACACCTAAGCAAGAGGCACCACTAACCAAACACTGCCATGAAGACCAAGGAACTCTCCAAACAAGTAAGGGACAATGTTGTTGAGAAGTACAAGTCAGGGTAAGGTTATTAAAAAATATCCAAATCTTTGATGATCCCCAGGAGCTCCATCAAATCTATCATAACCAAATGGAAAGAACATGGCACAACAGCAAACCTGCCAAGACACGGACGCCAACTAAAATTCACAAACCGGGCAAGGAGGGCATTAACCAGAGCAGTAGCACAGAGACCTTAGGTAGCCCTGGAGGAGCTGCAGAGCTCCACAGCAGACTGAAGTATCGTACATAGGACGATAATAAGCTGTATGCTCCATAGAGTTGGGCTTTATGGCAGAGTGGTCAAAAGAAAGACATTACTTTCAGCAAAAACCAAAATGGCATGTTTTGAGTTTGCGAAAAGGCATGTGGGAGACTCCCAAAATGTATGGAGGAAGGTGCTCTGGTCTGATTAGACTAAAATTGAACTTGTCGTCCATCAAAGAAAATGCTATGTCTGACACAAACCCAACACATCACATCACCCAAAGAACACCATCCCCACAGTGAAACATGGTGGTGGAAGCATCATGCTGTGCAGATGTTTTTCAGCAGCCTGAACTGGGAAACTGGTCAAAGTTAAGGGAGAGATGGATAGTGCTAAATACAGGGATAGTCTTGAGCAAAACCTGTACCACTCTGTGCGTGATTTGAGGCTAGGACGGAGGTTCACCTTCCAGCAGGACAATGACTCCAAACACACTGCAAAAGCAACACTTGAGTGGTTTAGGGGAAACATGTAAATGTGTTGGAATGGCCTAGTCAAAGCCCAGACCTGAATCCAATAGAAAATCTGTGGTCACACTTAAAGATTAATGTTCACAAGCGCAAACCATCCAACTTGAAGGAGCTGGAGCAGAATTTGCAAGGAGGATTGGGCAAAAATCCCAGTGAGTGGTAAGATGTGGCAAGCTCATAGAGACTTATCCAAAGTGACTTGGAGCTGTGATTGCCGCAAAAGGTGGATCTACAAAGTATTGACTTTAGGGGAGTTAATAGTTATGCACATTTACTTTTTCTGTTATTTTGTCCTATTGTTGTTTGCTTCACAATAAAACATCTTCAAAGTTGTGGGCATGTTCTGTAAATTAAATTATGCAAATCCTAAAACAATCCATGTTATTTCCAGGTTGTAAGGAAGCAACACACAAAAAAATGCCAATGGGGGGGTGAATACTTTTGCAAGGCGCTGTATCTGAGTCAAGACTACAAAAGAAGACATTCTTTCACTGAAGAAACAAGTAGTTCAACTGAAAAACGATCTAAGAGTCCTCAGACATAATCTGTAATTATTAGAACAGTTGGCTATATTAAATCATACAATTTAATTTTGTAATTCAGTTTGTACCCCTATCATTGGAGCTTTTTTGTTCAGCAACTGTTCGGTTAGCATTGAGATTCCAGTTTTTCAAAGTCATAAGGCCAGACAAATGATTTGGATTAATTCATTTTTTAGGTTCATTGGCTGCACTTTGAGCTGGTTGGAGCTTGCTTATATTTTGGTAACATGGTGTAAGCTTGTTTAAAATAATATTTAAATTATGAATCTAATACAATTTGCTTATGTACAGATCTGTGTAAAAAATGCACTTGCCTTCTAGGATATTCTCTGATATTTTGGACTGACTTCAAGTGAGTCACTGCTTTCATAAGTAACCCTGAGGGTTTTACTTGGATGAAAACTACTACTGCACCTATTCTGCACCCAATGATTATTTGTTCAGGCATTGTTGTACATCTGTTTCTCAAACTATGTTGCATGCCCCCTAACTCGCTGAAGGTCAGTTATCTAATGGCACGCATCAGACAACCTTATATTCTGTATACTATAAATTAAGTATTTAATGATGTTTACTAGGTATTTGAAGGACGAGAAAAACAAAGGCATTTTGACTATCTACTTTATACATTACCATCAATACAAAACATTTAATTATGTTATATATCAGTATGCACGCCCTTAATGCCATGACTGTTTTAAAAAAAAATCAATGTTTTTCTCTTGTTATTATTCATTACTAGTGGTGATCTTTTATGGACCATATATAATTCATGTTTAATTAACTTTTACTGCCTTTAACATTTCATGGAATAACATTTCATAGACTACTCATGATTACTCATTAGCAAAAGAAAATAAAAAATGAAAGCAACATAATGAAGATTCAGCATTGTAACTCACAATGAAGCGTCATTAGCGTATAGAACTCCATGAATTATTCACAGCAACAAACATGGAGTAATAATCAGTTAAGAAAATGCAGCTTCGCTGTAGTTACTTCTTAACAATCAACAGCAATAATAGGAGACAGACACGCAAAAATAAAATAAAAATATATTTATATTATCTTTATTTGGCAGCTTTTGGCTACTCATAAAAATTATGATTTTTATGGTCTTTCCTTCTGGGAGTACTTTACCAAATAAAGTATTGGGCTAAAGGTGTCTGCTCTCAAACTCATAGTATAATAGTTATAGCACTGTATACAATGGAAGAGGAGAATCCTGAAAGCTTAGCTAAAATAATACTGTATGGCAGATATGTTGATCCACTAAAATATATGAAATACACAATTCTCCTATGAAACATTATGGCAATAAACCACCTCTGATGTTTGTCAGTACAGAACACAGAAGTGGAAATCTGAAATATAGTCTCTAAATATTGTATACATACCACTGGTGATAGCAATAGAATATGTAAAAATATAAAATCATGGTTATCATATGAAAACCCAAATATTGTGTAATGAATAACCTTAAATGCCTTAAATTGAATAAAACAGCAACTAAACCAAGGTGCAGTGGTGAAGTGCATGCCTGTTGAAATGATTTCTATCAGGGGGTAAAGATTAAATGAAAATGGGATACAAAAATAATAAAATTAAACTACATTTGATCCTGCATTATCAGATATGGCTTCTAGAGGAGCAAAGCGTCTTTCCAATAAAACCTGTGAACCATAGTTTTTATAGTTTTTATTACATATTAATAATATATATGTTATATATCTTTAATATTTTTATTATCTGTAATGACCAAGGCTCACATCAAAAACATAATTTTTTTATAATGTCTTGATTAATATTAGCCTTTTTCCAGCGATGTACGAAAGCAGCAATGAATAGGCAAAAATGCTCATTTTCAGCAAGTTACAATGCTTTGTCATATTCAATATTCATATTCTTTTCAAGTGACCAAAATCCCTTTTAACTTGGCTATACGCAATTAACATACTATTCGTAAGCACTTTTTAACAATCTAAACTTACGCATACTGAAACCTACCTGTATATTCAGAAAAATGCCTCTGAAAATGAATCAACTGTCAGATCTGACACAGAAAAAAACGTAACCCTCAATTGAGTTGAGCAAAATACTTGATTCATTATGTCCAACACAGCTGAGTTGTTAAAAAGTGCACCTAATATCACACAAACATGTGGAATCCCATTGATCCCCCCTAAAACACCTACCTTTATGAGTATAGGAATCCAGAATTCCTCCAGATTTCCTACAGTACTCTAAATGGAGGAACTCCAGGGATTACTTCTCCTACACTGGAGGGAAACTTAGCGATTACCTCCTCCTACAAGGTGAAGGGAACCACAAGATATTCCATCTCCCACTCACTCCCAATCCCTAATATTAACTGTAACCATGGGGGTCTATTGAGTCCCCAGTGCATGGATACATTAACCCACGCTATGGAGGACCTCGTGGCACCTAACTGTTAAGACCTACTACAAGGGCCCCTAACGGAACCCGGTAGCACACAATTGCAACCCCTATGCCTATAAGGGTGACATCAGTAAAACAATTATGATTGACTGTAGTGTGCTGGAAATATATGGTTATATATATGTGCAAAACGTGGGTCGGGGTTAAAATGTAGGTGCTAAGGCGGCCCTTTAAGGACCTCCACGGCAAAGGGCTAAAGTGTAGTCAGACTCCCATGCTTATAGTTAGTGGGTGTTGAAGGAGGGAATGCCCTGGGCTTGTAGGGGTGATAGGCAGTGGGATTTTAAATTGATAATTTATGGTTTCAATCTCTTCCCTGCCATGGGAAGGGGGTTATGTAGATAGATGGAGAGGGAAAAAGTGATTTAAACTTTCCAGTACTGCAGTGTAGACCGTGGAGCCTATAGAGCAGTAGTCTTCGCAGCCATGCTGCGATGGACCATAGTGGCATCACGTCTGTGTTAAGCGCTTTACAGTAGAATTTGATTCAGGGTGGATGCTGAGCTCTACGTTATCTATGACTATTACATTTGATAGAGCTTCTAGATGCTTAAAGCATTGATCAGCAAAATTGCTATGAAAGTACTATTAAATGCATTGAAGAGTCTCTCTTAGTTTCTATGTCTACTGTCTGGAATTAACATAATTTGTTTAGTTTTGAATGGAGTGGAAATACATTTTTTTATAATATTTTGGTATGAGTTTGTACAGGTTCTTATATACTTCAGAACTTGTTCATTAACGTTTTGTTTGGTTCACTGTCATTGTCCCGATTTCATAACTTTTATGTAGCATCAATATAAATATGTATTCCATGTATTGAGGTGTGTATACATCTAGGCTATTGAGGCTCAAGTCTAGAGTAGCAGAATTATAAGGCATAACAATTTGTGCTTTTTAGAGTCTACTTTAGAGTACTGTATTTCTCTTCTTAGGCAGCCCTGCTTTCTGGATCTCCAGTCTGTGACATAATCTTAATGCACTGAAATTTGGATCAATTGGCATAGCAAGCGAAGAGCAGTCACATAGATGTCGCGACACAGCCTGGCTGCAGAGCTCTCTCTCAGTCCCCTTCAAATCAGTTAAGAACAGTAAGGTAGACAGTATATGGAAGATATTAAATGGCTATTGAAGTGCCATATTTATATTATGTTCTTGAATAATTTCAGTCTTCAATTTGTAACTTAATTTCGTTTTGCTTGAAGAGAGTCAATATTTGCCATTTCTCCTAGCATAAATTAGTCACCCACAAGGAACCATGAATGTAGACAATAGCTCTAGTTCAATTTAAAGAAAGGATGAAACACTGAAGTTTAGCTTAACCATAGAATCAAATTGTAATGCAGCTCCCAGAAGAATTGAACTCCTCAGGCCCCAACCACCTATGAGTGCTACATGTGTCCTGTCCATTTTTACGGTGTGTGGAACATGGAATATTCCTGCAGGGGTGGAAGCCTAAGGCACTTTTATCTCTAAATATTAAAGGAGTGTAAAAGGGTTGAAATGTGAAGAAATGTGAAGAACACAAAATATAAATGGCAAAATTTGTAAAATTACAATGTAGGCCATGACATATGAAAATATGATTTCCAGGGTGGGGGTCCAGCTCAAGAAAGAGCAAGTGGAAATCAACGCAGGTCAGGAGATGTGTTATGCTTCTACAAAATAGCTTAACCGCAAAGAGCATAGCAAGGAAATTAAAGCAAACCACTTATGATTAAATTTTTCTAAAAGGATGATGACGTATATATGTACACCTTTTTTTGGTGGCAACCATTGCAGTGTTTGTGTACATGGTTTAGAATTTAATTTGTTAATTCTGTCGCATGTATTTGAGGATCCAATTTATTCTATAAACACATTTTGCCCAGTCCTTCAAAATTATACTACGGGTCATAATTCCTCCTCTAACAGTAAAGTTATCTAATAAATATGTCACCCAAGCAAACAAATTATGTTCTAAATGTTTGTTGATCTTTATTTTTTTCATTCTTGTTTGTATCAATATTATTAAATAATCTTTGGTGATCAAAAATATTTTTCATCAAATAACCAAACTTTAATTTGGTTTCCCTGTACGTTTAGGATTTGCAGATATAGTTATATGCGTGAAACAAAAATAAATAAATCTAAAATAAATTAAAAAAAAAATGAAATGTAAAAAGTACCTTAAAATGAAAGATGAGTAGGCTGTAAGGACAAAGATGCTTAGAAGGTTATTTGCTTCACTACTTGAAAAACAAGGACAGGGATAATGTAACAAAATGAATCTGCATTGCCCTTAGATAATAGTTTAATTAACTCAATTAAAAGTCCAGATGTAAATTGCTAAAATTAAAGTAAATGAATTCAAATGTAGCACCTGGTACAGGTGGCATGCGTCCAAAACTTCTTATTGAAAGTAGTTGAGTGGTGACAATTATTTGTTAAGGACTCTTCAGATTAGCCACCATAAGAGAAAAAAAAAGCACATGTGTTGTCATTATTTCAACACAAGACTAAATACATCAATGAATTGCTAGGAGTGCTTCTGGGATTATATTCAGACCTATATACATGGTAACACAATTTAGTCAATTCAAATTAAATTAGTTTGTTCCTTTGATGAAGACAATGAAAACTAGGCTAAGACCATGTTATGGATGGGGCCTCTTGATGTTGTGGTAAAAACAGACTTTTTATATAGTACCAAACTGGATAAAGTGATAAATGTGTAAATGTATAGGAAGCATAGCTGAAAGATAAGATGCCAGTTGTTAATGGTGGAATACAAAATAAACTGCATATTTTAAATCTATACTGATGATATAAAAGTAGAGATCAATGTCATCTTTCCTGGTGACACTAAATTATGAAAGGTAAAAATAAGTAAAAATAATAAAAAAATAATATGCATCCTCTGTAAATATACTTCTATAGATCTGAGGTACCACCAGGAATGTTGCAGAGTTGATTTAACAGTTATATAACAGGTATATTTGGGGACAACTCGATTTATTATTCTGTTTTTTTGGTATTACATTAGAAAAGGAAAGTATTTAGAAAAGACTAAAAAACACTATCAGACAAACTAATATTTAATATTTTTCCCTTGTAAAGTGACACAAAACCTAATCTAGGCTGACTTATTTTCATGCATAGGCTGTCAATTTAAATTTGACACATTTTCTACTGTACTAAAGTTTTGTTGGCCAATATGTAGCAGAACATGGCCAGCTGGGGCAGATATAGAAGTGCAATTTATTAAAACCCTTTCGTCTGTATTATATTCATTGGGCCTCATTCTATTATCGGCCGCAGCCGTTGCGGGGCCGCAAGGACCGACCGCAAGCTATTCTGCTATTCTATTCCCTTCCGTCCGGGGATTCCGGCAGGCTTGCGGCCGGTGCCTTGCTATCTCTTGCGGCCGCTCGCGCCGGAGGAAATCCTTTGATCTAAAATGGCCGCAAGGAAATCGGCCGTAAGAAAATCCTATTTGCAATTCAATTGCTCCGGGAACCCTCTCTGCAAGGCTAAAACCGAGCCGCAGCTTACTTGCAGGAAAGAGGTCCTGCTAGCACCAATTAAGCACGAAATATAGCCCAAATAAAGCCATCCTGCACTTTGAGAAGACTATAAAGTGATTTTCGGTGTTAGCAAAAATAGCATAAATTTCCCCTATACTCAAATCCGTAAAATATATTTTTTTTAATATACGTCAAATATCCATGTAAAAAGTCCAGACTGCTTGGAGCACCTCAGACCCGCCCACGCCGCAGCCAGAAAATAAACAGTTAATTTAAACTCGGGTTTGGGCTGATGTGCAAGCTTGAGAGTGGGTTACTTTTAATCCTCATGTCCCCCAATATGATCCCTAGCATTTACAGAGCTTTACAGAGCTGTCTTGAATTTATTTTTGACTTTTTAGATT
Organism: Discoglossus pictus; assembly: GCA_027410445.1. Lineage (NCBI taxonomy): Eukaryota > Metazoa > Chordata > Amphibia > Anura > Alytidae > Discoglossus > Discoglossus pictus. Next base: position 162,810,472 of record CM050169.1, read on the forward strand.
TCAGAGCTTACGGCCGGTTGCAAGATTTACGGCCGGCCGTAAGAGGAGATCCTTGCGGCCAGTTTACGGCCGATAATAGAATGAGGCCCATTGAGTGTTATGGTGAACAGGGTGTGTAATGGAAGTTTGAGGGGCGTATAAACTGCATCTACTATGAAAATCTACTACTGGACACAATATTTGAGCCAATCAGAAGCCAAAAAAATATTATTTAAGGTGAGGGATAAACAGGAGTATGGTCAGAGGAGCTTCATTAGTTATGTCATTTTTTTTTTTTATTGCGGCAGTTTTTTTTTATTTTGAGGCCCTTTCCATGTGTCAGAGATGAGGAACCAGGCAAGATAAAAGAGGACCGATGTCTACTATCGACATAGATGTGGCTATTTATCAAGGGAAGAAGATTGAGTAGGAATGCATTGCAGATCATTTCTGGAGGATTAGTCAAAGTATAGGTAAGTATAATTTCCCCCCTGCAGTCTTAACATTTCTTTTTTTATCGTTGGTAAAAAATATATATCTTTTGTCTTTTTATTTTTTTTATTTTTGTATGAGTTTTTTTTTCATTGTGTTGTATCTTTTTTATTTTTCTGTAAGTTTTTTATTTGTGTATGTATGGTCCATATGAATTAAGGACAATTAAGTTTAGATACCATGGAGGTCCCTATGGATCTCCATGGTAACAGGTTTATGTTAGGTGCTATGCAGGTTCAAAAGTATACTATTGGTATATATATATATACATTTTTATAATAATTGATTAATTAATTAAATAATACATGTATATACTTTACCTATTTCTTATTAATATTTGCAGCAATCAATATCCTGAAGAGCTAACAATCTGTTTTGTTTTTCCTGCAGCATACAATGTACATTTGGACTGTTGCTGAGCTGAGGTGTACAGTAAGTGTCAGGAATGTGGCAAGTGTGCAGTATAAATAGGCTGCGTGCGCGAAGAAAAACCATTAGTTTAGTTGTGTAGATCGCTATTTTAGAATGGTAATGTTATTAGTTGCAAGTTAGTGTTGTGAAATGGCTGCAAATGTCTATGTGTTACGCGGGGCTGGAACATTTTCCGTACTTCCTAATAATGTATTTTGTACCTTGTACATTCCTGGGTAAAAGTCTTATGTGCCTGGCCATGTTTTGCGTGGTTAGGGGTCGTGTAGCCTTGTTTTTTTTTTTTTTCGGGCGCCATTTTTTTTTGTCGCTTAGGCGATTTTCGATTGCCGAAACTTGGCAAATTGTGTTTAAACTGTTGTGCAAACTCACAATTCCTGGCTGTCCCCCTATGCTGAGTGTGATGTTTTTCTTTTTTTTTGTGTTTTTGTATGTGCGCGGTTCAGCGGTTAGCTTCGTATTTTTGACCTCATACTTTTTTTTCTAAGTGCTGCGGGTCGTATTTTTCCTTTTTGCAAAGTGTTACAAGCCATAACTTTTCCACTGGATTTTTTCAAACGGCTACAGGTCTTGCATTGTTAATTGTGTATTTGAGATTTCTGTTGATCTGTAGTCTTGCTGGTCGTAGGGGGTGCTCATCTCCACGAAGAGCAAGGAGCGCCTTTGGCGCTCATAGCCAGGAACTGTGGCCCTCGCGTTGCTGCGGGCTCCCTGTGCGAGCCCACAAGCATTAGCAACAACCCGCAATGCTCACAACTATATATGTGATTAGATAATATATATAAGATGTATGATATAAAGTTATTTGCAAAAGTATTCACCCCCCTTGGCATTTTTCGTGCTTTGTTGCCTCTCAACCTGGAATTAACATGGATTGTTTGAGGATTTGCATAATTTAATTTACAGAACATGCCCACAACTTTGAAGATGTTTTTTTTTTTTATTATTGTGAAGCAAACAAAAAATAGGACAAAATAACAGAAAAAGTCAATGTGCATACCTATTCACCCCCCTAAAGTCAATACTTTGTAGAGCCTCCTTTTGCAGCAGTCACAGCTCCAAGTCGCTTTGGATAAGTCATGAGCTTGCAACATCTTACTACTGGGATTTTTGCCCATTCCTCCTTGCAAAACTGCTCCAGCTCCTTCAAGTTGGATGGTTTGCGCTTGTGAACAAAAATCTTAAAGTCTGACCAGCGATTTTCTATTGGATTGAGGTCTGGGCATTGATTAGGCGATTCCAACACATTTACAATTTTCCCCTTAAACCACTCAAGTGTTGCTTTAACAGTGTGATTGGGGCCATTGTCCTGCTGGAAGGTGACCCTCCGTCCTAGCCTCAAATCAAGCACAGAGTGGTACAGGTTTTGCTCAAGAATATCCCTTATTTAGCACCATCCATCTTTCCCTCAACTCTGACCAATTTCCCAGTCCCAGCTGCTAAAAAACTTCCCCACAGCTGCCACCAGCATGTTTCACTGTGAATGGTGGTCGTTGGGTGATGTGATGTGTTGGGTTTGCGCCAGACATAGCATTTTTTTTGATGGTCGAAAAGTTCAATTTTAGTCTCATCAGACCAGAGCAACTTCCTCAATACACTTTGGGAGTCTCCCACATGCCTTTTCACAAACTCAAAATGTGCCATTTTGTTTTTTTGCTGAAAGTAATGGCTTTCCTCTGGCCACTCTGCCATAAATCACAACTCTATGGAGCGTACAGCTTATTGTCGTTCTATGTACAGATACTCCAGTCTCTGCTGTGGAACTCTGCAGCTCCTCCAGGGTTACCTTAGGTCTCTGTGCTGCCTCTCTGATTAATGCCCTCCTTGCCCGGTCCGTGAGTTTTGGTGGGCGGCCGTCTCTTGACAGGTTTGCTGTTGTGCCACGTTCTTTCTATTTGGTTATGATAGATTTGGTGGTGCTCCTGGGGATCATCAAAGATTTGGATATTTTTTTATATCCTAACCATGACTTGTACTTCTCAACAACATTGTCCCTTACTTGTTTTGAGCTCCTTGGTCTTCATGGCAGTGTTTGGTTAGCGGTGCCTCTTGTGTAGGTGTTGTAGCCTCTGGGGCCTTTCAAAAAAGGTGTGCATATGTAATGAAAGATCATGTGACAATTAGTGAAATGATGTCCACCTGTGTGCAATCTAAATATGTGACTTCTGAAGGTAATTGGTTAATGTAGTGTGTTAATGTTAGATAAATATTTAATCACATAGTGCAACTTACCATACGTGAATACGGTATTATTTTTCTTGGGTTTGTTGTTGTATAAGTCATTATCAATGATTTGCAAACCACAGGTTTGACCATTACAACACTCAAGCACTACGCTTATTGCGATTTGTAAATAATACATACACACATGCCAATTTTCTGATTTATATTTCTAAAAAATAGTTTTTTGTATATATTTTTCTCATTTCACTTCACCAACTTAGACTATTGTGTTCTGATCCATCACATAAAATTCAGATTAACAAAACTTTGAACTTAAGGCAGTAATGTAACAAAATAGGTCAAAAGTCAAGGGGAGTGAATACTTTTGCAAGGCACTGTATGTGTTTGATTGGATCATGTGTTAAGAGTGAATTAAGCTAATGCTTAAATGAATCTGAAAATGTAAATTTTGAAGACAAACTGATAAAATGAAAAAAAGAGAAGCTTTAAAAAAGCTCAGGAGAAATACAGGCTGCCTTGGAAAAAGACGGTGCTGTTGTTTCAAGGAGCACAATAATACGATACTTGAACAAAAATTAACTGCATGGTTGAGTTGCCAGAAAGAAGCCTTTACTGCGCCAATGCCAAAAAAAAGCCCAGTTACAATATGCCCGACAACACCTGGACACATCTCAAAGCTTCTGGTACACTGTAATTTGAAGTGATGAGACCAAAATAGAGCTTTATGGTCACAACCATAAGTGCTATGTTTGGAGAGGGATCATCAAGACCTATAGTGAAAAGAATACCATCCCCACTGAAGCATGGTGGTAGTTCACTGATGTTTTGGGAGGAAGGGGGAGGGGAGCTCTGAAGGCACGGGGAATCTTGTGAAAATTGATGGCAAGATGAATGCAGCATGTTAGCAGAAAATACTGGCAGACAATCTGCATTCTTCTGCACGAAGGCTGCGCATGGGATGCTCCTGGACTTTCCAGCATGATAATGACTCTAAGGAAAAGGCTAAATTGACCCTCCAGTGGTTACAGCAGAAAAAGGTGAAGGTTGTGGAGTGGCCAGCACAGTCTCCTGACCTGAATTTCATCGAGCCACTCGGGGAGATCTCAAATGTGCGGTTCAAGCAAGACGACCAAAGACTTTGCATGGCCTGGAGGCATTTTGCCAAGACGAATGGGCAGCTATACCACCTGCAAGAATAAGGGGCCTCATAGACAACTATTACAAAAGACTGCACACTGTCATTGATGCTGAAAGTGGCAATACACAGTATTAAGAACTAGGGGTACGCAAACATTTGAACAAGGTCATTTCATTTTTTTCCTTGTTGCCATGTTATATTTTATGATTATGCCATTCTGTTATATTATTAGCAACTCTGGCCTCTTATGTTCAGGACACGAAGAGTGTCCTAAAAAGACTGTATAGCCTGCGTCTGGATGATAATTCCTTGTTGGTATGTTTGGATGTAGAGGGACTATATAACTGGATTCCACATGAAGTCAGTATTTTGGCAGTTAAAAAATATTTACAAACTCGCGGTCTACAACATGCAAAACATAGTGAATTTGTTTTAAAACTATTGGAATTTGTACTAACTAGAAATTATTTCATATACAACAACATTTTCTATAAACAAATTACAGGCACGGCGATGGGAACTCCATGTGCCGCCTCATACGCCAATCTGCATCTAGGCGTATGGGAGGAATGAACAGTCTTTGGAGAAGATCTGTCTGACTATACTGATCACATAGGTCTTTGGATTCACTATATTGATGATGTTTTCTTGACGTGGAAAGGCAGTATGTCAGAATTGATGAATTTCATCTCTATACTAAGCATTAACGATATAGGTCTAAAGTTGACATATACTATCAATCAGAGTCAGATGGAATTTTTGGATCTATTAATTATGAAAATGGAAACCAATGCCCTAATTACAAAGACACATCGGAAAGACACGGCAACAAATAGCTTATTGTTGGCGACAAGCCATCACCCTCAACATTTAATATGTAGTATACCATTTGGCCAATATCTAAGGATACGTCGAAATTGTACAACGGAAATAGATTTTGAAGTTCAAGCAAAGGATTTATATGACCGTTTTAAACAACTTGGTTATTTACATAATGTGTTGAAGCGAGCGTACACTAAGGCCAAACAACGCTCACAGGTGGACTTGCTATATAACCATACTATGCCATCTTCCACAGATACTCAACCAATTTGAGTAATTAAAACATATAATAAATTTGGAGATAAGATCCGCTCCATCCTACAACGTCACTGGCATGTTTTACTGGCAGATAATGATCTGAGATCCAGGTTAAGCGATCAAGCATCAATTACCTTTCGAAGAGCCCCGAGCGTAAAGGATAAATTGGTTCATAGCCATTTTGTGGCACAAAAGAATTCAGGATGTCAATGGCTACAAAAAAGAGCCGCAGGATCAACACTGTGTGGTGACTGTAAAGCATGCCCTCATATGCATACAAAAAACAAATTTTAGCAGCTTTGTTCATCAGAAAGAATATAAAATTAGGGACCACATCAACTGTAGAACAACGTCTGTTATCTGCCTTATATTGTGCAGATGCGGTCTCCAATATGTGGGGAAAACCACGCGACAATTACGTCGTCACACTTTGGAACATATCAATTCTATAATCAACAAACAGGATGTATCCGTTGCAAGACATGTCAATTCCATACATGATGGTAATGCCATGTCTCTAAAATTTGTAGGTATTGAACAAGTCAAAACCTCAGCCAGGAGAGGCAACATGGAGACTAAATTATTACAACGTGAGGCTTGGTGGATTTTTCATCTTAAAACCCTGACACCACATGGTCTTAATGAGGGTTTCACTTTCACTCCCTTTATTTGATTTGGATATTCTATTCCATTAAAATTAATCTTTTCCCATATTTATTATGTTAGTCATTTTGCCCAGCAATATCATTGATCAAGTAATCTCCCCTTTCCCTTCCTCTTCTTTCTCTTTTTCCTGTTCTTATTTCGCTCTTTAATCTGTAGAAAGTCAATATATTTTTTATATCCCCTCATAATCATAATAAAGAATTAGCTATGTTATTAACAGAAGCACTTGGACCATCTAAATTTAGGATCTACCTCTAACTTTGTTTGTTTTGTTTTTTTAGTCATCTTATAAAGGTCCCTTATATTGATTAAGTGGGATTAGGCTTCTATGTAGACAAACAGGAGTTTAAACATAGTATTGGCATAGTATTATATTATAAGAGTTAATCTCTATATCCTCTCACTTTTTAGTACAATCATTAAGAGTGCTTATTCGTTTTCCTCCACAATGGTATAACATTTGGATCTGTATGAATATGTATTAGCCCTCTTCATTAGTGTAATAAGGAAATAATAGTGGCAATTTGCATGTTATGGCACTAATTTAGTATTAGTTTTGATCAGGATATCTTGTGTTTGTTAAATGGTTTATTATTTAATTCCTTACACTTATTTCTGTAAGTAATTTTCACTTTTTAACACGCAGATTTAAGTTTTAGACATAGCTACATAATGATACACAGGGTATATACCTGGCCCTTTAATATGAACGTTATGGATTTCCATGACCATTTCCTGTTTAATTTCAGAAAAGCCATAAACTCTATTCCAAAAATCTCGCGATATACGCAAGTATGTCAATCGCAGTGATGTCACCGCGTTGACAATGGGTAAACTCAGAAGAATAATAAAGTCGATTCCAAAAATCTTGCGATATACGCGAATACGTTGTGCGCGGTGACGTCACTGCGTTGACGTTAGCGTTGTGACATCATCACGCATACACTTGCGGGCGTTTAAAAAGCCTGCGTTTTTGGTTCTAATGTGTCCCCTGATGAATCTGTTCTAACTGTTACGGGGAAACGGGCGTCGGGCAGGGTAAGGCTGATGGGGCAAGCTCTTCCCCTATTATACATGTAGAATATTGTTTTAGATAAATGGAATAACTGACTTAATGGGGAAAAACTTGATATACTTTACCCATATATAGTGGAATTGAGAGCAGTACTCATATTTCTGCTTTTCAAAACTTGTTCTTCACTTTATTTTTATGGAATCTCTGTGTCCTGAATCTTATGGAAAAATAGGCTTGTCAATTTGACAATAAAATATTGATAAATGCATGATAAGTACAGTAAAAACAGAGACCCATTCATTAAACAATCATAGGCAACATCAGTCAGTTATCAGTCTTATCAACTAGACTGGTGCTGTCTTAATATATTATTATATGTATATATATATATATCGTTAAGGGGTCATTTATAGTAGCTTGCATCCCTTGCATCAGCCTGTAATGTTAAATATGTAAATACTTTATATATATCTTTTTAACTTCACTATTATTTTTTATTAATAAAGTTTTTTTTCTTTAGTTTGTTGCTACACAATTCTAAACTAGAGTCTTGGATTTTCTCTAGTGTCCTGGTGAGCTTAGTTGGGGATCCAGTTCACGCAAAAATCCACAATTTATATTATACTAGCGTATTGCCCGTCAAAAAATGACGGCAATCAGATGTGTATGTTTTAAAAGTTGTTTAGTTATTAATATACATATGGAATTGTAAGGTAGCTAATGTTGTTTTCTGTGTACTACTGAAATATAGAAATCAAATTAATAAATGAATTTACGTATTTTTATGCATTGTGTTGAAGAGCTGGCAATCTGTGTTGATGTTGCAGCAGCATTAGTGGTGTGGAGGTACTGTGTAAGCGTAATGAACGTGTGCAGTGTAATAGTGTGCGTGCGCGATCCGAAACCGTTAACGTAGCTGTGTACTTCCGCATTATCCTAAAATGGCGGATAATGTGTGGTATGCGTCTTAGCGGATTATCGGTACGTGTTTTCCGTGGTTATAGTGCTGTCGCCTGGTTTTAGTTTTGTTAGTGCGGCATTTTTTCTGCGGCGCTCATTGCCAAAGTACTACGGTTTAACGGCTCGCCTCGCTGTGCGAGGCTCGCCGGGCAATGATCGCCTGCGGCGCTCATCACTCAGCCCGCTAAAGTACTACGGTTTAACAGTAAATATGGTCAAACGGTCACTAAAAATTAAATGTAGTGAAATTTGTTTGCCACACAACATGACGCTACATTTGTCCCTTTTTTTTTTTCTTAAAATAAATACAATTTTTTTTTTGTTTTTTGTTACTTGCAACATATTTCACATCAAATGCGTTGGTTTAGGCGGGAAATCCGATGTTGCGCGAGACAAAGTGGTTAAATCTGTGTTAATGCGTAAATCTGTAATTCTGTTTCGTAAAATGTACTCGCTACTGTCTTTTTATTCATTGCGCAGTTAATCCGCATCCTTTACCTCCTTGTTTTTCAAAGACATACATCTGTGACTGTGTTTTACGCAGTTCGTAGTAGTATAGCCTCGTTTTGATTTTTTTCGGTGGCCATTTTTTTCTCGCTTAGCCGATTTTCGATCTTTGTAACTCGGCTAAATCGATCTAAATTGCAGTTCCAACTCACTTCCAGACGTCCTGCCGGGTTCCCCATGCTGTAAGTGACCTTTGTTTTATTTTTTAGTGTGTATTTAGTGTTTTTTTTACAGTTTTTCTTCCGCTGCTTATCTCGTAATTTTTTTCACCTCGTATTTTTTTTCTAAGTGCTACGGTTTAACGGCTCGTCTCGCTACGCGAGGCTCGCCTGCAATGAGCGCCTGCGGCGCTCATTGCCAAAGTGCTACAATTTAACGGCTCGCCTCGCTGCCCAGGGCTCGCCGGGCGATGAGCGCCTGCGGCGCTCATCGCTAAGTCGCACGCACTACGCAACAGAGCGATTTAACGGCTCGCCTCGCCGGGGGCGATGAGCGCCTGTGGCGCTCATCGCTAAGTCGTACGCACTATGCAACGCAGCGTGACGACAAATCGTAGTTAGACAATTATAATATGTGATTATTTACTCTATTTCATTTAGGGATTCTATTGCTCTTTCTTATTTAATATATTATTATTATAGTTATTTTATAATGCGCCGACATATTCCGTAGCGCTGTACAGAAGTCAAGCTCTGACAAAGATAAATACAAACCAACAAATAGCAAAGCAAGGAGGGCCCTGTATTTGAGTTGTTATAACCTAAAGTTCAATATGAACCCAATAAGAAATAAAAGAAATGTGTTTTGCCTGCTCACTCATGTTTTCTTTAAAAATAGTATATATATTACCAATTCGCCAAGGGTATGCAAACTGTAGATGTCAGATAGCAGAAACTTTTAGCTAAATGTGCACCATTGTTTACTTCTGTATGTTAGCGTATTTCCTAAACCAGAATGTTATGGAGAATCACACATTTAATGCTGCATAAACTCAGTATTACTATTAAATTGCCCCAATGTTTTAATAGTTTTTTTTTTATGTATGTAACAGTCTGCAATATGCGACACACCTTTTTAATGTAGGCAATATAATGGTCCCAAATGGAAAGGTGCTTAGGAAAAAAAATTACACTAGCCGACAAGCAAGTGTACCAGCCAAAATTATTTAGGCAACATGGAGAAAAGTTCAGAGATAAATGGTCTCTATGGGAGCTGTACATATGTAACCAAATAATTCCTTATTCTCTTTGTTCGACTGCCAGACAATAATTGCCAAGATGAGAGACTAATAATGTATGAGCGTTGAAGTGATTAATATATGGATATGCTCTGATCATACTTTAAGTTTGGTTGTTGACATATACTGTAGTTCATTAAGATTCTTTTTTTTGTTGTTCATTGGTTTATATAATTGTTTGATTTGGCTGGTGCCTTATCTACATTTATTTTTCATTCAAACAGCATGGATTTCTTATTGATTTAACCAATTATTTGGTAAATGTAATGAAGCTCCACATTGTTGCAGAGTCCCTACCATTGGTACCTGCCTTGTGTAAAACTAAAAATATATGCTATATATGTTATAATAATCAGTGTTAAATACTTAATGACTTGCAGCCTTATTAAATTGCGATTCAGTAAATTTAAAAGGGCTCTATTTAAGCACACAGCATATTTTTTTTACAGAAGTTTTTAATTAGTGAGCTTCTATCCAAAAGCAAGGTCTTCACTAACTAAAAACTTCTGTAAATAAAATATGCAGTGTGCTTAAATAGAGCCCTTTTAAATTTACTGAATCGCAATTTAATAAGGCTGTAGTTAAGCAAATAAGTTGATTTAACACGAGTGACACTTTGTTAATGGTTAAAGAAAAGCCGATTTTGATTGTATAAAGTTTATATTGTTCTTTGAACAAGTAGTTAAGTGTTGTTAGAATATACTTCAGACAATATATTTATACATATCACTACTAACTGTATTTATTTCTATTTTTCACACATTACTATAATACCACATAGACATAATGAATATATTAATTACCAAGTTAAGTCCAAAAAGCATATTTTTAAAAGAAAAAACAATTGAATGTTGTTGATATTGACCTTTATTACTTGAAAGTTAAATTAACTCTAACAACCAAGTCAAGTAGCTCTTTAATTTCTTAAAGAGCGTGCAAAACTGGCTAAACTTTATACTTGCCTTTTTGTCTAAATTATATAATTGCTGAAATATTCATCATTGTTTATGGAGCATTATTATGCAAATGTGTGGCTTACAAATGTAATTACCTGCTTTAGTGTGCTTATTAATGACACAGTTTTTGCAAACACATAAACAAGCAAGCTCAAGCTACTCCCAATGTTATTATGCAGTTAGGACTCCCCCACTCTTATGAACCACAATGATCTGCATCTTAGCATAGCAAGTCTCAAATTGGAACAAATAATATGACATTAATGACTTATTGCAGTGAAAAACAGCTAGTACAATAAGTAGTCCACTTTTAATTATATTTATTTTTTCTTAAAACTAGTTGTTCAGGTGTCCGTGTCCTTTTAAAGATTTTTAAGGTAGCATAGGGTTTTTCACACATTAGTATCTAGTTACATACTGCAGTTTGATTACATATATATTTTAATGTTAAGTATGCATCTAATCTCTGTGTCTAGTTACCAATATCTACTACACAGTGTTCAAGTAAAAAAATGATTGTAAGCAACTGTGTGTAAGCAAACTGTGGGCCATATTCTATTATAAGCCTGTAAGTGACTGTGACCCATAATTGTGGCTGCGGGTTTTTTTTTTTCTAAATGTTTAGATGTATTCTATTGATACTTTTTTCAGTTGCGAGTCAGACTATTTGCGAGCTAATATTGATTTTGTGTAACTTTATTTAGCTCTTGGAATGTTTGAGCTGTGCTAAAACCAATGGAGATGTAAGCCCAAAATTGTGACTTTGGCTGGCTCATAGTGAGTGTGGGCAGGTAACTCATAATCAGAATGCAAGCAGCTAATAGAATATGTGGCAATTTTAAGAGTGTTTTATTCGGGTGTATAGATTTACAATGTGGCCAATAGAATAGGGCCAATCAATCAACTGGTTGTAAAGCGAACTCCCTAATACTGTAGAAGAAAATGTACTTTAATGACGATACAACTGAGTGAAAACATTAAAAATGATTTACCTTAATACAAATGTGTGATTAACAATTTATACAATATAGCATTTAATGTGTGCAATGTACTTTACTTTTATTTTACCAATGGTATATTATAGACAGACAAAATAGATTTTTGTTTCTAGCTCATTTTTATAGGAACCAAGCTAAAAGCTCATTTGCTATCATTATGCTACACCAGCTGCCACTCTGATAATTAATTGGCATGCCGTTCTTCGTTTGGCAGGCAGTCATTAATTTAGTACTAGCCAGTTTTGATAAGTTTTAAAGTAAAAACACCATAAAATAGAGCCTTCACAAAACGTACACATGCTAAAGGAGCAACCATGGGCTTACAAGCAAGTAGTGATGAACCCATAATTTGAGAGTTTTACATTTAATAGTGCATCAAATCATTCCACAGACAATTAGACATTTTCAAGTATACTGCACATGGCAAAAAATTAATTACTTCATTGAAAATCTGTCTGGCAAAGTTTTTTTTTGGATGCCTGAAAAATTTTGCTGAAGCATTTTTTTACTTGCCAAAGAGAACTCTAGTGATACTTAAAATTAATTTTATTTTGAGAAATGATTCATAGAATTTAGTACATGTTAACAGCCTTATTAAATTGCGATTGAGCCAATTGAATAGGGCTCTAAGCACAGAGCATATTTTTTTTACACAATTTTTTAGTTAGTGAAGACCTTGCTTTTGGATAGAAGTTCACTAACTAAAAACTTCTGTAAAAAAAATATGCTATGTGCTTAAATAGAGACCTATTCAATCGGCCAAATTGCAATTTAATAAGGCTGTTAATCTGTAAGTAACATGTTAGAAGAAATAATTTGATTTACTCATGCCTAGTCATAGCAAGCACATACAACAAACAACAAATAAGGAACGTTCAGCCTTCAGTGTTGGGGGATAGGGTGTCTTTTTTGGTAGCTAGCATGAGTGGTTTGATATAAATGTCCCAGTTATTGCACACATTTCATATAAATGAATATAATGACAACAGGTTATTAAAAAAAATTGGAGTGGAAGTTATAGATAACAAGCTTCAATGTTGGGTTTTTTGAGCATAAGGATATATTTTTCTAAAGCCATGAATTGTCTCTCACAGTTGCGTGTGATAAAGAAAAAGAACATGCATACCAAACTGTTTTTACACAAGAAGTTTTAAATATAGTATTTTGCTGTCTTTAACAAACACCAGTTGCATGTGGGGAGTGATAAAGATATTGCAACTCTACATATAAATTCCAATAAAATACAGCCAAGCATACATCAAGCAATTAAAACAAATAAATGCATTGAATATTGACAGAAAGTTGACCTTAACATTAGGGTAGTTTGTTGAATTAAAATGATTTTCAGCTTGGAACTCTATGTACATATACATTCAATTTACGTATAGAGTTCCATTAATATATTTCTTATTTGTCAGGAAAAATAAAAATAAATAGTGCCTCCTGCATTTCTCATAATAATTCATAACCACAATTCTCTTATTTTATGACCCCTTATTACTCTTGCATGAAACATCTATACAAAGCTAAATTCAATCCTGTCAACATTATATTTTTTTCCAAACAAACAACAGACTTCAAAAGGTTTTTTCAAAGAAAATTAATTTCTTCCAACAATTAACCAAGATTTCACTTAAGAAAATTTGGCAATAACCTATCATAATATTAGTCCTCATCACATTAAGTAGTTACTCAACATTTATATCTCAAACCCTATTTTAGCAGTAGTACTCATTCTCCGAAGCAATTGTCGTAACACCTGTTACCATTTTGTCTCTCGGTTACCCTTTTACAAGTCCTTGACTTTGTGCATATTACGGTAGTTGCTTTATAAAGTATTGTGTCAACAAAATGTAATGCTTTTGAGTTTAAAATACTCTGATTTCCATGTGAATAAACTATTAGTATTATGGAACATGGCTACATATTCCACTATTTGTAAAATGTGATCAAAATATGGAAATGATCTGCACTCCTTGGGCTTAAGAAACACTAAAAGCAAAGTGATGACAAAAGAGAAGGTTTGCTTCTTCATGGGTCAAGCAAGTCTCACAATGTTTTAAATTGCTTCACTACTGTATCTTCTTGATGGCATTAAGGGTAGTATTGTGGGCATGTGTAAAACAGTACCAGCAACATCCTTACCCTATTCACTATATAGAGAAGGATCAGCCATGGAGGGCAGCTTCGCAACATAATTCATAGTGTTGCTCCTTTCCCTGTAGTAATAAATATTTATAAGCAATGCATTATTACCCACAGAAAATACTTATTTTCTAAGATGATATACTATTTTCTCATGGCTTCTATTATAATAGACAGAGAGTTCATTAATAATATGAATAATATTGCAAAAGCTTGTTAATAAAACATATTTGTGATACAGAAAAGATTGTAGTAGTGAAGGATATATTGAAGGTCATGTATTTCCCTCATTTCAATTTCAAAAATTAATTAGCCTAGTTCAATGCTTGAAGCACATTTCTAGAAATATTTCAAATGGAGAGTAAGTTAGTTATTTAAAACTGTTTGTTTGTAGAGATATAGTGACCAGTGATGCCAGCTCTTCCACTCTCAACCCTTTTCAGTATTGCTTCTAATTTTCATCTGCTCCTCTACAGTTGAACCAAGCTAAAATGAAGTACTTCAATCATCTCCAAATGCTGTCAGATGGTCAATGATAACCAACTGGCAGTTTAGAAATTCAAATTGCACTTTGGCAACCATGAGTGCTTTGATATTTTAGAGAAGTGTGATATGAGGCTTCACTGAAAAATATTATAAATATTAAACAATCATAAATCAGGATTTTGTTCTAGTGACTTGCATATGCCAGATGACATCGGACAAATTATCTGTAGTAGATCAGTTTGCTTTCTGACAATGTTAGTAATTCTGATACTTCTAATATTTTGCTATGGAAGAAATTGTTGTGAGGATTTTTTAGGGATGTACTGTACTGTAAGAAGCACTTCTTAAATGTGGTTGTTACAAAATTATTATATAAGTAAAACATTTATTTAAAAGGGACATGTTTTCTTTGTTGCATTAGAAATAAGGTATTTCGTAATGTGTCACATTTTGTATAAAAAACTTGTTTCAGAGCACAAAAAGTCTAACTGCTCTTGGGAATCTTTAAAAATGTATTTAAATGAAAAACACTATTTACAAATATTTACACATTTTTCCAGACAATCATTATACAGTCACTACATACTTATTTTACAAAAAGAAACCTTTCTAAGAGACAAATTTCTTCCTAGTTATTTGCTCGGCTTCTCTCTTATAAATACTTATATCCTTTCTAACATTTTCAGCTATTATATTTACAGGTATTACCTGTCTCTTAATAGATATGGCCATAAATGGTAAACACATACTAGGTTTACTAGCCTTAGTGTTCTGTGATGAAACGTATTTATATTTTCTGAAAACAATCCATAAGCTATTTGAGAATACTTAATTACATGTGTCTCCTGTCATCAATGTTTCTATATTTGAAGTTCTGCCTTACATACAGTTTTCCATGGGACAGTCACCACAATATATCCTTTGTCTTTGGGGGTTGTTTAGCTGCTGTAAGACTTGACTATAATTAGACTATGATTAGACAGTACTTTAGGTCTAGTTTGGGCAATGCTCTGTCCAATGTTAATTTATAAACTTGCAGCCTTATTAAATTGAGATTCGGCAAATTGAAAAGGTCTCTATTTAAGCACATAGCATATTTTTTTTACAGAAATTTTTAGTTAGTGAAGACCTTGCTTTTGGATAGAAGTTCACTAACTGAAAACTTCTGTAAAAAGAATATGCTATGTGCTTAAATAGAGACCTTTTCAATTTACTGAATTGCAATTTAATGATGCTGTTGTTTTCTTGATAATTGTTCAATTTCCCTTCTTGTGATTTTACATTTCCTGGCAAATTTCAAATGACTATATCACATTATGGTAAATATACTATTCTTTTAGTGATCTTTTTAATACCTCCAACGCAAAACCATGGCTCAAATATTGATAAACAAAGATAGGCAGCAAAAGAGATTTTCTTTCCCTACATTGCTAAAAATGTTGACCCCACATTCACCCTCACAAGTTAGAGAAGAGATCCAGTCATACTGTAATTCTCTCATTCTGCTTTTGTTTTGGTTTATTTATTCTGACTTTACCTCCTGACCTCTCTGAAGTGCAGAGAAAGCCTGAAACAGTTGGACCCTACATGACAAATATTTTTTATATTTATCACGGTGAGATCTACCTGCCTCTTTCTTAAAAAAAAAAACTTAATTTCTTTTTTTGTCTCTTCCCATCATAACCGCATTATGATACATTTCCATTATGGATAGTTTTGTCTCTATCAGACTTTTAAACATGGAGACCATTCTATAACATTTGATAATATTTAAATCAAAATTTCCAGTATCCTTGTCTTCTATATTTTAGGTGACACCTTCAAAAGCATGGTCTGACAATTCTACAGGTTTCACCAAAGCATCACTAAAATTAGTTTTTTTTTCATATAGATATTGTCTATTCAACTTTTAGCATCATCTTTTATATAGGTGTAACCAGGAATATCAGCTTCACTGCACATAGTATTTAAGAAATGTGTGTGAGGATTCCAAGACGGGGCACTGTTCAGCTCCAGAACTTCCCCTCTTTCGGGCAATTGTCTTTAGAAGGAATGGGCCTTTCGGTGCCCGGCGGTCCAATCATAAGCATCAGCTCAGGAGCCCAGGATCACTGGATCAGCTAACCGGTATCATCCGCTTCTTCTGTAGGCTTGAAAAGAACAAGGAGACCAATTCTACCCAGCAGAGTCAACCCGGTATTTAATACCTTCTCCCAATAGAGGAGTAGAGATTCAGGGCAGAAAATTGATTTTAGCTCAGTAGCCTTCCCTCTAGATGAAACGCACAATTGTCTATGTGTCCCAAGAAGAGCATTGATTTGGTAAAGGCACAGTATTTATGCAGTTACCTGAGTTTAACGTATGCAAACTCTGCCCCCAGATTAGGATTACCCAATAAAATATGCGCCTCTGGGGTATGCAGCTGATTGGTCCATAAAAGAGGCCATTCGAGAGGGCAGGGAAAACCATGGGCTTGGCTTGTCTGGCTTGGGGGTGGATCAACATTTCCACTGCAAGGTAACAAATGGAATCCCTAGTTCAGCAGTGAATTTGCTACATATTGTGAAACTGAATGGTTTCTTTACAATCTGAAAGTCTCTTGGTTAAGAAAAACAAAATTTCACAATGTGAATCATACTGAATACAACCCCTTTGTTTAACTCTGTCTTGAACATAAGAACACAAATTGAAGTCACCTCCAACTATAACAAATGTTTGTAAAGCAGGTGCCTTCTTGCTAGAGATCTGACTATCAGATAAATCCTGAGAAGAGTCCTCCACTATATCTCCCCTGCTATTTCAACTTAAGGTTTCATATTTATTTTCCATAGTAATTCCAACATAGTCAGTTTAAAACATCATTAGTTAAAACATACATGCTTGACACATGCACTTGGTGACCCTGTTAGTTTTTGTTATGTTATTTTCATTCCTCCTCCTCATCATTGGGTTTGCTTTGATTAGCACTGCGGTACATGCCTTCATCAATAATAGGTGTTTCAGCTTGTAGAGTACATGTATCTAGCTGGTGCTCCTGAGGGTTCTGAATAGGTGGCCCATCTTGCTCATTTGAAATTCCTCTCCGATAGTGCTCTGCTTTAGGGCAATCCTTAAAAGAATGTCCACCTTCGTAGAAGATTGCATACAATTTCCTTATCACATTCATAGCTGTAATGGCATATGACACCACACTGAGAACACCATACTTTATCACATGCTGTGCTCTGGTGATTGGTGAAATCACATTTAAAGCACTTTTTTGATTGTACCCAGTAAAAACATCTTCCACAATTTCTCCTAATATACACACAGTTTTGGAGGTGACACGCCACATTATTTCTGTAACACAGATTTACTTTTAATTTGTAGCCCACTTCCCAGAACCCTCTGAATCTATACATCTCTCTGGCCACTCTTCACTATACACTGTCTCTGTAGCCAGTAATATTTATCCTTCTGAGCCACAGTTTCAATGTCAAAGGTTATAAATACTTTAATAGTTCTTGGGAGAGACACCTGAATGGCTCTAAAATTTCCCATTTTCTGGGTTATGTCTGACTTCCCCAATATTGATACTGATAATTTCTCCAGTCCTTCTGCGGTTTTTAAAATGTATTTCATAATTTCTGCTGTTAGGAGCATGTAACATAAGCATACACTTCATTATACATTGTTTGAAAACCAAGAGACACTTTCAGCAAGTGCTTTCTCTACAACAGCCCTGTCTGGTATGTCCTTCTTCCCACAGTAATGGAGTCTCACCACATTTCTGGCATGCCTAGATAAGCAAACACAGTATTAAAAGCAGTAACCTTTGCACCTGGAGCTCCATGCTGACAGCTGGGGCTTGTACGGATCATCTGATCCACCTGAAAGGTTAAGAGTCCGCGGTGGGGTCTCTCCAATGATCATTTTCTGCTTCAAAGGCCTCCAAAGCTTCAACATTCTCTGCAACTTCAGCAATATCCACCACAGGTAGGCCTTGTGTTTTCTGCACACTCTCAGATATACCAGCTGCATTCAGACTGTTCCCTCCCTCCATCCTGCATGGCTTGCAGGGCCTGACTCCCAGCTGCAGGGTGAGCTCACGCTGATTGCTTGCAGGGCCTGACTCACTCACAGCTGCAGTGAGCTCACACTGATTGCTTGCTGGGCCTGACTCTCAGCTGCAGGTGAGCTCACGCTGATTGCTGTGCAGGCCTGACTCCTAGCCTGCAGGTGAGCTAACGCTGATTGCTTGAAGGGCCCGACTCTCTAGCTACAGGTGAGCTCATTGCTGATTGCTTGCAGGGCCCTGACTCCCGAGCTGCAGGTGAGCTCACGCTGATTGCTCGCAGGGCCTGACTCACAGCTGCAGGTGAGCTTACACTGATTGCTTGCATGGGCCTGACTCTCAGCTGCAGGCTGAGCTCACCTGATTGCTTGCAGGGCCTGACTCCTAGCTGCAGGGTGAGCTCACGGCTGATTGCTCGCAGGGGCCTGACTCACAGCTGCAGGTGAGCTCTACACTGATTGCTTGCCAGGGCCTGACTCTCAGCTGCAGGTGGGCTCACGCTGATTGCTTGCAGGGCCTGGCACCCAGATGCAGGTGAGCTCACGCTAATTGCTTGCAGGGCCTGACTCCTAGCTGCAGGTGAGCTCACGCTGATTGCTCGCAGGGCCTGACTCACAGCTGCAGGTGAGCTCACACTGATTGCTTGCAGGGCCTGACTCTCAGCTGCAGCTGAGCTCACACTGATTGCTTGCAGGGCCTGACTCCCAGCTGCAGGTGAGCTCACGCTGATTACTCTCCGAGCTTCAGGTAAACACTGACTTGCAGGGAAGTCCTGATTTGCTCTCCCCTACACCTGTGCACCAGAACTGGCTGCTGTTTTGAGGATTTTTGCTGCTTTCAGCACAGACCCAGGATGTGAGATGCTCTGCAGGTCAGTGTGTTCCTTTACAGTACCTAGTGTTCCTGGTGATGATAACAGCTGAGACCCCCAGTCTTCTCCTCTCTTGCTCTGTGTATTTTGTGGATATCTTTTGGCCTGGCTTGTTGAGGCCTCCATTTCGTCATTGTACATATCATTCTGCCTTTCTTTCCATTTCTGTATATTCTGCTCTTCATCAAAAGAATGCTTTTCTTTAACCAGAGAGTGGGACACCTCTCCCTCCTCCTCCAGGATCAGCCACCATCTTAGATTTCAACCCCTACCCTTCCAGTTTGAGTGGAAGGCAGGAACAGCTCTTGGAGGCTTGCTCTTTGCCAGTCAATGAGATCTACGGACTAATGTATGCTTTCTGAATTTTCTGTTAGTTTCAATTATGTTAGTAGGTTTTGCTTTTATAATGTTTAAAATCTGTTCTTTTTTAAATATGTGTGTTACATGTACCTTTAAGTTATTTCACAACTGGCAAATCCACATTAAAGTATTGTTGTGGTTATAACAATCAAGGGTCCTTTCATGTTATGAGTACGCCGGGGGCTGCCAGCACAGGCAGTGGTGGTGAGCATCCGGATTAGGGTAAGGGTAAAGTTTTAAGCTTGGAAATTGTATATGATCTCAGCAGCGCTTGCAGACTGTGCACAATTTTGGCAGCACCATATAGCAGCTCCTTGCTGCAACTGCTGCTGCCACTGTCAGCACACTCATAACAGAAATGATTCCAGTTAAGTAATAGAAACACTTTCATTAAAAGCTGTTAAAAAAATGCACCAGCATTGTTTGACATGAACCTAAAATATTACTAGTAAATAGTGCTTACTCATTTTAGATAGTATATTTTTTATCTATTAATTATTCAATCAATATATTATACTCATCATATTGTCAGAGGGGTAGGCAATGGTTAACTTATTAGGAATAACGTTGGTGTCAAACGATATGATGTTCAAAACTGTGATTAAAGCAACAAATGGCAAATCCTTAAATTTTTGTTACAATTATGTTATTCATAATTAATACCCCTGTTACACTTATCAAACTATGGAAGCATCCAGAAAGATGTGATAAGTGCATTCCTATCCCATTTTTGCATTTTAATGTCTAAAAAGCACCAAATTGCAGGATGGATATATGTGAAAATTGATTCCTAAGAAGTAAATTTGTTCTGGTATGGCATTCACAACGATTTAACTTTTTAAGGCAATGCTCATTTATTATTAGTAGTAAATAACTGTGTATTTGACCAGTATCATCCATGTTATGTGAGTATAGGAACTGAAGAATACATATGTAGCACTCAAAAAAATTAATATTTACTTTACTTAATGTTTTAAAAATTGTAATGAAAAAAAAAAATGAACATTAGAAGCAAAAAGATTCCACCTTAAAGAAAGAAAAGGGTTCTTCACAGTAAGGGTGGTAAATCTGTGGAATTATTTACCAGAGGAGGTGGTGACAGCGGATTCGATAGATAACTTTAAAAGGGGACTGGATTTATTTCTAATTAAAAAGGGAATTCAGGGTTATCATGGATAATTAGAGAGACAGTATTGATCCAGGGAGAAATCCGATCGGCAGTATCTGGGGTCAGGAAGGATTTTTTTTCTCCCTTTGAGCCGACTGGCTATGTCTTTTTTTTTTTTTTTTTTTTTTTGCCTTCCTCTGGGTTAATAATAAAAAAAAAATAAAAAAAAATTGATTAATAAATTAACAACTAAGTAATTAATATTTAATCTGCATATTGCAGATCAGAGGAGATCTTAAAAGGTTAAACATGATGGACTTTAAGTCGTTTTTCAACCTTAATTACTATGTACCTATGTAACATTAATATATATCACATTTAAAATGTATTCTATTATGGGGTACTGTATATCATAAATATATCATAAATAATTTTAGGTACTGTTAAGGTTGCCTGGAAGAAAGCAAGGAAAGTATATAATCCAACGTGAAATGGTGACCAATATCAATGTTATAAGGAAAACTAAACCCTAGTGCAGTTTATAGTCATCCAGAATTGTATTACAAACTACAAAAATACAAGCACATTTTAGAGAATAATTCCTTAAATTCCCTAAAATGAAATAATTATATTATTTGTTAATTAATTTAATACAACTACAAAATAAATACCTACGTTTTGTAACTTTGCATTCACCTCTCTTGATACGTTCACTTTCTTTTTACTACTCGTTTTGCTTTTTTAAAACTTTTCCTCCCATCACCTTTGTCTCTTTGTTTACACTCTCATATTTTTACAGTTAAGAATCCCACTTCCATCTTCTCTTAAAATCTCTCATTCTCATCTAACTGACCTTTATCTTTCCTCTATTACAATCTTATCTCTCTTCCTCACTCATCTTTTTAGACCACATCTCCAATCTAATCTGCATATAATTTCTCTCATTTGACTCCCCCCCCCCCCCCATCACTGTCTTACTTTGGTCTTAATCCATGATGTCAGATATAAAGCAGCTACCTCCCACCCTATGTTGTATACCAGACTAGATAGAGTACGGAGACATTACTCCAAAAGAGGAGTTCCAAGCACCATAGACTAATGTGCAAGCTGAAGAAAAAGAACCTGACTGTTTCAGGATGTAATAAGGCGGTCATGTAACTCACAAAGCTGACATACAATGTCATTACCATTTTGTCTTCTAGACACGTGAAACTCCCCACTTTGGATACTGTACCTTTCCTGTTGTTGGAGTGATTCAACATTTTTGAATCCCTGAGCTAAGCTAAAAATCTGATAGGTCCAGATATGCTAAACACCACACTCTGTGTCTCTGCAGTGTATGGGTTGTCTATTTTCCATTCCAGTCATACTAAAATACCATCATGCCGAAAACTACAAATGGATTCACTAACTCTGTGTAACCCTGAATCATTAATTGGTATTGACTGAGAGCTTAAACATTTTTTCTTTCTATTAGGAAGCTCTAGTTGTGTTGCTGCAAATCCGTTATATTCTTATAAGTAAATTATGTATTACTAAAATGAACAAGGTTTCCCCTGTGGCCCAGTGTTCAGGATGCGGTGCTTTCTCCACTGCGACCCGGGTTTGATTCGAGCCAGGAAGCCAAGAGGTCACACCACCCTGAAGCAATGCAGGGTTGGGCCTGGTCAGTACTTGGATAGGAAACCCCAAAGGAATATCAGGAGCTGTATGCTGCAGCCCACTGGAGAAGGAACTGGCAACCAACCCTGGTATCTCTGCCATGGAAAGCAAGTAGATCAGCAAGACCATGGACATAAAGATGGCCCATAAGCTCAAAGAGAGTCTGAAACATTGAAAGACGCAAAAAAAAAAAAAAATGAACACATATCATATATTAGTTTTGATATATAAATTAATATAAGAACTTGATCAAAACAGTAAGTGTGATCATATACTTCTGTACTTGCTAACCAAGGAACAAGTTCGACTTTTAGCCATTACTCTGTGTCAACATATATTGATATCAGCACACCCCAACTCAATCTCTGCACAAGCCCAGATGAGACATTTCAAATGTCTGATATCCTGCTCTATGGTAATTTAATATTTTATGTAAACCTGATGAAAATAGTAAAACAATTTTATATGAATGATGTAGACTTGATTAAGATGAAGCTAAAACAGATCACAGCTTATTTTGAAGGCATTACCTTATTTCTCACCAGATACCATTAGATTTTTAAATAGCATATTGATGTTCTCAGCATAAGCTACCGAAACTTGAAATAGAATATGCTTTGGTAGTAAAAGTCTCATTACTTTAAATCATCTATTGACAGTAATTTTTCTCCTGTCTCGTCATTCTGGAAAAGCATAATTTGCTTGGTTGGCTTACTTTAAGGCCTGAAAGACTCAGACAAAATGAATGCATTTGAGATATAGTAGCTGATTCACCTTTTTTCCCTAAGTGTTCTTCAACCTTCATAAAACCATGAATTCCTATTACGCTTGATGGACAGTGTATGACGCGGTTTAAAGTTTTCTTATGGTCTCAAAGGGACCATTTCATTGACTGTAAATTAAATATGCTGCAAGATTTTGAGAGCTAGAGGATATTCAAAGAAAAAAATACCAAAAAGCATGTCACTGATTGCTCCCTTTTCTTTAAAAAATAATAATTTGAAGTTTGCTATTTGACTTTGCCCTTCTTTGCATTTAAATTATTTGGGACAATTAGGATTCATGAACCACATGTGGATTATTTTTGCCCAAATAAAGTTAAAAGCATCAAAACCACCTCAAGAATGAATTATTTAAAAGTATTCATTTGATGCTTTAGAGCCCCTGTCAGATTAACAATCCAAAATATCTAAAGGTGCTTTATGCGTCATTTTATAGGTTTTATAAAATGTATAAAAAAAACAATGTAAGCTCTTTCAAGTTAAATCTACATTTTTGTTCACTTAATAAATACATATGCAAACAGCAGAAAATAAATATACGGTAACTCTAAACACAGTTCCCATCAATAATGGCTGCTCATCCATGATATATATGTAGAAGATAAATAATTCAACAAAAATTGCATTCATTATGCAGGTCAGATCAACTGGAGCACCGCCCCTTCGGAGAGGCGTGGATGATAGGATAAGCAGTTTATGGCAGCAATCCTGTAACCCTGTGTATCCAAAGTGAGCATAGTGCTTAGTTGTGTCCAACTCTCTGTGACCCTAAGGACAAAATGCCAAAATAGAGGTACTCAATGAAAGAACCAACTAACCTTAATAAGTTAGTTCTATGAACATGATAACCCACTCTGAAAGCAACCTCCTTTAGCTCACTTGTGCCCTTCACAGGGAGAAATATCCTGTAGTATATCAGTCTGGTCTCACTCACTAGCGTGGTCTGGTCCCGAAATACCAAGCAATTCTACAGGAGGAACAGCAAACCCCAGACATACTTTTCGGCCTTCATTGGGCCTTGTCAGTGAGGTATATCTGATATCTTCCTAAGGCACAGTGAGCAATCAAAATGACAAAATTGTATACAGTTTATTATTAGCTTTTAAGCATGAACTTTTAAGCATGTTCCCAGAGGTAAGAAAAGTTGCAAGCCACTAAACTGTAAACTCTATTTACCAACGATAATGCCAAATAGTGAAGAACCCCAATGTTTATTTCAAACTGGAAATACAAAAAGTCTGACAAAAACCTTACCACTGATTTGACACACCCCGGCAACCTGATTGGTTGCAGTAGTGAAACAGGACAATGATTAGGTATGCTTTCAGCAGATCTAAAGTGGTGTGGTCCAAATTGTGCTGAATTAGGGGGCCTATAGGGGAACACAGCGCTCTCTGATTGGTTAAAATACAAACTCATTGGATTGCAGAGAATTCAATCCCTCTATTCTGATTAGTTAAAATCGTAACCAATCAGAAAAGGGATGGTAGCCTTCAATGATTTGTTTCTGAATAATTAATATTCAAATACTCAATTCTGATTGTCTGATATATGATTGACAACTATTTTAGCCAATCTGAAGCCTAGAAAAACAGCATATATGGTAAAGGTGCGGGCAAAAAAGCAATTTTTAGGTTTTGTCATTTTGTTTTATAGAGAGCCACTTTTCTCCATAGGATGGCCCTTACCATGGGCTGAATACAGGACTTGAGGGTCTTCAATCAAGAAATAAGATGAGTGATTTCTTCAATAAACATGGTCCAGGGCTGAAGATTGGGACATTGATGACCATCGTTGGAGGGTCAATTAAGAGGTTATTTTATTAATTAACCTTTTTTCCCTTTATAGGCCTATTTATTATTTTTTATGTCATTTAATTTTATTATTATACAACACTGACCTTTTCCAATCTACTGTACAATGTTGTTTTCCAAATTTGTTTGCATAAAGCAAGCAACACTTTCACAGCATCATCGTTTAGGATTTTGAACAGTTCAGTTGGGATTCCATCAACTTTTGCAGCCTTGTTATCAACAATGCTTCTCACTTCACACTCAAAAGTATCTGCCTCCAGCTCTATGGACACATGATTGAGGTTAAGATAATTTCCTGTATATATCTTCAGTGTACTCCTTCCATCTCTTCTTTATCTGATCTGCTTTTGTTAAATCCTTAACATGTTTGCCTTTTAATAAGCCCACTTTGGCATGAAAGGTTCCTTAGAAATGCCCAGTTTTCTTGAAGAGATGTCTTGACTTTACCATTATGTTGTCAATTTCTATCTCTTTACATTGCTCATTATAGAATGTCTCCTTGTCTGTTCTTGTTATCCTCTTTAATTCTGGATTCATTTGGAGAAATCTTTTCCTATCATCACTACATTCACTTTCCTGAGCTACTTTTTAAGCTTCATCAGATAGCCAGTTTGCCTTCTTAGTTTTCTTCCTTTTCAGTATATGCTTTGTAGTGGTTTTCTAGATAATGTAACAAACGTTTGTCCAAAGTTCTTCAGGCATACTAACTACCATATCTAGGTCCTTTAAATCTATTATTTACCTCCATTGCATGTTCACTGGGGATTTTATTTACTTAACATCTGTTTGGTCTGATGATTTTCTCTCTTTTCTAAAGTTTTTAATTTTGAACTTTGCAATAAGAAGCTCATGATCTGATCCGCAGCCAGTGTAATGTCTCATTTGCCATGGATCATAATTCGACCATTCAATTTCCTATCCTGAATTGTTTTTTCTAACTTCTCTTTATCAAGTCTTGGGCAGTACTGAATACATATTACAGTATATTTATGTTGTTTTCAGAAGTCTGTATGTATGTATTTACTTTTTTCTTCACTGGCAGTCTTGAAATCAAGACATTTATACTTGATTTCCTTAATCTTTTTCTTTTCCTTTATTACAGTAAGCAAATTATGATAAGGCACAAGGGACAATGAGAACATTGCATTTCTGGGCATTTTTGCTGAGCACTCAGACTAAAAAAGAAGAAAATCATATTTTTTCTCTATTTAGGTCAAAAGTATCAATGAGTTCAGTTGGATAGAGAGAATCTCTGGCAAAAGTTAAAAAAGGCATAGTAATGGATCCACTTCTTATCTAATTATATGAAACATATTTTTTTTAATAAACAGTCTCCATAGCAAATAGAGTCTCATATCTAACTTTCTCTTTAAGATATGACTGAATAATTTCACATCAATCATTGAAGGATTGTGCCTTTGAATTCCATCTTCAAACGCTGTATTAATCGTGTTCATGATGCATGTCCATACTGCAGCATGTCTAATCTACATCATTTTGACAGAAAATTACATAAAAAAAGACATAGTATACACAGTTCATACAATAAGGTGCAACAGATCTGAGCAGATGCTTCTGCACTGAAAGATCTAATTGAACCCAGAACTCAATGAAACCATCACAGCTGAGAGAATACTTAATTCATATAAATATTAATATTTAATAATAAGCACAATATTTATCTGTGACTTTTTATATATA
Organism: Discoglossus pictus; assembly: GCA_027410445.1. NCBI lineage: Eukaryota > Metazoa > Chordata > Amphibia > Anura > Alytidae > Discoglossus > Discoglossus pictus. Next base: position 162,837,096 of record CM050169.1, read on the forward strand.
TATCTCAAGAATTACATCTTTATTGAACTGAAGGAGGCCATAGCAATATCTTTTTTTTACTGAATAGAGTGTTAATAATGGAATGTTTGTAAATGTTTATTGTTACAGTGGCAATAGCTTAGACTTGGTTTATAACACCCCCATTGGACCTTTGTACAATCTGGCAAAATTTATAATGAAATGGTTATTGCTGATTTCCATGGATTTCAGTGTAACTGGTGATAAATATCACTACAAAAAAATATGCCGTTGGTTATTTTGAGTGTTTTGCACAATGTTTGGATGATATCAAGTCATCATATTTTAGTATGCACAGGGTTCATTTCTACCACTTATGTCCACTATACCAGAAATTTACATACATGGTTGTTGTGGTCTTCAAAAGCAGATTTATTCATAGCTGCTACATTATCATAATTGGAGTGAACATGCTCTGCTAGTTATAAGGCTGCATATTTCGGATTTAAAAACAATCTTACAACTGGGACCAAATAATACTTTACAATATCAGCATAGATTTAGTAGATTTTGCTGGCCGTGGATTTAAGATTATCTATCTATCTATCTATCTATCTATCTATCTATCCACATATATATATATATATATATATATATATATATATATATATATATATATTATATACTGTACATCTAATTATTGCCCTATATCCCTACTTCCTCTGGCATAAAAACTGCTCAATTTATTTCACCCAATGTTTTCTTGACATCTTCAACCCCGGACTCTGACTCCATCACTCCACAGACACAGTTCTCGCAAAAACCACTAATGACTTGCTCACATACACATCAAAGGGTAATTTCTCTATTCTAATTCTCTTTCTGCTGCCTATGACACAGTTGATCACCCTCTTTTAATCTAAATTCTCTACTCTCTTGGCATCCGTGATTCTGCTAATTCATGGCTCACATCATACGTACAAGGTAAAATGTCTCTTTTTCTGGCACCACTTCTTCACCTTGTCCTTTTGTCTGTTGGCATACACCATGGTTCAGTCCTAAGGCCCTCTCCTCTTCTCCATGTATACTTTTTCATTTGGGACCTTAGCATGAGTTTCCAGCTGTCTCTCAAGTATATCCTCCTGGATGTCCACCCGCTATCTCAGACTCAACATGTCAAAAACTGAGCTTCTTTTTTCCCCGCCTTCTACTACAGTGTCCACTCTTCAAATATCTCTCACTGTTAATATGTAACATGTAATTATCACTCCTTCCTCCCAGGCCCATTTTCTTGGGTTTCTTCTTAATCCTGCCCTCTCGTTCATTCCTCATATATATTCACTAACAAAATCTAGACTTTTTCAACAAAAAATATCTCTAAAACATATCACTATCTAACACAAGATATAACTAAGATTCTAATTCATTCTCTCATCATATCTCACCAAATAATGCACTCCCTTATATCTCTGTTCTCTTCTCAAATTGTCCCCCACCCTCCCTCTCTGATCTGCTAATGACCTTCTTCTTTCCTCCTCTCTTATCACCTCTGCTCACTCCAACCTTCAGGACTTTTCTAATGTTGCCCCTATTTTTTAAAACTCCTTTCTTCGATCCACTAGACTTTCTTGTCTCAAGCCCTTTAAAACCTCACTAAAAATGCAACTGTTTAATGAAGCTTATCACCTTCATTGCTAATATGCCCAATGTATCTGCCAACCTCCTGTTTCACAACCAAATCCTTTAGATTGTAAGTTTGCAAGTTTTTAATCATATATGAAGGTTGAGAAAGCACACTATATACATGTTTATAAGCGCAAAGACAGGGCCCTTTATTAGTTTAATTTGTATTGAAAATGTTTTTGCCTTGTACACATCCTATGTATGGCGCTGTGGAATATGTTAGCGCATATATAAATATAAGATAATAAATAGTAATATATTGGTGTGATTCTCCTTGATCCATATTCAACAACATTTGCAACTTTGCCAAGCAAGCCCAGAGTGCTAAAATTAATTTGTATTATAAATCAATTTCTCAAACATTACTTATTAAAATTAGCTTTAATAAAAACCAAATCACCCTACAAAATAACCATGAACAAAATGTTAACACTAATAACTGCAAACATACTGCAATCCTTATGACCTTGCCCAATTCTAACCCAACATTAATCTAATAGGTCAAATCCTAAACAATACCCAAAGCAGCTTTAACCCTACAAACTCATCAAAACTCTTTTATCTTATATACTAATCATCAGACACTAATGAAATTCCATATAATATTGGGTGTTAATGGTAGGTGGTAGTGGCAAGATTACACATATAGAGGAGGGATCATAGTTACATTGCCAAGAAGATGCCAGCAGGAGGGCTGAGCTGGCTGAATTGTGTATCCCTTAGTGGTGCTTTCCCATAGTAGACATATACCAAATCACTATTATAGTTCTACCTATGCTCTATGCTCTACTAGCATAAGTAATAGACATCAATTTACTTTTTTTATGGCATTCTCCATATGACATATAACATTATCATTATACTTTTATTAGCTAATTGTAGAGTGCAGTATTTTGGAAAATATAGATTTTATAAGTAAGTGCTAGTCATTGTTTACATTCAAGTATATGGATATATTTAATAAACTATATCAGGGATGTAATGTAGTGCAATGGGAATGTTTTACACATAAGAAATAGCACAACAAAGCATTAATGCTGATTATATCACCATTATACTAATACTTCATTTCTTCCCGTTGATTTTGCATTTCTGCATCTCTCACAAGGTTTGTAAATAACGGCTGTGGTATGGATCTCCCTGACTTTAAAGTTGTTTTTAAATATATATAATGAAGAAATGATAAGTGAAATGTTTGTTGGAAAAAATACCTTTATGACGGATATACCTAATTAAAGGGATAAGGAAGGTTTCCTATTTTTAATATTAAAATAAAGTACGTTACTGTTTGTTTGCATATCTAAACATTTTCTTAACAAGTACTTAAAAGCTCTGTTTTTATTTACTGAAACCTTCCAAACACTTCCTGAAAATGTTCACCCATTGTAGCTCATGTATAAGAGACAATCTGTGATTGATTAGTACAACTAGTACTACAGAGACACTGTGTACATGAGTTACAGGATGCAGACCTGAAAGATGCTTTCAGTAAGTAAAAGTAGTGCTTTTAAGCACTTGTTGATAAAATAATGTTTAGATATGCAAACAAACACTTAGTTTACTTTGCATTAAAACAGAGAACATTCCATATCACAGTAAAGAGCTCCTAAAAAAGTGTTGAAACATTTTTTGAATTTCTGAAATACATCCATTTTTCACAGATATATTTTTAAAAATAAAATCTGTGTATTTATAGTATACATTTATAGTATATATTTATTTATAGAGTCGCTGACATGCTCTCTGCCAGACCCACAGCTATAGCTCTGTGTAGTGAGCCGAAGAAAAACAAAGTAACTATTACCAAATACATCTGTGCAGAGAATGGAATGCTGGAATCACCTAAACAGGTAAGTTATGGGTTAACTATTCTGTGCAGTCCTGAGTAGTTCAGGGGAAAACTCCTATCATGCACTGTCCTCACCGCTAAGGCTCTGCTGTCTCTTATTAATCATGAAACAGTCAATAGGCATTATTGACGGTGTAAATAGACTTAAAACTTTAGATTTTTTTAGCTGTTATTAGTGCAATAAAAAAAAAAAACAGGTCACTTACAGTATGGTAAATAGCCCTTTAAACTCAAAGCATTGGTTGGGAAATTTAAAAATACAGCGGTTTAAGTGTACAGTATGACAGAAATAGAGTTGCTATATTCCATATGATCACCTTATTGTCATATGCTATTATTGTACCCAATAAAAACCGAACAAAGGTATGCCTTTACTAAAAACCGAACAAAGGTATGCCTTTACTTCTTTACTTTTATATCCCATATCTAATTTAAGATAAACTACTTTAGCTTCATATTCTACTTAAATTTACTTCATGATCCAATATTCTAAATGCATTTATGCCAACACCCTTTTTGTGCTAGGCTCATCACTAACATAATTCAAGGCATAAATATTTGTAAAAAAATGTATGTACAATGTTAAATCAGTATTTATCCAATTTTAGACATGCATATCATTTTTAAATCTTTTTATGCAAATGCGAAATAATGTTTATAAAGTGCTTCATACATAAAGCAAACAGACTTTTAACCTTCATGGCATAATTTACAGAGAAATTAAGTTGTCCGTGTTCAAAAATTGAGACGTTTCTGTTCCTTTTTCAGTATTTTTAGAAAAACTCTACAATTCATTTTAGGTTATTGGAGGAAATTTCCTATAAAGTCTAATGATACAGGGCAGAAATGCCTTTTCTTGCCTGTAGCTTTCAGAATGATATTTGAAAGGTTAGCATCTCCGATCCGTCCTAAACCAGATCCAAAATATTTTCAAGTCTAAAATGGCATTATATGCACGTTATATTTATCAATAATCAGCAATCTTCATTTATTTGAATTGAGCTTCTAAATATAATTTTAATTATAAAAGTATTAGGTAAGTAACAAAATAAGTTATTTGGTGTTAGACTCAGAAGCTTCCAATGCAGTCACTAATCTGTATGTTTTTGGAACCATTGTGGTCAATGAGTTTATTAAATTAATAACTTAAAAGGCGCACAGCATTTAAGAGAAATATGAAAATAACTATATGTCATGTATTAATATTTTTAAACATCTTTTGTATTTCAATTTGAACAAAACAATTACTATTTTTATTAATTTACAAAATTAGCTTATGACAGCTGCCAGGGATGCCATCACTGAATTATGGAACCATTGGGGATATGTCATTTATACAAAATGTCCTTGCAAAAATTAGTCATGTTACAGAAATGAATTTCCTTGCCAGCTGTGTAAGTGACACATTAAAAAGATATAAGCAGTTTGGGTTCCTTGGAAACTATACAAGCCTTCAAATTAAGTGTACTTGACACAGGTGTATATATTAATATAAGTAATTGGAAGTAGTTATGAGTTAAAACATTTTCCTTTTGCCTTTTCTTAAACCTCCTATATTCTTCTTTAGCCTATGTAAAATATTTAAATAATAAAATAAAATTTAAAATATATGCTCTTTCATGAAAACTATTCATAGATAGAATACCAAATGTTTCTACATTTAAAAAATATACATTATATTCTAAGGTGGGTATAACATATGACATAATTTAAAATCTATATTTAATATGACATAAATATGTGCCATTTATTAAAACTTGAGTTCAAGATACCCAAAATATACTATTAATTACCAACCATGCTAAACACTTTAAAAATCATGTTATTAATAGTAGTAATAATGTACAGTATTAACTAATCACACTTAATTAGAATAAATTGAAACAACATTATGTAAAGCCACATGTAAAATAGATCATTTGCTTTAGGCTAAAGTAAGAGTGAAAGTCAAACTTCCATAGCCATTTATAACACATCCCAGTGTTCAAATCTATTGCGAACAATACATACCTGAAGATAATAATATAAAATAGATAATAGATAATTGAAAGGGAAGGAAGGCTGCTTCTCACTTATTAGAAGCTATATCAAAGACTGCGTCATGTTAAAAGTGGAGCTAAGAACCTGAGAATTTTACTTCAAAATAAAAACTCTTCAATGAAAACATGGGATGTTCGGATATTTATTTCAACTTTCTTAGCCCTGCTTAAACCACAGTATTTCTCTTGGTTATGATGTTAATCCTGTTAAGATGCTGGTTTCATTACAGCATTGGAAGTAATTTATGGTAATCACATGTTCAGTGTCCTCCAAATGTTTAGGGTTTGACCACAGACCGAAACCAGAGCTTGTTTCAAGTAATTGAGTTAGATATGAGGTAGAACCAATGCTCACCAGACAGCTGGGTTATCAGCTCAAATTAATGAGAGGAAATGAATAGCTTTGGCACTGTTAAATGTATACAGTGGAACATGCTGCTATACTTGTAGTTGTCCATCCCTCTTTCAGTACTATGAAGACTATGGTTTACGGAATAAGTAAACTTGATAATATGCAAATAACTTTTACTTGATAATGGACAAAATGTTTTTAGAAAGTAAAATATAAACACAGCCTTTAAATAATTAGTGATTATATGCAATTCTTTACGGCTAGCTTCCATTTTCGTTTTGTCAGCTGATTCTGTAGTTTGACATGCAGAATCAAATTAAAAGGTGTTGTTGCTTGGATTGGTCTTAAAACTTCTCAGATATTATTAAAAAAATATTTTGTGCAAACCAAAATTACCATAGTCATTAAGTAATCCAGTTGGTAGCTTATAGCAAGAGCACTTTGTTCATACTGTGCTTCCAGATGAGGCGGAGTTACAGTGTAATAACATTAGAGTTACCAAGGAGACATGGAAGTAAAAATGACTGTGGTAAAAGGAGTTACTGTGCACTATCTTTCAACATGTTTCAGTCACAATAGGATGTCTTCAGAAGAGCTGCAGCTACCAGCTACCAATTACCAACTGGATGGTCTGAAGGATTACTTAAGACTATGGTAACTTGTAACTTAATTTTGCCAAGCTTAGTGTACCTACCTAATTGATTCTGCCTTACAATTTCTCAGGAAGGTGTGTCCTTTTCAGCAATGAGTTTTTATAGATACCAAATTCTCATGAGTAGATAGATACTGCCACCTCAGGAAGTTGATCACAAAAAACATGATAGATTTCACATCAGGAGTTAAAATAAGCTATTAGAGATGGAAAAGAGGTGTAAGGCCATAGTAATATCGTAGTACTATATTTCACTCTGAAATGAGTTTCTCACATTGGTGAGAGGCTTCTCAAGCTAAAACATGAAGACAACTTTATTCGACTTGTAATTGATACTCATATTTTATCCGTATTAACTTTAAGAACAAATACTGAGATTATTATTTAGCTACTTCATCAAAGTATGTTGTGTGTATTTACATTGCTTGTGTACTGAATTTATTTCTTAGTTACACTATTATTATGTCTTGAATGAAAGGCATTTTAATCATGTATTAGTAAATATTATTTTCTCTGATCTGGAAATAAAATACACATTTTTAGAAGAAAACATATTCAGTATTCATTAAGTATTCATTAAGGAAACAGAATAATAGTTGCTTAAAGGTATGATGACACTTCAATATTATTTACCTTTAACTGGCTCTATGGTGAAAAAAAAAAAGAAACCATTGCCCTAGCTAACATTTTATTCAAGTTTGTGCAATCTTTAAAATAGACATGTAAGATATTTCTGTCCACTCCTCCTTCACATTTTAAATATTAAAACACAGCTTATTGAGATTAGTGCCAGTTAGCATTGTTTTTTATTTATTTATACTGTTTCAAGGCTAAAGTGTTTACACTCTCTCAATTCCTTCCAGGATCTTCTCTGATTTTTTTTTTTTTGGTCTGAAGTTTTACAACAGAGATGGCATTTAATTTTAGATTCCAAGTTTCTCTTGAACTTCTGTGTAATAGGGATTTGTATGTTTTTGCATGATTATCCAAAATGCAAAATGGTCACAATAAAATTTAGATAAGTTAATTACATGCATTAATAAATTGTTTGCAACGTTATGTTACTAAAACTCTTTGTGGTTTATTCACTTGTGAGCTAAAGGCTTTTTACTGATTATACAATGGAATTACCACTAATGATCAATAATATTAATAGTATTTTAATGAACAGGCCAGAAGAACCTCAGATTTCAATATCGTTCTCATTGGAATCATTCCATTGTAGACTTGATCATTTATCACATCTGAAAATGTAATCTACTTGGCCAAATGAGTCTTTACGAGGCCAAATGACAAAAGAATTAATCAAAATCTAATCAAGTTGAAAAGCAAATGAGATTTGAGAGCAATTGAGTGTTAGTTGTAAATGTTAGAATGAAAGCCTGATTGTTTAATGGATCAAATAATGGCAACTGTGAATGCATTTTGTAAATGATTCTACCATTGGTGCACAGATGTCACTGGCAACAGGTCTTCTAAGTAAACTAAATACAGTAAAAATAAAGTGTTGTATGACAGACACCATTTATTGAAAAGTAATAAAAAAAACAGTTAGAAAAATAAACCTTGCATATAGAAGTGCAATCCAGTGAATCCAAATACCAGCTGCATTTGGGACAACAAATTGAATAAATGAAGAAAGTAAATAGTGAAATAATTAAGAAATGAAAAGTTACCCCTATAATACTAGTCAATATGTGGAGTGGATTTAAATCAGGAGCTCCATTCCGTTTCTTCTGGATCTCCACTGCATTATTATATAGGCTATATTTCCTGTTTTAGGGCTATATTTCCTGTTTTAAGGGAAATCTAATTTTTTCCTTAAGCTGAGTTAGTATCGCAACTTCGTAATGAACCAATGCAAATCTCTCATTTTAACAGGGCTCTGAGAAAGCCTCACAAAATACCTCAACTAGAACAAGCAATCCTACTAAGTTATAGAATGCTTTTCCATTCATTTCACTCAAAGGTGATTCAAGTTTCAAGTTTACAGTGCTCTCGCTCACTGTAAGTTAAGGGAGATTTTTGAGTGCATTAACAATTAATACTTCACAATTCCCATAAGCACTTATGTAGAATATAAAAATATATATTTTTATCAATATGTTTGAGTCAGTATACATCTGGGAACATAAACTATTGGCAATAATATGCCTCCAAATAAAATACATCAAGCTGAAGTGTAACATAGACCCCAGTACTCAAGACATTAATACAAATCCAAAAGCCAACATGGCTTACCACAGATACTCTAATACACTGTAAATTAAAGGGCTAGCCACACCCCAAACAATGGTCCTCAACAGTGTTGATACTGACCATATCACAGTACTGAGAATGCTCATCTATGTTCATCCATGGAAAGGTTATGTCATCTACACAACAATTTAGGTGTTATACACTGAGGTGTGAAAAATGTCATCATCCCATGACATTGCTGTTGTGCATGTGCAATATGTCTACATATAATAAATATGATACTTTATATTTAGTGTTGTATTATATTAATAATAAAATTACATGTGATATGTGTAAAACCACGTGAGCGGAATGGAGATCCAGAACACTGTTATAATATAATGATTTGGTAATATTACCTCAAAAAAATGAGTATTACTTTTGTTTACACATAATATAGAAATAAGGGCTAATAACTTATAAAATATTGCTTGCACATACCTTGGGCATAGTAATTCAGGCCACATCTGGAAAACCATGCATGCGTCACTGTTATGGCCTGTACTATAAATAAGGTCACATATTTCTTCATGATTTCACACTACCACTGAGGAATGTTTTTGAGAAGTTATATAATAGATTTAGCCTATATCTCCTCCTTTGCCTGACCACAGGGCTTCCATCCCCTGTGACACCATGCCTTCTCCCAAGCTTAGGGGGAGGAAAAGCTAAAGCAAGTGGAGGCATACCAGCTGATGGAGGAGGAGGCATGGAGGGAGACAAGGAGGGGTCAGGCTGCTGGTGAGTTGGTAGAGTTCTGGCGTAGGTTAAGAGGTGCTTGTGAATGCAGTGGGTGATGTCCATGTTCAGCTGGATGTATGCACTCTGGTTCTGCACCACCTGGAGCAGCCTGACCATGAAACTCTCTATTTGGATATTGTTGCTAGTTCCGGGTGACTGATGGAAGTGGCTGTGGGAGGAGGTGGGGAAGTCCTGAGATATTGGTGGTTGTGGCACTGGGAGGATGATGTGCTATGTGGGTCCAGGAGGTGGTGGTGGTGGTGGAGCTGGCTGCATGAAGCTTTGGACAGTCCAATAGGAGGGCCCAGGTGGAGAGTCGATCTGGGGGGAGGAAAGGCCAGTGGGCTCAAACAAAACAGGAGGAGCGGATGGCCCAGCAGGTGCCACCACTGATCCTGCGTGTCCACCAGGCCATGTAATACAATGACTGTTGCTGGGGAGATCCAATCCCTCAACTTACTCTTCTACTCGTTGAACTGCACAGTCACTGGGGGTCTCCCCCCATAGCACCATATCTTGCTGCATCTTCCAATTTAACCTTGGATGGCAATCATCATAGCAGTGTTTGACAGACCTCACATCCCTGACAGCATATCCTAGTGCTGTGACCTCCTCTGCCACCTCACTCTAACACTTGGCCCTCTGACAAGGCCTTATGTCCCTATCCACATATAGGATGCTGGAGCGAACACAGATAGCACAGAGGAGGACCATCATCTCCTTGTGAGAATAGTTAGCAGCTCTGTGTCTGGACAAGTCCTCCTAACTGGTGGCCTCATTTGTTCCTGAGGCCTGTCCCTCCTCACCATTACTCACCTTGAGATCAGGTCCCTCACCCTGTGTCCTTGCACTATGTGTTCCTGCATCTGGAGGTAGGGGCATCTATCCCTCCCTCAACCTTGCCTACACACCTCCCCTTCCAGAATTCCCACTGCTGCAACTCCTGGCTAAATCTCTCCCTCCACCTCTATCTCTTTCCTCACCATTCTTGCTCTCTCCTCCTCTCCATCTCTCCTATACCTCTCTCTCCACCTCTTCCAGTGATATCCTTTATCCCCTCCTCAGCCCTCCCTACATACTCTCTCCAAATAAATTAAATATAAAAAAATATTAAATATGAATGCTTGTGTTTATATAAGTGTAGCAAAAAAATTTACGTTCAATGTGTGAGTATAAGTGTGAGTGTTTACTGTATGTTGAGAGAGTATGGAATTAATGTGTTTGTAGCATATGTGTAGTATATAGAACTATGTGTGGTTGTAATAATCTATGTGTTGGCAAAATATGTAAAATATGTTATCTAAGTGTTATGGGCCCTATGCTAATTCCTGAAAAAGCAATTACAAGTGTCCTAACTATAGAGTAAACACTGCCTAGCTATGCTAATCACCCATCCCTAAAATATTGCAAGCAAACTTACTTTACTGCTACCAGTAAACTTCACGACACAGACAAAAAGCAAGACATAAATCTCCATTAATTTTCACTGACAATAAATTACGAGTTACTCCCTGACACTTTGACACCTAAACACTATGCTAATAGGTTTTTACGGATAATCAGATTTTACGGATCTCCCAGAGATGATAACATTTCAACATTATTCAACAATCCGATATCAACATATGTGTAATAAAAAATATGATATGTTGTTATTAAGCCTGTTTTATGATACAAAATCCAGGGTAACAATAAACCCAATACTTAAGGGGTTAATACACGTCACAGAATCACTTTGCATAGGAACAAACACTCTAATGCATTAGGTGCTTTGGAAAAATGCACTTTCTACAAAGATTCTAAGCTCAAAACAGGGCTCTCCATATGTTGCAGTTTGTTAACATTGTACCTTTTCTTGTTTTCTTACCCTGTATACAGCACTAATAATAATAATAATGCATTTTAAATAGTAAAATATACAATCTCTCTCTCTCTCTCTCTCTCTCTCTCTCTATATATATATATATATATATATAGATATATATATATATATATATATATATATATATTACCTTGCTGTAGCTAGTAACAGGCAGTTGTTTCCTGAACTTCCCACTCATTATAAGATTTATGACATTCACTTTTTCTATTGGCTCCTAGGGCCGTCTCATCCATAAAGCTTGGTTTCGCTGCTCCCTGCACAGATATCTGTTGCGGCTATGGGATTTATGGATCCTAGCTGAATGCTGTAATCTCTTGCAATGAATTATATAAATTAATGTAGAATTTAGGGGGAAAAGCTCCTGCAGCCTTTTTTACTGCATTGCCTTAAGCTAGGGCACCAGATTGGCATTGGGGTCTATGTTAATTGCAAATTGTGTAATAATAAGCAACACATATCCTTTCTACTTGCAATAAACATCTCATAGACCTGTATGTGAAATAGAAAAAGCTACAAAACAGTCAGCATTTGGGCCAGAAACTAGGACTTGTATTATCTGTTCCTATCAGATAATGTTATGTGTGTGTTTTCTATTGGTTCCTATGACTTTTTGGCCCCTATTTAATTGAAGAATTGTAGTTTTGGGAGCCCGTAAACTAATTTGCTGTTTAAATGTCGTATTTTTGCTAGCCTCAAACGATTTGCGGGTTATGGGCTGAAAATCCCTGCAATTGTTAAAATTGTAACTCCGACCCAGCAAAGCCTTTGATCTTTCAAGCTTGTATATGTTACAATCGCAAATCGCTGTTCAATTGCTACAATTTCTCAAGCCCGTAAATGTTCTCACACCCGTAAATGGCAAATATACAAGGAAATCCTACGGGTTCCAGATAGGACTCGCAAGGAGGTTAAACACCTGTTTGTAGCACTGTAAATACAAATAAAAATCAATACTGCACTTTAAAAGACAGAGGACGCGATGAAAGACATTAGAATGTATTGCACAACAGTCTCAAGCTCGAAAATCTGCAATTAGAATTTTTTTTATTTATATTTAATTTCCATGTCATATCAATCTCGGGGATCAATGAGTTAATACAAATCAGGCCACCAACGTGGATTAGAACAGTATTAATATTTATTATTTTATACATTGCCGGATTGCGATTCTGAATATCGGACCTCTAAACGCTAATTGATTGACGTTTAACCTCCATGATTTACTGACATAATGATGACGGTCTCATTTACTATTGTCTGTCCTAAATCTGTAGTTACGGCCTTGCTTAACTGGTCATGATCATGCTCTGAAATGCTACTTATGATTGCATGCTTTACAGTTTAGGCTTCTAGCCATGTACTTGCGTGCTTGTTTAATTGAATCGCTCTTTAGCAAATTTAAATCCCACAGACTTACGGCTGGTATGAAGGCAACTTGAATATGGGCCTTTGTGTCGCAGCAAGAAATTCAGTAAAATGTGTGGATTGGGTAATTTGCCAATACCTTACATAATCCAGCCAGATGTACATTAGAGACAGTACATAGCTTTACGAGTTGCAAGACCACTCTGTAAATCTCAATTAGCATGGATTTGGATACATAAATTGAGATGTCTTGCAAGAAGCTTTTTTCCTCTCTACTTGTGTGGATTTGCCTAGGGCCCTTAGTTTCCAGATCCTTCAATAAGCTATCAATTAAATGGTGTCCTTTTTCATATTCACATTTTCTATACATATTGTTTCTCTCTTTTAAATGTTACCTGTTAATTTTTATAAAAATATAGGTTCTAGACTTTATCCTCAGTTTCCACTGACTATACAATTTAAACTTTCTAAGAAATGTAATAAAGAATATTCAATACAAACATAACAAAAAAAGGGAACATGTTTGCTAACTCTTAACTCCATAACTGAATTATCTGACTTAACTGACAACATAACTGACATAAGTAAAACCCTATTTTAGATGAAATAGTAATAGTAAAATATACTAAATGGTCTGTATAAATGTACCGGACGTTTAAACAAAAAAAATAATTCTAATATTTGTTACATTATCTACTAAAATTAATACACTGGAAAAACAAATTGTTACAAACAAAGAATTTTATGAATTTACTGGAAAACTTCTCTGTCCATGAACATAATGGTGAATTTTATTCTCAGAGATACATTTTCTTTTAAATGAAACATGATGCACTTTTATTTATCTTGCGCTCTTCACATGACATTGAACTTTTCTGCACACTCTAATTTGTTGTCAGACATTTAGTGTCAAACTGCATTGTCCAAATTATCTTCCCAAAATATTTATCCTGGTAACATATATTTAGCATAGTTAGACTTAATGTATTTTCTTTATTTACTAAGCTTAATTTTTTTTTGTTTGCTGCTTCAGAAAGTAAATAACTTAAAATTGGGATGGAGTTGGCACAACTGGAGACCAGAGATTATTCTGTTAAGGTTTTCTAAGTAAACACCCTGACCATATATAATGGATATTATGGAGAATAATGTTGCAATATACATTGTACAAATTAAAGAATCAACACTCTATGATCTATACACATTTGCATATATACAAGAATTGTATAGACGTATGTAAAGTGCTCACTACAATATCATACATATGCCCTATTAAGTACATTTTAGGGCTTATTTAGATAAAGGTATTTCATTTAAAAATCTACCTGTAAGTAAATTATTTTAAATTATTATTATTATTATTATTATTATTATAAATGCAGCACCTATCCATTTTACTAAATTGATTTTTTTTTAAAGATATATCTAAGTTTCCCGTTTTAAACATTTCTAATCTAGCACATACTGTTTATATCAGAAACCTACATTACATTGAGTTATTCTATACACATACAGATTTATTTTCACACCCACAGAGCTGCTTACATAGGCACCTGGTACCTACCAATAGAAACACTGCATTCAGGTATGTTTTTAGTCCTATACTAGAAAAATGTCTGAGCTCCTCCTTACTTCCTTATGCAGGGGGAAAATAAGACTATACATCCCATGCTGCTTTGCTGTACAAACTAACTTTACAGGAGTGTAAAGGACTTTCAGGAGTGTTAACTCTCAAAATCAACTGCTATCAAACAAAAGAGAGATTTAGCAAACTTTAGGGGAAGTTTATTAATTTTTATTTTGTTATTTTTTCCTGCAATTTTGTTTTTTGTACACTACTTATTCTCCTCTATCAGATGTATTCATAATCCAATAAACTTATATATGCCTTTAATATGAAACTCATTTTGGAAATATTGAAATCTGACAATACCTCTGACAATACAATGAAAGCTATTAAGTTTATCCATTTTATCCATTGCAAACAATGTTTACAATTTAAAAGTAAGTTTATATAGTAGCATAAAACATGCTACTATATAAACTTACTTTTAAATTGTAAACATTGTTTGCAATGGATAAAATGGATAAACTTAATAGCTTTCATTGTTGGCACAGTAATCCTTGTTTCACTGAAAACAGCTAAAAAATGTGTATAAATGAAGCCAGCATCCTACTGACAGATGTATTCAATTATATTTTACTGGCTAGTTACACCTGTTCCCATAATACTATACTCTAAGGAGCAAACGTGCTGTATCCATGTTTGTTCATATGTGTTAGTTTCTTTTTACTTATTTTCTCTGTGCCTATTCAGCTTTTACCAAGCTCATTAATTTTTATAGTATCATCTCAGCTCTAATTAACGCATTTAATTATCTTGGGATGATTTTTTTTTACAAAAATCACAAATTGTTTCATCTATCTATCTATCTATCTATCTATCTTTCTGTCTGTCTATCCATACATGATGCCACAATGGCTCAACTTCAACTTTATAGCATTTGTAATTCAAGAGAATGTTATACGTTTTTTTTTTTTAAATTCACATCAAAACTATATCATTAAATACAATTAACTAGACTCTTATATACATATTTAGATAAGGGGTAAGATTTTGAAATTAAAAGCTCAATTTAATTTTTTTTAATCTATACTTTGCTCATATTTACCCCTTTACCTTGACTTTATTATTTGGAAAGGTCAGGTACATATTTTATTTCAAACAATGTGTTCTGTATTCATCTCACAATTTACATCCTCATCAACCCCATGAAGTTATGTCAATGGATATGATTTTGTAGTATATATTAATTTGCAGGTTCCTATTAGGTTTGCTCAGCAAACAGTATAACATGGCAGCAACATTTGATATGCTACAAATTGTCTTTAAAACTGATGGTCCTTAATTACAGATCAATTGTCTGCGCAACATTATATGAGATATATAACCAGACATACTATATATTTAATGCGGTGGTATGCTGCCTCATATACATACTAGTGGACAGATTGTCAAAGGAAATAAATACCTGAAGATTCATTGGGTATCCTTGGTGGTCTTGCAGCCTTTCCATTTCCTGGATATGGTTCAGTTGTGCTAATCCTACTAGAGTTTTTCTTCCGAGTATGAATTTCTGGATTTTGCGATGAAGTGATACCTCGAGCCTGTGTTGTTGTGGAAGCAGTGGTGGTTGTAGTTGTTTCCATCAAAGTTGTTCTGGCTTGTATAGTGGAGGTTTTTGTGATCTCATAAATCCCAGGGAATGTACTGGATTCTACCAACTCATCATCTCCTGTAGGGCCCCATAAAATGAATTCAGAAACTGTTGTTGGCTGGCTTTCAATGTCCAAAAAAGTTTTCAAGTTATTCCAGCTTCTTCTTTGGAGCTGTCTCTTACCTCTTTTCAGATGAGTTATTGTGAGTGAGTCCTTAATTCCTTGTGGAGAAGGAACTGATTTTGCTCTGGTGGAGTGCTTTAGCTGCACATTTCTAGAAAAAATATTGTTTATATTGTCTTTATGATATATATTCAAATGTTGTGGTTTTGCTTGAAAAGTATAATGTTGCTTATGAATTGTAAACTGATTCCAAAAGTTGCTTACATTTTTCAACTTCTGTCTTTCCTTTGGGCTCCACAAAGCAGTTTGATGCAATCTTTGTTGTAGTGAAGGTCTCTGTAGATATTTGTATGTTGTTCTTGGGGATCCAGCTTCACAAATAATGAAATCGATGGCTAGCTGAAACATGGCTATTAAAATCCAAACATGGCTTCCTAATGGAGGGCCTGACCTGTAAAAGAAATAAAAGAAATTGAACACATTTTTGAGAATGCATAAACTTCAGAATTTGGGCAATCAATACATTGTTTAATTAAGCAGAAAATTAGAGTCTCTTTTTTCCTTTATTGTGTATTTTTTCTATTGTTTTAATGTATCATTTTCTGCTGTAATCACCATAACAAAAATCATATATGTGATCAACAGAAATGCACAATTTAATTCAGGTTAGCACACATAATCAATATAAATGCATACTATACACTAACTTCTGGCGTGACAGTAAATAAATGACATGTTAACAAATGACATCACTTTCAACCTCCCGTCTCACTATCTGTCCTCTGGATCCTATTCCAGTACAGCTTATCCCTCCCCAACATACTTATCCCAGCTCTCACACATCTATTCAACCTCTTCATAAACACTAGCAAGCACCCAAACACTTTTTAAAACACACCACAATTACACTTATCTGATCCAGCTTCTGCTTCTATCGCACTATCTCTCTAATTCCCCTAGCTTCAAAAATGCTTGAGCGACTTGTATACAATCGTCTTACCCATATTATTTTCTCAAACTCCCTCCTTGACAAATTTCAATTCGGACCCAACAAGCCACAGAGATAGCTCTCACTAATAGCCTGCTCACTGCCAAAGCGAAGGGCCTCTTTTCTATTCTAATTCTTCTGGATCTCTCTACTGCCTTTGATACAGTTGACCACCCCTTACTAATCCACATTCACCACTATGTTGGCATCCATGACACTGCTCTTTCTTGGTTCACATCTTACCTACGAAACTGAACTTTTAGTGTCTCTTTCTCTGGTACCACTTCTTCTCCTCGATCTCTGTCTATTGGCATACCCCAAGGCTCAGTCCTAGGCCCCCTCACCTTCTCTATCTATACATTCTCACTTGGTACCATCATAAAATCATTTGGATTTTAGTATCATCTCTATGCAGATGATGCTCATATCTACCTCTCCGCAACAGATATATCCCCCTCTCTTCTAGCACAAGTTTCCAGCTGCCTCTCAAAAATATACTCCTGGTTGTCTGCCCTCCAACTCAAACCTCTCACTATCTCTCACTGTCGACAATGTCATCATTACTCCCAACTCACAGGCCCGCTGTCTTGGAGTTCTGTTGGACCCTGGCCTTACTTGCATTCCTCATATGTACAATCACTAATTAAATCTTGTCTCTTCCATCTAAAAACATTTCCAAAATACGCACCTACCTTACACAAGACACAACTAAAATCCTAATTCACTCAGTCTCATTATATCTCGCCTCGACTACTGCAACTCTCTCCTTGCTGGCCTCCCCATCATCCGTATCTCTCCACTCCAATCAATAATGAACGCATCTGCTAGTCTTATCTTCCATAATCATTGCTCAATATCTGCTGTACCTCTCTGTCAAACACTCCACTTGCTTCCCTTAACCTCCCAAAAAAAATGTAAAATCATGACCCTTATTTACAAAGCCCTTAACAACAACACACCCACTTAAATCTCTGCTCTCATCTCTAAATACTACCCTACGTGCCCTCTTCGTTCTGCTAATGACATTCTTCTGACCTCCTCTCTTATCACCTCCTCTAAGTCACGGCATAAGGACTTTTCTAGCGCTGCTCCTTGCATTGCTCCACTAGACTATCCTCATGCTTCAAAACCTCAGTAAAAACACATCTGTTTAAAGAAGCTATCACATCCAGCCTTAACATACACAACACATCTTTCACCCTCCCCACTTATCCAACTCCTTAGATTATAAATTTGCGTGTTTTCAATCTTGTAAAGTGCTTCATCAAAAGCTTCATGTACACTAGATTCTATACTTCAAGACAGGGCTCTCCATTCTTCGCAATGTGTCAATTTTTGTTTTGCTCATACCCTTGTTCAGCGCTACAGAATATGTTGGCGCGTTACAAATAAAGATAATAATAATTAGAACTTCAATAGGGTATCTTTATAAAAGTGAGGATAAATTATGGTTAAAAAAGTAACCAAATTATCAGATGGTCAGGGACTCACTAAGAATCTCTGGTGGCTGAGTTGGGTATTCCTGTATGCACTATTTCCTATGGGGAAAAAGAGATCACAGGTCTTCACTCCTCATTTTAGACACTTGAGATTAGTCACTTCAGAATTTTAGATTGGTGTGGCATTTGTAGATAAAAAGATTATATATATATATATATATATATATATATATATATATATATATATATATATATACATATATATTAAGTCTACTTTATTTAATTGTCTGTTGATTTTGCTGCAAATACATATATATATATATATATATATATATATATATATATATATATATATATACATATATATACAGTGAAATGCAAATGTATTCACCACCCTTGACTTTTTACCTATTTTGTTACATTACAGGCTAAAGTTCAATGTTTTGTTAATCTGAATTTCATGTGATGGATCAGAACACAATAGTCTAAGTTGGTAAGTGAAATGACAAAAATATATACAGTACATAAAACTATTTTTTAGAAATAGAAAACAGAAAATTGGCATATGGGTATGTATTCACCCCCTTTGTTATGAAGCCCATAAAAAGCTCTGGTGCAACCAATTACTTTCAGAAGTAACATAATTAATGCAATGATGTCCACCTGTGTGCAATCTAAGTGTCACAAGATCTGTCATTACATACACAACTTTTTTGAAAGGGACCAGAGGCTGCAAGAGGCACCACTAACTGACAACTGCCATGAAGACCAAGGAACTCTCCAAACAAGTAAGGGACAATGTTGTTGAGAAGTACAAGTCAGGGTTAGGTTATAAAACATATCCACATCTATGGTGATCCCCAGGAGCACCATCACATCTATCATAAAAAAATGGAAAGAACATGCAAACCTGCCAAGAGACGGCCGCCCACCAAAACTCATGGACCAGGAAGGAGGGCATTAATCAGAGTGGCAGCACAGAGACCTAAGGTAACACTGGAGGAGCTGCAGAGATCCACAGCAGAAACTGGAGTATCTGTACATAGGTCGACAATAAGCCGTACGCTCCATAGAGTTGGGCTTTATGGCAGAGTGGCCAGAAGAAAGCCATTACTTTCAGCAAAAAACAAAATGTATGGAGGAGGGTGCTCTGGTCTGATGAGACTCAAATTGAACTTTTCGGCCATCAAAGATAACTCTATGCAAACCCAACACATCACATCACCCAAAGAACATGAAATATGGTGGTGGCAGCATCATGCTGTGGGGATGTTTTCCGCAGCCGGGACTGGGAAACTGGTCAGAATTGAGGGAAAGATGGATGGTGCTAAATACAGGGATATTTTTGAGCAAAACCTGTACCACTCTGTGCGTGATTTGAGGCTAGGATGGAGGTTCACCTTTCAGCAGGACAATGACCCCAAACACACTGCTAAAGCAACACTTCAGTGGTTTAAGGGGAAATATGTAATTGTGTGGAATGGCCTAGTCAAAGCCCAGACCTCAACCCAATAGAAAATATATGGTCAGGCTTAAAGATTGCTGTTCACAAGCACAAACCATCCAACTTGAAGGAGCTGGAGAAGTTTTGGAAGGAGGAACTTCAAAATCAAAAGTTCAAAATCTCAGTATTAAGATGTGGAAAGCTCATAGAGACTTTTCCAAAGCGACTTGGAGCTGGGATTGCCGCAAAAGGTGGCTCTACAAAGTATTTACTTTAAGGGTGTGAATAGTTATGCACATTGACTTTTTCTGTTATTTTGTCCTATTTGTTGTTTGCTTCAAAATAATAAATTAAAAAAAAACATCTTCAACGTTGTGGGCATGTTCTGTAAATGAAATGATGCAAATCTTCAAACAATCCATGTTAATTCCAGGTTGTGAGGCAACAAAACAAGAACACATTTGGCTCAAATTATAATTAAAAGTTAACACATATATTCCATATTACTGCATAGTTGGGCCATGGAGCGAGTTTGCTTATTCTTTTTTGGCATATCCTATTTATATAATATGTGGAATCATGATTAAAGATGTATTCTGTTTAAATAATAATCCTTTTTGGGAACAATGTTGGGAAGGGGGAGAATGAAAAAGTGTTTCACTAGGAGGGGGTGAAAAAAACTTATGAAAAAGTAAAATCTTGTAGTCTGAAATTTAAAATTTATGTGAAGTGGTTTAGAATAATTCTTGAACTATGATTCAATAACTATTGATTCTGGTTAAGTCCTATTTACCCATGCATTTCCTCACTTTTCAACCTATTTAATAAATATACCCCATAGATACGCATTCTATGAATTTACCATGCCAATTAACTATTTTATTTTACTTTGCATTTAACTTCCTTGTCTGACCTACTTGAAGGCTTTATCAATGTATTACTAATAGATATATGAATGGCACATGGAATAATAGTATAAGAGTCCTAAATTAGTTTAATCAACCTAATCAAATAAGTTTTCATATCATCTAGATAAACAATGTTGATCTGTAAAATAACTGTGGCAACATATATTTATATGTACATATACCCTTTTACTAAAATCTGGATGATATCCACGCAAAACTTTAAACTGATGATCTCTAAAAAGTGCATAACAAAAATCAATCTATATCAATCACACAGATTTTCATAGGTGTCAAGGCAAATTGATAAACAGATACATTAAGTAGGAGGTTACATGTTTTATTTAGAAAAACAACATGTGATGTCACCATTTAGATGGTTTGTTATCAATGACCTTTAACTATCTCTACAATGCAGTGTTTTAGGAAATGTATCTATAAAATGTCACTTTATAATGAGCTCTGTATAATGAGATTATATAAACAAAGTTAACTTGTAGTTATTGTCCCCTACAGAAGGTAGTGATATCTTTCCTTACCATCTCACTTGGGAATTAGAAATGCCAGGAGACAGGCATTGGTTATACTATTGTATATGTAATATATTATAATGTTTCAGCAATGGAAGACATTCAAATGATCCAGTTTATAATATCATCAACTATAGCGAAGATCCACTTAAATTAGGTTTGACATTTTTAAAATGAACTGCTTATGTAAAGGTCTACTGTACAAAGAAAAAAATATATAATGTTTGAAAATTGTGAGTCAGACTAAGAGCAAGAAAAACACCATAATGTTTGTTTTCAATTAGACAAAACTAAATGTAGATGCCACTGCTGGACCCTGGATTAATTCATACTACGTAGGTGGCATTGCATATGAGAGAGTTACATTTACATTTCTGGAGAGCTATAGTTGCATTTCCTGAAGCAAGGAGTCTGCTTCTGGACCAGTGAGCGTGGAGGGGTGCGGTGTCAATGTAAATCTTATCCAACCAGTTTACCAAAGGTTCTCTGTTCCCTCCCTCAACTGACAGCCAAAACACACACCCTAATATTCAAACTCTGAGGAAGTGATGTATAAAACACAAAATAGGAAGTTATTTAACAAACACATAAACAGAGTCCTAAAAACATTTTTTTGGGGGGAAATCTGAATTTTTGACATCCAAGCTTACACTGCTGTTAATGTTATTAGTTTGGTACATAGTTGACAAACAAGTGTCATTTCTTATATTGAAGTGGGTTTTTAACGTACGAACACACACATTTACCATATCTGCTAAGGTGAAATATATGTAAGACAAACTAGATTAAATTTAATCATAAGGAAATGTAGAACAGAACACAATAATTACACACTAATTTAAAAATTACTCTTGTTGAAACTATAGAAAATTTATCAAGAACTGACTGAATGCAAAATGTGTAATAGTTGATACAGTCAAATAATTATCATAATGATTCAAGCAGTTAATTTATTAATATACTAGTTGAGAAGATTAAATAGCAGCAATGAAATTACATTATTACATGTAATGATCTGTATCTAAATTATGCCTTAAAGGGAGAAAAACACAATAGACAAAGAAATACAATTTCATTACTTTATACGCATTGTCATTTTATGATATTTAGTTATAAGTCTGCTGTCTCTTCTGTGATTTCTTTGATCTGTTAATCATGCAGAGACATGTTATAGGTTTTACATTTTTCAAAGCAGCAGAATACATTTTAATCTCTTTTCTCTCCCATCAATAGTCTAGCTACGTGAAATGTACACTAATAGAAGATTTTTGTTAACACTTTTTCTGTGTCCTAGGAAGAAAGCATAAAATTCATAACTTTACTCATATGGAATTGGGCAACTGTTCAGGAAAAAACAATATAACTAAACTTTGTCTCTATGTTATAAAGCAATGAGAATATTAAATACTGCTGTGCTGTCGCTGTGCTGCAGCTGCTTACATCTAATTTACCAGTAGTTGATTTTCTTTGGATTTGTCATTTCCTTTGCCTCTTACTGTTAGATATTGAAAAATGACTTAGCATAGAATTGCATGCTGATGGACTGCCTAACACATGTTTAGTTTAAAAAATCAAATCCTGACAAATGTTTTAATACATACAAGGATTTGTCAGTTTCGTATTATAAAGATAACTTTGCTCACCACTACTGTGTTCACTACTAATTAATCTCAGGATGTAAATGTTTGTATACATTACATGGCCACTGTAGTGGATTTACAAGTAAAGCTCATAAATGTGTTTCCTGGGCATAGCTAATCAATACAGTATGCCGTTTAAAATAAATACAAGTTAACATCTGTCTTAGATTTTCAACTGTCTGCTTTATCCCCAAGCAGAGCTTCTCCTATCAGTGTGTATCAGGTGGTGTGGTCAGTACTGTTATGGGCTGAACTATCATGGAGCTTGGAATCAAGAAGGGCTGATGTCACTGGTCCTGCCCCATGACATTAGCTACGCCCCCACTGCCTACAGATGTAACAGTAATATGCTTGCAGTCACCCAGCAGGCCCTACCCAGAGACAGTACATGTGCTATCATAGCCCCATCACCTTTCCCGAGCATGCTCACTCTGAAGCAGATCCTACACTGTTCAGACTTTATTTTTCATCCAGCACACAGGAAGAGTTGGCCACATCTTTTAGTAGACACAGGTTCTAGGAGATAATTAGAGAGACAGTAATGATCCAAATTTTTAACATTTCCCCTTTAGACAATTGGCTAGGTCTCGCTTGTTTTTTTTTTTTTTTCTATTGGCCTTCCTCTGGACTAATTAATAATAATAAAAAAACAAACAAACAAAAAAAAAACATTAAATAATTGATTAATAATTAATTAACAACTAATGAATTAATAGTTAATCCGCATATTGCAGATCAAAGGAGATCTTAAAAGGTTGAACTTGATGGACTGAAAGTCTTTTTTCAACCTTAAATACTATGTAACTATGTAACTATGTAATAAGCGGCTTTGCTCGAGAAGAAAGCAAGCAGTCTAAAAGTGTACCTTATTCATTTTAAACTAAATACTGTTTTTAATAACCTATGCCCAGCAAATAAATATTTGTTCTTTACTAGTAAATGCACTACATTGGTCATTTAAACTCACTGCATAATGCTGGATCCACAACACCATAACAGTTATTTCATTTCAAATGACTAAGATATGCATCACTGTATTTACTTTGTGTTATTTCCTGTAGGGAAAATTTTAGATTCTAGTCACTCTCACTACTTGAGAGACTTAGATCCTCACTCAATTGAACCGTTTTCTAGATCCAGGCTCGGAAATGGAGCCCATAAGTTTGAGCGCTCCAATCGAGTTACGTGCTCCAGTTTGCGTTTTATTGGGATCCATCTCAATTTTAAAACCGTAAGTTGATGTCCATCAAAGCCTTTGATCTCTCACGGCCGCAAGACTTCCAAATGCTAAAATCGCGAAACGCTATTCAATTGCTCTGATTTCTACTCGCTAACCATTCCGTTAAGCCTGCAAATGGCAAAACTTGAACCACAAGTTAAGGGTACCTTAATGACATGTATGGAGCACTTCAAATACATAGAAAATGTATCAATAGTCAATCAAAAATCAATAGTGTACTTTCATTAAAAAGGAAAGTGTTATTAGGACTTAAAATTAATAGCACAACATTCTAAAGCTCGCAAATCGCCAAAATAAAATACTTCATGTTTAATTTCCATCCAAAGTCCTACAGGCTCAGAGGTTGCATTACAAAGTCCTAAGGGTCCGTAGGACTTTGAAATCCAACCTCCATTTTTCAAAGTCTTATGGGCTTCAATTACGAGTTACAGGCTTGGAGGTTGGATTTCATTGATGTCATGATGACGATCTCTGTTTCCACTGGCTGATGGCATGTCCATCCGAATTTCTCTATAGGCCCGGGACTTCCGTACTCAGCCAACTGAATAGCACCATAAGTTGTGGTAGCTGCGGCCTCGCAGCAGTCCCGCAGACATAAGTCCTACATTACCTAACTTCCAAAGCCTTGATTGAGGCTCTCAGTCAATACCCCCAGTAACTATTCTAATTAATGTTCTATTCAGGAGAAATATTCTTTCTCTAGTTCACAGATTTGGCTAACAATTAAAAAATCTAGGAGCAATCCTTTATTATCAATGTATCTACAAACACACACATATGTATCTTACATTTGAGCTATAAATGTATCTCAATCATAGCCTACCGTATTTAAAATATTATTACTGATAATATTGTCATCATCCAGCATTTGCTATAAAGCTATACTAGAAAGGTATAACATGTATATGTAATGGCTCAACATTAAGCAGAAAAAAAGAAGAAATATAATTCTATACTGGGCACACCTCACTAAACCAATCTCTCTTAAAAGAAAAGTAATGTATTGCTTTAAAACTTAATTTTTATTTTCCATATCTTAAAATAAAAACTGACACCAATGCTAATAGCTTAAAGACCACTATTATAATAGATATATCATTGTACTATAATAACACTTCTTACATTTTAGTTATTGAGTATTTCAATTCCAAAAAAGATCAAAATATTAAAGTGACTATCATGCAATCTGACTGAGTGCTAATAAAAAGTGATAGTAGTGCTATACATTATTTGTAAAGGGTAGCACAACTTTTGCGCGCCTGACACATACGCAGTGACTAATGCACGCCGGCGTATGCACGCTCACACAAAAGCGTGCCCGCCAATAGCGCGCCGCCACATCTTCGTGCTCTGATGTCTCCTGAGATAGCTTAACTCCAGAGACATTGTCCCATTGTGCTGGAGGTACGAGAGCAGGTAGGAGAACTAGACTACTATATACGTCTCACTGTATATGTCTCACTCGGTCTCACTCTCTCTCACTGGCTATGTCTCACTCTAGATGGCTTACTGTCTATGTCTCATTGTATATTTCTCACTGTCTATGTCTCACTATATATGTCTCACTATGTCTCACTGTCTATATCTCACTCTAGATGGCTCACTGTCTATGTCTCACTCTAGATGGCTCACTCTAGATGGCTCACTGTCTATGTCACTATGTCTCACTGTATATGTCTCACTCTATTTGTCTCACTGTACTGATGCCTTCTATCTGATGGGCTCATTCCAGGGGAGTCCTTGGCCATCTTATTAAGGTATTTACACATCTCTTGTTTGAAGATACACTCCAATAATTACATTATATCAATACCTATATATAGAGAATAAGGCGTATATAGATATTAGGCTGTTACCTTTTTCTTCGCCACTCTTTCTTCCTCATGTTCTCTCTCATACACTCTTCCTTTTTCACTCTCTATTTTCTATCTCTCACCATTTCATTATGTGCTTTCTTTCATTCTCTAGTCTATTTATCTTTGTCTCTCTCACTCTCTCACTTTCTCTCTTTCTCTTTGTACTTCTTTCCAGCCTCTTTTCCCTCTTTCTCTTTTTTCCTCTCTCACTCTTACTTTCTTTCTCTCTCTCTCTCAACTATTTCATTCTCTTTTCTCTCTCTTTTCCTTTCCTTTCATATTTTGCTCTGTCTTTCTTCTCTTCTCTTTCTCCCTTACAATGTCTTTGTGTTTTTTTTTTCTCTCTCTGCCCCTCACATTTCTCTCTCTCTCTGTATCTATTCCTCTCTTTCACTTTCTGTGTGCAGATGTCGGGGCACTCTCTTGGTGGGAGTGCTTTTGTGTGTGCGCGCATGCGTCTGTGAGCATGTGTTAGGAGCGTTAAAGTTGGGGTGCCTTTGTAAAGTGCTTAGTTATCTAAAGTGCTTTATCAATAATAAAAAGTGTATAGATTCATATATTATTTATTCATCATTATTCATCCAATATCAGTATTGATGAGTCAAAATTGATCTTTATATAAATAAGGCTGTTATAAATACAGAATCTTGTTTGTTTCATGATCTTATTCATAAATCCACTCTATGACTGTAATTACCCAAGGAATTTAGATTTCCAACCTACGCAGTGAATCTTTTATTGTGGAAAATGCAATATTTTATTTTCTTTTAATCCTAGAGTGTAACAATTCACACCTTTTGTAAATCAGATTTCCCAATCAACTAAGCTTCTTAAGTGATATTCTATGCTAGCCAATTTGCTTTTGGCAAGCGTTCATCAATACATGACCATCGCTACCAGCATCTGACCAGACGAGAAATAATTAAAACCTCTGTGTTTACTGCCTAAAATCAAACAAAGATTACCTACTTTGGTCAGCCCTATGCAGCTCATGAAAACAGAATCTGCTGTACTTGTTGTGCTGTGTCTCATACTAACCAATCAGAGACCATCTCTCAGCAAAATGCTGCTGAGACGTGGTCCCTGATTGGCTAGAACACTATACTGCAAATCCAGGATTATAGAGTCTGTCAGCATACGCTGTGCTGGGCAGATCCATATAGGGTTTGATTTTAGACAGTAAAAATAGCGCTTATAAGCACTACATAAAAATAAATAGATACATAGGTATATTATATACCCAGTGAAATTCTGAAAACTTGCATATCCCTTTAACAGGGCATAATAGTGACTTTCATAATAGACTGTTATTTTGAATATACACTATTATGAGAATCTATTGATGCTTGGAAAATAGATATATAAAATACATTTAGAAATGTTACAAAATATTTCACATGATTGTATTTTCAAAATATACCTGCATTTTCCTTTGAAGTTCTTTTCAGCATTTTATAGTCATTTAAAATGCGGTCATTAGATCTTTTGTGACATTTAAATTTTTTACCTAACCTGTCATTTGAACCTCAAGATGCATTGAGATTATAGTCATATTCCTTCATGTATTGAATGAATCAAAATTTATAAAGATCCTCTAAATTTTCATATATTTATTTAGTGCAATAATACATTTCACATGTTTCCAATTGAGATTAAATTCTCTAAAAAAGCCAAATCAATAAGATTACATTTGTTGGTTGCAGCAAATTAGTTTGGCAGCAGGATTTGCAGAGTACTTGTGATTTTTGGTCCTTACCGAACCTACTCCCTGCAGAGAGGCCAGCAGTTTAAGGAATAACTAGATATAAAAAAAACCTCTAACCAAACAGTAAAATATGCAACCATTTTAAAAGTTTTAAGTCTCTAATTAAGACTTTTTTCTTCTTAAGTTATGATACAGGTAGCACTGCAACTTAATAAGGTCCGAATCAAATTGAGCCCATCTTTCAGTGCTGCGCAAAACATTGTAAAATGCCTAGAATGATCAGTCCTACTAAGTTAAGGTACGCTTTTCTCCCTCATTTTCACTCAAAGACAATCAATACCACAATTTACAGTGCTCAGTAATAGGAAGAGCTATTGTAAATGTAAGGGACATGGTGTTTTAGGCACATGGACATAGGCATATAGAGCCAATTCATGGCAAGGGGTATTGCATTAATCTGTATCTGATGACTAAAGCCAGCAAAAGCACGCAGAGCCTGTGGAGCGGCAGATAGAACTGTTAAAAACGTACCTCAATCAAACCTGTCCTGTTAAATTACACACTATTGCTGTTGTGCATGTGACAAGATGCATACCAATAATAAATATGTTAAACATGTGTGATAGTTGTTTAGTCGTGTCTGACTCGTGACCTTATGGACTGCAGCATGCCAGGCATATCTTGTGTCTGATTGTGCTAATCCATAAGGTTTCCATGGCAAATATACTGGAGTGGGTTAATAGGTCTTTCTCCAGTGGACACAAATCAGATTATGAACTAAATGTAATGTATGTTTATGTCCCAAAACCAATAACCATTAGAAACACACAGACAAGTGGATTACGGTATAATAATAAAAGATTTTATTATATCCACAGAGCATAGTCATAAATGTATCCGACTGTGCATTAATATAATTTGTGAGGTATGTGCGAGACCCAAAAGGACAAGAGGATTTGTGGAAAACTGGAAAAATCTAAAGCATCTACTAGAGTCACATATGGTTATTACACCACAGTAATGATAAAAAGATGAATACAATTCTCATAATTCATCACTTAATATTATAGAAGTAACCAGTAATTTGCATAGCACTTACAGTCACCATCCAGTTCTATTTGACACATACAGTATGATCAGAAAAATGTATAACATGATCAGTGTAAGGTAATGTTCGAAAAAAACAGGAGGGTAAAAATCTAGGAATATCTGTATGCACACTGCCTTATACTACTCTTACTGTTACAATACACTGACTTACCTGATGTTCATCTATAAGCAGTGCAAAACATACTGTATCTTTCATGAGAAATCAGGTTCCATAAACAATTGCAGATATTTAGCAATGATCTAACAAGGAATGATTCGGTGTCACCAAAATCAGAGTGCAAAGAGTACTGTCACTATATGCAGTTGTGCTCAAAAGTTTGCATTCCCTGGCAAAATTTTTGCAATGTTGGCATTTATTTTTAAAATTATTAATGCTGATGCAAAAAAAAATGTCTTTTATTGAAGGATGGTGATTATATGAGACCATTTATTATCACATACTTGTTTGGCCTCATTTTAAATTATAATGATAACAGAAATCACCCAAATGGCCCTGATCAAAAGTTTACATACCATTGAATGTTTGGCCATGTTACAGACAGACAAGGTGACACACACAGGTTAAAATGTCAATTAAAGGTTAATTTCCCACACCTGTGGCTTTGTATAAAAAAGTGTATAAATAGTCAATGAGATGTTGGCTCTCATGAGGATGCACTGAGCAGGCTAGATACTGAGCCATGGGGAGCAGAAAAGAACTGTTCATGTAATGACGCCCAAAGACTTTGCATGACCTGGAAGCATTTTGTCAAGATGAATGGCCAGCCATACCACCTGCAAGAATTAGGGGCCTCATAGACAACTATTACAAAAGACTGCACGCTGTCATTGATGCTAAAGGGGGCAATACACAGTATTAAGAGCTAAGGGTATGCAAACTTTTGATCAGGGACATTTCATTTTTTCTTTGTTGACATGTTTTATATTTGACTGTGCCATTTTGTTATAACATAAAGTTGAATATGAATCCCATTTTACCTGCTCACTCATGTTTTCTTTAAAAATGGTACATATATTACCAATTCGCCATGAGTATGCAAACTTTTGAGCATAACTGTATATTTGATAATGTTTAGCCACATAGACATCACATTTTAATAGCTGATTGTTTTGAAATCATGACGACTAAGTATGTACACTTGATTATTCATGGAAAATAAAGGTCACCAGCCTTAATGTCTGTTAATTAGATCAGGCAAATGTAGCTGGTCTCACATTGTGAGGAGGATGGCATGCTTAACTAATGTATGTATAACTGCTGGGTTTGATTAACATAGTATTTTTGGTATATGCAATTCCTCAGCCATTTGTGCATTAATAGAAATTAAACGTAACATTGATTATCGGTGTTAAAATATGATATAGTGTTCATTGGCTGGGGGGAGGTCTGATATGGGGATATGAAAGCTGGGCATGTGAAAGCCAATGTGTAGAATGTTCACCTATGTTATTTAGCAGCACAACTTGCAGATTGACAAAATGCCTTAATGGATGTGAAATGTGCTTAAAACAGCAAAAACACGGGTTATTCAATAATAAATATAATTAAAAAATGAGAGACTACATCATCTCTTCTCTACAGCAATACTCAGTGACCATCAATTGTGAAATATTAACCATAACCATGCATGTCCACATAGGAGAGTATTATGGATGTGATGGTGGGTAGCCACATGGCTACTAAATATCTTCATCAAAAGGCCATAGTCATCTACTCTGTGGACAGGCAATAGATTTTAACTGAGAAGGGTTTTCGAGAAGGTAAAATGAGATGCAGCTCCTATCTCCAACCTAGCTGAGCACAGGGCCCCCACCTCTAGTGTCCCCACGCATTCTCCAACATCTAGGTGGAGTTTCAGGGAGAGGCATTTCCAAAGGAGGTGAAGGCATGGAGGTAGACAATGAGGGCCCAGGCTGCTGATGCACTGGGGACAGTTTTGGTGTTAATGAGGAGGTGCTTGTGTTCAGAGAATGCTGGGTGATGTCCATGATCAGTTGGATGAGTGCGTTCTTGTTATGGACCACCTGGGGTGGCCAGACCATGAAGCTTTCCATCTTCACATTGTGCCCAGTTGGAGATTTGGAGAAGGAAGGGGCCAGTGGGGTCAAAAACAACAGGAGTGGCAGATGGACCAGCAGGTGCTCTCACTAGCCACAAATAGGTATCGTCCTCCTCCTCTTCATATCCTGCTCCCTTGTAGGTTTGCTGTTTGTATCCTTGCGCATCCTACTCCTCGTACTACTATCAGGTTCCTCCTCATATTCTTCTGCCTCAACCTCGGCCGCTGCCTCTGCCTCAGTCTGGATGGGCTGGACCTCCTGGGTGCTGAAATAAGAGAACAATAGTATATGAGTTAATAGCATTCTTTGATTATGTGATCTCTGTGTGTTCCTATATATCTGACATGATGATGTTTTGAACCTGGATGGTTCAATTAATTGCCATTGTGAGGAGTTTTTATTTGCTACAAATGGTCAGTGATGTGTATTATGATCTCTCAGATTAAAACAATTAATCCTGCTGGCATCTGCCCTCTGAAGCTCATGAAGACACATACTTTGAACTCGCTGTAAAGTGTGTCATATTAATCCATCTGTGACCATCTCTCAGCAACATTCTGCAACATGCTGCTGAGACCTAGTCCATGATTAGCTAGGTCTGCACACTGCACATGCCGTCCTACATAATTTCTATCTGCATACACTGCAGAGAATACACCCATACATGGACTATGTATTGGATGTTTATTCACTGCAATTATATTTTTTCATTGATACTTATTGTAAAGTATTACCTTTGAGTATTTATACACACAGGTATATTATATTCCTAGTCAAATTCAGGAAGCTTACATTTCCCTTTCATTGGTGAGCAGCATTTAAATTGGATGTGTGTTATCTATTTGTGTGTATTGAGCATGTGTCTGTATGTGAGGGGATGATGGTGTATATGATATTCACCTGGCATGGTGCTTTTATTCTGAGGGTCCACCAGGCTAGGAAGTCCATAGGCGATCACTAGGGAGATCCAATCCATCAGCATCCTCTCCCACTCGTTGAACTGCATAGTCACTTGGGGGGGTGGCATCCTCTGTCATCTTCTGCTTTAACTTGCACTGGCAGTCATCGTTCCTTTGTTTGAGAAACCTCACATCCCTGACAGTATATCCAAGGGCACTGATCTACCATGCAATCTCATGCCAATACTTGGCCCACTGGCCAGGACACATATCCCTGCCCCAATGTAGAATGTTTGCATGGACATGGATTGCACAGAGGAGGACAATCAACTCCTCATGAGTTTAGTAAGAACTATAACACAGTCAGCGTTTGGTAAACACCCTCTTTTATGAGCGGTTTCTCTCAATTAGCATAATGTTTGTGCTTTTATTGATTCCTAGCGCTGTTTCACAGTTACAAATTCCTTGATCTACGCAGACTGGCTAACTTGCCGTCACGTAAAGTAATCCTGCTCCTATGCATACTGCACAAGACCTTGTATATTACAGATAGTACATGGCTTTACATGTTGCAAGGCTACATCTTAAAACTTTGATAGCATGGATGTAAATAGCTATGTAAATTGTGCAAAAAATGCTCCAGCTTAATTGCATAATAATCAAAATTTAAAGGCTGTTTATTTATTTTTTTGTTGTTTTTAAAACAGGTTACTTATCAAGCTTAGTTATTCAAAAGACCATCAATTTTAATAATAAGCCAAGTGCATGTTAGGCCTGCACAGTGCTCACTGCGCAGGACCCACACGTTGCTGCTAAATCTACCAATCTTATCACGTTTCCGTGGTTGTGACAATCATGCATGTGCAAATACGTAACAACAGTGCATGCACGGCTTATTCGTGCATGCGCAACTTATTTGCAGATACGAAACATATGTGCGTCTGGGCAAGAAAGAGAGACAAAGCCCACAGAGAGACGACATAGACAGATGGCATCGAGAGAGGGCAGAGATAAGGCACAGAGAGATACAGGGAGCACAGAGTGAGGGCACAGAGAGAGACAGAGAGCACAGAGTGAGGGAACAAAGAGAGAGTGAGACAGAGGTGCCCGGAGACAGAGAGACAGAGAACACAGAAAAAGACAGAAGGCTCAGCGAGGGCACAAAGAGAGAGGGAAAGAGAGCACATAGAGGGACATAGAGTAAAGAGAGAGACAGAGGACACAGAGAGAGACAGAGGGCACCGAGAGAGGGCAGAGAGAGAAAGAGATGGGGCACAGAGAGATGGCACAAAGAGAGACAGAGAGTATAAAGAAAGACAGAGTGCACACAGAGAGACAGGGGGACAAAAGGAGGGCACAGAGAGAGACTAAAGGCACATAGAGAGGGCATAAAGAGAGACAGAGGGCACAGAGAGAGAGTAAAGAGAGCGCACAGAGAGAGAAAGGAAGTAGAGAGAGAGACAGAGGGCCTGCAGATAGGGCAGAGACAGAGGGTACAGGGAGAGAGCACACAGAGAGAGACAGAGGGTCCAGAGAGAGAGCACACAGAGAGAGACAGAGGGCACAGAGGGAGGGCATCATACCGTAATTTATGACGGTCAAGTTACTAGTCACATATATAGTTGTCGTAACTAGGATTTGTCGGTCACGCTTTGTTAAAAGTTACAGGCTTGCGCATGAGCAATGAGCTCCGAAGGCCCGAAAGTTACGGGTTTGATGGGGGCGCTCACTGCGGGCCTTGTGATGATCACCAAAGGCGCTCTTCACGATGCTCGTACGTGACTGGCTTAAGGGGGAGAGAGGCTACAAACCACTTACGAGTTACAGGCTTCAAAGAAATGATGACTTTAAAGTTATGTCCGTAAAGCTGTAATTTTTTTTCAAGCCCGTAAATCAGAAACACATTTCAGGCTTAAGGAAAATTAACAATTTCCCAAGCATGGAAATGGCTTCACACCTGTAAATGCAAACAGTAGCACAGAGGAGGGAGAGGAGGAGAAAGACACAGGGGAGGGAGAGGGGGAGAGGGTGGAAAGAGACACAGGGGAGGAAGAGGGGGGGAGAGGGTGGAAAGAGACACGGGGAGGGAGAGGGGGGAGAGAGTCACAGGGGTGAGAGAGGGGGGAAGTGACACAGAGAGAGGGAGATAAGGAAAAAAAATCAGGAAAGGTAAAGGGGGCAAAGAGACACGGAAGGGAGAGAGTGGGGAGACTCACAATGAGCACCAAAGGCACTCATTGCAGAGCTCGCGATAAGCGCCAAAGGTGCTCGTCGTGGGGCTTGCAATTAGTCCCAAAGGCGCTCGTTGCAAGGCCCAAAAGTTGCGGGTTAGCCGAAACCCGCAATGAGCAGCGAAGCCCAGAAAGTAGAGGCGTGGGGGGCTCTTAATGAGTGCCGCAGGCTCTCATTGCGGGGCACGAAAGTTGCGGGTTGGCCGAGAATTGCAGTGAGCGGTGAAGCAAGTTAGAGTGAGAGAACCTCGCATTGTGTGGCAAACAGCATTGCCAGGCTTCAAATGTTATTGTCGTCATTTTTGACGGGCAAGTCGCTAGTATATAAATAATGTCCACACTGAATGTTTAATTACTCGTAAGAATGCATTTTCGGAAAACATTAATATTTTTCATCAACAAAATATTCTTTAAAAAATAACTGAAACAAACAAAGCATGAGAAATTCTGTCTGACATAAAAAGAGACTGACCTTTAAAAAGTCTGTTTCATGCTAACAGCATGTTCTGTAAACCAACAGCTAAAACATCCAGAGAATGTGATTCTTTTGGATTGTTTAAATGTCACTATGTTTATACTCTTTATTCAGTCTACTATAGCATTTAAACAATGACATGATTCAAATTGCATATATGTATACTCAATTACAGTTATTTTTGAATAATCCAGCATATTCTTGTCAGTATATCAATTTAAATTAGTTTATTAACTAAACTAATAAATCAGTTTATCTAAATCAGTAGCACTGAAGGTGTCTTCCACATCTGGAGAAAAGACCAATGCAGTCTTGAATACTTATGCACAAAACAGAATTAAGTATGGATTATACAACATTATTTACTGAACCTTCAATGACAAACTTCCCCATTGAAAATAGACACAATGTTTTTTTTAAATATGGGGGATAATATTATAAACACAATACTGTGGATTAATGCATCTAGAGTAAGGATTACCAGGTAGAAAACAAAACAGAATCACAGCTACTGCAGGGATTTGTACATTTATTAGGGAGGTGGACAAAAAATGAATTGTATTTGTTGGCTTGTTTTACCGACACCTAAGGGGTCCTACAATTATTGTATATCTACATAGGGAAGGCTGCAAGAAGGGAATGGCATATTATTTGGGAAATAACAGGGCCCTTCATTTATGCATAAAAAATGTTTTGATTTGTACTTAACTTACAGCACTAAGGAATAGGTTGGCACATAACAAATAAATGATAATAATAATAATAATAATAATAAGTGGTAGGAAGTAGATGCACAGTATATAGACAGCTGCATGGAAGTCTGTTACAGGCTTTACCATACTTTTAAAAAGACAGGTGCCTCTAGTTGTAAGATGGTGGTAAAACAAGCAATTTTTAGTATAATATTTCTCGAAAAAGATAAAGATTTCTCACATAAATATTAATGTTACCAATGCATTGATAGATTCAGTGGGGTATAGGGGTAGTGGTTTATCTGGCTCATTAAAATAAGACCCTGGAGTCTCCTGATTGTTTCCTGCATATATAACTAATCTCATTATGCACACATCGCCTCATATCGTAACAGAAGCATGCCTGTATTGAGATTGGTGATGTTAGCTATACCTCTCTCCCCTCATGCACCTGTGTTATGCAGCAAAATAGATGATTGTTGGAAAAAGATTTTTAATTCTCTGACTGATGACTTTTGGCCATATTCAGATTGGAAGCCCACAACTCGATGGCAGACGGACGAATGTCTGTGAGTGAGTTGCGGGCTCCCGTTCCTCTCTGATTGCGATGCTATTTAATTGCTCAAGCGCACAAGTTGCGGGCCCGAAGCCAAAACCATACACTGCTCCAGAGCAGTTCAGGGCAGGAACATGATCAATTAAGCAAGCCCATAACCTCCCTTTTCGAATCAGCCAATAGGAAATTAGACTGTCAGTATAACGGCAGTAAAACATGAAGGTTACATGTCAATCAATTAGGTTTGGGAGTCCGATATGCGATCAGACTCGCAAACCCTCAAAACAAAGATTTATGAAAATGAATACTAATACTGTTCTAGTCCATATGGGTATCCTGATATGTATTAACTTATTGATACCCGAGATCAATTTAACCCTAAAATGAAACTTACAAAATAAATCAGTTTTCTTGCCGACTTGCAGGCTTGAGACTGTTGTGCAATTTATTCTAATGTCTATCATCGCTTTCCCCGTTATTTACAGTGCAAGATTGATTTTTGTATTTACATTTACAATGCTACAAATAGGTGTTTAACCCCTTTGCGGGTCCTCTCTAGTACTCGTAGGATATTCTCCTTCATTTGCCGTTTTACGAGTGTGAATACATTTGCCGACAGGGAAATTGAGCAATTGAATAGCGATTTGCGATTTTAGCCTTGCAAAAGTGAAAGATCAAAGGCTTCTGGAGGCTGTAACTTACGAGCTTAACCATTGCCATTTTTTCAAGACTGTAACTCGGAAGTCGTTCAGAGACCGCAAATAGACGCCAATTGAATAGCAAAATAGCTTGCGAGCTCACTTCCGGGCTTCCGGATCTCAACTGAATGTGGCTAATTGACCTTATGTTTAATATATCTATCTATCTATCTATCTATCTATCTATCTATCTATCTATATATATATATATATATATATATATATATATATATATCACACCCAGAAACAACATGTTTAGGATGTCCTCACTGTTACTGTTACATGTGTAATGAGGCCTCTTCATATCTATAGCATATTTAATTGCCTCCATTAGATTCAAACACAGAAAGTAAATCTACTATTTTTAAAAGCATGCTAGGATCACTATCCTTAATGTAATGGCCATTCAGTCACAATTCTTAAAGACCTATATGTACAGATCTTTTTGGAAAGGCAATGGTGACCATTAACCTGTTGTATTTTCAAAGCAAGCCTTTTATGTATTAACTGGTTGAAGAAACGGTTCAAGTCTTGACATCTTGACAAATTTAGGATAATAGCAGCAGAACTAAAAGAAAGACTGACACATTTTGGCAGGATCATTAAAAAGGCCTACTAGAGAGCTCTCAAATACAACACGACCATCACCTTTATTTAAGAAAGATAAATCATTGAGTCTAACAAAAATAATTAGGTTCCCTATGACAGGATTCATTGTGACAACTAAAGAATGATTGGCAATATTGTGAACAAAGCCAGTCAGTCTAGTTTTCTGATCCTCACTTGAGTAATGTGATTACTATTAGCTGTGGAAGATCACTTAGGCTGATGGATACTTGGTACAGTTCTGAACTGAACTACCTGAAGCAGAATAGTTTAAATACTGTAACCACTGGTACAAAGTCAAGTATAGATGTAACAAAATCATAGTACTTACAAATTGATTAATTGAATCTTTTATGGTATCAATCTGCAATGTCCATGACAATCTAAATATATTGGCTTGACACCGTTACATATTATACATATTAACATTTGTTTTATGTTTGTGATGCTGCTTTAAATTTAAGGAAAAGCATTGACATTAATGAAAAATGCCTGTATTTGTGTCTCCTATATATACCATTAACCCAACAACTTTCGTTAACATACCATACATCAAAACACATGTAAAGAGCATTTTGCGAGGTCTATTTATTATTTGAAAACTGTTCCAGAGTTCATTTAGTTGGGTATTACATAAAGGCGTGCACTAAATGTGTCGTCCTTACATGATTAATTGAATTTGCTATAACATTTCAATGCTCATTGAATATAATTTGCTTTAGAATAAACTCAGGTAAAT
The DNA here is from genome assembly GCA_027410445.1 of Discoglossus pictus. Lineage (NCBI taxonomy): Eukaryota > Metazoa > Chordata > Amphibia > Anura > Alytidae > Discoglossus > Discoglossus pictus. The sequence continues at coordinate 162,875,011 of CM050169.1, forward strand.
AGTTACACACCATAGGCAACTATAACAGACTAGTATGTGACCACTGGATTAAAAAAAAAAGTGTTGAGATTGTAATTCTGTCATTCATTTCCCTTTAAAATGACATGGAACTCACGCTCATTATATTGAACATATATGTCTATATTGTAATTTGAGGCTGTTGCAACCTTGAAAACAGCAACTCATATATTTTAAGCAAACAAAGAAAAAATGTTATGAATATATATTGTCAGTAATGATGCATTCAAACATACCAACCAACAAAGCTAATTAAGCTAATAATTAGAACAAGAAATATAGACTATCAGCCTTATTAAATTGCTAATATACAGAAGGCAAGTGGATTTATTTGTAGAATTGTTTTCACTTGTGCATTTACTTCACCTTAAGCACAAGCATATCTTCATTAAAATACAGTATCTATTCTTTGGTTTTCAGGTTTTATATTCTCGTAAATATCTAAAATAAACAATGAATATCAATAAAACAAACCTCACTCAAACTAAGAATGATTTAGCTTCAATTGTACACTAAGCTAATTGATCTTATTTTTGGTTCTCTTGGAAATTGTGATAGCCTCAACATAGAATGGCATGTTCTCAGTTTACGGTTGTATTATATTAATCATAAAATATATATTGAATGCAGAAATTAGATTGCAACTTCTTGTACAATTCTGCTCCTCGCATCCACACGGAATATCATTGCCTCGCGTGGAAAATCTCAAATCTGTGACCATCCCTAAAATACTTAGTGAATGGACTCATAGTACTATTGAAATGCTGGGATTTGCAATTATTTTGTCTTTACATTATATAATTGATAGGTAAATGTCAAATAATGTCCATTCCATTCATAAGAACTATCTGGTTGATTTTTTGTGATAGTGAAAGGCAGCTAGATAACTAATTTATAATGTTCTTCAAATATTAATATTATGTATGAAATACAATGGCAATTTGAACAATGTAAACAATTCTTAACATAACACACACAAAAAAATGAATGATCTGTGTCTGATGCAAAGACAATAAAAATGAAAGTGTGATTCAAGAACATGACGATGTAAAACATTTAAGGCAACAGGAAAGTAATATCAAACTTTTACTCCAGTTTTTTATCAGCACTAATAATAATATAGTGGCATTAATTTGTTAAATTGGTAAAAAGTGGGATTAAGTGAGGATTTAAAATAAAACAAATCAAAGAGGGTTGTGGTGATATCAACACTATAACTTTTACTTTCCCACTGCTTTTCTCCTGTATGTTTTAATGTATAAAACTGGAATAAAACATTTTAAACTCCTAATAAAACATTTTGCATCACAAAAACATAGATGAAAGATGGACAACACTTACAAAGAAATGTAGAACATAGGATGGTGGGATTGCTGCACTGGTTAGAAATATTGTAGAGTCATGGTGAGCCCCTTGTCCTGCAGAAGGGTAAAAACAAGCTATGACAATGAAAATGCAGTAAGAAAAATACAATTACATTTACATTCAAAGTCACCTATTTTGTATGCTTTCTATATTGTATACTTTTTATATTATAAAAAAACAAACATTGTTTGGCATTTTACACAAAAGCAATTCTATTATTCAGGATTCTATTAGTGTGTTTTCAGCCTTAAAAAATGCTGAAACAATAGTCAATAAGAACACTACCCAGCAGAAATGCAAAAAACATGATGACTGAAGCTTTTTCTTTTCTTTTTAATATCAGAAACATAGTTATTTGCATGTTTTTGTCAGCATGTTAATCATTAAGTTATTGACATGCAGCAAGAAATAATTGGTATCAGCTTGGATACCAAAATTTCTAGTTTTGATGTTTATTTTGACTCTCAAAAGTAGCCACAATATTATACATCAGTTCAATATTTCCCAAACTGTTATTTATCCAAAATCTTTTTCTTGCATTTTTTCTTTTTTTTACAAATAAAAAATATAATAAGAAAAATATAATGCAACTGCAGAAGTTCCTGGTAGGACCTTTACAGTTGTGGGAGGGACTGTTGTTTTTCTAGCCAGATGTTTTTGGGTCATGGACATACATTTTGGGTTCCCTTTGGACGTCAATTCAGGGTCTTTGGATTCCTTCAATATTTACGGTTGTCCAAAAGATTTCAATGGCTGCATATGTTTAGAAACCCTGCTACAGTAAATTAATTTCACCTCCTTATCATGTGGTCCTTTATTATTAGCATATGATTGTGCCATGTTCTAAAACTAAAATGTTTAAGTGAAGGAAAACCAGAATTAACATTTGCAGCTTTTTTTTCGTTTACAAAAGCTCAAACACTTACAGCCTTATTAAATTGCGATTCAGCCATTTGAATAGGGCTCTATATAAGCACAGACCATATACTTTTTACAGAAGTTTTTAGTTAGTGAACTTCTATCCAAAAGCAAGGTCTTCACTAACTAAAAACTTCTGTAAAAAAATATGCTCTGTGCTTATACGGAGCCCTATTCAATTGGCTGAATCGCAATTTAATAGGGCTGTTAGGACCTAGATATGTCCCATGAGTTTTAAATATAAAAAACTGACTAAAGATTGTGAGCTTTGTAAATCTGCCTTCACATATCTACTAACTCATCATATGTAGTAATCATCTTTAATTACATGCACAGACTGTATCTAATGAATACATCAACAGTTGGCCCTGAAGTGCTGTTCTCCTTTCCAGAGAAGTAATACTCTTTGAAATTGACAGTCATACCTCTGTTCTATTTAGTTTTAGAAAGGCAAATTATATTAGTAGTGTAGCTGTTTATCCATGTCTTGTTAAGAGGAAGATGACATATGAGAAACAAATTATTCATAACTACAATAATTGTGGTCTACTGAAGTTGGCAGAAAGAAATAAAATAGATTATCCTTATTTAATCACCTACAGTATATTTCAGTTAATTGCTTTAAATGATTATTTTTATGTTTAAAGTTATAATATGCCTACATATGGCGAGAGTTTTCACAATGATAGTCACTTTCCCCAATTACCTGTGCACAAGTTGGATGATGTTAATCTGCAATGTGGACAACACTGCACAAGCCTTAAAGGACAATTTAAGTGTTATATTTATTGTATTCTATTTTGATGAGCTTGGCTTGAGGATGTATAACATGTTTTCAAGGTCTAAAACTAAATAAATACAACATTTAAGCTGTAACTAGTGTATTCAGTTTCATTTAATGATTACATTTGTTTTGGACAAGGAACACTATATTCAGTATCCAATTTTGTTCTTTTGACAGTCACTTCATATAACCCACTAACAACAAAACTCAATTGAAGAGTAAACCACTCAAGCTACAGGCAGACTACCAGTACAGGACTAAAACCTAAGCGACTGTGTCATAATTCTGCAAATACTTAACAGCAAATAAATAATATATTTTTTAACTAACTGATGTCCTATACTTGAATGTCATCTATTTTGTAATGAATACCATCTCTGGATACATTTTGATAGTTTAAACCATCACATATAATAGTTGTGGTAACTGCGAGTTTGTCGGTAACGCTATGTTAAAAGTTACGGGTTGAACATGCCGAAGGCGCTCATCACTAAGCCGGAAAGTTACGGCTTTGATGTGAGCAGCAGTGAGCGACAAAAGGTGCTCATCGCGAGGCCCACAAGTTAGAGGGGGGGGGAGAGACTCCCATTGTGTGGCAAACAGCATTGCTAGGCTTCAAATTTTATTGCCGTCATTTTTGATGGGCAAATTGCTAGTAGTGTATGTACATGGAATGTTAATTGGATGATTGAGTCTGTATTACAATTATTCACTATACTTGTGCAATGGAATTCCTTGACTAAAGAAGTATGTGGTCTAAGTAGAGAAGCATAAATTGTCCCTTCTTTTTATCATTAATCTGTATTCAGTGTCAGAATTTCTTCTATTAAACAGCAAATATTATCTTTTAAACCATGGTATAATATAGTTCTTAATGTAATATATGTTTGTTAATAATTATACATTGGTATAGATTCCTAAAGAATAATTTTAATGATTCTATTTTGCAACAAATATTCTTGCTGAAAAAATGTATCATAGTATAACGCTAAATGTGGCAAATATTTTTGCCAAAAATATGTAACATATAATAGCGCTACATGTGGTAACCTATTAACAGTATGAATAACTGTACATGTCAATTCATTTTTGCAGGGTATGCTATATTAGTATATTGATATTTCTGAAAATAATGATCTACAGTAATTAGCTATTTAAATTATTCATGTGATTTTCAAAAAGAAGGTATATTTAAGTTAATACTTCCCTTGTTGGTTTTGGGAACAATATTGGTTATATATATTTTTTTTTTATTAAACTGGCTGTACATTTCTTGAAAAGATTAGCAAAATTGTGTTAACAAGATAAGACTAAATAAAAGGAGCAAGTTATAAAAAAGGAGAAAATTGTAATGTCCACACAAATGGGACACTAGTCCATTCTGATGCATTTCACCTAAGCTTTGTCAAAGAATGAAATTCCCCATTTTTTGGTGCAATGTTTTAAACCAATCAGGATAATGTGTCAGATATTAAGATATTACTGTTAATAGATTATCACGTTAAGAGCTATTCTATTTTACATTTGTTTTAGAAAGAATATTTGTCACATTAAGTTATTTTGTGTTACATTTTCTCAACAAGAATATTAGTTGCAAAATAGAATCATGGAAATTATTCCTTAGGAATCTCTACCACTGTATAATTATTTACAAAATATCTATCACATTGAGAATTATATTATACTATGGTCTGTTTGCTGTTTAATAGCAAAAAAATACAGATTAAATGATAAAATAAAGGGACAATGTATTCTTCTATATTTAGACCAAAGACTTATTAAGTCAAGGAATTCCATTGCACAATTATATTGAATTATTGCAATACAGACTAAATCATCCAATTAACATTCTATATATACTATTGTCTAAACTGTCAGCATTTATCCAGCAACTGTTTTCATTACAGAATAGAAAAGGTTCAGGTATAGGATACCAGTTAATTAAAATGACATTTTTTATTTCCTTCTAAGTATTTGCAAAATTACAGCACAGGCCCTTAGAGCTTTATCATTTTTCATAAATCCTTTTTTATTGTATACAAAAGTCTAAACAAAATACATTGAGGAGCAAGTTACTATTCCTAAGACATCCTTGCCAGGAATAGTGCCTATTTAATTTAAAATGTTATACTAACAGAATTTAAACACACCTGTACATTATTATTGTATTCATGTCAGTCAATGATCAAGAAAATAAGAAAGAAATAAAGAGCCACAATCTTTGCTCTTTTTCTCTCTCCATAATTGTTTTATATATGTTTTTAGAATATCAGAGCAAAAAAAATATTTTATTATTAAGACATTGAAAGTTATCATTTAACTGATAAATAACAAGAACCAAAGGTGTAAAACAAAATCAACAAACACAAAGCTAGGCTGCAACCTACAATGTGAGTTTACAATAATTTTCAAGCAACAAAACATTTTTTATCAAACATTAACTCACACTCCAACATACATGACAGTGTGTCTGTCAGCAGGATTTTGAAAAATGCTGTTGAGAAAAAGTCTGTAAGTGGATTACCAACAGAAACATTGTATACATGATATGTGGGGGCAAACCTTTGCAGCGACTGTTTAGAAGATTTGAGTTAGCGAAAACGGAGCTTTTAAGAACATGTTAATAAAATGATGTTTAGATCTGCAAACAAACACCTAGGTAGATTAATTTAATATTAAAAACAGGATAACTTTCATGTACATATGATGTAAATAATCAACAAGAAAATCATGTGATATTAAAAGTGTACAATTTTACATATTATGTAATGATTTCTAATATTGGATGATATCCGTGGAAGAAATTCAAGCACAGATATTTGCTAGAAAGTTTCATTATACAATTACAGGATTTAGCTAAAGATTGTAATTTAAAAAGGAAGTGATAAACTTGTAAATCCATTCACATACAATTATTTGTTACAAAATATTTTCACACATTATAGTTTAAACTTTAGAATACAGCACAATGGCAAAGCATCCCAAAAAACTCACAACGGATGAAATAATTTTCCCTGGAGACAGCCAGTCTAGACAACAGAATGGGACCTTCTGACGTTCACCAAATCAAGAAGACAACAAAATGATACACCTTACAGGAGAAGTCATCCTGATGAAACGAAACAAAATGAGTCAAGTTTCATTTCAGTTATGCCTCTCTTGTAAGGGGTGTAATTTAACCTTAGAATGCATCAGTAAACAATCAAAGGTATTTACATAACTAACATTGTAGGATTTACTAGATCAAATATACTATTTTAATTATAAATAACTGTCTGAGAAGAAATAATTGTAAAACTAAAAAAGGTTAAAATTAAAACGAAAAAATAAACCTTATAAGGACATATTCATGACCTGAATATGTTGATATTCTTGATATTCAGGAAAGGAAAGAGGAGTTCAAATACAGAACCGCAAAAGCTTTATTAAATAGTAAGCTTCTCCCTTAACTGCTATTCTACTTAAATTTTAATTACAAAAATAAAAAAAAAACATTTATCAAGTATTCTTGGTAGAGGCATCTCAGTAGTATATAAGACTAGCGAATTGCCCGTCAAAAAATGACGGCAATGAAATTGTAAGGTAGCTAAATTACTAAATGAATATAGTGTACCTATTTTGAAGCATTGTGATGAAGAGCTGGCAATCTGTGTTGATGTTGCTGCAGCATTAGTGGTGTGGAGCTGCTGTGTAAGCATGCTGAATGTGTGCACTGTGTGGTATGAATATCCGTAGGTGGTTTGTGGCGTTTTGCGAGTTTCTTGTGGTGTTTTGCGAGTTTGTTGTGGTGTTTTGCGAGTTTAGAGTGCTGTAGCCTCGTTTTCGTTTTGTTCGGCAGCCATTTTTTCTGTCGCTTAGATTTTTTTTTAGTCTCAAAAGTCTTTTATTTCGAGTAAAATCGAGGTGTAAGTTGCATTTTTGAGGTCCTGGGTGCTCCCTCTTGGTGTAGGTAAGGTTTTTATGTATGTGCTGTGTGTATGTATTGTGTTTTAAATGTTTGTATGTCGGCGTGTTGCGTCCGATGTTTGCGAGGTCGTAATGTGTGGTAACGTGTTTCGTACGTTGTTTGCGTTCCTCGTAAAATTTAGCGAGTGTCGTAATTTGTGTGTCGTGTTTTTTGAGTAGCGACGTGAAGTTTGCGAGGGTTTGAGGCCCTTGCCCAGTGACCTCGCCAGCAACTGAGTCCCTCGCTTCGCGAGGGGCCTCAGTTGCTGGCATGGAGCGCCTTCGGCGCTCCATGCCAGCAACTGAGGCCCTTGCCCAGTGACCTCGCCAGCAACTGAGGCCCTCGCTTCGCGAGGGGCCTCAGTTGCTGACATGGAGCGCCTTCGGCGCTCCATGCCAGCAACTGAGGCCCGTGCCCAGTGACCTCGCCAGCAACTGAGGCCCTCGCTTCGCGAGGGGCCTCAGTTGCTGGCATGGAGCGCCTTCGGCGCTCCATGCCAGCAACTGAGGCCCTTGCCCAGTGACCTCGCTACGCGAGGGCCGCGGCTCGCTGCGCGAGCCCGCAAGCGTGAGCAACGACCCGTACGCTCACAACTATATATGTGATGTAATGTTCGGAAATGTTTGTCATGGATATAGTTATTCAATGGAGCCCAAAACCAAAAGCAAAGACTCTACTGGAAGTAAATAAAATGTGCTAGTGAGGAAATACAATGTGTGTATTCATATATGAAAAGGCTAGCTGAAATATGTGGTTTATTTTTCAAGTGTCTACTTTTCATTTATGAGAAACTGTTTTGGAGAGAGGGAAGATTTATGAAAATAGATCATCCCTGTGGCCTTACAGAAATGCTGTTCTAGTGCTTTGAATAGTATGATTCTTACTTAACCATATCAAGAACCATGATGTGTAAAAGGAACAAAGCTAATAATGTGCACATATCATAACCTCACAAAAGTGTACCTGCAATGAAATAATGAATCTCCAAAGTAGATGACCTACTTTGGATATTAGAGCAGATAGTGTATATATGTCTAAACACAGTTTGTGGTTGTTGTTTAGTCTTTTCTACGGAATCCTGCTGTCTCATAATATGGCCCAAATATTTACACTTCAGCCTCATTGTCATACCTTCTAGTGAACAGCTTGTCTTGATTTCCTGAAGTATTGACTTATTGGATCTTCTTGCAGTGCAAGGGACTCTAAGCAGTCTTCTCCAACACCACAATTCAAAGGCATAAATTCTACGGCACTCAAATTTCTTTATGGTCCAACTCTCACATCCATATGTTACTACTGGAAATACCATAGTTTGAACTATGCAGACCTTTGTTGATAGTTTAATATCTTTACTTTTTACAAGCTTGTACAAGCTTGCCATAGCTTTCGTCCCCAGAAGCAAACATCTTTTAATTTCATGACTACAGTCACCATCTGCAGAGATCTTGGATCCAAGGAAAATAAAATCTGTCTCTGCCTCCAATTCTTTCCCATCCATTTGCCAGCAAGTGAGATTGCCGTTTGCCATGATCTTCATCTTTTATCGTTATGCAGCAGGCCAACTTTTGCACTCTCTTATTTTACCCTCATCAATAAGTCCTTTAGTTCCTCCTCACTTTCAGCCATCAAAGTAGTATCATCAGAGGTTGTTTATATTCCTTCCAGTTATATTCATTCTGGCTTTGGATTCATCCAGTCCAGCCTTACGCATGATGTATTCTGCATATAAATTAAAAAACTTAGGTGACAATATACAACCTTGTTGCACTCCTTTTCCGATCTTGAACCATTCTGTTGTCCCATGTTCAGGTCTGACCGTGGCTTCTTGGTCAACATACAGATTCTTTAGGAGATGATTTGGTACTCCCATTTCTTTGAGGATATGTGACTTTTTTTGTGATCCACACAGTCAAAGGCTTTAGAATAGTCTGTGAAGCAGAAGTAAATGATTTTTTAGAACTCTCTTGGTTTCCCTATTATCCATCGGACATTGGCAATTTGATCTCTTGTGCCTCTTCCTCTGCGGAACCCGGCTTGCACATCTGTTGCACACATGTTCCTGGTCCATATATTGTTGGAGTCGAGCTTGTAAAATCGTAAGCATTACCTTGCTGGCATGTGAAATGAGTGCAATTGTTCGATAATTAAAGCACTCTTTGGCACTGCCTTTCTTTGGGTTTGGTATGTAGACTGAACTTTTCCAGTCTATTGGCCATTGTTGAGTTTTCCATATGAGTTGGCATGAGGCAAGTAACACTTTCACAGCATCATCCTGTAGAATGTTGAATAGTTCAATTGGGATTCCATCACTTCCTGCAGCCTTATTATCAGCAAGACATCCTACGGCCCATCTCACTTAACTTTCCAAGATGTCTGGCTCCAACTCATTGGACAAATTATTGAGGTCATCACTGCTGTTAAGATTTTTACTGTATAGATATTCAATGTATTCCTGCCACCTCTTAATTATCTGATCTTCTTCTGTTAAGTCCCTACCATTTTTTTCTTTTATCACACCCACGTTTGCATGAAAGGTGCCTTTTAGTTCCCAATTTTCTTGAAGAGATATCTTGATTTTCCCCTTTTTTCTATCTTCTTCAATCTCTTTACATCGCTCATTGTAGAATGTCTCCTTGTCTCTTCTTGCTATCCTCTTCTTCTATCCTTCTTTCCTGGATTACTTTCAAAGCCTTATCAGACAGCCAGTTTGTCGTCTTAATTTTCTTTCTTTTAGGAATATTCTTTGTTGCTCCTTCCTGGATTATGTTGCAATCTTGGGTCTAAAGTTCTTCAGGCATTCTATCTTCCCTGCCTAGTTCCTTAAATCTATTCTTTACTTCCACTGCATATTCACAAGATATATTATTTATTTTGTATCTACTTGGTCTGATGGTTTTCCCTCTTTTCTTCAGTTTAATTTTCGACTTTTCAATAAGAAGCTCCTAATCTGAACCGCAATCAGGTCTTGTTTTTGCTGACTGTATAGAGCTCCTCCATCTTTGGCTGCAAAGTATATAGTCAATCAGATTTCTATGTTGTCCATCTGGTGATGTGCCATGTGTGGAGTCGTCTCAGAGGCTGTTGGAAGAGGGTGTTTGCTACGACCAGAGAATTATCTTGACAGAATTCTACTAATTTCTGATCTTCTTAATTTTGTACTCCAAGGCCAAATTTGCCAGTTATTCCAGGTGTCTCTTTGGTTCCCTACTTTAGCATTCCAATCGCCTATGATGATAGTAACATCATTTCTTGGTGTTATATCAATGATATGTTGAATGTCTTTGTAGAACTGGACAACTTCAGCCTCTTTAGCATCCGTGGTTGGAGCATAGACTTGGATCACTGTGATATTAAATGGCTTGCCTTGAATTTGAGTTGAAATCATTCTGTCATTTATTGTGTTGTAACTGAGCACTGCTTTCGCCACTCTTTGATTGACTAGGATGGCTACTCCATTTATTCTGCGGGATTCTTCACCACATTAGAAGATCTGGTGGTTGTCTGATGTGAAATGTCCCAATCGAGTCCATTTAAGTTCACCTATTCCCTGAATATCAATGTTTAAACTTATCATTTGATTCTTTACCACATCTAGTTTGCCTTGGTTCATAGTTATAAAATTCCAGGTTCCTATTCTGAATTGATCTTTGCAGCATCAGACTTTCCTTTCCCCTCCAGACACATCCGCAGCTGGGTGTCCTTTCGGCTTTGGCCCAACCTCTTCATTAGATCTGATGTTACTCGTATTTGCCCTCTGCTCTTCCTTAGTAACGCGGTAGGCACCTTCTGACTTGAGGGGCTCATCTTCCAGTCATATCTTTATGTCTCTGGTTATGCCTGTCCATAAAGTTTTCTTAGCAAAGATACTGGAGTGGGTTGCCAGTTCCTTTTCCAGTGGACCGCAATTTGTCTGATCTCTCTGCCATGACCTGCCCATCTTGGCTGACCCTTCATGGTATAGCTCATAGCTTCATCGAAGTACATAATCCTCTTTACCCTGACAAGGTACCAATTTAGAAGGGGATACACAGTTTACCCTTATGAAATTATCAAACTTCCCTGTATTAAATTCAAGGTCTCAATAACAGCTCATGATGTCCGACAGATACTGAATGTGCCTTATGTGCGTTTATATTTCTCCCCTCCGACTTACCATTTCAAACTTAGAAAGATTGCTGCCTAATTTCCAATAGTGGTGCACACTTTAGAGATAAATCTGCATCCTATTACCCCTTTTCTATTATTTTCTTAGCAGTATCGGTTTTCTTTCACTGAATTTATCTGGAGGCTTTAAAAACTCTTTTTTTGACAGCTGTCTTTCTCATAATGTAAATGCCAGCCACTCCCAACAGTATGGGCATTCTTCCTATACTGGCACTAAAATGCCCATTTTTACATGGACAGATTGAAGAGTTTCTTTTCCTTTCTACTTTAAATGTCTTTATACTCTCAGCAGCATGTTATGGAAATAACTGACAATGACTTCACACTGTACATGATTCAATAAAACATTAAAAAAAAATAAACTTCCAAAATAATGAAAGAAATTTCATTTATAAAATGCATTTTTTCAACTTTCTATAATATACATATAGTTAACAAGTAATCTTCATAAATATGTTAAATGTGATAAAAGTAGGTTTTGTTTTTTTAGATGATACAGTGGTTCCTGAACCAACAAAATGGCATTATATACGTTGGTAGCGACAGCTAGAAGTTTCTGGAAATGTACAGTTAGCTCGCATATATATTTTATGACTTTGCCATTTCAAGTGATCTTGGGTATAAACTAATTTCATCCACTTCCCAGTAAATTCAGTTAATTTTGACTAAATACAGAACATGACCTAAATGGTAAATACCAACAACAATTGGACAAATGCATTTGGAAATGGACACAAAAAACCTATATAATAATAATAATAATCATTTATAAATACTTTTCTCTTAGACTTTATATATGTTCATAAATTAGTATTTGTTGTTTGCATTCTTCCTCTACTCATGTTGTGAATATTTGTACAGCTGTATCACTTTAAAAATATGTTTTTCACATACCGCAATAATACAATGTCATCTTGTATTTTCACTGAAGCAATTGAAAATCCCATTGTCAGTAATGAGTCAGAATTACAAAGTGGCGCTGATGTTTAATATGAAGCCATTACACACTTTATCAAAGATGAGTAACTGTAAAATGCCATTGCTTAGAAATAGACATCACTTTTGAATATCATTTCCATTAAACTATGAAACATAAAGGTTGATTACAGCAATATCATTGCCATATTCAGTCTAATTACAGCTCAGAAGTTCAGTTATGTTGAATTTTGATTCAGGAAAATGTTTCTATTGTCTATACATGATTAGGAAAATAGGGGATAAAGTATTTAACAATGCCAACATTTTTTCTGGGATTGTTGATTTAATATTTTGTTTTTCAATGCAAACAGATAAATCAGTAAACATAATCTTCACCTGTCTGTTACTATTATATGTCCTCAGATAAGTGGATCTTAAAATCCACTGTGACGAGCTGGCCTTTATTTACAAGAACAATAATATCAAAAATATGAAACCCTCTTTGGTGTAATCAAGTGTCAAGTTGGGATAAAATAAAATGGAGTTAAACATCTCCATTTCCTATATTTTATATAGGCCTATTCATCAAACATAGTTAAAGGCATATTTAAGTGTCCTGGATTATAAGTGCATCTGATAGAGGAGAATCAGTAGTGTATGGAAAACATACCAAAATACATATTTACACACTCACCTTGAAGTTAGCAAAATGTCTTGCAATTTCTGGCAGTTGAAAGTTAGGGTTAACATCCTCTCCAAACCCAGGCTAAATTAGCATAAAATTCTAAAATTGTTTTAGCCAATCAGGAGGAAGCAAAGGCTGAAATATTTGTATTACATTTTGGAGTTCCTGTCTATGCTGCAAAGCAGTCTGGGATATGTAGTCTGGCACATGTTAAAAAGTGCTATGTATTTTCATATAAGAGTCTATCTGTGCAGCACATTGACACTAGATTACAACCCTGCAGGATGTCTGTTCCCTGCATCAACTGCTACTGTTTTTTTTTCTCTTTGTCTCTGTCTCCTTGTGGAAAATGTCAGCTGTGATTCCACAGCTGGATACACTGTTATGTAAGCTTCCTAGCAGTATCCAACATATAAATATGTAAGTACATTCAACTTTTCATTATAATACATATTTGTCTACTAATCAGTGCCTGTTTGTAGAAAATATTTGAAACTCAGGAAACGTCTATACTTACTATCCCTACTTAATAAAAACCTCCCAAAGAAAATAAAGGAAGTGGAGAGAATTTATTTTTAACTCCAGTTGTACCATCTGGTAAAATACACCCCATTCATTCAGTGTTACCTGCACCTGTCCAGACTCAGATAAACACATACAGCCTTATTAAATTGCAATTTGGCCAATTGAATAGGCCTCTATATAAGCACATAGCATATTTTTTTTACAGATGTTTTTTAGTTAGTGAAGATCCTACTTTTGGATAGAAGCTCTCTAACTAAAAACTTCTAAACAATGTGCTATGTACTTATATAGAGCCCTATTCAATTGGACAAATCGCAATTTAATAAGGCTGATAAAGTGCAAAGCATATAGAGTAACTCATAACTGAAATGTGGTTTGGAAGACATTACTGGCTACTTAGGCTGCAGTACACTAATTATCATTTAACTGTTTTATTTCAATTGTTTATCTCTGAGACTGCACACATTTAAAAAAAAAGATTGTATAAGGTTTCTGTACATTATATAATTGGCTAGAGATAATATTTGGACGCTGGGAGCTGTGAAATCTCATGACTTGCTGGATGCTCTGAATTACGAAGAGAAATGCCTACAAAGAAAAGTAGGCCATGTTTTTAATATTCCCTCCAACAACAGCTTTGCTCTGTTTACCAATGCCTCAAGTGTACCACCTGGGAGATCTATAGTACGTCAGCCCATAGACAAGCATAAAGAACTGGTACAAGGATAAAACATCAAATATTTAGCTTGGGGGAAGATTGTACAGTTAAAGCTGAATATTACTTAAAGGTATTAGAACTGAATTAGTGTATGGGAAACAAAGTCCCACAAAGAAGAATCTACACAGATTTATGGAGCTACTATTTACAGAAAAAGAAGGTGGGGAAAGGTAGAGAACTTGTGAAATGATTGCAGATTCTGGAATTTGACATCTGCCCTCTCCCCCTTCAATAAATGTAAGCCTTATAATTCATATATATAAAGGCATCTCTCAAACATGCAGAAATCAGAAGAAGCATCAAAATTATTTTATTTTATTATAAAAAATAATTTAATGAAATTCTGCTGCCTAATTATGCACTTAGTCAGGCTCAGATTTTTAATACATGTATTTATTTCATAATTTGGTGGTCCTTTATAAAACAGTAAGTACAAAGCAAAACATATCCTATCATCTAGCTAGTGTATTTCAGAAAAATAAATAGTATAAACTGATATATATATATAAGTATACATGTTTCTATCACATAAGCCAAAGATTGCATACATGGTAAAGGGTTTATGTCTGCAGCACACAATCCTATTATGTTAAAAATACATTATTTATTTAAAAAAATGTAATTATAGAACATTTTTTAATCAATACATTTTTATTGACAGGTGCAAGCTGACAAGATATCAAGCAACATTGATTTCAAGTAAACATTGTTACAGTATAAATAAGAAATGCAAGATAGTACAAGGCAGAGACATCTAACAATGTCTATAATCATTCAAGTCTTCCTACAGTAAACTTTACTTAACTGCAATTTTATCCCCTTCTTTTTTTTCTATTTTCTAATATGAACCATACACATATAAAAGTACCAATAAAAATATGTGGAAAAATAATAAAACAAAATAAGCAACTGTGAAATCGACATAGGATATCATGCCATTTTCAACAGATATGCAATTCGAGGAATGATTGTTCTCAGAATATACAAGTTATGAAACAAACAGTGCATTAACTCTATGATTCTCATGTGTCTTCATCCTCAATGTCAAGGATTGGGCCCTCAAATTACCAGTGCAAATTAACAAAGATATGATAAACCAGTAACTGATATGTATTACCTATCCGGCAATTTAATCTAATGGTCAAAGCATTGTAGGGCTATGTGTGTTTAGCTACAGATAACACAGTTTGTAAAATAGAACTGATCCGCAGATTTGTTTTTCAAAATTCTGGAAGCTGTGAGACAGTCTTTCAAGAGTTCTTATGGCTTCCATGGAATAAAGGCCATAGTCCAAAACAGTGAATACATTATTATAAACAGAGTTGCAGCACTCAAAAACTACTTGTCACCAACTTTTTTATTCTAGGAAGGACGTTTTCCCCAATCTATATATAAGAAGCAAAATCCAATTTGAAGACACATGACAATACATGACCAAAATCATTTGTTGTAAAAAATTTCATAAAGCTACCTATTACATAGCAATTTTGATGGGAGTGTTGACCCTAGAGACATCCATTATATTTTGCTTAAGGTTGTATGTCTGAAAGGGGCTTTTACATCTACAAAAGAGCATAATTGATTGGGAGAAAGTGTTACATCTCTCTCCTACTAAATAGAAAAGCAGACCTTGAATTTTGTTATTTTCAAGACCTGCTGTAGACTGTTAACAGGGGCGGAGATATAGGTGGTGTAAGGCACCAGGGCCTTTGTGTCTGGGGGTGGGCTGTGCTGCCTGCACTAAATTAACTTTTTTTGCAATACGTTATCTTTTCCTTGAAGGAACTTCATTAACTACTGTGAAGATCCCATATAGGAGCGTTATTCAGCTCCAACACTTCCTGCCTTTGCGCTACAGGAATCCCCCTCTTACAGCTGGAAATCTTCTCAGAAGGAATAAGCCTCTCGGTGATCGGCAGTCATATCAGGATCAATAGCATATAAGGAACACAGCATAGCAAAGTGATTTCCAGCATAGCAAAATAATAAATGCCTTTCCTCTTAAAAGAAACACACCATTGTCTATGTGTCCCCAGGAAGAGGATGTTTATTTCTGGTTACAGCAGTGAATATTAGCAGTTACAGACAAAGGATTGAAATCACAGTCAGCTGAATACATGCAAGCTCTTTGTCCATATTAGAAGATCCCAATCACAGAATTAGGAGAGCCAAACAGGAGGCAGGGAAACCTGTGGGCTTGGCTGGCCCCTCTTGGGGGTGGATCAATGGGAGGCAACATCCAGGAATTTTTTGCAGGAAAATGAACAAAGAAACAGACATGCATATATTTACCACAAACATCCTGCAGTGCCATCTTGTGGCCAAAAAATGGATCTACTTGTTCTTTCTACAGCGAATAAGCTGACTATATGAAGCTAGCTGGCTTATTTTATACAACTGTATTTAAAACCTGAAAGTATATGAGTTAAGGGAAAACAGATCTTCACAACTACCTCTCACTGAGTGGCTCCCTTTACCCCACTAGTTCATCCCACTGCATCCCCCTACCTCTTGCCTCCTCCATTTCCCCCCTTCTATCTACCACTAATCTGTCCTACATATCTCTACCTAAGTGACTCCCTCTACCTGCCCCCCCACCACCACCACTGCCTTCTTCTACCCCACTACTGACTCCCTCTGACCCCTATGCCTAACCCTACCAGCAGCTTCCTCCATCTGCCCCACCTAAATCCCCTTTTCCCTTTAGAGCCCCACCACTACCCCTTACACCTGGCTACCTAGAAGCCCACATTTATATATATGTATATATATATATATATATATATATATATATATATATATATATATATATATATATATATATTTATATATATATATATATATATATATATATACATATATATATATATATATACATATATATATATATATATATATATATATATATATATATATATATATATATAAAATTGCACTAGGATCCTCTGTTCTTTAGCTCTGCCCCTGACTGTTAACATAAACTTTTTACTTTTAGTTCATGAACTCCATTGTTCATCGAATAATTAAAATACACATAAAACAGGTTTGTTTTGCTTTGTCTGCTTGTTAAACAAGTTTAGTTCTAAACTTATCATATTAATATATCTGTGATTGAATGTAAGATTTATTACTAATTTATACACAATAACTGGCTTATTAACATGCTGAAGTTTATTTAAGAATATCAAATATTTTCTTCAACATACATTGTTCCAATATCCACAGTATATCAGAAGTCATAAACCTAGAATGTACCACTTATTATTTTAAAAACATCATTTGCCAGTTAGAAATATAAGAAAGTCCTAATGTTCTCATCTATTAGATGACAACTACATATCAGATGGGCAGACCACTTGCATGAAACTAGTGTATTGTAGGATATGTTGGACCATGGATAATATTTAAGACCCTAGTATATCAAAGTCATTCACTATTGTTATTAAAAAGCAAACAAAAAATGTCTGCTGTCAAACATGCAGGTCAGTACAGATGTAACAAATCTTCCCTGCTTTATCTTGGTGTTTTATTCTTCCTAACTCATGCATGGTGTGTAATGTTTTGTAATAAATTGCTGATGTTGTACAGCTTTGAACATTTTTTGGTCAGCATTATATCAGCAACATTATGCATTCCCAAGATATTCTCCTGGATGTGTACTATTGTTGTCACTGTATATAAATGACAAATAAATGTAGAACGTTCAGAGCACCACTGAGATTCTTCCCAAAAGGCACAGTGCAGATACTGCAGTAAATCATATAGATATGACACTTCAACAATGTCATCTAGGTTGGTTATAAATAACAAAGTCATCTCCAAGGAAAATCTGTAGAAACAATGGCTATGAGAGAAATAAATAGTATAAATTGATAGGTATCTGAGGACAAGTAATACATTTGCAACCTGCAGAAATCTTTGATGTTTACCAGATGCAATACTGACACGTAAGCCCGCACTACATGCAATATAAGTGAAAGTGAATGCACTTGTTTCTTTGATTGATGAAGAAGTCTTTTATTGCACCAACTATTTCCCACTCCTGCATCTACCGTATGTGACTTTGACAAATTGCAGGATTTTATTTCTGATACTGGCAAGTGGTTGAAGCAACCGAATAAAAGCACTGCAACTTTAAATCTAACTAATTGGCACTTTATAAAACAGCTTCTGTTGCACCTTAGGTACATCACATTCAATGCCAAAATCACAGTGAGGAACAAGATGCGTGGGTTATTCTGGATCTGGAATTCTGACAAAAGAGAAGCACATGAAAGCAGTCGCAAAATTAAGCTGCTGGTTTTCCTCCTACATAACTTTAATCATCTAAGCATATTAATCTGTCAAAGCTATTAACTCAGATCATGATCATATACTGTAGTATTTGAGTCACTTGAAACATGCACATTTCAAGAGTTTATAACCATTTTTTAATAGTTACTAAATTTTTTAAATATAATACATTTTCATTATGTAAAAATCTTAATTTTCACTTACAATACTGTTAATTGAGCTAGCTTGATGAATACTGAAACATTTCAGGTTAATAACCTCTTACCCCTTGCCAGATATTAAAATTGTTAAAACAGATACAGGCATAATAATGGCATCCACCCAATGAAAATTAAGACAAGTGGTACTTGAGTGAGAGAGAAAATGACTTTATACTCAAATATGCAAATATATAATTACTAGGCTTTTAAATCGCTTGTTTTATTTATTATTAAGATTTTTGGGAAATTACCTTTTATAGGACGTATTTGCATGTAGAAATACTAATGAACTAGTAAAACTAATGAACCCAAAATGGAATCTAATCAGACAACTATTAACTGTGAAATGTAAGAAATAAGTATTCTTAAAATGGTATCTTCCAAGAGATCCTAATAAAAATGCTACTGCTGTATTTCACGGTCAAAACCTCTGACTTGTAATACAGATTGCCTTGTTAGGTGAGTAGAGGTTACATTTAGTGAGGATCAACATTAGAGCTGATCTTCTCAAGTGGCTTAGAGTGAAGGTTATCACTATAATGATTGTCTATTTACTTGATATACTCTAGCAATGCACCATCAATTTGGCTTAGGACATAGTTCCTCTGGAATGCCAATTGTATATTACAAAAAATAATTTTATCAATGATCACAGTTCTGTATTCTTGACAATTAGAAAATGTAAATAATTAAACATTTTTAATTCCAAGTTTGCTGGCCTACAGCCCAGTTGTTTCTGTTATGATTACAGGGATTGGCATATAAATCAGGGATCAGCATATAAACTTTCATCTCTACATTTGTCCAAATTAATCTCTTTACTGTAAAATAAAAGGTTAGACATTACAAATGTGATGTTGTTCAATGATATTGGATTGCATTTAAATCTTCAATAAAATGTTTACCAACTGGTCATTTTACTTGAAATGAAACAATAGTATGTAATAATAAAAAATAAAAACAACCAATATAATAGTTAAAGTATGGCATGAAATAAATGTATAAAATTAATCAGATAAACAATAATGGGCCCAATTCAATTGCAAGCCTGACTCGATCGTAGTAGGCCGTATGTCTGCGGGTTTGTTGCGTGCTCCCGTTCGTCTCTGATTATGATGCTATAATCTGCTATTCACTTACTATCCCAAAGCCGAAACTGTAAACCATGCACTGGTTCGTAGCACTTCAGGGAGGGAACATGATCAATTAAGCAAGCCTCTTATCTCCCATTTCAAACCAGCCAATAGAAAATGAGACTGTCATTATTACGGCAGTAAAACATACAGGTTACATGTAAATCAATTAGGTTTGGCGGTCCGATATACAATCAGACTCGGAAACCCGCAAAATAGAGAATTATGAAAATGAATGCTAATACTGTTCTAGTCCATATGGGTGGCCTGATATGTATTAACTCATTGATACCCCAGATCGATTTAACCCCGAAATGAAGCCTAAAAATAAATTTCCTGCCGATTTCGGGCTAGAGACTGTTGTGCAATTATGTCTATCATCTCTTTCCCCCGTTATTTACAGTGCAGTAGTGATTATTTATTTGCATATACAGTGCTACAAATAGGTGTTTAACCCCCTTGCGGGTCCTCTCTAGCACTCATAGGATTTTCTCCTTCTTTTGCCATTTACGGGTGTGAAAATATTTGCGGTCTTGGGAAAATTGAACAATTGAATAGCGATTTGCGATTTTAGCTATTGTAACTCTTGTGAAAGATCAAAGGCTTCGGAAGGCTGTAAGTTATAGGTTTAACCATCACAATTTTTTCAAGGCCATAACTCGTAACCCGTTTGGAGCTCACAAAAAAACGCCAATTGAACAGCAAATTAACTTGCAACCTCACTTACGGGCTCTAGTAACATATGAAAGCTCAACTGAATCGGGCTCAATGTTTTCACATAATTTAGAAATTTTAACCTTATCTATTTTTGCCATTATTTTACAGAAGGAGTAGTCAATTAATTTACCAAATTTCATGAAAGTACAAATATATTTGTAAAAATGAAGCCAAGATCTATAATTCACATATTTTACACACACACATATTTTAATATAATGGCATTCGAAAGTGCTCTGGAAGGAAGAATACAAAAGGGATAATACTTAAAGAAATTATGTAATTTAACTATTAGCTTATTTAAGGTGATGGATGTTTTTATTTTTATAGAAAATGTAATGATGTGGAGTTCCAGAAGTTATGGATCAGGTGCCCTGATTGAACCTAGGTCCTCCTATTGACTACCCCTCTCATACAGTATGAATTTTGACTTCTGAATTTCATGCTAATTTTAGCAGAGATTTTCAGGGGTGTCAAAATCAACTGCATGCAAACTCAAGAGATTTATCAAACTTTAGGGTAAGTTAAATAATGTTTATTTTGGTATTTGTTCATGCCTTTTTTTTCATACACTGCTGATTCTCCTCTCTCAGATCCATAAATACATTCAGATCCATTCATAATCCATGAGACTTAAATATGTCTAATTCCATCCATTGATCATCCATTCATCAAAGTAGTATCTTGCATGCTTATTCTCTAATTTCACAGTGTGATCTATTTGAATATTTCTTATTCCAAACAAAATATAGATTTAATACAGATTGTATGTAATATGTCACATAAAAGTAAATATCATCATATTGGTCTTGGAGAAAACAAAGTTCATTGTAGTACACAACATCTGGTAAATGACCAATCATTTGGTTCTCTGTCATCCATTTTTTGTACAATATAAACATATACTCATATAAAGAAATGGATACAGCACTGCCCATGAAAGTGTTGGTGTTGTCAAAACGGGTCTCACCAGATACGATACAAATCATTTTCAATACACATATTGCAGCACTTTCGACATCTGTTCTTTATTGCATCATAAAAGTGGCCTTGTGATGGCGTTAGCTTCTCATTGTAGCTTTTACATGAGTTTTCAATGGCTGACTCAAATACTTTTGCTCTCCTTGAGACCATCTAACAATCTTCAGTGAGAAAGTAAGATGAGGGTTGTGGTTTGAAAGATGGATGGATAAGATATAAAATGTATATATTTTCCTTCACTTTCATATTTTACGGGGAGAGTGTAAATTACAACATTAAAACATATAATATAGTATCATGCAAGACAAGCAATATATATTATTTATTCATTGCACTGCGAGCCTCGCAATTGAGGCACATGGGACTTAGGATGCAATGAGCGCCGAAGAACTGGTTTTAGAGACGGCTGCAAAATTACGACCCATGGACTGCGGGCCTCGCAAAAATATGACTTTAACGGCTGAACCACAGGACTGGAAAAGCCTGCAAAAACACACAAATATGCCTCAAATTAACTTACACACTCAAACACAGCACAGGGGGAGAGCCAGGGAGCCCGTGAGTGAGGTTGCTAGCTAATTTGGAGCATATTTTGTCTATTTTACCGATCGAAAATCGCTGAAGCAGTGAAAAAAATGGCTGCAGCAAAAACGTAAACAAGACGAAAACGAGGCCGAAGGACGTAAATACGAGTCCTAAGCACTAAGACTTAACACAAACCAGTAACACTTAATACAAGGCAGTAACATTTAACTCAAGCCAGTAACACTTAATACAAGGCAGTAACATTTAACCCAGCCACTAACACTGAACCCAAGGCAGTAGCACTTAACCCAGGGCAGTAGGACCCTAAACAATACAGGACTATAACGTACTAACACGCTTATCACCTCTCTCACCCTCTTTTACGGCTTTATTAATATTGCATTATACTTGTGGGTCTGATCGTAAATAGTAATTGAACTCCGTAAGACTTTCAAATCCAACCTCCATTTTTCTGTGACGCAATTGTGACAATCTCTGTTTACACTGGCTACACATCTAAACTCGTAACTAGGGGTTTGACTAATTGATTACGTTCAAGTCCGCAAATCCGACGGACGATAAATGGTTTACGGGTTTGCGTCACTAGCTTGTAGCTCGCAGCATGTTCTAATTTAATAGCACAGTAACTCAACCAAATGTAAAGCCAGCAGCCATTGCGAGCTTCACGTTGGAGTTACTGGCTCCGAACTGAATCGGGCTAACAGTAAAGTAACATTAGTCATCCATTTTAAACTTTCTTACATTTTCGGAATTTTATTAAAAAAGAATATATACCAGCGAATACTAGACTAAAAAAGAGCTACAACACACAATCTATGAAAATCTTCAGGGGTCTTCATCATGCATGGCAGCACTGAGGTGCAGCAGATTTATCTGCTCTAATGTGTTATCCTTATCATAAAAAGAGACATTTCCATTAATCTGACCCAGTGTATAAATAAGGTTCATAAATCTATCATGTTGTTGAAAAAGCTAATAAGAGGTCTATCTATTATCTGGCCCAAGCAACAGCACCAGTTCTAAATGGATTTGTGGCTTCTTCATTCTGGTTTTCTATTATCTAGACATCATCCATTTTGTTCTTACTCACAGTGTGTTTTATTTTCATTTATGTCCACAATTACTTATTTAATCTTTCTCCTTCACTGAACATGACCATGTTTTCAACTAGAAGAAAACCATCATGGGCCCAAAAATAACTATTGGCAATCTATGAGAATTTTAGTGAATTTGGCAGTCTGAAATTCATTAACATTCTTTATTTAGTATCTGAGTTTATTTACGATTCTAAATGTCCAGTCGGTCTGGTTAGTTACGGTTACTCTATGATGGATAGATAGATAGATAGATCATTTCAGAATAATATTTTTTGATCCAATGAAACAGAAAAACTATTAAAAAATAAAAACTTAAAACAGATCTTGGCATGGAAAACAGTAATAATGATTTTAGTTGTTAATTTTAGACCTTTTAAAGACATCTAAATACATATTTGTAAAATAGTTTTTAAAACGCCTACTTTCCTAACTTCAAAGTACCGTATTGGTCCGAATATAAGCCGGATCTTTTTTCCAATTTTTGAGCTTGCGAGTTACGGGTGCAGCCTATATTCGCGACCGTCAAAAAAATCTTTGCCCGTATGCGAACTTTGCTTGTAACGCGTGCAACTTCTATTCGCGAATGCAAAATTACTGCCGATTTGAGCAATTGCGAGTTAAGGGTGCCGATTTTCGTGCTTTAGACAGCGGTATTGAATAGCGATTTACGGTTTTAGTGATTCCAACATCCTGTGAAGCCTGTAACCTGCAAAAAAAGCTACAGTGCTAATTAGAAAACCTATTTCTTGAAATGGCTGATCATTTTAAAAGTCTTTTTCTCTCCAATTTTACGGGTGCGGCTTATATTTGAGTACTATCTTTTTTCTATTTTTTTCCCCTTGAACTTTACGGTTGCGGCTTAAATGCATGAGGGTGAGGCTTATATTCGGATCAATATAAAAAATATATATTTTGAGTAAAAAAGGATCTTTTCTAACAAATTTAACTCTGGGAAATGCTGGTTTGCCCCTCATATTTAGGCTGGAGGTGATACTGGCTTTTGAAAACTGCTTAACTATGATGACAGATTGTCATTTACTTTGACTGGTCTGCATGTAATGCAGGGAAGTGGTATTTTGCCACCAGTGGGCAGTATTTTGTAAAAGATGAAGAAGAGCTCCATCTCTAAAAAGAGGAGAAACCTGTTTGATTCTCTAACATGATATTACTAAAAAAATAGATAATAAAAACTATTCTGAGTAACGGCACATAATCCCTTTTGCAGAAGGCTGATATATTAATTTCCAAAGAATTGCCTTTTCAGCCCATCACAGCCTCTGTGATAGTTTTGTTAGTTTGCACTCTTTTGTTTCCTTTAAAGTGCCATGGTAGACTTGTTTGACCACAGTCAATTTATTACTAAACATTACTAAAAATAATTTTTTTTTTACAGTTAAAGAAGATAACAACGGTAATTAGTCCATACTTTATCTTTTTTCGCTTTAATGTAATGAGACGGGAACTCAGACAAAAGCCTTTGAAAGCTGACTCTAATAATTGCTTGTCTAGCATCACTAACGTTCAATATTGAGTATGTCGACAAAACATTACCTAAATTCCTATAATTTAGAGATGTAAGAAATCGTTATGCTCCCCATGGGTATGTGACTATTTGAACAAGTGTAAGCTGAGTAAATAAGAAAAAATTCTAGCACAATTGAAGAGATAAACAGTGAAAATAGCCATTCCCCATTGGTTAATGTAATCAAACCTTCTAATTGAAATCAGTGTATTGGCTCAGTACACTCCATGTCTTTGAACTGATCAGTACGACTGCCTACATTTGCATTTAGATGAGCAAACAGTAAAACTCTGGATCATCTTTAAAGGTTACTTCCTAGCGTACGTTCGGCAGAAGAAAATGTCACCTATTTTCTCCATAGAGAATCTTACAGAACATTTTTTTTTACATTTGGGAAACTCATGAAATGTTTCAGAAAATTATATGATATGTAATTTAATTTGCTAACCTTAGCATTAGAAACTTGGAATAGCTTTTACATGCACATAACACAATAGGTTTCTGTAATAAAGCACACATAGTGATTTGTTATGTGAATGCTATCATTTGGGGAAAAAATCTCCAGAATGGGAAACAGCCCTTCAATTTATTATAACAAGGCATTGCATTAACAGCTAGTATATGATTAATATAAAATAGTAGATTCTTCATAAAAAGAACATAACTTCCATTGTGCATCTAAGAGATTACTGTTTAAAAATGGAGTGTGCTAAACTTGAGAAGATTTATATAAAAGAGTCACATATAAAGCTACAGTGGGTTGCTGCTTGTCCTCCCATGGTATGGCCTGTTTAGAGAGTGAGAGGAAGCATTGGAAAGTAATTATAAAATCAGATGCCTTGTATCACCATCCATTTGTATGCATAAAACTGGATTATTTGAGAATAACATTTTAATGATTGCTCTTGCATTGTTTCATTCAACAGGCCAGGTCAATGGTGGGGTAGGAACTTTATTCCTAAACATTTCCTGGTCCTTTGAAGAAATAATTGAAATATTTAAACACTGACCACCTTGCTGTTTAATTTTAAACTCTAGTAACCAATGTTCTGTTTCTCCTGTAAAATTGTATAGTTGCATAGTTTTTAACACATTATCTTTTAAATGTATATTAGAAAATATAGCAGTGACGTGCCTGCATGTGGTCACATTTTCAAAATGTACTATTTTGAAGGTCTACACATAAAATATGCAGCATGTTTTTAGAATAAAACAATTAATTATAACTTTTATTATATTTTACACGCACTTATGTTGGAGTGCAGACTAGCATTTGGCTTCAACAGATAAACCTCCTGAGGTAGGAAGAAACATTGAATACATAGGAGGTGTTTATCTGTACCATGTAAATGTGTCAGTTACACTTGGAAGTTTATTAGTTTACAAGGGAACACCCA
Source organism: Discoglossus pictus (assembly GCA_027410445.1). Classification (NCBI taxonomy): domain Eukaryota; kingdom Metazoa; phylum Chordata; class Amphibia; order Anura; family Alytidae; genus Discoglossus; species Discoglossus pictus. Next base: position 162,900,938 of record CM050169.1, read on the forward strand.
CCCGAGAAAGTAGCAAGCAGCAGCATGGAAGCATTTAAAATGGAGCCACACAATAATGAATAATTGCATTTAAATATAGCACTTTTCTAATTCTTACATTTTTTATTTATTCAGAGAACTATATAGCAATACAAAAAACAATTAACCATACTTGCTTATAGCATTTTACTTAAAGGATACCAGTAACCAAAACATCAACAAGATAGATAGATAGATAGACACTGCTCATGAACAGAAACAGGAAGTTAGAGACTGGAGTTTAAAGTTAATAGTCACTGATGCTGCCTCTTGTAATTAAGAGATGTATTGCATGGCTCCCGTAGGAGCTCCAGCAACACTTATACATAGTTACAGAGGTTTTTACAAGCAACTTTGTGGAGCTGTTACATGGCACCCATAAACAAGTTTCACAAGATTTACTGACTTCAACCTGGAGAGTTTTGCACATAGCTCCCTATCTTTAACATGTGATTGCAACTAGTCTTATGTTGGAGACTCTATGTGAATCTCATAAGTCTCCATATGTTACCGACTAGCACAGTAAACTAGCCCCAACATCCTCCCATATCCCTATATATCTATCCATCTACAGTGCCTTGCAAAAGTATTCACTCCTCTTGACTTTTTACCTATTTTGTAGCCTTAAGTTCAATGTTTTGTTAATCTTAATTTTATGTGATGGATCAGAACACAATCTAAGTTTGTGAAGTGAAATGAGAAAAAAATATACATAAAACTATTTTTTAGAAATAGAAAACAGAACATTGGCATGTGCGTATGTATTCCCCTTTGTTATGAAGCCCATAAAAAGCTCTGGTGCAACCAATTACCTTCAGAAGTCACATAATTAGTGAAATGATGTCCACCTGTGTGCAATCTAAGTTTTACATGATCTGCCATTACATATACACACCTTTTTTGAAAGGCCCCAGAGGCTGCAACACGTAAGCAAGAGGCACCACTAACCAAACACTGCCATGAAGACCAAGGAAATCTCCAAACAAGTAAGGGACCATGTTGTTGAGAAGTACAAGTCAGGGTTAGGTGATAAAAAAATATTAAAATCTTTGATGACCCCCAGGTGCACCATCAAATCTATCAAATGGAAAGAACATGGCACAACAGAAAACCTGCCAATAGACGGCTGCCCACCAAAACTCCCGGACTGTTGCAAGGAGGGCATTAATCAAAGAGGCAGCACAGAGACCTAAGGTAAACCTGGAGGAGCTGTAGAGTTCCACAGCAGAGACTGGAGTATCTGTAGATAGGACAACAATAAGCCGTACGCTTCATAGAGTTGGGTTTTATGGCAGTGGCCAGAAGAAAGCCATTACTTTCAGTAAAAAAACAAAATGGCACATTATGAGTTTGTGAAAAGGCATGTGGGAGACTCCCAAAATGTATGGAGGAAGGTGCTCTGGTCTGATGAGACTAAAATTGAACTTTTCGACCATCAAAGAAAATGCTGTGTCTGGCGGAAACCCAACACATCGCATCCCCCAAAGAACACCATTCCCACAGTAAAACATTGTGGTGGCAGCATCATGCTGTGGGGATGCTTTTCAACAGCCAGGACTGGTAAACTGGTCAGAGTTGAGAGAAAGATGGATGGTGCTAAATCACATATATAGTTGTGAGCATACGAGTTGTTGCTAACGCTTGCAGGCTCGCTTCGCGAGGGTCACAGTTGCTGCCAAGTAGCGCCAAAGGCACTCCTTGCTCGCAACTGCGACCCTCGCAAACTTCACTTCATAACGCAAAAAACATACGAGACACGTTACCACACATTACGACCTTGCAAAAAACGTCCGCAACCCGCGGACATGAAAAAATTAAAAACACAATAAATACACACAACACATACATAAAAAGTTTACCTACAGCAAGAGGGAGCATCCAGGACCTCAAAAAAGCAAGTTACACCTTCATTTAACTCAAACTAAAAGAGTTTAGACACTAAAATATTCTCTAAGCGAGAGAAAAAATGGCCGCCGAACAAAACGAAAACGAGGCTACAGCACTCTAAACACGCAAAACTCCACAAAAGACCTACGGATATTCCGATAAGACGCATACCACACATTACCCGCCATTTTAGAACAATGCAGAAGTACACAACTACGCTTACGGTTTGGTCTTGCGCACGCACACTATTCCACTGCACCCATTCATCACGCTTACACAGCAGCTCCACACCACTAACAAAATGGGTTAAGTATATTAATTTATTAATGTATTATTTATTTCATTATTATACACCAAACAGCATTAGTTCACTTACAATTTTATTGCCGTCATTTTTTGACGGGCAATTCGCTAGTACAGGGATATTCTTGGGCAAAACCTGTACCACTCTGTGCGTGATTTGAGGCTAGGATGGAGGTTCACCTTCCAGCAGGACAATGATCTCAAACACACTGCTAAAGCAATACTTGAGTGGTTTAACGGGAAACATGTAAATGTGTTGGAATGGCCTAGTCAAAGCCCAGACCTCAAGCCAATAGAAAATCTGTGGTCAGACGTAAAGATTGCTGTTCACAAGCGTAAACCATCCGATTTGAAGGAGCTGGAGCAGTTTTGCAAAGAGGAATGGGCAAAAATCCCAGTAGTAAGATGTGGCAAGCTCATAGAGACTGATCCAAAGCAACTTTGAGCTGTGATTGCCACAAAAGATGGCTCTACAAAGTATTAACTTTAGGGGGGTGAATAGTTATGCACATTGACTTTTTCTGTTATTTTGTCCTATTTGTTGTTTGCGTCACAATAAAAAAAAAAAACATCTTCAAAGTTTTGGGCATGTTCTATAAATTAAGTTATGCAAATCCGTAAACTATCCAGGTTAATTCCAGGTTGTGAGGCAACAAAACACGAAAAATGCCAAGGGGGGTAAATACTTTTGCAAGGCACTGTATATAAACTCAGGGCAGGGGAAGGGGTTAAATAATAGTATATCAATGGCAGTTAATAATGGGTATGCCCTGGGACCACATAATAACATCAAAACCCCTTCCCCATTGACCCCTCATTAGCCCCTAACTACCCCCACCCACACTAAATACCGTATATACTCGAGTATAAGCCGAGTTTTTCAGCCCTTTTAAGGCTAAAAAGGGCCCCCTCGTTTGAGGTTGAGGAGGGGGGTTGAGGTTGAGGGGGGATGAGGAGGGGATGAAGATGGAGGGGTTGAGGATGGGGGGTTGAGGATGAGGATGGGGGGTTGAGGATGAGGATGGGGGGTTGAGGGGGGAGGGTGAGGATGGGGGGGATGAGGATGAGGGATTGGGGGGTTGAGGGGGTAGGATGAGGATTGGGGGGTTGAGGAGTGAGGTTGAGGGGGGTTGAGGAGGGAGTATGAGGAGGGGGTTGAGGATGAGGAGGGGGTTGAGGATTAGGAGGGAGGTTGAGGTTATGGAGGGAGGTTGAAGTTATGGAGGGGGGTTGAGGTTGAGGGTAGGGGGGTTGAGGATGGGGAGGTTAAGGAAGTTGAGGATGAGGAGGGAGGTTGAGGATGAGGAGGGATGTTGAGGATGAGGAGTGGGGTTGAGGAGGGAGGTTGAGAATGAGGAGGGGGGTTGAGGAGGGTGATAAGGGGAAGCGACACAGGAAAGGGAGAGGGGAGAAGAGACACGGGAGAGAGAGGGGGGACACAGGGGGCAGCACATTTCCCACCCTCGGCTTATACTCTCTCATTTTACCCAGTATTTTGTGGTAAAATAGGTGCCTCGGCTTATACTCGGGTCGGCTTATACTCGAGTATATACGGTACATATTAAAAACAAATTGGGATCCCCTATTGACCCCCAACTTTCTGGCTAAACACCCTACAACTCCCAAAGGGAGAAAGCTGGTGGTCGCGTGCTCCCTAACAGAAATTAGCGATCACTCATAAGGGTTTACTTGTAAGTGTTTGATTTGTGAGGAACGTAATATCTATATAGCACCGTACTTAGAATTTTTACTTGTAAGATTTTTTACTGGAGCTAGGTAATCAAACTCGCATGTTTAAGTATTTAACTTTTTATCAAAGTAAAAATGTAATAGATAATGCAGTAAGCCTCCGTTTAATGGCAAGACTGTGCTCACAGTTGCTGAGATATTTTACTTACCAGTAGCTGATATTTGCTGTTTTGTTACACAAACCTTTTTAACTAAAATTCAAATCTGTTAATAACCAAGATATTCGTGTCATTCTAAAGTTTTGCAACATTGCAACACTACCTACCCCCATATCAGGATTATAATAGTTAGTATAAACTGTAAACTCTTTTTCTTCTTTATAAAGAAATACTCTTATTAGGCCTTAGGTAAATCTCACAAAAACCGACATAATTATTGCCTGATTTTTTGCAGAAAATGAAATTCATTTTTACAGAACTATAATTCATAGGAATAAAATATAAGACATGCTTTATTAATTGTACTTTTTATCTCTTCATGATTTTACAATCTTTTAGTTTAACTAAACTCTTGGCACTATTGCCTCTGCAAAGCACACTGCAGCTACTGCTATATTTAGCAAGTCTATCACAGTCATCTGCCAGAGCTAGCAAATATTAATTTGTACTATTAAATTAGTTGAGTAAGTCATAAATGAATGCTATAGCTTGGGAAATCTTCATACCTTTGTAAAGTAGCAACATTAATAGCTATGCAAGACTTGAGCAAAACAATTTTTTAGAGAAAACCTCAAATTTATGAGACACCGTTTGTGCTTCCTTTTCAAACTGCACTGTAGCCTGAGTGAAGCGGTATCCTATTGAATGTTGTACTTCTAGTTTCTATAGATAAGTGGCAATTCAAAGTTGAAGCCTTTTAATCAAATCTGAATAAAGACGTTATTTAATTTTATGGTTCCTCCCATTCTAATACTATCACAAAAAATTGTCAAAATAACAAAATGTCAGCTTCCATTCCAAGTAAAAGTGTTTACAATAGTTTAGGTTTTTTTTTTCTGTTTGCCTTTCTCTGGATCAATTAACAATTGAAGATGAATCCACATTTTAAGGATTAAAGTAGATTTAAATAGGTTGAGCTTGATGAACTAAACATATTTTTTCAACCTCAATTACAATGTGTATATGCCAGTTTAAAACTTTTACCAAGTGTATGCCTTGATTCAAGTTAAACCATACCATAAAAACCATACAGAGATACACAATGTAAAGACATAATAATAAATCCTGACAAATGTTAAGAAATATAGCTGCCACCTCTAACAGGATCAATTAATCCAAATTTCAAGTGGAATGCGTCCTTTTCAATATTGGATCAACAACATTTCATTACATTTAATATATTCTTTCTTATTCATAGTTACATAGTAATTGAGGTTGAAAAAAGACTTTTAGACCACCACGTTCAACCTTTTTAGATCTCCTCTGATCTGCAATATGCGTATTAGTTGTTAATTGATAGAGAGGAAGGCAAACAGAAAAAAAAAAAAAAAAAAACGTTTAAAATGTTGCCAATTGTCTCAAAAGTGGAAAAAAGTAAAATTCCTTCCTGACCCCAGATACTGGCGATCGGAATCCCCCCTGGATCAATACTCCCTCTCTAATTATCCAGGATAACCCTGAATGCCCTTTTAGCTCAAAAATATATCCAACCCCTTTTTAAAGTTATCTATTGAATCCGCTGTCACAACGTCCTTTGGTAGAGTTTAACCACCCTTACTGTGAAGGTGGAATATTTTTACTTCTAACCTCAAAAGATGTCCTCTTGTCAGTTAAAAACTTCTTGGCACAAAAAGTTCACTTGACAAAACCTTATATTGCCTGGATATATTTATATAAGGTAATCATACTCCTTCTTTGACGTCTTTTTAAGTTTAATTTGGTTAGTCTTTCTTCATAATTTAGCCCCTTCTGTCATGCTTACATTCTTTAGTGACTAATATTACCAGTAATTTGAACTAGGTTCATATCAAGCTCCCTTGAAAAAGCAGATTGTGACAGCCTCCATTCCCCTTTTTAGTTTTGTTCAACTTCTCTGTAATTTTTCCAGCTCTAAAATGGCCTTTTTATGAAGTGGTGCCCAAAATTGTCCTCCATATTCCAAATGAGGGCGTACTAGGGATTTGTATAGTGGCAGAATTATATTTTCTCTCCTTGCTTCTATACCCTTCTTAATACATGCTAATATTTTACTTGTCTTTGCAGATGCTGCTTGACATTGAACACTGTTACCTAAGTGGTTGTCCACAAGTACTCCAAAATCCCTTTCAATATCTGATACCCCAATATTTGCTCCATTAAGAATATAAATTGCATGGCTATTTATCCTTCCCAGATGCATAACTTTACAATTATTTGTATTAAATCTCATCTGCCATTTAGTCGCCAATTTCTCTTTGGAGGGAAGGTACACAATTATCTGATTTAATTACATTGCACAACTTAGTGTCATCAGCAAACATGGAGTCAATACATTCCAATCTTACTTCTAAGGCAGTAATAAATATGTTAAGAAGAAAAAGACCTAATACTAAACCCTGAGTAACCCCACTTACCACATTAGTCCATTCGCAGTATGTTCCATTTACAACAACCCTTTGCTTTTTGTCTTTCAGCCACCCATGGATAGATATTTACTGCAACTCCTGTATCCCTTAATTTGCACAATAGTCTTCCATGTTGCACTGTATCAAAAGCTTTTGCAAAATCCTTAAAAAACTACATCCACTGATTTGCCTTGATCCAAGTTCTTACTGACCTCCTCATAAAAACTAATTAGGTTTGTTTGACATGACCTATCCCTCATAAATCTATGTTGACTGCTACTTATAATCTTGATTAAACTGACATATTCTTGTATATTATCCCTTATTATCCCTCCTAAAACCTTTCCCACAATAGAAGTGAGGCTTACAGGTCTAATATATATTAGCTCTGTTTTTCTATCCCAAACAGAGAAGCAATATTGCATACTCACAGTGCCTTTAGCACTGAGCTCAACCAAGAAAAGGCTGCAATTTTGTTAGCTTTATGGAAAGAACAGACATATGGCAACTGACACTATAAACAGTTTGAGTATGGTATTTTTTTTTTTTTCAATAGTTAAATGCACAATGTAAATATAATATATGCAGACAGTTTTCTATTCTTAGAAATGGTGTGCTGTGCCAGAACTCTTGGATGGATATTCTTGTTAAAGCCATAGTACTGTCAAGTTAGTGTCAGCTTCAAGTGTGGTTGTGGGGTAAACACTGCATATCTAATCAATCATTGCGCTGGTGGAGATGAGCGCCATAGGTGCTCATCCCTATGACCCACAGCACTTAGGCAATGAGTCCTGACGGCGGTCATTGCGCTGGTGGAGATGAGCGCCACAGGCGTTCATCCTGAGACACGTGGGACTAAAAGACACGTGGGATAAAAAGACTGCAGAAGGCACTCACTGCGACTTAGCTATGCCCGCAAAATTACGGCCTTAGGACTTAGCAACGGCCAAGAAATTACGGCCCGCAAAAATACGAATTTAAAGGCTGAACCGCCAAACTGCAAAAACATACAAATATGCCTCAAATTTACTTACACACTCACACACAGCTCAGAGGGGTTGCCAGGGAGTCTTTGAGTGAGGTTGCAAGTTAATTTGAGGCATACTTTGGCTTTTTTTATGATCGAAAATTGCCCAATCGAGAAGAAAAATGGTGTACGAAAAAAGTGAAACAAAACGAAAACGAGGCAGAAGGACGCAAAACGCAGCCGAAGGATGGAAAAGGTGGCCACAGGACGGAGGGTGCTCATCATGGGGATTGCAATGAGCGACAAAGGTTGTCAAGTTGTGGCTCGCAATGAGCGCCAAAGGTGCTCATTATGAACCACGCGATGAGCGCAGATGGTGCTCAACGCGGGGCTCAGAGGGGCTATAACCTCTCATTCGGTGGCAAACAGCATTACCATGGCTTCAAATGTGATTGTCGTCATTTTTTGACGGGTAAGTCGCTAGTGTATATATATATATATAATATATAGTACATTTGTGATTTGCGAATTTGAATGTCTAAAGCCAGTTAAAAAAATTGTTTCATGCCCATAAGAAATACAGTTATTACACTGCTTTCTGGGAACCTTGGCAGGGACATGCAAAAGTGCCCACAAAGGCTTCACTCTTGCAATCCATAACCATATCAAACATGGCTTCCTTTAAGCATATACATATCTATTCATATAACTATTAATATGTATCTGTAGTTGTAATTCTACAAATACTTACTTCCATGTCCTGCCTGTGAGGCTCTGAGTGATGCTCCACTCCAAGGAGCCTGTGGCCACAGCAAACCATAAGGCGGAGAGGGGCTCCTGGGGGTCGAGGAGGGACGCAGGGGACTGAGGGTGGCCTCAGCAAAGTGGAGTAGCGCTACACTACAGAAAATCAATTTACATACAAAAAATAAATAAATAAAGAAGTGAGCACTGGGCCCCTCAAAGGAGCAGGGCCTGGTGCATTGCACCACCTGCACCAGCAGTACCTCCGCCCCTGGGTTATCTCTAATGTAATTCCAAAAGGAGTATAGGATTATTTCCTTTATCTAATGGGTGAATTCTATTGCAATGGCTAAATCTGTAAACAGTTCCACTACAAAGAATAAAAGTCAACAGTGTCGAATTTTTTTTTATTATTAAAAATACCACTTAGTTCAGATGTAACTTCTCATCTGTGAACTATGTAACAAACTAACAAAATTAGCAGCTATGTAACCCATAAGCATTAATCTTACACTACCTCAGTATGGTCGCTCTGCAGTACTTATTGCTTGATGTAGCCTAAAGGCATGTCCTCTGACTATTTTTTGACTTGACAGTAGTTGGAAAAGTAAGAAAGATTTGTGATCTTATTGGTGAGTTTTGCTTTTAGTATTTGACACTTTCCACTCTCCCTGGTAAATGTCCAGCATCATACCATACAATAAAATTATTAAATATATTTTTTTTATATAATAAAATATTTTTACTCTTGTTTTTTTTTTTTTTCAATGTCGCCCATCATGCCAAAATTTTGGACCTGGTTGCTCTAAATACTGGTTCTTATGCTCTTGGCTTGCCTGGCTGCTAATGTTAGTATTTTTTTTTTACTTCATAAATGTGATTTTCTTTTCCTACACAGTGTCACAGAACTGAACCTAATGTAGCTGAACTACCATGGACAACAAGAAATAGCCGAATGACCATGGACAGCAGCACATAGCTGAACCACCATGGACAACAAGAAATAGCTGAATGACCATGGACAGCGGCACATAGATGAACCACCATGGACAGCAGCACACATTAAATGTCATGCAACATGTAATGTATGCATTGACAGGTGATTGGTACAGTTATACTAACACAAAATAACAGTCGGGGGAAGGTGATTATAACAAGATGAGCAAGGCGAAGGAGGAATGGACAGTAAATGAGAGGAAAGCTGTAATTTTTCTCAGTTTGGTGAACAAACCAACTGTATAACTAAAAGTCTTCAGGCTTTTACGATTAAAACTCATATACATGAGTCACAAATAAATGTAACCAATTATTAATATGTAGTAATGTTTCTATCAACATAGAGAAGTGTTCATTTATAGCAGTCTTCCGCATAACTTGTTAGAAATCCAACATATGTGAAATTCTGTTGCCAAACATAACATTCTATTACTACTAAAGTAAGAAATTATAAATATTGACTCTCAATTTGAAACCAGTTTGTTCACTATAAGTTTAATATACAATGCGATACCTGAAAAACAAGAGTCTTGTTAAGAACTAAACTAAGTGAGTTAAAGGGTTGGTACACACATATTTTTAGCCATAGCACATTCTCATAATGTATGGAAAACTGATTACAATTCTATCCACTGCAGTAAAATCTTAAAATGCCACAGATTGTGTAACAAAATAATTAGAATATAATGTTAAACACACATCATGGCTGTAAATTACTTTTAGAAAGCAGTGGTGACAAATAGCTCTTTATTTGACAAGACATTATTCTTGGAGTTGCCTATTGTTGACATGCGAAGAGATATATATTAAAGCAAAAAATGAACTTGTTTAATACAATATGGGCACCTCATAACTTTTACATAAACAATGCTCAATTAAATATCAGTTGTTGTTTATAGATTTTGGGATAGTAAATAGAGGATGGAGTGGAGCATCACTGAGAGCCATACATGCAGGACCTGGAGGTAAGTATATTTATATATTCAGCTGCAGGTAGATATATAGCTATATGGATAGGAATGTATGTTATACAGAAGATTGTATGCAAAAAGTAGAGGCAGATAATTATTTATAATTTTCTAAATTTGTAAAATTGTTTTACATTGCAATAAATACTTGTTATTCAGTTAATGCACTCAGTTAATGCAAGATCATTGCAAGCATTTGTAAAAATGTCTCCAGTAGGAAATACTGGGTTTCAACAGGGTCTTTTGTGTGAGCTAGAATAGCCACTAAAAGCTCAGTTTAAATGTAGCTTATGTCAATGAATTTCAGCATAATATACAAATTTGAGATGTCAATTCAAATTCTTCATTTCTATTGAGTTCATATGAATAATTGTCTATTTTGCATGAACTGTCTTTCATATGACATTTCTATTGCCTCTACTAAAGATATTCTTTTATCAATGTCTTTAGGCTAACTATGAGTTAATTAACACGTGTTGCTATTGTTGATATATATCTATTCATTGCTACTGGCACTCAGCTAATTCACATTCACAGGATAATTCATCGTTTCACTTCTAATTAAGATAATTGCCTCTTTTAGTCCTTCTAGTACAGTTATGTATGTGTCACCTTCTAGCATGGGATGTGAGATTGCATAAGGAATATACCATATATATTTATTTTTTATTTTTATTAAACTTATCTGCAAGTTGTTAATTGTAAAAATGTCTTTAATTTCTTTGTATGGGATGACTAGCCAGGTCACTTGGCTTCATACACGGGGCTTCTTCCCATCTTCATGTATTTTGGTCATGAAGTTGTTAGAGGGACATTTAACCAATGATTATATTGTCTGTCGAGCTGAACCACCTACTTCTTCTCTTATTTGTACTGTTTAAAAACATTACATTTGTATGTGGTTTTGTGCTGATCTAAAACGGTTTACATTACCATGGATATAAGTTGAATATTTTATCCAGATATTACTGAAAAATATATATTTCAGGTGTCTTACTGAAAATGTTATATGTTAGATCCCAAAGGAATTCAGTACATATGATATATCATAGTTACATAGTATTTAAGGTTGAAAAAAGGCTTTCAGTCCATCAAGTTCAACCTTTTAAGATCTCCTCTGATCTGCAATATGCGGATTAAATATTAATTAATTAGTTGTTACTTAATTATTAATCAATTATTTAATTATTATTTTTTATTATTAATTAATCCAGAGGAAGGCAAACCAAAAAAAAAAAAAAAAAACCCAAGCAAGACTCAGCCAATCGTCTCAAAGGGAAAGAAAAATAAATAAAAAATTAATTCCTTCCTGACCCCAGACAAATGTGATCGGATTTCTCCCTGGATCAATACTGCCTCTCTAATTATCAATGATAACCCTGAATTCCCTTTTTAATTAGAAATAAATCCAGTCCCTTTTAAAGATATCTATTGAATCCGCTGTCACCACCTCCTTTGGTAGAGAATTCCACAGATTAACCACCCTTACTGTGAAGAACCCTTTTCTTTCTTTAAGGTGGAATCTTTTTACTTCTAACCTCAAGGGATGTCCTCTTGTCAGTTAGAAACCTCTTGGCACAAAAAGCTCCCTTGACAAATCTTTACGTATGTGTGTGTGAAAAATAAACATGATGCCCTGTTTGAAGGCACATGACCAAGGTGTGTCTTTCATTCTGAGGGGGGAGGATTTATTATACTTATTGGAAATACTATTTCTGCAACTGGTGCTGGTGCCTAGTAACTTGTCCTGACTCCTGCAACTTGTCCTGCAGCCACAATTCAAGTTCAAAAGTTCTGAAATGATTTATTTATCTCATTTTTTACAGCACAGATACCTGACATTTTAACAGGGGTGTGTAGACTTTTATATCCACTGTATACTGACCCTGGATGTATTTATATAAGGTAATCATATCTCCTCTTAGACGCCTTTTTTCTAGAGAAAATACGTTTAATTTGGTTAGTCTTTCTTCATAACTTAGCCCCTCTATTCCCCTTATTAGTTTTGTTGCCCTCCTCTGTACCTTTTCCAGCTCTAAAATGTCATTTTTATGAAGTGGTGCCCAAAATTGTACTCCATATTCCAAATGAGGGCGTACTAGAGATTTGTATAGTGGAAGAATTATATTTGCTTCCCTTGCTTCTATACCCTTCTTAATACATGCTAATATTTTATATACTTTGCAGCTGCTGCTTGGCTTTGAGCGCTGTTACCTAAGTGGTTGTCCACAAGCACTCCCAAATCCCTTTCAATATCTGATACCCCTAGATTTGCTTCATTAAGATTATAAATTACATGGCTATTTTTCCTTCCCAGATGCATATCTTTACATTTATTTGTATTAAATTTCATCTGCCATTTAGATGCCCATTCCTCAATTTTATGTAAATACCTTTGGAGGGAAAGCACATCATTATCTGATTTAATTACCTTGCACAACTTCGTGTCATCAGCGAAAATGGAGACAATCCTATCTCTAAGTCATTAATAAATATGTTAAAAAGGAGAGGACCTAATACTGAACTCCACTTACCACATTAGTCCAATCAGAGTATTTTCCATTTACGACAACCCTTTGCTTCCTGTCTTTTAGCCAGCTCTCAATCCATGAGCAGATATTTACTGCAATTTCTGTATCTCTTAGTTTGCACAGTAGTCTCCCATGTGGCACTGTATCAAAAGCCTTTGCAAAATCCAAAAAGACTACATCCACTGAGTGGCCTTGATCCAGGTTCCTATTAACCTCCTCATAGAAACTAATTAGATTTGTTTGACATGACCTATCCCTCATAAATCCATGTTGACTCCTAGTTATAATCCTGTTCAAATAGATACTGTATATACTCGAGTATAAGCCGAGTTTTTCAGCCCTTTTTTTAAGGCTAAAAAGGGCTCCCTCAGCTTATATTCGAGTCACTCTCCCTCCCGTGTCTCCCAAAGCCCCCCCCCCCCCGTGTCTCTCTACTCCGCTCCTTCTTGACCCGGCGCATGTGACGTCACATGCGCGCCGCGTCATTAGCATATACCGGGTGCTGGCAGAATGAAGTGGGGGGTTGAGGAGGGTGATAAGGGAGGGGGGGAAGAGACACAGGGAAGGGAGAGATTGGAAGAGACACAGGGAAGGGAGAGGGTAGAAGAGACACGGGAGAGAAAGGGGGACACAAGAGGAGGACACAGAGGGTACAAGAGGGACACAGGGGGCAGCACATTTCCCACCCTCGGCTTATACTCGAGTCACTCATTTTACCCAGAATTTGGTGGTAAAATAGGTGCCTCGGCTTATATCCGGGTCGGCTTATACTCGAGTATATACGGTATGTTCTTGTATATTATGCCTTATTAACCCTTCTAAAAGCTTCCCCACTACAGAAGTGAGGCTCACTGGTCTATAAATCCCCAGATTTGCTCTTGCTCCCTTTTTAAATATAGGTATCACATCCGCTTTTCTCCAGTCATCTGGTAGAGACCCTGTAGTGAGTGAGTCTTGAAAGATTAGATATAATGGTTTGGCTATTACAGAGCCCAGTTCCCTCAGTACCCTTGAAGGTATTCCATCAGAACCTGGGGCTTTATTAACATTTATTTTCTCCAATCTCTTTTGGATTTCTTCCTGCGATAACCAGTTTTTTGGTGAAGGTAGTGCAGGCCCATTATGTTGCAGTGTCCCAATCACTGGTACCTCCCTTGTGTATACCGAAGAAAATAACCTATTTAGCTCATCTGCCTTTTCCTGGTCACTAATTATCAGATGGCCTGTTTCACATTGTAATGTTCCTATAGCTTCCTTCCCCGCCTTCTTGCCATTAATATACTTAAAACTATTTTAGGGTTAGTCTTACTCTCTTTTGCAATTAATTTTTCATTTTCTATTTTAGCCAGTCTAATAGCGCTTTTGCAAGCCTTGTTGATTTCCTTGTACTCCCCTAAAGCAGTCTCTGTCCCCTCTTGTTGGTATAATTTAAATGCCTGTTTTTTACTCCATATGTTGATCTTTAAATCATTGTTAAGCCACATTGGATGCGATTTACTCTTTTTACTTTTATTCCCACATGGTATATGCCGATGTGTATGTATATTTAGTAAGGATTTAAATGTTGTCTATTTATGTTCAGTGTTTTTACCTATCAGTTCTCTGTCCCAGTCTATACTTTGTATTTCTGCCCTTAGACAGTTAAATTAAATTACTTAAATAAATATCTTTATGTTTTATATATTGCTTTGGATTAATCAAGAGCTCATTTAAAACCCAAAAAATTTTCAATGTGAAATCCATGTCCTTTTCCAAGTCCATGTCCTGTTTATTTTATTTAACTGCTGACTCTGGCTTTCCAGTTGAATTCTTTGGAAGATCATAACAGACCATAATACACATATACATGTTTAGCATCCTCATATGTTCAATGTATTTAATTTACTAAAGAGCCATGAGCATATTGATCTCGAATACCCTGCATTAATTAAGAAAAGCGGCACAGATAGAACTGATGACATGTGTATTTCAAGGCAGCTGCCTCACAATAGAAATGTCTTGTAATGTCATTAGCTGTCACATATGTCTTTTACTTAACCTTGTCAATGTTTATATTTATATGAGTAAAGATGAAGGTTATGCACTAATATTATCTACATTGCAAACTCTGCTTCAGCCTCTCTTTCGTCACCATGTTTAACAGGATTGTGGTGATAACTTTCATGTACTGTATATACTGAACCCTTTGTAATTTTCTGTAAATCTTACATATAGTGCTATGGAAAATGTCACTTAACAATTATAACAGTGGCAGAGCTACTGTAGATGCAGCAAGTTCAAAGAATTGTGGCACACTACATGACAGGGACCTGCTATTAACAACAAGCTGGGAATCTCAATGTGTAAGAGGAGGGGACAGACAATTATTTTTACAGACAGTTGGTTTGAGTACCCTATGGATGATCAGACCATCTATAAATACTTTGTGGGTGTTTTTATTGATGTATACATTCACCTAAATTGTATAGGGAATTTGCAAAAGGGGCTCATACTGATTTGCACTGGGACCCTCAATTCACCAGCTCCACCATGAATAAATATATAGTGATTGTCCTGTATAAAATGCTGGAAGTTAAAAGGTTATGGAATTCAAAACAGATTCTACCATGCACATAAAAGAGCATGTTTTTTTAAACATTACTGTTTTTATTTTTTGCATAATAAAAGGGGAAATTACATCAATCACAGCTTTGCAATATATATAATGCTGCAAATCCTAAGGGAGAGAGCAGAGCCAAATAAATTAATTGGAGGGCCACATTGTGGCCCCCAGGCCTTAAACTGACCAGCCATGCTTTATAGATTATATGGGCAGCACCCTTTGCCGAAAAAGTACTAGATTTGTTAATTAATTCTTCTAGCATCTATTCACTGTCAATTTACATGTAAACAGTGTTTGACTTTAACTGCAGTTGGCTTCCTCATTCAATGTGGCTAATGACATTTTTTAGTGGTTCTGAAACATGGGCCTGCAAAGACATTTACAATCTCCTCAATGTAGTTAGCATAGTGCAGAACACTGGGGTATTTCATCAAACTGTCTTATAAACACTGCACTGCTGTCTAGTCTAGACAAAGAGGTTTTGTATATTTTGTCTGTTAGTACTAAAAGCTGCACCTGTCTCTTTGATTTACTTTATTTAAAATGCTAACCAAATAATACTTTTAACTAGACAAGATGTAAAAACTGTCAAAAAGCTTTTCTCTGTAAATAAAGCCATAAAGCCGAAACTAGAATTCCCATCCATATTGTGTGCTAGAGACTATATAAGGGGGGAAAAAATATATTTTTTACAGAGCAGAATTTTCTTGCCAAATGACAAACTAGATTTATTGGTGCTTCTACTGACATTCAAAAATTGTGGCCAGTAAACTGATCCAAAAAATAAAGACACATTTTTTTAACTAATCATTTTAGTGTAACATCTGTAAGAGATAAATGAGACAGCTGTAGCAGCTACAATGTTCATCATATGGAAGACGTCTATGAATTATGAGACACAAGTTCAATAGCTTGTGCCAAGTTTTAACAAATCATTAATATCACTATGTCTTAAGTATCAAAATATTTAGAAGCAAACTTGGAGCGCAAAGACGCAATCCATTTAAGATATTTATATATGTATATTTTATACCTACAAAAACGTACAGATGGTCTTTTAGGTTGAGTACTTATATGTATTATTTATTCACGCAATCTGTGATCCTCTACACATAATACATGTTATCTGTATCATATTTCTATATGATATTTTAAATAACTAAGCTTAATAATGGCCTAAATGATTTTGGGAAGTAAAAAAAAAAAAATACAAAGAAACACAGCCTTTTAACTTCAAGGTTAAGACTTAGATGCCATGGGGGTCCGTTAAGGTCCTTTTAGTCAACCTTTAAGATTTTTTGTTTGTCTTTGTTATTGGTGACTATAGAGCAGAGTAAACATGATTTTCTTACCTTTCTTTAGACTAACTCAAGCAGGAGACAAAGAAAAAGAACACAATAGATATATGTATATTAAATAGTCAACAGTCTCTGAAAGCTGAATTCCTGTAGTGCCATTATTCTGTAACACCCACCATTTCCATTATAACGTCAGTCTTTTTGATCACTGTCTCAATGCTAGTGCACATTACATGTCTAATGATTTTATTCATTCCCTCATGATGCATTATATCTCTCTGTGGAGCTTCACAGTTTTTTTTTCTGTTGAGAAAGCAGCAACAATAACAAAAAAAAGGATTTATTCTCTTGTTTAATGAACCTTCGACTAAAAGTTGCATCTGCAAGGGCTCATTAGAAAACTGATCCTTAGCAATTTAGAATGTTTTCCAAATGGTAAGCACGGCAAATCATTTTGCTTTCACTCACACTTGATTTCACTACTGAAATATGATTCTGTTTAAAAGATATGATTATGGCACTGGGCACTTTTATAATGGCAGCATCATATTCAGCATAAGGACAAGTCCTGCATCATAAAACAAGCAGAATAATTAATTGAATACAAGAAAAAAAGGAAGATTATTTGGCATTAAAATTGTGAGTTACTAAACTGTGCATACAGGCACAATTACACATTATAAAAAAATACGGAAAAAAAAACAAGCCCACAAAACAAAATGAGACCCTCACTCCCAAAAACAAAACCATAACGGGAGGGCACTTAATGCTGCCATAGACATAGCCAGGAAAACAAAATTACCACTTATTTTTAATAACTTTTCTATATTCTTGGATTGCCAATGGCAGCATTAACTATTGGGTAATATCTAAGCTCGAAATCATAGGGAGGGAAAAAAAAAAACTAAATGAATGAAAAACTTTTCTTCCAAACTCAGCATGTCAGAAGGAAGCAGACATATTCAGATTGTAGTGTTTGATGAAGGGCGAAGTGATGACCAGCCTTGCAAATCGTCTCTACAGACATTTCAGCTCTGGTGGACCAGGAAGTAGAAATTGCTGTAGCAGAATGAGCCACAATGCCCTGAGGTACCGGCCTGCCTTCAATAAAGTATTTGTGGTGTCTTTAGTTTTTGCAGGATTCACAGGAAGGTTTGATTCCAGTCTGTATCCTGACTAAACAATTAATAGGATCCATAGATCTAAAACTGTCTCTGCAAAGAGATGTAATCCTCCTCCCACAGTAGAAACTTTTACACGCAAACCTTTAAGATTGCTTTCTTTATTTGTGTTAGACAAACCACTGGCCCGGAGAAGATCTCATGAGGGTATTCCGGCATCTTTGTGATACATTTTCAAACCATTTTCTTACTTGTCCGCTAGAAGTTCCTTCTTGTCCTATTATGAGGCAGAAACTCCTACATGCACCCTGGGAAATCCAAATAATTGTTAAAAAGGTTAATATTGCATACACCTGTTTGTGAAGATGAGTCGGAATATTAGGATCTAAGCCACAATGTCCTTTTGGCTGAGACTGCCAAGGCTAAGGGTCTGCTGTAAAAACAAACCTAATAGGTGCAGGGAGCTTATAAGAAACATGAAACCTAGTTTACGAAAACAAAGCAGTAAACTCAACCATTTTACCCATAGGAAACAACGTAGAAAAGGAAAAACTTGTAAAAGACATAAAATACAATTATTAATTATTCAGCAATGGTCCAGGAGTGTAGGGAAAAAAACTTAGGAATAGCATACTGAAAGCAAAAAAGAAACCCCCTGCAAAAGGAAGCTTTTAAAAGCAAAAAATGCCTGTTGCTAGTCAACCAGAAGCTAAAGTCTGCTCAGAAGTGTCCAGGCATCCCACATGTAACCATAGAAATTAGTTTCTACACCAAGGAGTCGCTGGAACCATGAGAAGGCAGAAAGAGCATCAGGAAAGGAAAAGAAGGTTAACCCTCTCTGCCCCAGAGCCTATCCAACAGGTGCAGATAAAAAGGGAATACATTATATATAGTGCTTCAGGAAGAGTGAGTCTAACTTCTCCCTGGACGTACCCTGGTAAGTTAAAAAGAAAAAATGTGATCCTGTGTAAGAGGACAGAAAAAAGAAAATGAAATTGGAGAGTGAATCTGCTGAGTGGATGGTACGAGGCCTAGCGACATTGGCTGAGCCCTTGCAGAAGAGATAATATATAATAGGTGACCATGCAATATCACATTCATGTCCATGATGTATTTTTACATGATGTATTCAGTAGTTAAATTGCTCATCTATTGTTACTTTGCCTCAGGAAGGTCTGTTTATACCAATGAAAACTCATCTCTGCAATTTATGAGAAATATTTCACAGGAAATGTGTGTGTGTGTGTGTGTATATATATATATATATATGTAGGAATATGGACCCTGCTCTCAGGCAGACTCCAGAACATGGATTCTCATATAGTGCTAGAACCCTAAACATGTTATGGTGGGGAGAAAGGTGGCACACTTGTGACTTTCATATAAGGGTGAAACTGCAATATGTAAATCACTGTACCCAAATCCAGGCTATGTTCTGAAGGCTGCCTTATTTGCATATCACTAAAAGTATATTTAGCTACAATAGAAATACTGGTTAATGCAAATTTCTGTGAAATAAAATAAGGTCTCTTGACCTTCTTGTAAGTATACTCAGATCTATCCCTGCACATTTCTTCTGTAGCACTCATAGCTGCAGTTACAGGTGCCATTCACCAGAGGGCGATGTCAGTTTTCAGGTTTTGTCAAGTTCCAGGGAAGGCAAAAAACTATTCTCCCCTCCGACGTGGCGCAACTCGACGGTGCTGAATTGACAGCGAGGCCATTGCTATGTTCGGTGCAGGCACTCGGTCCCCCCAGGGCCTTGGGCGCGCCTCTCATAGTTTAAGGCCTCTTTTGTCGGCGCGGCCTTGTATGCTATTTTCAGCAGTATCCGAAA
This sequence comes from Discoglossus pictus, assembly GCA_027410445.1. Lineage (NCBI taxonomy): Eukaryota > Metazoa > Chordata > Amphibia > Anura > Alytidae > Discoglossus > Discoglossus pictus. The sequence goes on from CM050169.1 coordinate 162,920,501, forward strand.
ATCGGCAGTGCCATCTGTCGGCCTGCGGCGGAACTGCAGCTGTCAGATTTTGCGATGGTGAAGAGGTAAAGGACTATATACACAGACTGATCTTTCATTTCCTTCCTGAATATACAGTGGATGGAATTCCATCACCTCTCTATCCACCATAACATATTTACTATCTGGTGTATAGAAAAAGGCTGAAAACTTTTAACACATAATTGTAGGCTATGTTTCTATTCATTGGTTTGTGGGGCTTTATTCATGTGACAGAGAAGCAAGAGATCTGTGAGTAACTACTCAAACTGCTATTACTCAAACTGCTATAAACAAATTACTGATGAAGGGCTTAATTTGGTTTATGTTGTGAAGAAGATTTTAAGGTCATTATACATTTAGACTCACTTCATATAGTTTTCAAGATATTGGCTTTTGAATTAAAATATTGATCTAAAACAGCTATTATTTACCACTAGCAATTTGCCTGTCAAAAATGATGGCAATAAAATTTGAAGCCTGGCATTGCTGTTTGCAACACATTGCAAGCCTCTCCCTCCCCCATCTTCTTTACTGGGCCTGTGATGAGCGCCTTCGGCGATCATCATGGGCCTCGCAAGGAGCGCATTTGGCGTTCATTGCAATCCTCTTCCACCCCTCTACCTCTCCCCCTCTACTTGATGGGAGGTTCTCAATGCGAGCTTCTCCCCCCTCTACTTCCTTCCCCGTGTCTCTTTCCCGCCCTGTCCTTCCCCTCCCTCTACCTTTCCCCCCTCTAATTGATCAAGGCGCTCATTGCAAGCTTTTCCCCCCTCTACTTCCTCTCCCTCCACTGTGTCTCTTTCCCCTCTCCCTCCCCTGTGTCTCTCCCCCCTCCTCTTACTCCTCTCTCCCTCCCGTGTCTCTCCGCCCTCCTTTCCCTCCCCTGTGTCTCTCCCTCCCTTGTGTCTCTATCCCCCCTCTCCCTCCCCTGTGTCTCTTTTCCCACCTCTAACTCCCCTGTGTCTCTTCCCCCATATCCCTCCCCTGTGTCTCTTTTCCCCCTCTACTTCCTCTTTGTCTCTAACCCCCCCTCTATCTCCCCTGTGTCTCTCCCCCCTCCTCTCCCTTCCCTGTGTCTCTCCTCCCCTCTCCCTCCCATGTGTTTCTCTCCCTTCCTCTGTGTCTCTTCCCCCCTCTCCCTCCCCATGTCTCTTTCTACCGATCTCCCTCCCCTGTGTCTCTCCCCGCCTCCCCTGTGTCTCCCCCCCCTCCCCTGTGTCTCTCCCTCCCCTGTGTCTGTTGTGTTAATAAGTGTGTCTGTGTTTTGTGGATGAGTGTGTATGTGTATGTTATGAGGAATGTATGTGTTTAGGGGTAATTGTCCATATATGACATGTTATGTTGGAGATGACTCCGCATGTGTGCCTTGGGGATGAGGATGAGTGATGTGTTTTGGTGATGAGTGTGCCAGATGTCATAGATGAGTGTACATGTGAGTTTGTGTAGTAAATGAGTGTGTGTGCGTGTTGGGGATGAGGGTGAGTAGGTGTGTGCTGGGAATGTGTGTGTTGGGGATAAGTGGGCCACTCTGCAGCTCCTCTCCCCTCAGCACACTGGGGCACCATGAACTCCCGCCCAGGGTAGGAGGTTGTGGGAGGGAGCCGGTCTCACCTCATACATGGCGTGGGAGGTGTAACAAAGCTGGGAAAACAGAGCCGCACGTTATCGATAACAGAGGCAGTGAGCAGGGAGGCGATGTTCGGTGGTGTCCTGACGGGACCCCTCTTGCTCCGTGCTTGCCATCCTTCCCACTCTGCTCCCGGTATTCTTGACTCGCCTTTCCATTCTCCTCCCTGGTTACGGTCAAGTTAATGTACCGGAGCCTCCGGACCGCTGAGGCTGCACCTTCCAAACTCTCCATACTGTTACACTACACTAACTCACCCCTACTGCCGAGGCAACCGCTCAGCCAATCACAGAGCAAGCAGCTATGAACCTAGCAGCCAATCACGACTCGGCCGCTGACAACAATAGCCAATCAAGCTGCTTAAATTTAACATTGAGTTACCAATATTTTTTTCAGCTCACAACTATAAATGGGATAATAATCTTTTGTCTTAACTGAATATTATTTAAGAATAATATAATTCTTGTTTTAAAAAAAAAAATGCTTTCATTCCCTGTACTAGCTAATTTAAAGGCTTATCTTCAGTCTGTAAACATAAAGTTAAGTGCACATTATTTTATTTCCACAGGCTGGTTTAAAGTGGAATATGTTAGTAACCAACACATCCCTAGTGCTCTGAAGCAGAGTTTACCAAATGTATACAAAATAAAAACAGTCTTGGGAGAAATGCTCCTTTTAAGGTTCCCATAATGATACCTTTTGGCAGAATTGACTAGATGTTTATTTTTAGATAGAAGTAAGAAAAAGAAAAGCAATGCTGTCTATGTTCCAAGTCAGCATAAAGGAAAGCCAATACATGTACCTGCATATAATGTTCAGAAATTCTTTAAAAAATATTTCCATGAAAAACTTATTAATTTTAGGCTATGAGAAGAATAAGATTCCCTGAATCCAAAAAGGTATTTATTCAACATTGAGATTAGCATATTGATCCAGATCCAGCAAATTTGAGGCTCAGAGTTCTTGATAAGGATGGTGGATTGGATCTAACCCTATAAAATGAACTTAGGGGGGCATTGTCTTGCCACAACTAACAGACTGTAATTGTAATGACCAAATCAAATTAGTATTTGGGAGCTACTTATAAGAATATAGCATAAAGTGTCACACGGGAGAGCGATGTATTACTAGTTATACATTCTCTTTAATAATAACGTAAACCAACAATTTGATATTAGGACAACAATAATTCCTTTAAATAAGATCTGTCATTGCAAAAAAAATAAAAAAAAAATATTAACTTAACTCTGATCACAAGCACAGCAGAAACAGTGACTAGTATAACAGCCAAATACAGATTATAAATCCTTATCCAGAATGTAAGAAAAAGCAATCCAATCTGACACATTATAGACATATTTACTGTGTCTCTGCACCGTCTCTATGCTTAGGTTACATTGCCACCTGAAGGGCAAATATAGGCAGGATGTATTGGAGAAGGCCCAGATTAGCTCATTTATTTCTATTGAACTGTATAGGAAAGGTATAAGTTTAACAGACTTGACATCTGAAGGAATAAAAACTCTATATCTATAACATAAAATATGTTTTTTGACCCAATATTGTTTACACTAGGACTCTTCATTCACTAGCTGGTATCATGGTGACACGGTATAGCTCATGGTTATATATACAGTGCCTTGCAAAAGTATTCACCCCGCCTTGACTTTTTCCTATTTTGTTACATTACAGCATTAAGTTCAATATTTTGTTAACCTGAATTGTATGTGATGGATCAGAACACAATAGTCTAAGTTGGTGAAGTGAAATGAGAAAAATATATACATAAAATTATTTTTTTGAAATAGAAAACCGAAAATTGGCATGTGCATATGTATTCACCCCCTTTGTTATGAAGCCCATAAAAAGCTCTGATGCAACCAATTACCTTCAGAAATCACATAATTAGTGAAATAATGTCCAACTGTGTGCAGTCTGAGTGTTACATGATCTGTCATTACATATACACACGTTTTGGAAAGGCCCCAGCGGCTGCAACACCTAAGCAACAGGCACCACTAACCAAGCGCTGCCATGAAGACCAAGGAACTCTCCAAACAAGTAAGGGACAATGTTGTTGAGAAGTACAAGTCAGGGTTAGATTATAAAAAGAATATCCAAATCTTTGATGATCCCCAGGAGCACCATCAAATCTACTATAAAACTCACTGACCGGGCAAGGAGGGCTTTAATCAGAGACGAAATACAGAGACCTAAGGTAACCCTGGAGGTGCTGCAGAGTTCCACAGCAGAGACTGGAGTATCTGTACATAGGACGACAATAAGCCGTATGCTCCATAGAGTGGCTAGAAGAAAGCCATTACTTTCAGCAAAAAACAAAATGGCACGTTTTGAGTTTGTGAAAAGGCATGTGGGAGACTCCCAAAATGTAAGGAGGAAGGTGCTCTGGTCTGATGAGAAGAAAATTTAACTTTTCGGCCATCAAAGAAAATGCTGGGTCTGGTGCAAACCCAACACATGTCATCACCCAAAGAACACCATTCCCAAAGTGAAACATGGTGGTGGCAGCATTTATGCTGTGGGGATGTTTTTCAGCAGCTGGGACTGGGAAACTGGTTAGAGTTGAGGGAAAGATGGATGGTGCTAAATACAGGGATATTCTTGAGCAAAACCTGTACCACTCTGTGCGTGATTTTAGGCTAGGATGGAGGTTCACCTTCCAGCAGGACAATGACCCCAAACACATTGCTAAAGCAACACTTGAGTGGTTTAAGGGGAAACTGTGGTCAGACTTAAAGATTGCTGTTCATAAGCGCAAACCATCCAACTTGAAGGAGCTGGAGCAGTTTTGCAAGGAGGAATGGGCAACAATCCCAGTGGTAAGATGTGACAAGCTCATAGAGACTTACCCAAAGTGACTTGGAGCTGAGATTGCTGCAAAAGGTGGCTCTACAAAGTATTGAATTTAGGGGGGTGAATAGTTATGCACATTGACTTTTTCTGTTATTTTGTCCTATTTGTTGTTTGCTTCAAAATAAAAAATAAAACACCTTCAAAGTTGTGGGCATGTTTTGTAAATGAAATTATGCAAATCCTCAAACAATCCATGTTAATTCCAGGTTGTGAGGCAATAAAAGACTAAAAATGCCAAGGGGGTGAATAATTTTGCAAGGCACTGTATGTATGTATATATATATATATATATATATAGTATATAGTGATACCTTTTTAATTGGACAAACATATTCATAGGTTTAATGATGAGCTTTCGAGAGAGTGCCTCTCTTTGTCGAGTCAGAGTCAATACTGATTATAGATTCACAAATACAGCAAAAAATTCCAGGATTAACAGTATTGACTCTGACTCGACAACCAGAGGAACGCTCTCGAAAGGTTGTCATGAAACCTATGAATAGGTTTGTCCAATAAAAAAGGTATCACTATATACTGCAATACTCTGATTATTCATCTGGATTACTGGACATTCACGGCTATCTCACTCTTCATATATATATATATATATATATATATATATATATATATAGTTGAATAATGAAAGTATTGCGGTATATGGTAATACCTTTTTAATTGAACAAACATATTCTTTTATTCTAACAAGCGTTTGAGAATATACTTCACGTTATCAAGTCTTTAGCATTACTGAAAGATGCACCAGGAAAAGTTCATATATCTGTTCAGAGTTTAGCATGGGACAAAGACAATCACCATAAATAATATCCTGTGAGTTTTTAGATCAGGCCTAGATAACAACATAGCAGAGCTGTAATTAAGGGCAGTAAATGTCACCAAAGTTTGGCATAAGGACAACATCAATTGAACATGTGAAATGTGGTATAAAACCTGAGTCAAAATATTTTCGTAATGAGATAAGAATCCTAAATCCATATTTAAACCAGTATATTTTATATTAAGTCAAAAAATTTAATCATTTTAAATTCAAAAGTTTTACTCTCTTAGAGACTTTTGGAATGTCCTCTAAATATCTTGATTTTCAGGTTTTGTATGGATTGGTTATTCTGGGTGAAATGATGGGTAGAATAACTGTCTTCATTATGCTATTTTTAAGGAGAGTCTATAAAGATTCATCCTCAGGTGTAGTTTTTGATTGGTTTCCCCAATGTAACAGCCCTTTTCACATATAGTGCATTGTATCATGGACACCACATGAATATGAGCCCCTGGTGTTATAGGTCTTGTTATTATGTGTGGCTTTATCCTCTCTACAGATGTGTTGGCATAGTTTGCAGAAAATGTTATTGCAAGGTTTAGTGCCATTTTCTTTGTTATGCTGTTCATTGGTCAATCTTCATTTGTCCCAAGTTTGGTAGCCGCACATATATATATATATATATTTTTTTTTTTTTCTTCAAATGACCCTGGGGATCCCCCACCTCAGCCCCTCCTGTCCCCAACCACCCAGCCCTTCCTGTATTCACCCCTCAGACCCCTCAGTTGGGGGGCTTGGGCATATAGAAAAAAAATAACTTGGACAGCAGTGTCTCCCCTAAGCAAGGCCCTGAAGTTGAAGCTTTAGTAACTTCACAAGGTAGTTATAACGGCCATAATTACATGAGATTAACAGTCGACAATTTACAAATTACAATAAACACACTATTTGTAATTTTATCTTGCTATGTATTTCCTTGATACTTTTTTATTAACATTTGACTAAGAAGTATGTACAAATACAAATGCAAAGAATAATATAGAAAATAATAATCTTAAGAAAAGCCTATGATCATTAGTGTGGGGTAAGAGGAGTAAAATATTTATATAAAAGAGAGGCTGTAGTTCCTAAACATATAATGGGGGGGGGGGGGGATCTAAAAGATGACAGTTGAGATAGACCCCGGTAAACTGAGATCCAACATCTCAGCTCATTGTTTGAGTTATAGGCTTTTTCATTGTCAGAAATGGGTTATCGCAAATGGGGTGTTTAATGGGCATGGTGAGGATCATTAAATAAAATTATATTTCCAGCCATGAACATAGGTCATACACAGCTAAATATAAATATGATGTGACAAATTATGTAAAATTAATGTTTATAATTGTTTTTAATAATTTCATCACCGGTGCTAGACTTTCATTATAAACAAAAGTAAATAATATGTGGTGCAGATGAAAAAGTATGGGGTTGTTATCATTTTGTCAGCTTTATTGTTATTATACATCATTACAGGAAACAACTGCATCCTTGCCAACCATTATGGCGCCCGTGAGTGCACATGCAATGAATCTAAACATATCAGCTTATAGCATTGCATTTTTTTTACATATAATTGCACATGTGACAAAGGAGTGGATACGGGGTGATTACATATTGCAACATTGCGCATTACTGACATGTGCATATACAGTATATAACACATGAGATTCAGTATATTGCTCGTAGAAGTGAGTAGAGATCATGTGCAATGCACTGTGGTAGTACAACTTCCCTTATAACAGTTCAACTATACAAAGTTATTATTTTTTTCTTTCATTTTCCTCTGCTTGCCTATAGAGGTTCACCATGTGCCCCCTCCCCTCCCATCCCTAGTCCTGGCACTTGCACTAGACACAGTTCATAGCCGTGTGGATATTGTGATATTGTGTGAACTAGAAGCAGAATAGATGACATTATCAACATGATAGCACTGATAGACATTTCCTACGGGGAACATTCTGCCTTCATGACTTATTGCGCCCTCGTAAAGGTTCAGTTAGCATCAAAATAAAAGTGCTAGTTACACAATAATTGAGGTTGACAAAAGTTAGCCTTTTTTTTAGATCTCCTCTCATCTGCAACTTATTAAGAGAAAATTAACAAAGAAAGAGATTTCAACACATTACCATATTAAATTACTGTAGACAGCTTATTATTAAGTTAGTGGATTGCCTAATATTATACTGTAAGATTCCTGATTGCAAGACAGACCCAAAATTGTGCTCCAAATTCTTACATACTATCGAATTGCCCGTCAAAAAATGATGGCAATGAAATTGTAAGTGAGCTAATGCTGTTTGGTGTATAATTATCGAATAAATCTACTTTACCTAATTTGAAGTAATATATGCAGGAAGCATTCTGTTGAAGAGCTGACAATCTGTTTTGATGTTGCTGCAGCATTAGGGGTGTGGAGCTGCTGTGTAAGCGTGATGAATGTGTGCAGTGCAATAGTGTGCGTGCGCGAGACCAAACCGTTAGCGTAGTTGTGTACTTCCGCATTGTTCTAAAATGGCGGGTAATGTGTGGTATGCGTCTTTGCGGAATATCCGTAGGTCTTTTGTGGTGTTTTGTGAGTTTCTTGTAGTGTTTTGCGTGTTTACAGTGCTGTAGCCTCGTTTTCGTTTTGTTCAGCTGCCATTTTTTCTCTCGCTTAGAGAATTTTTTAGTGTCTAAACTCTTTTATTTTGAGTTAAATGAAGGTGTAACTACTTTTTTTGAGGTCCTGGATGCTCCCTCTTGTCGTAGGTAAGCTTTTTATGTATGTGTTGTGTGTATTTATTGTGTTTTTCATTTTTTCATGTCCGTGGGTTGCGGATGATTTTTGCGAGGTCATAATGTGTGGTAACGTGTCTCGTATGTTTTTTGCTTCGCGAGCCCGCAAGCGTGAGCAACAACTCGTATGCTCACAACTATATATGTGATATATATATATATATATATATATATATATGTATATATATATATCACATATATAGTTGTGAGCGTACGAGTTGTTGCTAACGCTGCGGGCTCGCTACGCGAGCCGAGGCCCTCGCGAAGCGAGGGCACTCCCGAGGGTCTCAGTTGCTGGCATGGAGCGCCGTAGGCGCTCCATGCCAGCACCTGAGGACCTCGCAAAGCGAGGGCCGCAGTTGCTGGCATGGAGCGCCGAAGGCGCTCCATGCCAGCAACTGCGACCCTCGCAAACTTCACGTCGCAACCCAAACAGTACGACACACACATTACGACACTCGCAAACAACATACGACACACGTTCACACACATTACGGACTCGCAACACTCGGACGCAACTCGCGAACATTACAAAATGTAAAACACAATACATACACACACCACATACATAAAAAACTTACCTACACCAAGAGGGAGCACCCAGCACCTCAAAAATACAACTTACACCTCGATTTTACTCCAAATAAAACAGTTTAGAGACTAAAAAAAAATCGAAGCGAGAGAAAAAATGGCCGCCGAACAAAACGAAAACGAGGCTACAGCACTCTAAACTCGCAAAACACCACAAGAAACTCGCAAAACACCACAAAACACCTACGGATATTCCGATACAAACGTATACCACACATTACTCGCCATTTTACGCCAATGCGGAAGTACACGACAACGGTTTGGGCTCGCGCACGCACAGTGTTACACTGCACACATTCATCACGCTTACACAGCAGATCCACACCACTAATGCTGCAGCAACATCAAAACACATTCACAGCTCTTCCACACAATGCTTTAAAATAGGTAAAGTATATTCATTTATTAATGTATTATATATTTCATTATTACACACTAAACAGCATTAGCTACCTTACAATTTCATTGCCGTCATTTTTTGACGGGCAATTCGCTAGTATATATATATAAAGTTGTGCTTTGTCAATATCTATACTTTATCTACTACATAATTTTCATCAGGTCCTCTAAAAATATATTTTTTTTTAAATTTGCCATGTGTGTTTAATGTTGTATTTTTCTTTATGCTTAACACCTATATATAAACGACAGAATATGTTGGCTCATTACAAATACATTGCAGATTTACAAAGTAGTAAATATACTATTTAAACCATATATTTATAAACTTTATTCAAACAAAATTGCACCACTTTAAAACCGAGGATACCTATTGGTCAAAGTAGAGCACTGTAAAAGTCATATACCAAAGTTATAGATCTAAGAATTAATATCTGTCATATTGAAAACCTATAATGGTACATACAAAGGGCTCCTATGTCTTGTGTACTCGTTTACATTCTATACATTGATTGGACGGATTAGATATAGGGGTTACAGGTTAGATGTAGGGGTTACAGGTTAGATGTAGGGGTTACGGGTTAGATGTAGGGGTTACAGGTTAGATGTAGGGGCTACGGGTTAGATGTAGGGTTATCAGACCAGGGTTTGTCATGAGGCCAATAGTGAGGGGAAGCTGGGGGGTAATAATATGAATGGTGGCGTGTATTTATTTATATATTTAATTGCAACATACTGTGTATAAGACGACCTCCAATTTTAAAAATATATAGTCTTATACACACAAAATATGGTACATATCTCCCATAGGATAATGCTATATGTTTTTGGAAGCATCTGCCCCCATAAAACATGTTAATATTAACTAGTGTCAATAAAAATTTAAAAAGTACAGAAAGAAGCATTTTACACAATGCTAATAAATAAATAGCAAAAAACTAACAGGTTTAATGCTCAACTCAGCCCTCTAAAACAAATACTAAAGAACAAACAAGTACATCACAATGTCAATTACAAATACCTGCTCACGGTATTAAACACAGACACCCAACTAATGCTGTCATATCTGTTTTATGCAGAGCACCAGGGATTAACACTCACCCATTGGCAGATAATTTTGACTGATACATTCTAAACTCTTGGAGAAGCTGTATATTGGAATCAGTTTATTGTGTTCTGTGTATCAATTGAAACAAAGAAAACACTCTATAGCACATTAACAAAATACCCTTTTTCAGATACAACAAGGAGAAACAACTCCATATTAAGTTTTCCATTTTCATTAAAGAGTATCTGTCAACCAAAATCAAGTTGTTTTTAAGTTATTCTTAAAGTGCAAGCAAAATAGACATGTTGTACTAGCCATTTTTTTCTAATGTAAATAATGCCTGAGATTACCAACATTGTTTGTGCTGCATTATTATGCAAATGAGCAACTCCTGAATACTAATTTGTTGCTTTGATCTGTTAATTAGTGTTGCAGTCTGTTTTGGTGGTGGCAATAACAATGTGCCCCAAATTATCATCCAGTTAGATCACCTCTACCGTGCGTTAGGAATCATTTAATGTAAAGAGAAATGGCTAGTATAATGAATAGACAGTTTTCAGTACTATATAAGATAAAACCAACTTGGTATTGTAACGAGTGAAACTCTTTACAATATAAATAATCCATTTGCAAAACGGCCTGATTTGCCTGTAAAAATCTTGATAACATAGAAATGAATACAAATCCACATTACATAAGAGGTTTTTATGGTTTGAACATAAATGAGAGTAAATTAAATACAGTGAAGTGTAAATTGATGCAAACTGACTGTTTTCATTCAGAAATGTACTTATTGGACTTTAATGAGCAGGTCCCTGGACATTTAGATATTTAAGTTTGCACACGTTTCATGTTAATTAAAGAGAGGGAAAGAGAAATATATACAGAATAATGTACAGCATCTTGGACAGGGAATAGCAATTTACAGCACCAGTGCCACGAGTAGACCAGAATGGATTTTGATTAGCACTTGGTTGAAGTGCAAAGATAAAATATTGCTGTAGTTTGGGAAACGTTATATTCTTGCAATGTATATAAGAAACTAATAACATGAGAAAATGTTAAATGTAGCTGATTCTGTATCAAACACACATCCCTCTTAGACTGCTAGTTTGCTTCAAGCCTGGGGGGGGGGGGGGGGGGGTTTATACTGAGACTTGGTCTTCCATTGGTCTCTATGTGAAGTGGCTATTCTTTGTGACAATCTTTAAATAGAACTGAATAGAAATTCTGTTGGCACCTAAGGTTATCCATTACCTGCCAGGTGTCTAATTCTTTTAGGAACAAAAGCAAAAGTCTGCTGCCATGAAAGTAAAATTTTATATAATAGGCAAATGATAACTCTGTATTTATTTATTGTAAGTGTTTAAACCATTTCACCTATTATGAAGTTCTTTATAAGAGCATGATACAGGTATGATATTTCAGTGTCCCTTTGTGTGAGCATATTATGAAGAATTTAAACTGCTGAAATTTGGATGTAAAAAAAATATTTCATACAATGAAGAGAAAGAACGATATGATGGTTGTGATTAGATTAAAGTCATTAAGGGGACAGTAGCTGGGTAGGGGTTGTGATAAAATGTGTGTAATTTGATGAGACAGACCACATGTGACAAACACACAAGTTTTACTTTATCGTTATTTATTAAAAAATCATAGAACACATTAAAAAACAAATAAATTACTAATTAACTAACCCACACCCCAATAACCAAATGTATAGTAAGGGCTCTAATAGACCAGGAGTGAGGCCATTTACAAAGTTAATATAATACAACTTTTATTGATATTTATAAAACCATGTGAAAACATTCACAGCTAGATATCAAATCTAAAAAGGATCCAAGAAATTAGCTTAACATGGTTTTAAACATCAGCATTTAAATACATACAAGTGTATATAGAGTAATCTTAATTAGCTTAGAGTAGGATTCCAGTAAAAATTATCCAATTAACAAAAACAGTAATTCACAAATAATATTAGATTTTAATAAAGTGCAGTTCCAAAATTATACTCCGGTTATGTTTTAAGAAACTCCAATTTACTGCAGGATTTTAAGGATCCCTATGGCACCCTAAGTAAAAGCCTACAAGACCTCCAGGGTTTCTGTGGCTAGGTTGATAGTTAGATTACACTGGGGTCCTTATAGGACCTCTGTGGCAACAGGACAATGTTTTGAGTGCCACAAAGCTCCGTTAGGGACCTTAATCGTAGGAATTATTCTTAGGTGCCATGGAGGTCCTTTAAGGACCTCAGTGGCACAAGGTTAAAATATAGATGCCATGGGTGTCTGTTTATCTAGATCTGTTTCTTCAAGGGGGTTTGATATGAACCTAGTTCAAACCTACCCCAGCAGGATCATGTGGTTCTTATTCTCTGTGGCACAAAAGATGGCTTCTGAAGAGGGTAACGCCCAAAGGTACAGGCAGAGAATACTGGATACAATGGGGTCATAAAACCCCTGCCTATTTATTTCACTTTTTATTCCCTTCCCGGCCACGGGGGTGGGATTATATAGATAGATGGGAGAGGGAAATCCATTATACAACAGTGAGATATATAATTTACAAATGAAGAACCTTTTGAAGTTTGTTTCCCAGAATATGCACATCATGATCAGATCATATGATGCTTTAAGATAATTTACAAGCTTCTGTCAATATCGTAAGTACTACAATTCATGATTCTAACATAGGAAAATACTAAAAAAGTATGGCTTTCACGGAAGAATAGCCATTTGAAAACCCCTTGTGAAAACATTGGTGTGTGGCTTAGGTTTGTAAAACAACACCTGAATCAACCACAATACTTCTGGGGCAATGTGAATACTACATTTCATCACAAGAACCTCATATGGTCACGTATGGTGGTGAAGGGGGTGATAATTTGGGATCGCTTTGCAGCTGCAGGGCCTGGAAGTCTCATAATAATTGTGTTCATTATGAATTAATCTCTATACAAGAACCATCTAGAGGAAGAGACAAGACAAGACAATGAACCAAAACACAATAAATATATGACTGAATGGCTGGAAAAAAAATCACTATTTTGAAATGGAAAAGATAAAAGTCCTGACCTCAAACAATTGACATTCTGTGGTTGGACCAAAACATACTTGTACATTAAATAATGGCTTAAATGTCATTGAGTTGAATCATTTTTTTATGGGGAGGAGTGATTTAGAATTATTTACAGAAGCTGTAAGAGACAAAATTGGAAAATTGACTAGTTATTGCTGCTAAAAAGGTTTCAGTTATTTTATCACTCAAGGCTACTGAATGTTGGATGGTTTTGTTGTTTAATACATGACAAAGTAAAATATTTGTTTGTTTTCTGCTATTCATCACATGAAATTACATTTACCCACTTTTAGGAATTGTGGGGGTAGATGCAGGTCAGATATATGCATGTCAGATAATATGTATTCTAGGCATTACTGAATTTTGATAGATTATCTTAGTTTATAAATTTCAAATGTAACATGTTTCAATTAAAATGATAAAATAGGAACTTGTGTGTGTGTATGTATATATATATATATATATATATATATATATATGTATATATATATATATATATATATATATATATATATATATATGTATATATATATATATATATATATATATATATATATATATATGCACTGCAGCAATGGGCCCCCAGAGCAGATCAGTCCTTGCTTCTTGTCCTGGGAGTAGAGTTTAATTATTCCCCCCCACCCAAAGATTTTTTTGGGGGCCTCCTATGCCCATGACTATAAGAATAATGATTGTAATCAGACCCCTGAATTAATTACATTTGAAGTTCCTCTGCTCTTTTTCTCTTACTATGGCTTACATTTATACATCTATGTGGGTACCCTGGTGGTCCAGTGGTTAGGATTTGGTGCTTTCACTGTTGTGACCTGGGTTCAATTTTAGTCAGTGAACCACAAGGTCACACAACCCTGAAGCTAAGCAAGGTTGGACCTGGTCAGTACTTGGATGGGAGACTCATAGGAATACCAGGAGCTGTGTGCTGTGGTCCACTGGAGAAGGAACTGGCAACCATGATGTGTTGCGGTCCATGAGATCACTGAGAGTCAGACACGACTGAGCGACCCAAACAAACAAACATGTGGGGGTAAGCAAACAGGACTGTGTGAGTTCCTGCTCTAGAAATTGTAGTATGGAGTTTTACAGCGTGCTGTCTGTCCCCTCATATAGTGCCATTTTCTGAAAGCTTCCTTTATAGGCAAGAGGGAGGGAGGTCAACATAGCACCCTGCGGAGAGAATTAAAATACTGAACTAATATGGCTTTTTATTTTACCACTTTAGCATCCTTTTAATATTTACAGTGGAAAGTCACCCAACTCTGTCAAAAATGAACAATTCAATAACAAAAAACTCCAAAATGAAAAAGTCAATCAACTGCAACAATGCATATATGCCAAAGAACAACTCATTTCTGTGTTATTTAATTAATGTATTTATACATAATTTTGCACATTTCTAACTCTGTAGTGAGCATTATATTTAAGATTTTAAATGTATATACATTTTTAATTTTCATATATATTAGCCCACTATGTTCTAGACTTATATATAAATGTCAGTAATGATAACTTTAATGCAAAAAATGTTCATGCACTGTTTAAGTACAAATGAGTGTATCCCATGACTGAGCACAATCTATATCTAATACTTACTCTGAGATGTACTTCTGAACATTGAGAATACAAATTTTTTTTTTTTATATTGGATTACCCCCCCCCCCCCCCCAAAAAAACGCAATACATTACATTTTTAATGTTCACTGCATGCTGCCTAAGGCTTAATAAATTATTGTAAGTTCACATACCTTTAATTTATACAATAAACTGCCAGGAAAGTTAATTGTATTAGCCCCAAGGATATTGTATTTTTTTTCTTTCTTACAGCTCTCACATATTATTTTTTTTCATAATAAGTATTAAAACTTCAGTATGATCATTTATTTAAAATGTCAGAATTCTATGTAGCTTAGCCGAAACCAAGATTATGACAAATTTCCAGTACACATAATTTTGCCTTTTCATGCTATTTTCAAGATGTTACAAAATGAAAATGCTACGCACTTTATTTTATTCTAAGGAGATTTTAACAAAAAAGAAAAATTCATGCTAAGTGATGTGTCTAATCCATAAAAAAAAAGTTCAAACTGAAAAAAATCATCTTCAATCTGCCATTCCCAGTAGGGTATCGTTTGTAGCCATTGTTCAGTGTGTACTTCAGATGAGTGAATTCTTACCAGTAGTAACAAAACAGACTATGTCATACTCCCTGTTTCTGAATAAAATAAATTGACTGTTCTTGGAAGATTTTTTTGGGTTCTCTTTATTTATAAATTGGCCAGGATATTGACAGTGTTCCTTCAGCTAAAAGAATTACATGTGCTCATTTTTGTACCATTTCTTGTGGGAGTGCCATGTTTAACATTATAAAAGCATGTTACCATGGAAACAGAAGAAAATGTAGGGATATGCTACAACACTATACTTTTCCAGGCAACAGAGGTATTCATATTTATAAAGTTTTAAGAGTATATGTCTTAAAGTTGCTTTGCTTATGTATTATTTAGGATGTTTCTAATGCTATTCTATTTAGTATATTCATAAAAATTCGGATAAATTAAAGGGTCACTGAAGTTATAAAAAATTGGTCTGCGCCTTCATGTGCATTAGTTAAAATTTAATAAAAATGTGTAAAAGCCTTTTTCATTTTAAGCTACTTATTTACCTTGCACGCCATGATTATTTGACCTTATAGGGACATTCTCTCCAGTACTGAATGGACCATAAATTAAAATGAAATTACACTGGGGGAATTTGCTAAACACTTACTCACATGAAATAAGAGCTGAGATAATGTGAGAAGGGCTGTTTTTCCCCATAGGAAATAATAAACAGGAAATCAGGCGATGCACTTGAGAAGCTTTGTAAATAAGTGAATGATCTGCGCTAGGTGCTGGTGTGCTTTCTCCTATCCGTCCACTTTTTGTCATTTGTAAATTTCCGACAACTGTTTTCAATTCAATAAAACATTTAGGGCCCTATTAAATTCTCCCTCGTAGTTCTCTCGGTGCTCGCAAAAGGCAGTTTTCCTGCTGTTTGCGAGAACCGAATCTCTCGCAGCCTGCTTTACGATATGACTGCGAGAAAATGGCCGAGAATAGGCTCCGAGAGAGCTACGTAGCCTTAAATCTATGCACGAGTCTCGCATATCGTAAGAATCCCTACGTGGACAAAAAGTCCACGCAAGGGATCCGAAAGCCTCTACGTGCTGCCTCGGAACAGCCCGAGACAGCAGCGTGAGGCTCCCCCCTGCACCCTATACACATCCCCATGCTGCAGGGGTCTCTATCAGGACCCCTGCAGCACCCCCACATTAACCCCTTGCAGCGGGGGTCCCCGATCTGCATAGATCAGGCCCCCCGCTGCATTTAAAACTTTTAAATTCCCCGCCGCGGCTCCTTAAAGGGACCGCGGCACACTATTAGCCAATCCCGGCCGCGGCACTTAAAATTAACCCCCCTCTATGCTGGGGGTCCCCATCGGGACCCCCGAAGTGTCCCCACATAAACCCATTGCAGGGGGGGTCCCCGATCTGCATAGATCAGGCCCCCCGCTGCATTTAAAACTTTTAAATTCCCCGCCGCGGCTCCTTAAAGGGACCGCGGCACACTATTAGCCAATCCCGGCCGCGGCACTTAAAATTAACCCCCCTCTATGCTGGGGGTCCCCATCGGGACCCCCGAAGTGTCCCCACATAAACCCATTGCAGGGGGGGTCCCCGATCTGCATAGATCAGGCCCCCCGCTGCATTTAAAACTTTTAAATTCCCCGCCGCGGCTCCTTAAAGGGACCGCGGCACACTATTAGCCAATCCCGGCCGCGGCACTTAAAATTAACCCCCCTCTATGCTGGGGGTCCCCATCGGGACCCCCGAAGTGTCCCCATATAAACCCCCTGCAGCGGGGGGCCCCGATCGGCACCGATCGTGACCCTGCTGCAATTCAATTTTAAATTTCCCGCCTCGCGGGTCCTCAAAGGACCGTAAAGGTCCTGAAAGGACTCGCACTAAAAATAATAACCCCAGGCAACTATAATTACCCCATTAACTCATGATGGTCAATCCAGACCACCATAAGGCCTAAATTAACCCATTAACTCATGGTGGTCAATCCAGACCACCATAAGACCTAAATTAACCCATTAACTCATGGTGGTAAATCCAGACCACCATAAGGCCTAAATTAACCCATTAACTCATGGTGGTCAATCCAGACCACCATAAGACCTAAATTAACCCATTAACTCATGGTGGTCAATCCAGACCACCATAAGGCCTAAATTAACCCATTAACTCATGGTGGTCAATCCAGACCACCATAAGGCCTAAATTAACCCATTAACTCATGGTGGTCAATCCAGACCACCATAAGGCCTAAATTAACCCATTAACTCATGGTGGTCAATCCAGACCACCATAAGGCCTAAATTAACCCATTAAGTAATGATGGTCAATCCAGACCACCATAAGGCCTAAATTAACCCATTAACTCATGGTGGTCAATACAGACCACCATAAGGCTCTATTTAACCCCATCAGTCCCATAAGGGTATATTATTACCATTATGGGCCTGTTACAACCCAACATTAACCACATAAGTGCCATGATGGTCCTCAAGGACCATCATGACACTAACTACAAACACTACACTATAACCCCCAATAAACCATTTAATCTAAACTAACCCCCCTCTACACTAATCTTTTAACACTTACACTACCTACCTACACTACCTACCCCCTAATAAACCTCCCCAACACTCTAATTACAAAAAACAATAAACCTACAGCACAGAAAACAAAAAACCTACAGTACAAAAAACAAAAAAACCTACAGTACAAAAAACAAAAAAACCTACAGTACAGAAAAAATAAAAATTACAACCCCACCCCCCACTACAGAAAACAAAAAAATACATTACAACCCCACCCCCCACTACAGAAAATAAAAAAAATTACACACCTGAAAAGGAAAGACAGATAAACACAATACAATAATACATATAATACATTACATACATTACATACAATACATGACATTACATATAATATATTAAATATAATATATTAAATATAATATATTACATATAATACATTACATACATTACATACAATACATGACATTACATATAATATATTAAATATAATATATTAAATATAATATATTACATATAATACATTACATACATTACATACAATACATGACATTACATATAATATATTAAATATAATATATTAAATATAATATATTAAATATAATATATTACATATAATATATTACATATAGTCCTAATCAAATACCCCCTATCTATCTAACATACAATCTATTTAATTTAAAATAAATCCTAACTATATCAAATACATCCCCCTATCTATCTAATATACAAAAAATCCTAACTACATACACAGACCCTTATTCTAAAATAAAATAAAATAATTACAGTCCTAACTACATACACAGACCCTAATTCTAAGCTAAAATCAATAAATTAAGACCACTTACCTTTAAGATGTTGCTTCAGATCACTAACCTATGGGTCAAACAAAAAAAAAAAATTAGTACAAAACATTAACATCAAATAAATAAACATTCTATACATTCTACATATTCAACTCACCTTTACAGCATGTCCAGTCACTGTTAAGCTCTTCCGGCGCGGCCCTGTTAAAAAAAAAAAACACAATACATGAATACATGAATACAATATATAAACAATAAATAAAATACACAAATAAACATCTAAATATACATTCAACTTACCTCCCCGCGATGTCCCCGGCCTTCTCTCCTTCAGCCCCGGCTGGGCCGCGGAACCATCCGCGCTCTAAAAAAAAAAAAGAAAAAAAACTAACGGAGGTCTGCACTGGCAGACCTCCCCGACGCTACTGAACCTCCCGGAGTCGTTTCCGGGAGGAAATTGGCATTGGCGGCTTGTGATTGGCTGAAAAAGCTGTCTATCAATTTCAGCCAATCAAAAGTCGTCAATGTGTGAGCCAATCAGGATGGGATACACCCCAATATCCCACCCTGATTGGCTAAAACACTTGTCTATCTTTATGGGAACCAATCACAACGCTCAGATGCCTTCAGCCAATCACTATGGGATACACCCCCACGGAGTGATTGGTAGAAGACATCTGCGCATCCTGATTGGCTCCTACATTGACGACTTTTGATTGGCTGACAGCTTTTTCAGCCAATCACAAGCCGCCAATGCCAATTTCCTCCCGGAAACGACTCCGGGAGGTTCAGTAGCGTCGGGGAGGTCTGCCAGTGCAGACCTCCGTTAGTTTTTTTTTTATTTTTTTTTAGAGCGCGGATGGTTCCGCGGCCCAGCCGGGGCTGAAGGAGAGAAGGCCGGGGACATCGCGGGGAGGTAAGTTAAATGTATATTTAGATGTTTATTTGTGTATTTTATTTATTGTTTATATATTGTATTCATGTATTCATGTATTGTGTTTTTTTTTTTTTAACAGGGCCGCGCCGGAAGAGCTTAACAGTGACTGGACATGCTGTAAAGGTGAGTTGAATATGTAGAATGTATAGAATGTTTATTTATTTGATGTTAATGTTTTGTACTAATTTTTTTTTTTTGTTTGACCCATAGGTTAGTGATCTGAAGCAACATCTTAAAGGTAAGTGGTCTTAATTTATTGATTTTAGCTTAGAATTAGGGTCTGTGTATGTAGTTAGGACTGTAATTATTTTATTTTATTTTAGAATAAGGGTCTGTGTATGTAGTTAGGATTTTTTGTATATTAGATAGATAGGGGGATGTATTTGATATAGTTAGGATTTATTTTAAATTAAATAGATTGTATGTTAGATAGATAGGGGGTATTTGATTAGGACTATATGTAATATATTATATGTAATATATTATATTTAATATATTATATTTAATATATTATATTTAATATATTATATGTAATGTCATGTATTGTATGTAATGTATGTAATGTATTATATGTAATATATTATATTTAATATATTATATTTAATATATTATATGTAATGTCATGTATTGTATGTAATGTATGTAATGTATTATATGTAATATATTATATTTAATATATTATATTTAATATATTATATGTAATGTCATGTATTGTATGTAATGTATGTAATGTATTATATGTAATATATTATATTTAATATATTATATTTAATATATTATATGTAATGTCATGTATTGTATGTAATGTATGTAATGTATTATATGTAATATATTATATTTAATATATTATATTTAATATATTATATGTAATGTCATGTATTGTATGTAATGTATGTAATGTATTATATGTATTATTGTATTGTGTTTATCTGTCTTTCCTTTTCAGGTGTGTAATTTTTTTTATTTTCTGTAGTGGGGGGTGGGGTTGTAATGTATTTTTTTGTTTTCTGTAGTGGGGGGTGGGGTTGTAATTTTTATTTTTTCTGTACTGTAGGTTTTTTTGTTTTTTGTACTGTAGGTTTTTTTGTTTTTTGTACTGTAGGTTTTTTGTTTTCTGTGCTGTAGGTTTATTGTTTTTTGTAATTAGAGTGTTGGGGAGGTTTATTAGGGGGTAGGTAGTGTAGGTAGGTAGTGTAAGTGTTAAAAGATTAGTGTAGAGGGGGGTTAGTTTAGATTAAATGGTTTATTGGGGGTTATAGTGTAGTGTTTGTAGTTAGTGTCATGATGGTCCTTGAGGACCATCATGGCACTTATGTGGTTAATGTTGGGTTGTAACAGGCCCATAATGGTAATAATATACCCTTATGGGACTGATGGGGTTAAATAGAGCCTTATGGTGGTCTGTATTGACCACCATGAGTTAATGGGTTAATTTAGGCCTTATGGTGGTCTGGATTGACCATCATTACTTAATGGGTTAATTTAGGCCTTATGGTGGTCTGGATTGACCACCATGAGTTAATGGGTTAATTTAGGCCTTATGGTGGTCTGGATTGACCATCATTACTTAATGGGTTAATTTAGGCCTTATGGTGGTCTGGATTGACCACCATGAGTTAATGGGTTAATTTAGGCCTTATGGTGGTCTGTATTGACCATCATTACTTAATGGGTTAATTTAGGCCTTATGGTGGTCTGGATTGACCACCATGAGTTAATGGGTTAATTTAGGCCTTATGGTGGTCTGGATTGACCATCATTACTTAATGGGTTAATTTAGGCCTTATGGTGGTCTGGATTGACCACCATGAGTTAATGGGTTAATTTAGGCCTTATGGTGGTCTGGATTGACCATCATGAGTTAATGGGGTAATTATAGTTGCCTGGGGTTAATATTTTTAGTGCGAGTCCTTTCAGGACCTTTACGGTCCTTTGAGGACCCGCGAGGCGGGAAATTTAAAATTGAATTGCAGCAGGGTCACGATCGGTGCCGATCGGGGCCCCCCGCTGCAGGGGGTTTATATGGGGACACTTCGGGGGTCCCGATGGGGACCCCCAGCATAGAGGGGGGTTAATTTTAAGTGCCGCGGCCGGGATTGGGTAATAGTGTGCCGCGGCCCCTTTAAGGAGCCGCGGCGGGGAATTTAAAAGTTTTAAATGCTGCGGGGGGCCTGATCTATGCAGATCGGGGACCCCCCCCTGCAATGGGTTTATGTGGGGACACTTCGGGGGTCCCGATGGGGACCCCCAGCATAGAGGGGGGTTAATTTTAAGTGCCGCGGCCGGGATTGGGTAATAGTGTGCCGCGGCCCCTTTAAGGAGCCGCGGCGGGGAATTTAAAAGTTTTAAATGCAGCGGGGGCCTGATCAGTGCCGATCGGGGACCCCCGCTGCAAGGGGTTAATGTGTGGGGGCTGCGGGGGTTCCTATGGACCCCTGCAGCAAGGTGTTCATGTGAGGACACTTCGGGGGTCCCGACAGGGACCCCCGCATTGAGGGGGGGTTCATTTTAGGTGCCTGGGGGGGGTTTGGAGTACCCCCCACGGCAATGCTTATGTGGGGGACTGCCGCGGAGGTCCCTTTTAGGACCCCCGCAGCACTTGATGAGGAGTGGGAGCCTGCGATATCATCTCGCAGGCTGTCACTCCTCATGTACATTTACGCAGTGTAGATACGTACGGGCCTGCTGCGTAGCTCACACGTTGCTCGCAGCAGGGCTAATTTAATAGCATTGTAAGTTAGAGAAACTTTGCAGTACGTAGGGCTTAAGTAGAAGCCTCTTATTTACGAGGCTGGAATTTAATAGGGCCCTTAATATTTTTTCCCGTTGATATTTTTTGTTGTAGCAATTGATTGGCAATTACAAATTATTATTATTTTTGGTCCTTGCAGAAAATTTAGAGTAAAGGCAGCTAACATTAATTAAATGACTGTAGTTTATTTTAAAATAAATAATCTGGGTGTAGTGGGTGTAGTGCTAATAAT
This sequence comes from Discoglossus pictus, assembly GCA_027410445.1. Taxonomy (NCBI): domain Eukaryota; kingdom Metazoa; phylum Chordata; class Amphibia; order Anura; family Alytidae; genus Discoglossus; species Discoglossus pictus. The sequence continues at coordinate 162,943,132 of CM050169.1, forward strand.
ACTAATATAAATAATAGTAATTCATATTTAATACAAAAAATATTATTCATTCATTCATTCAAATTAGACACTTATTTGAAGTTTGTGATGCAAACAATTTAACAAAGCTGCTTGCAATCTTCATTCATTAGTCAAAAAAACTAAATTACATTTTAAAAGTATCTTTCAACATAAACTTCATCTGTTGTTAGTATGAAAATACATTTCTTGGTAAACTGTCTTTCTAGTAAAGAATGGTGAGTGTCTTAGGTACGTACAAAAGGTAGTTAGTTATACACAATCATAAAAAGAAAGAAAAACTTAGAAGCCAGTACCATGAGAGCAGATAGTACCGTATTTTTCGCCGTATAAGATGCACTTTTTCTTCCCCAAAACTGGGGGGGGGGGGGAGTTGGTGCGTCTTATACGACGAATACACCTTTTGCAGGCATTAAAACTGCCACTTTCTGCCCCTCTTGAACCTCTCCCCCTCCTGATTCTCCCCTTCAACCCCTCTGATCCTTCCCTTGCCCCCCCCTTTAGATCCCCACTCCTGATCCCCCCCATTGGCGCTTCCTATGGCACCAGCAGCATGCATCTAAACTGCATTGCGTCGGCCGGTGCATCTTAGTGACGACACACACGCGACGCAAGGGAAGGCTGCAGTACAGGAGGAGTGCTGGTAGGAAGCGCTGCGTGATGGGGTGAGATCAAGATGGGCCAAGGGATGATCATGGATGGGCACTGGGGAGAAGAAAGGGGAGGATCAAGAGGGGCAGGGGGGATCAGGAGGGTCAGGGAGGGTCAAGAGCTCCTTAAGGGAGGGTCAAGAGCTTTTAACTAATGCTCCAAAATGTGCATGTGTGTGTATGTGTATGTATGTATATATGTATATGTATATATGTATATGTCTATATGTATATGTATATATATATATATATATATATATATATATATATATATATATATATATATATGTGTGTGATGTAGGTGTGTATATGTGTGTGAAGTGTATTTGTGCTTGATTCAGAATATTTTTTTCTTGTTTTCCTCCTCTAAAAACTAGGTGCGTCTTATGTGCAGGTGCTTCTTATATGGCGAAAAATACGGTAATTGCCATCTGTAATATAAGTATAATGACTTAAGGAAATGTTGGCATTTGCAGACATGTTTGCATCAATGAAATAAACAAATATATCTTACAACAATCTTTATGTGCTATTGCAGTTCTTCCAGTAATGCACATGTTTATCCACATGAGTGGCACACAATTATATTGTATAAACCAGATATGCTTCACAGATTCTCTGAATGAGTTAAAACAGTTCTGTTATCTCTTCTATGAAGAATTTTAGATTGATAATCTAAACAGCAGCATAGTATAATGGCCTGAGATGCCACATAAGTTATGACATGAAAATACTTACTGTGTTTCTAGAGGGTAGAATGACAGTCTATTACAATGGAAATGTTAGAAACCCAGTAGTCTATCAGTTTTTGAGGAAAACAAATAGATTCTACTCATTTACCATCGACATAACCTGACTGACTCTTCAAGATATCAATGTTTTCACGTTGTTTGCAAAATCATTAGATCTGTCCCCAATGAAGCACGTCTGGGACATTAATGGAAAGCTCCTGACTTCAAATTTCATATCAGCAATTTTCATCCCTCAACTGAAAGCTTAAGTTGTACAAAGCTGAAATGATATATTGGAAGATGGAAGGTAAACTTACAATACTGTGCTGTGATATTTGTTTGTTGTGTTAGCAACCACTATGTTAAAATGCTTCTCTCATTTGTGATGCTACAGCTTCCATTTTGATTCATGTAGCTGTAATATTGTTTAACTTGGACATACAAACCACTAAACTATCATATTACTAAGAAGTCTAGAAGTAACAGGAACAATGGGGCTTGAGGAATAAACCAAGTAGGTTTGTATTTTAAATCCTACAAAAATATTTCCATAGATTAATAGTATTTAAAACAGTTTTTTTTAACATTTTCTTCAAATTTCTGCATTACAAGTATTCCTTCTTTGTCCATGAATTGAAAAAGAGAAATGTAACTACAGTAGACCCTCACTTAACCAGAACTCAAACAGCCAGAACCCTCAGGCAACCAGAAAATAATGTAATACTGTACTGTAAATACAAATTACAAAATGTTTATAGGAATATAGATTTCATCCACTGTATGTCTCTGCGATTCAGTGTTACCTGGAAGCAGACAGGCATGAGTGACTGAGCCAGTGCAGTGTTGGCGTTACGTTCCCCGCGTTCAGCACAGCACCCTCCAGCCCAACGTATCTGTGTGTAAGTGAGGTGTGAAAGCTGCTGCTGCTAGAACAGCCCTCTCTGACAAATATACTTACCAGAGCATCCTTTGTGCAGCTAATCTAGGACTCTTTTAATAGTAACTCTCAAGCAACCAGAAACTACATTTATCCGACATCTACTGTATAAGATTTTTATGGACCTGTATAGCAGAATTGAAACCAATGATTTGTCTAGCACAATGGAGTTTGATGAAGATAATATGTATTAATGTAAGAATTTGTTTCAAAACTAATACAAAAAATATTGTCTCATACCCCTTTTATCATCTATTTTAGAAAAATATTTATAAGATTTATTACAATAGGGGAGGAGGGGAGGTAAGTCATTCAAGATATCATATCAGAAGGTGCGTCTTCACTAAAATATAATTTACTGGTTCTGTGAACCACAACTGAAGTCAAGAAATATGAATATGTTTGTATTTATTTTCTAAGATAAGATTATATCTGCATAAAGTGCATCAACTAAGTTATTTTGTATGTGCAAAGTATGTGATTTTTTTCTCTCTACCTAATTATAAATACAATTAGTTGACACTATGCACAAATTTATATTAAAAAATGAACCAATCAGCTTCAAGGGTGAACTTTCTAACACAAATATTACTGTTATCTCTATTTATGTAGATTAGTTGTGTTATATTATACCAAACTGCACTGATTTCAATAACATTACTTGTGCAATATGTGTTTTGGTATGAGGGATTTCAAATAAATGAAAGTTGGTCTTTTTCTATGTGGATGCAACTTCAGCTAAACTTAATAAAACCTATATTGAATGATATACCTAAGGCAGGATAGTTTCACAATGTTGGTACTACTTTCTGATTAAATTGTGGGCCACATTTAGTTAAAAAGTAAAAATCAAAATGTTTGTCTTGGGATACATTTAAGGGATAATTACATATTCTACTAAGTGTTATGTTTCTTATTATGAGTTTCACATACCCCCCCCCCCCCCAGACCAAACAATTCAATTTACCAATAGTCAAAAAAACACTTATCCATGAATGTGCAGGGACATGCTGTAGTTACCCCTGATGCAATTTTAATTTCCATAATCCAGTTTCATGGGACAGGAAGCTAGGATCAAGGAGGTGGTCTTGGTGATATTCGGTTATACGTTATGGGCTGACACTGCCTGCACTTTAAGTTCAGGTAAAGGATAGATTATTGAAGCTGTAAAGCTGGCAGTAGTACTAATAAGTCTTTTTTGTTGTGTTCTTGGTGAGATATCCATCAAGACCAACAGAGGTCAGCCTTGTAAATATCTATTAAACTGAACATGTAAGAGTGATTAACCTAAAAATATATACTGGCATAAAGTCACTCTGGTCATAATGTATTATACACCTCCAACAACACATACACTATAATACATACATTACTTTTTGGGCGAGAGCTCAATGGAAGAAAACTATGAACTATAAAAAAAATCCATCATGTGATCGACTGATATTGAGGTAAATTTAATATATAGAACATGTGCAATTTTTTTAGGAATTAATCAATGTTTGCATCCATGCCAAGGACATGGACTTTTTCAAAACTCTTATTAATTTACAAAATTTTTGTAACATAAAAGGCTTATTAAGATATTTTATTTTAGATTTGAAAAGCTTATTGTTATAACCCACATTATTAGAAATGTAATCCACACAAGTGACATATATATAGTATTATTTAACCATATATAATGTATACTGGTTTTGAGCAAATCTAATTGTATATTTTTAACTTTGACATGAAGTTATCAATATTTTACTATTTTTCATTAATCTTGACTATAAATATCAATATTTCTTTTATTATGGATTTCTAACAGCCTCTTGCTTTTTATGCTACTTCAAGGTTTTAAAAGGCACGCTATAAAACTATTTTATAGCAAAACACCTAAAAATATGAAGAGGACTGCACAGCAAAAGTATAAGCTTTCAAACTGTTTTAAACTCATCCTTAAAGGGGCATCAAACTCATTGTTTCCATCATCAAATAAAAAAGAGTGTGGCAGCTGGATCTGCAAGGAACAAAAATCACAAGCAACCTTCAAATGGCAATACGACTCTCATTGCTCATATTCACCAAAGAGAGAATGAACCTTACAGGAGATAGTCTAATTAAATAATGATGGTATAGACAATATTATGAAAATCAATCAATATTATTCCATTGTGGTCAGACAAAATACTTAGAAGGTGTATATATGAATCAATGAAGAAGAAGAAAAGAAAAGACACCAATTGTTTATTAGAGACAAAAGGAAAGAATATACAAAGAGGTATAAAATTATGTTTTATTTGTTGTATATTAAAACCTGGTATAAAAAGAAAAATACGTTGCTATAAAAATAAATAAAAAAGCAGTCAACACCTCTGGTGATGAAATATTGAATATTCTCCAAAAATATGTAGAGTAAATAATATATAGATGGAAAGCCATAAGAATATGCAGCGTTGTGCAGGCACAAATGACCACCTATATAAAAATGTATATGTCTTGAGTAAGTTGCATACTATAAACCAGATACATACTTGTGATACATATAAGTTATTTGGTGATCCCAATTTGACGATATTAAGGTAAATATCACTGATTATATCTTAATATGGGAAAGTGGACCAGATAATAAACAAAGTGATAAAATAGTGACAAAAAGACATAGTAAGTGAATAAAAGAGTAAATAAGAAGTGGATCAGTCCCTGATCTGTCTTTTGCAAAAGAACTGGGGACCCTCCACTTATCCCCTGCTATAAGGTACAGCTACCTACACTAATAAGTGCAAAAAAGACAATATGATGTAGTAGATATGGGGGCCTGTCGCTTACCCTGTCATCTCCTAGTGACAGACTATCTATACTATATAACTAAATATCTGATCCACATATTCCAATGTCAATGCACATAATCAGAAAAAGGGATATTATCAGAAAAACAAACAAAAACGGAAGTAATTATCACACATAAAAATCAATTCACCAAGTACATAACACAGTAAGTAATCTGTTTGATATAGTTACAGTTGTACTGAGGTTCAGATTTAGCAAAATATAATAACACAGATCATTCTTATCATATTTGGATGTATTGATAAGCACATCCAGTATGCTTAGAACTCCCGGGTCTGTATCCTGGACTGGCTAACTATCCTTGATGATGTCATCAGAGATTGCCTGCCAAAGGACGGTGGCCGACGAGCTCGTTTCGCGACTGCTTCTTCTGGGCCAGGCTATTTTTATTCTATAACTCTTTCATTCACTTACTATTTCTTTTTTGTCACTATAATATTTTTATAGCAACATATTTTTCTTTTTATACCATGTTTTAATATACAACAAATAAAACATAATTTTATACCTCTTTGTATATTATTTCCTTTTGTCTCTAATAGGAGAATACTACTTAGAAACAAAGGGTATGTTTTATTCTTCTTTATTCAACAACTCTCATTGCTGCAACCAATAATGCAAGCTTATTCCCATGGGTTCTATAGATATTCTATTGGCAAAACTAAAATATTTGGAATTTATTATTACATTAAAGCTAAATATTGACATTAGAGATTTAGGGAAAGATGGAATGTGCCTATAAGCTCAATGAATCTTGAGGTACAGAAATGTTACCTTAGGGTCAGAATAAATACACAGTTTGAGTGCTATAAAACATATCATGGCAGCATTTTAAAAAAAAACATGAATTGGTGAAAAGGGTTTTAGATAAAAAAGTGACTAAATGACTTTAGTTGGCCCTTTAAGATATTGATAGGTTAAAATTCTTCTTCTTATTGTTCTCCTTTATAATAAGAATCTACATTCCAGGTTGTTGTTTTTTGTGTGTGTCCATGAAACTCCATAACTGGATGTAAAACACACAACACACAAATACACAACACAAGGTTTCCAACAAACACAAGATTTTCAATGAAATAAAGAACTGGCATGAGAATGAAGATGTAAAGCATTTGGACCTGACCCTGAGTCAGCATTTACAGCATCACTACAGCATCATCATTACACCTAATGCTCTATATCTTTACATGGAGATAACAAACACCTTTACAGTGTATGTAATATTTTCAAAACAGATATTGTATTCTGATAGGAAACTGTACTCATGTATTCTTAACACCATAAAATATATTTAATATCCTGTTGATATGGTATTTTAAAATTTTTCCTTCAAATTCACTAAGCTTGTTACGCTCTCCAAAGCAGGACACACATAGCTGTGGTGTTTATTTCTTATGGGGAAATTTTCACAGTGTCTGTGATCGATTAAAGTGGTCGGCAAGTGTCTCCAATAGTCCAATAATTAACTCAGTTTCACTGTTTTTGATTGATTCACCTGTGCTCAAGCAGAGACATGTTAAAATCCTGGACTGTTGGCATTCTTCATAGGACCAGATTGCTAACCAATGGCTTAAAACATCAATCATTTTGTGTAGATATAGCCATTTTGTTCTGGTTGAACTGTTAAGAATCTTTAAAAAAAAATTGTACCATAATCCCATTAAAAATTATAAATTTTATTCATAAAACTGGAAAATAATACATAAAAGTATAATATTTGCAGGTGCAAACAAGGTTATTAATAGTTGTTGGTAATTCAACATGCACCAAAATATCTCTGTAAAAAGACTATTGCTTTCTATTATTCTCAAACCTTCTAATATATTGTTTTAATTACACTGAATATTTGCTTTTTAAGAAAGGAAAAAGTGTGGGTTAGTGCTAGCAATTGTGTTACAATGTCAAATAACTTATATAAACTGTTTGTTCACAGAGAAGATACAAATATACAAAGCTATCAACTGTGGAAATTATTTCAGTGCAGAAATGTTTTATCTTGTGATCTAAAAATGTGTTTTCAGGACTCAGGAAAATATCTAATTTGATTAGAGGAGATAAACAAATCTTCGAAGTTCACATTCATTTGTCATGATCATGTATATTTCAGAGCCAGAAAGAATTTCTATGAAATACAATATTATTTCTGTTTCAAGAAGCTATGCATTTGTATTTTCTTTGATATTGCAGGCTGTTAACCAGTGGTGGGCAATAGACTCCCCCCGGGCACCGCATGTGGCCCGCAGACACTTCCCATGAGGCCTTCAACCTGTTCTCAACAATAGAGCCCATTTTATATTTCCACAATGGGCAAATAACCCTCTCTTGCACTCCAAACACATAATACAACCTTGTTTACCTATTAATCCACTTCTACCTCTCTCCCAAAATTGTTCTACCATTTTCCTCATCATAAAAGTAAAAGCTAAAAACCATTGTTTGACCCATTTAAGTATTCAAGAGACAGCTCTATGAGTGAAATATGTTAATTGACACACTTTAAAGTACACAGGGTAAGACATGTATTATTATTGTAATTATATCCATACATCATATACTGTATATTTATGATCAAAAATAAAGGCACACTGAACAACAAGATGGATGGAAGGAGACACAAGAAACCAACATATAAACTCTCTTGAGGTTATCAGAGTGAATTGTATAAAGTAATAATTCAGAATGTTATGTAAATGGTCTAGTAGGAATGTGACATTTAAAGGACCATGGCTTATTTATCATTAAAGTGACTTTGACATATAGGTGTTAATATTAAAGCTAGACTGAGTGAATGCAGAAGGTTATCTGGCTTCTATAGAGTTCATAGGGAACTGCTAGAAGAAGTGTTAGTTTCCCCTGAGAGCATTTAGAAGATGAAGCTGAATCCTTCGACACTTAGACAGCTATCTGGCCATAGTATATATGTGTGTTTGAACATCTGAAAATAATCTGCTTGTTCTTCCATTGTGGCTGATTGCTGTAAAACCCTGAAAGAAAGGCTAGAAATCAGCGTGTTTTACTTTTGTTTCTGAATTTGGGTATTTAAAGCATCTTTCATTTGAATCCACTGATTCAATGCCAAGTTCCAAGTGAGGAACCTTTACACACCGAAAACTTATTTTATTATTATACTGAAGCTGAGCAGGCTTGGGACGCGAACTTACATCCAATCCATCATGTTTAGCTCCTATATGAACTTATCCAATCTGTTGAAAGAAAATGACGATGAAGATTAATCAACTAATGCACAGTTCAGAGTTTTCCTATGTTTCTGTTCAAACGGACACCTTGTTCTAGTGGGAGATTGTGGTTTTATCGCTAAATATCTCTAAATTTTCCTTCAAATTGATTCATTTCTTTTCGGAGCAGGTTTAAATCACTGAAATTCTTCTCCCTGCTCCTAAAAATTCCTGTATGTTTCTACATGCTTCTCTTATTAATAGCCATATTCCACACTCATTCCTTTCTGGTACAGTATACTGTTGGGCTCAAAGAGAAGATTTCTGATCAGTCTACATTTCTTTCACAACAGAATACTGTCCTTTATTCATTGCCCTTCAGCATTTGAATTCACTTTGGTACTGGTCAAAGACTAGTTCAGTCTCAAAGTCCCTCAATTCACACTCATTCATTGTAGAAGCACTAAAGTAATATAGCATATACAAGTTTAATGCAAAAGTTGAATTGCCTTCAAGTAGTAGTGGTAGGTACAAATAAAATAACATATATTACAAGCATGCCTAGATATTAATAAGGTTATTGTGAGGATTAATTAAGCCTAACATTTTTCAATAGATTGTTAGACTCGACAAGACTATCTAAAAGAGACTTCACAAGAATTACAGCCCTATTAAATTCCCCCAATGGTAAAACCCGTAGCCCCTATGGAGCACGCTAGATTAACGGCTATTAAATTGGCCTCTTACAGCTATTCGCGAACAATCTGCAGATTACAGGGGAAAAAACCCTAGGGGCTGTCGAAATCGGAAACCCGTTGCTACTAAGCCTTTGATCTGTCAAACCCGGAAATGTTACGTTCGCAAATCACTATTAAATTGCTACAAATCCACTGGCGTTCAAACCCGTAAACGGCAAATGAAGCCAAAAAGCCTATGGGTACCAGAGAAGACCTGCAAGAAGGTTAAAGTCCTATACGTAGCACTGTATTTGCAAATATCAACACAATAATGTATTTTGAATTAAAGGGAAAGTGATGTTAAGTATTAAAATTAATAGCACAACATTCTCAAGCCTGCAAATCTGCAAGGGTGCGCAAAAATGGTTTACGGTTTTGGATGTCGGCCACGTCTGTTGCGGGCTTGGCTAATTTTATTGCGCTTTAACTCCGTCGGATTTCAAGCCCGCAGGCTTTGCGCATGTACCAGCGGATACAAAATGGACAGAATGATCAGTATGACCTTTGTGCCTAGAAAATGCCCAAGTGCATCTTGTTTCCCACATTACCATAAAACCTCACATACAAGTGGTCTACTGTTTCGCCACTATTTTATTAGAGGGCACAGTAGCTTTGCAGCTGAATAAGTCAATCACTTTTCGCCTAAAATAAAACTGAAAACGTAATGGATTGAGAGAGATGAAATGATGGGAGAAATGAATGGAACAAAGTAAGTAATGTGAAAATTCCTGTCTCTAAAGGTGTAAAGAGCTTTTAACTGTTATATTTAGATGCAAATAATTAATCTGTGACAAAATTAGTGTAACGTAGATATGCTTGTCCAAATGAAGTCTGCCATGTTATCCAAAAGACTGGGGACCACTGGATGGGTATTTGCACATGATGTCATTGGAAGCCATATCCTGAGCTATAGCAGGGATGTAAAGGTGTGCAATGGCAATTATACTGACACAAAATAGTATATCCTATGATGACAATGTGTTTCTCTATAAACGTAAGCAAGCTACCATATTTATAAGGGCATAGATCATGGGTGCACAAGCTCAGTCCTGGAGGGCCACACACAAGCCTGGATTTGATGATATCCCTGCTGCTCACAGGTGAGCCAATCATTTCTTCATCTTGGTTTGTCATCCTGATTATCTCACCTATGCACAGAAATGATATCTTCACATCCAGGCTGTGTGGCTCTCCTGAACCGAGCGTGTGCACCTCTGGCACTGATAAATCAATCCGTACACCATTGGTAAAGCTTGTTTAAATTTTTGTAGCTCTGTAATATAGCCTCTATTAATTCCATACATTACTGTTATTGTTATTAACTTGGCTAAGATGTCCCCAACTAGCCCTAATTATGGCATTTTAGTAAAATTGTGTTGATTTTACATGAAACACAACACATAACTTATTTATATATAGAATTAATATTCATTCAAACTAATCTAAGACAGAAAAAAATAATTAGTCATGAGAATTGATGTTAAATATTCTAAGTGCTAAAGCAGAACTCTGCATGAAATCTTTTCATCACAAAAGCAATGGCTTGTGGACATTTGATACTATATGTTCATGAATTTAAGATCTAAAAAGCAACAGCATCAAGGCAATTTGAGGACAGAAAATATATTCTCAGAACAATGTTATTCTTCAAAATAAGGGACTTTTTCTAAATGAACATGCCTTTTGAATCAGCTATGAAAAATCCTAAAAACTATGAAAAAATGTGTCTAACACAAGGGAATTCTTTTTCTCTAGTTTTTACATCTATTGATGCTTCTATTCTATTATGTCAGGCAGTCACTAGACAACTAAAACACATCACAATTGTACTGACATCAAATGACATGTTATCAGATTGCATTCTTGGTGCTGACCAAGCTTCCCGGATTACATGAGACAATACTAAAGGTAAACAAAGGCTTTCCAAGCTGGTGTGCGCCATTTAAGTTGTCCATCTTACAGAGTTGCAACATATGTAAGTCTTACAATAAAAAAAAATCTAGACATGTTTTTAAATATTATTCAGGAAGAATATAGTCATGAAAAATAAATAAAAAATAATTTATTGTTGTAAACAAGGTGCCAGATTAAGCTATCCTTAACTGATTTTAACATATAATGAACATTATCATATATTTTTGAACTGAGAACTATCTGTTGGTCTATGTAACTATGGGTATCTACAGTATAAAAATAAATATCTGCTCATGTGTCTGTAATAATTTCAAGTCATACTTACAATGAAATCTAAAGTGACAGATAAAGTGCTAACACTTATAGCCCTATTAAATTCCCTCCATGTGTAAAACCGTAGCCCGTAATGTAGCCCGCAAGACTTGCGGCTATTAAATTGACCCCCTAAAGCAACCCGCCAACGACTTGTGTGGTTAGGGCGAGAAAAGGCTACGGGACTGCGATCTGCGCGTCCACAAATCCTTTGATCTGTTAAGCCTGTAACTGTTACCTTCAAATCATGCTATTAAATTACAACAAATTCACTGGCGTTCAAGACCGTAACACGCAAATGGAGCCAAAAAGCCAACGGGTCCTAGAGAGGACCCGCTAGGGAGTTGAAGTCCAATCTGTAGCACTGTAAATGAAATTATACTCACACTACTGTATTTATAATTAAAAGGGAAAGTTATGTTAGGTATTAAAATTAATAGTACAACATTCTCAAGCCCGCAGATCTGCAATATAAAATACTTTTATTTTCAGTTTAATATCTGTGTTATATCGATCCCGGCAATCAATGTGTGTTAATACATATAATGGAACTTGCATGGACTTAAATATCATATTTACTGATTTAATAATATTGCATTATTTCTGGAGTGTGAGTCCGATCGAAACTCGTAATTGAAGCCCGTAAGGCTTTGAAATCTAACCTTCATGTTTCAGTGACGTAATTAAGATGATCTAATTTGCCATTGGCTCCCTCTAAACTCGTAACTACGGGTTTAACTGATTGAACATGTTCACGGCCGCTCATCCAATGTGCAACAAATGGTTTACAAGTTTGCGTCTCAAGCTTGTATTTCGTGGCTTGGTTTAATTTAATAGCTCTGTAACGCAGCCGAATTTCAAGCCCGCAGCCTTTGCGCGCTTGCCAATGCCGTTTCGGGCTTCACATTTAATAGGGCTGTTAGAATACTTGATTATTTGTTTTAACTGCATGCTTTTCTAGTGTAATGATTTTGAGGAAATGTTAGCACCTTCCATATTGTGATTATATCTTTGTAGTGAGAACAAATCAATTTTAATGATATCTTAAGGAAGCTCGGATATAAACACCCTACTTTATAGAAAATACTCAACTCCAGTGTGCACTGTGCTGATAAGATTGGAATAGATCAACATAAGAGCTTTATTGAAGTCTTGTAATATAAGTCCTGATAGATATGGTAGAAGTGACGACTCCTCAGAAATGTTATAGAAATTAATTAAACTGTATGATCAATTTTGGTCTAAATCAGAGAAGCGGAGAAAAGGGGTCTACATCATTTAATGCAATGGCTTATTCTTCTTAAGCAACAGGAAAGATGTTGCAAAAAGATCCTTAATAGCACACATGTAAGTACTTTCAACATTAAATCAAACTAATCACCACAATTTAATATGTTTTATTTTACTGTTTATTTTGTATTCTTTTTCATTGTTTAAAAAATGTACTTCACAACTAGATAATGGGAAGTTTGTCATATTTCCTGAGTACCTCATTCATAAGGGGGAATTTACTAAGCATATCACATCATCCCTTGATTTACTATGCACTATTTCCTATGAGGAAAAACAGATTTTCTCACCAAATCTCAGGTGTTAAAATGCTTAGTAAATTTTATAGATAGTAATACTTTTCCAGTTCTATTGCGATATAATACTCAAAAGCAGGGGTGTAGGAGCCAGATCAATTCTGGAGGGGGGGATACAGTGCATTGTATACATCAGGCGTAAAATAGATTATATATACAACATACAAACAAAGAAAAATCTGCTACTTTTTTAATATATATATTTTATTCTATTGAGCATGGGTGTAGGAACTGGGGGGGATAGGGGGGACAAATCCCCCTTTCCCCCCAGTTCCTACACCCATGCTCAATAGAATAAAAATATATATATTATAAAAAGGAGCAGAATACTTGAAAGGACTGAATTACTCTTCTGGGTATGCCATGTCTTCCTAAGATTTCTCTTGGCTATGGTGTGTCACATCTGGCCAAAGAATTCATCAGACTATCTGCCTGACTGTGCACATGAATGTTATTGCCTGCATCCATCATCTCTCATCACACTTTGTAATTTCTCCATGTCTGCTACATGATCCAAAGATTATTATAGGCCCATGACTTGCTTTTCATTCTATATCAACAGTGCCACTCAGGCATTGTTTCATAAACTGCAGAGCATATATGTCAATCAGTCAGGCAAATAGAAAATAGACTGAAGGAACCAAGCCGAGTAACAAGGTTGAGTGTGGGTGGAAGCTTGAGTCTTGCAGAAGTAACTTATTTACAGTCTCTCTGGGGGAAGACTAAAGTGCTGTGCCATCAGGTCTTCCACTTAACAGGAGTGGTCAGTTAGGAGATATTATTGCTTTAAGTACCAATCATAAATATGTCTAAATACATAGATTAATTTTATTGCTGGTGGCAAAGAGTATTGAAGTGGCATAAATAATACAGGCAATCTCAACATATCCACACAGTGGGTCCAATAGCTTGTATAGTTTGTGTGACCTTTCTTGTAAAATATTTTTTTATCTTTAGAATCTGATGTGAAATGTGAAAACATATAGGACCCTACGGCTCTTTTTTTATTTTAACGCTTAATTTATGAATAACACAGTATAAAAACTGACAACGGACTCTTCTACATCCGACAAAATCATTGAAGCTTATATAAATAAAATAAATAAATAAAATAATATTTTTTTTTTATAACAGTACAATAAACCAGCATATAAATGATAACGACTTGGAATTTCTTAGCAATATGTTTAAATGACATTTTTTCCCCAGACTCCAACAGCCATATAGATGAAAAGCACCTAATTTGTATGATTCTTATCTTTAGACGAAGAGAAGGACTACACATTCAAAACAGGAGACTCGGATATTGCAAGGAAGAAGCTGAACAGTACTTCAGTTGTGCAATCTCCAAAGCATTTCAGACAGAAGGAAATTGGTCTGACAAAATAGGCAACATCATCTGTATCTGTGATAGGTTTCCACCCTTGCATGAGAAAATTGCATCCAAATCCTACTGATAAATGTAACTGAATATATATAACTTTGCCTTTGTATTCCAAAAATTCATCCCAGTCTATTTTCAAATCAGATTTCAATATAATTTTTTTTAAATCACATGCTATTTATTCCTCCAATTATAACATGTTGTATTAGATATTAATTATAAATTCAGTATATCAACATTCACTTGTGATTTCTGCTTTTTTTATTATTTTTTTCAGCAAAGTTAGTTAGTTAGTTTAAAAAAAAAAAAAAGTTAAAATCTTATTCTACTTTCCCTCAAAATCATTTTTACTCCATTTTTTATTTAAGATGTCTCAGAAAAAAATGAAAATTATTGATCAATCTATCAGCTAAATATTTCACATCTTCTCGATTTAGCTTTAGAGAAATGCATATATTCGACAAAACCAGTCATTTTTAAAAACTGTATATATAGTTTAAGGAAATGTATCTGATTTTAAGCATTTAAAAGAATACAATTAGAAATTGAATGTATAAACAATGTACTTTATGACTTTAATATCAGATATCTGGAATAATGTAGAAACCATATTGATTTTCAAAATGCTTTAACATAAATAATGAACCTATAAAATTAGAATGAACGCCATTGTGTTTTACTCATTCATTGTAATGTGAATGAATTATTTTAGGTATCAATAAAGTAGAATAGAAGAAAAAATAAATAAATATTGATAAACATATAACATTTCTTGTAGCTGTCCAAGTTAAAGTGCGATGCTCTGATTCAACAAAACTGTTGAACATTTGAGGGCATATTGTGGATGAAGCAGATGGGAACCATATTTCCAGCAAATCCAGTAAATTAATTAGTGTGACTTTCCTACATAATATCAAAACTTGCACAAAGTCAATAGCAATATATTTGAAACAAGCAAAGAAGATACTGAGGTCTGTACTGGGCACATAACATTCATATTTCCTAAATAAATATTTCCACTATTAAAAATATTAGGTAATATACAAATTATATTATTTTACTCCTGCAATCTTATTCACTCTGGTTTATGTTCTTATATATAAAAAATCGACTGTGTTGTAGGCTTATATTACCTATTATTACTCCACATAAAGTCAAAATTCTATTCCAAGCCATGTTAATGGAAATATTTAATATATATTTGATAGTTTACAGGTGTTTATAGCTTAATAGTATACAATGGATTGAATAATTATATAGCAAACCTAATATTTTATTATAATTGCTCTATATTTGCAGCATGAATACAATTCTTTTTATTGTTGAAGAACTTTTGCCTTGGCATTTTCACTGATCTAATAAAATGTTGTTCTTTTATTCAGTCACATGCAACAGAAATTGTTTCAAATGATCATATACATCACTGGGTACACTTAGCTCATGTGGAATTTATATGCAGTGATAAGGGCGGATTCTGTCTAATGCTGGAGTCTAGCGCACCCTACTGGCCATCTAAGGTCACACACGCTTAGTGTAACTTTCCAGTTAGCTTTTTAAATAAATATCAAAATGATAAATCTTAAAAGATTGTTCCTCCACCGATAAAAAAAGCCAATATCAAAGTAAAAATGCATTTTGAGTGTTGATACAATAAATACAAAAATGTATACATATATTGTATATAAGATATGTATATATATTTAGTATATATGATTCAATATGTTGTATATATATATATATATATATGTCATAAAATTATTAAATAGCCAATAAGTACATAAACACACTTAATCAAATGTACACAGTGTTTTTGCAGATCAAATTGTTTTGGCTGGCTATCTATCTATCTATCTATCTATCTATCTATCTATCTATCTATCTATCCATCCTAGCACATTGTTAGAATATAGACGTATATATGTTAAATTATAATGCACCAACTGAACTAATAACATTAAACATAGCAATTCTGCCTATATAAAGGGTACTTAAATGAGCTACAGGTACAAAGCAAAATGTATTTTAACATTTTCATCCAAAGCTCAACTGACCTTGGCAGAGAATTGCAGGAATAGGTGTATTTTTATGTCATTTGCAAATGCCAAAAGGAGAAATATCTGGTGTTTCTTTACATTCCACTTCTGAAATGCTTAAGGAACTTTCTCACAAGCCAGAGGTCAATGCAAGTTATACACCCATCTGTCCTAATTCTCATCCACAAGATCTAGAATGCACTGAAGTCAAGCAGCCAGAATAGCTTCAGTTTAATCACCCATTAGTGCTCCACTTTCAGCATAATGTATTCTGTATATAAAGAGAATATGTAAGCTTTTGGAGACATCACAACACTGCTGGAAAAAAAAATATTCCTGCATAATGTGCATTGCATAATATATATTGTTTTGCCAAGATCCTTACCTGATTCCCAAAAGCTGTTTTATCCACATGGTCACGTTTCAAATCAAAAGGATTAGATCTTCATTTACCCATCCATTTGTGCTGCCCCAAAACTGGATATTATAAAAGATACAGAAAAAATGCAATCTGAAATCAAGATATTCCTTTTCTTTTTTTTTGTTAGATCTTGTTGATTTTAGCTGTTTGGATACAGAGAACTCACAGATGCTCCAAAAAATGAAGACATTCCTGCATAGATTTATTCTATCATTAAAAATCCTTGCCCAAATGATCTGGAGTATAAAAAGATGATCAAATTGTAGATGGGGGGGTAAGGAAGGCAGGGGATATTAAGCCTCATGAGGTCTGCGAAGAGTCTTGATCTTGAGATGTTCCTGTCCACATCTACTCTCAAAAGAAGAAGAAGGCAGAAAATGAGTTTCCTTTAAACAGCAGTAATGAAGGAGGGAAGCCAGCAGCACAATGTGAATGTGAGTTACAGAAGCAGGGAAGTTCTAATGATGAGCAGACAGGGCTTTGTGGAGCAAATTTCCCAGACAGGTTCCTTCAGATCACTGGAGGTTCTTTTTTAGACTGAAAAAGAGAGTCTAAAATGGGAGGAATGTATTGTACCACAGAGCATGATGCACTACTTGCCAGTGTAGTGTCAGATTGTGTATCCCTAGCAGATTCTGTATCCCTCTGAACCAGCATCCAGCTCCTAACCCCTCCCCTGCCCCTGTCCCCTTTGTTCACTTAAGGAGGATTATTACAGTTAGTGAATAAACTACACTAAGTGGTTAAATAAATGTAGCCACACTAAACATTTTGTGCCAGAATTCCCTAGCAACACATACATGGATTAGCACAAGGCTTTCTGTTCGGTATTGAACGCACATCATGATGGGTGATTTCATGAAGAAAATAGAAGATGTCATGCATTTTTATGTTGATGGACATATCCAATCAACATTGGCGGAGCTGGTAGAGGAGGGTATTGGCGCAAAATAATTTAGGGGACTTCTCTATACAAGGTAGGTACATTTATGGGGTCGATACAAACCTCAAAATATATGTAGGTGGTTAGATCATCCATAGAATGATTAGATTACGTTTCTATAAATATTATCTGTCCAGTCCGCTAAATCCCCACACTTTTGTGGGCCCGGTGCTTTGCACCTGCTGCACTAGCACTGGTAATCAAGGTATATAAGTAATCTTAAAGGGTAAATAACCTGGGCATTAACGCAATGCACACAGCAATGTAATCAATACAAAAAAATACAAAAATAAACTTATGTTTAAAATTCTAAAGCATTTAAAAAAAAAAAAGACACCAAAACTGTTGCCAAGGGAACTGACAAGTGATCTCGCATCACCCAGGTTTACAGTGAACATAATACCATTTAACATAAGCATTGATGTACGATCCATGATGCAGTACCATGTCCTCTGTTGTAGATTACATCATTTCCAAATGTATCCAAATGAAATACCTATGACATTAATATGCATAGAATGCACTAGGTTCACTAAACTTCTATGTCTATTTCCGAAGGGGACATTTGCTATTGTAAACCTATGAGCAGTAACAAAATATTGCAACTTAAAAACAGATTCAAATTAAATGGGATCCATCGTAGCATTAACATATTTTTTTCCGGGACACGTGACTTATCACGTGGCAAAGGAATAATTCTTTCTAGACATTTATAAAGAACACACTGCATTGTATGATGGTACTGGTATCTCTCATTGTTAATTAACACCCAGCAGTAAAAATAAATAATCATATACCATGCAGCACTTAATTTATCCAAAAAGACACATTTTTCAAAACTAAAATAATGGAGGGAATTTATAATCTCATTTATTATGCACAAATTCTTTTGGGGGTAAAACAGCCCTTTTCACCTCATCTCAGCTTTCCAAACATCATTTCAGATGAGAAAATGCTTAGTAAATTTCCAAACTGTCAAATTATATTTACTAAGCATCTCAAATGGATGAGATGAGTTAAGAAGGGCTGTGATGTCATTCCCTCCCATGTAGGAAATGGTGCATAGTATATATCCACTTTCCGGAGTTGTGTCTAGAGTATATATGAATAGGAAATAGGAGAAAGAAAGCGGGCATGGCTGGGCTCTATAGAGATATTTGCCCTTAAATATTGTGTTATCCCTTAAAAAAAGCCATATATTGTGCAGGGAGAGACTTAAAAGAGATGCAGTAATAGCTGTAGATAGGTTCCAGGCAATAGGAGTATAAGCGAAACAGCTCAAAACGGGGCAGTTTAACATGAGGAAGATAGGGATAGGGGAACTCTTGAAAAAAAAACACAATTTCAAATGAAATGTAAACTTTTTTGGTTTTATATGAACTTCAAAGAAACAGCAAACATATAACTAACAAATTGAACATTAGCAGAAATATAAACTTTCAATTATTGATGTAGAGGCTTCTGGGTCATCGTGGATTATTTTTTCTTTGGATAAAAAAAACGTGTTATAGTGAATCAGAGGGTTAAAAGGGGTCCGGCAGGCAAAAATAGCGTTATAACGAGATAGTGCTATAGAGAATCAGAGAGTTAAAAGGGGTTCGGCAGGCAAAACCAGCGTTATAGCTAAGCAGTGCTATAGAGAATCAGAGCGTTAAAAGGGGTCCGGCAGGCAAAAATAGAATTATAACGAAGCAGTGCAATAGGGAATCAGAGAGTTAAAATGGGTCCGGCAGGCAAAAACAGCGTTATACCGAGGCAGTGCTATAGAGAATCAGAGTGTTAAAAGGGGTCCGGCAGGCAAAAACAGCATTATAGCGAGGCAGTGCTATAGAGAATCAGAGTGTTAAAAGGGGTCCGGCAGGCAAAAACAGCATTATAGCGAGGCAGTGCTATAGAGAATCAGAGAGTTAAAATGGGTCCGCAGGCAAAACAGCGTTAAAGCGAGGCAGTGCAATAGAGAATCCGAGCGATAAAATGCGTCCGCAGGCAAAACAGCGCTATAGCGAGACAGTGCTATAGAGAGTCCAAGGGTTAAAAGGGGACCAGCAGGCAAAAACAGCGTTATAGCGGGGCAGTGCTATAGAGAATTAGAGAGTTAAAATGGGTTTGACAGGCAAAAACAGCATTATAGCGAGGCAATGCTATAGAGAGTCCAAGGGTTAAAAGGGGTCCGGCAGGCAAAAACAGCGTTATAGCGGGGCAGTGCTAAAGAGAATCAGAGAGCTAAAAGGGGTCCGCAGGCAAAAACAGCGATATAGCGAGGCAGTGCTATAGAGAGTCCAAGGGTTAAAAGGTGTCCGGCAGGCAAAAACAGCATTATAGCGAGGCAGTGCTATAGATAATCAGAGAGCTAAAAGAAGTCCGCAGGCAAAAACAGCGATATAGCGAGGCAGTGCTAAAGAGAATCAGAGAGCTAAAAGGGGTCCGCAGGCAAAAACAGCGATATAGCGAGGCAGTGCTATAGAGAGTCCAAGGGTTAAAAGGTGTCCGGCAGGCAAAAACAGCATTATAGCGAGGCAGTGCTATAGATAATCAGAGAGCTAAAAGAAGTCCGCAGGCAAAAACAGCGATATAGCGAGGCAGTGCTAAAGAGAATCAGAGAACTAAAAGGGGTCCGCAGGCATAAACAGCATTATAGCGAGGCAGTGCTATAGAGAGTCCAAGGGTTAAAAGGGGACCGGCAGGCAAAAACAGCATTATAGCGAGGCAGTGCTAAAGAGAATCAGAGAGCTAAAAGGGGTCCGCAGGCAAAAACAGCGTTATAGCAAGGCAGTGTGCTATAGAGAATCAGAGCTTTAAAAGGGGGCCGGCAGGCAAAAACAGCGTTATAGCGAGGCAGTGCTAAAAGAGAATCAGAGAGCTAAAAGGGGTCCGCAGGCAAAAACAGCAATATAGCGAGGCAGTGCTTTAGAGAATCAGAGCGTTTAAAGGGGTCCGGCAGGCAAAAACAGCATTATAGCGAGGCAGTGATATAGAGAATCAGAGTTAAGAGGGGTCCGGCAGGCAAAAACAGCGTTATAGCGAGGCAGTGATATAGAGAATCAGAGAGCTAAAAGGGGTCCGCAGGCAAAAACAGCATTATAGCGAGGCAATGCTATAGAGAATCAAAGCATTAAAAGGGGTCCGGCAGCCAAAAACAGCATTATAGCGAGGCAATGCTATAGAGAATCAAAGCATTAAAAGGGGTCCGGCAGCCAAAAACAGCGTTATAGCGAGGCAGTGATATAGAGAATTAGAGTTAAAAGGGGTCCAGCAGGCAAAAAAACAGCTCTATAGCGAATTAGCTCAAAAAGGGGTAGCTTTAAGCGGGGTATACCTGTACTTCCACCAAAAGAGGAAATGTTGGGAATGAATGCAGTTATAATGGGGCTGATTATTTATAATTATGAATGCACTCGTTAATGAAGTTGGATATCTGTACACTGATAATAAACAGTGTGCACTATATAATTATACAAACTATCTGTTCACTGATAACGAACACAATGCACTTTATGAAGATTCTAAATTTCTTTGTAGTGATGATGAATATTCTATATTGAATAATACTTCTCATTCTGACCCAGTGAGTATAGAAAATGTCATTATAAAAATGACACCCTTCCTCATTCAAGCTGGTGTAATAATTGTAGACACAAAGAAGAGACAATGCATTCAGGAGTAATAGAAGAACAGCTCGTTAAAAACAGGACCACTATAATGCCCTTACAACAGGAGCTAGATGTTTTAATTAGGCATAGCCCTTTAATAAAATCCCTATATAATTATTTAGAAAAAGATTGTTCAATTCATCAGCTTAAAAAGCCTCCAGTTGAGCTGCTTGCCTCCACATCGTATGAAGTCATGAAGGGGAAGGGTCAGCTATGGCACACACACAGATACATATGCATACACACACATATATATATATATATATATATATATATATATATATATATATATATATATATATATATATATAAGCATTACATATTTTATACACTATACATATTTATCATGCATTTAAAATTGTATGTTTAAGCATTATTATATTATAATTATTTCATGAACCAAAGAGGAATCTAAAGTGAATAATGTATTATTTTCATTTTGCTGAACCTATCAGGATCTATACACTGGTCTTGAACTCTATGGTGACCCATTCTAAGCTCACTGTCTGAATGCAGGATGTTGGAGAAACATTTGTTTAAACACTTCAAAGACACTGACAATGTAAGATTCCAAGGCTCTGTACATATTGTCACTATCATTGCAAGATGCTCTTTAAAATGCATGCTAGGAAATGTGGAAATTCCATGCGACTTACAGCCTTCCTGAAGGAGACTTATCCTGAAAGCTGTTATTCTATAAGGAGTCTGGCTGTCGATATGACAGTGAGAGACATATTTATAAAATAATTACATTATCCTTTTTTTCCTGCCAGAGACCTATAATAAACTATTTCCCTATCACAGAGTCATGCAGAGCTGCAATTATCTCCCCCCGCCAGGGAAAAAGCAAAGAAAAAATTAACCTTTTTGTGCTTCCTGGAAATTTGAAGGTCAGTTGTTATCCTTGTCACAGAAGCAGGTTGACCCTATTCATGACATCTGACAATCTGCACATCATTAATTAACCCCTTCCTTAGTATATGGAGACTTTCAGAGCACCTTTTCCAAGCATGTACCCCACAAATCTACAGAATTACACATAAGTAAAGGGTTATTGATTGTCATTGGCAGTAAAAGGGTAATGGATAAGATGCTAAGTATGGCTATATTTTATTTAAATACCTATAGCAAATGCCTTACACGCTAAAATAAGGGACACAATTAAAAAAATGGCAAGTATGCGTCACATAAATGACAATTCACTATCAAACAGATGTGTTGAATAGGTATAATATATATATCTTAGAAACTATAAAGCTATTTATATAACAAAGGCAAATATTACAGAACATATTTCTGGTTGAGTTTGAAGACAAAAAGGATATATAGAGTATTATGTTTTAATATTTTAATTGGTTTATTTTAATCAAAGAAATTAGAAGAAGGCTGTAATTGTATTTATACAGTCACAAACCAACTACATACAAATCCAAATGTCATTATACATGTATAGCACTCAGTTCAGTGGACCAAAACAAGAATGTGGTGTGTAGAAATATAAAACATATTGTAGCATATTCATAAATAAAATGTATCTCAATAAATAATTTAGGTCATTCACTGCATTTTAAAATACAATGTGTACCTACTCAAGAAGGTACAAATGGGTTGTGTATACAGAGTATATACACACACATACACACCGTGATGACAGTGAAGCTCTGAGCAATGCCTTCAGAAAATCTGTTAATTTAATTAAGGAAGGGTATTTTTTAGTTTGATAATAACTTTATTTCATGTAAGGAAACACAGGAACAGGTTAGATTATAATTGTAAGACTCTAAACAGGGATTTTAATGTCACTGGGGCAGCTAAAATCTCCAATAGAAGCCAGGAACAGTCATCAGAATGAGGTTCAGTGTAATGTTTGTCACCCATTGAAAGTCCTGTAGGGTGAAGTACTAGGGTAAGTAGAGCTTGGAAGACATGTTCCTCTAAGGCAAACTCTGTCCTGCTGGGCTGCACACAGGCCTGGATTTGTGGATATCCTTGCTGCAAGCAGGTGAGACTATTGCTTCTTCAGTCATCCTGATTGACTCACCTGTGCACAGAATTGAAATCCTCAAATCCAGGCTTGTGTGCGTACCCCCGTGGCCGAGTTTGGACATACCTGCTCTAAGGAGAGAGTCCGGAGGACAGCCAATTCAGTGTTTAGGAGTACTAGAGAGGATAGAGTAACAAATGCCAGATTTGGGAGACTACACAAATATCTGGTTTTACACTATGAATCATTTTCCTGTCTGTTGAGACTCCTTGCAGATTGTGTTTCAAAGAAAAGGAGGCAGCAATGGAACATTACAATGGAGTGAACTAAGTATCTCAAGCAGTGGCAGAGCTAATGAATGGAGAGCCCCTCTGCAAAAAAAAATGCTTCCCCCTTGGGCCAACATTATATATATATTTAGTATATTACAACATGTAATTAATATGGTGCACTCCCTTCACTCTCATCTTTCCTCCTCTCTCTCCTCCCTCTCACATAAATTTGATGCCCTCTGTCCTCCCTCTCTCACCTCTCCTCTCTCTTCCACATCTCCTCCTTCTCTATCGGAGAATGGTAGGTATGGTGGCTTCTCCTCCCCCAGGCTCCTGTCTGAACTGAGCCCTCAAGAAGGGGGTGGTGATGAGGCGGTGGTGATGAGGCAGAGGGGGCAGAGAGGGCATCGGCCATGGTGGAAGAAAAATTGAATATAAAAAATAAATTAGTCTGCTTTGGGGCCCCCTATAGGAGGGCCTCAGTGCATTGCACCGCCTTCAGTGATCATCAGCAGGTAATTTAAAATGCATCTCATGTTATCGCTTAAATTACTATGTGATATTTCCTATAGGGAAAACAGCTCTTCTCATGTTATCTCAGCTCTTCTCATCTCAGGTGAGAAAGTGCTTAGCATATTCCTCCATTCAAAGTAAAATTAAAGTATTTTACTATCAAATCTCATTCATTCAAAGTATTGGGAAGTATTACACTATTTTTCCTCTTTTCATACGTGGAAAACTGAATATTCTGATCACTGGAGAAGGGAATATCAAGGACTGATTAGGATATGAAAACAAGGACTCTGTGTCTCTCTCTCTCTCTCTCTCTCTCTCTCTCTCTCTATATATATATATATATATATATATATATATATATATACCGTATTTATCGGCATATAACACGCACCGGCGTATAACACGCACCTCATTTTAAGAAGGAAATTTCAGGAAAAAAAAAAAAAATTTCAAATAAAGAACTTTAAAGCAAAATCCTCAACCTCCCTCCTCATCCTCCCTCCTCAACCCCCTCCTCAAACCCCCCATCCTCAACCCCCTCCTCCACCCCCCTCCTCCACCCCCCATCCTCATCCTCCTTCCTCAACCCCCCTCCTCAACCTCAACCCCCCTCCTCAACCTCCCTCCTCACCCTCAACCCCTCTCCTCATCCTCAACCCCCCTCCTCATCCTCAACCCCCCTCCTCATCCTCAACCTCCCTCCTCAAACCCCCTCCTCAACCCCCCAATCCTCAAACCCCCCCCAACCCCCATCCTCCTTCCTCAACCCCCCTATCCTCAACCCCCTCCTCAACCTCAACCCCCCTCCTCAACCTCCCTCCTCATTCTAAACCCACCTCCGCATTCTAATCCCCCTCCTCATTCTAAATACCTCCCCCTCACTTATCTGCTTCTGCTCTGGCCTCGGCTCCGCTCCTTGACCTGGCGCGCATGTGACGTCACATACGCGCCACCTCATTAGCATATACCGGGTGCCACCCGGTATATGCTAATGACATGGCGCGCATGTATGTCACATGTGCGTATAATGTGCCCCCGATGTAGGCACACAAGGTGTAGGAGCAGAGGGTCAGGGGCCTGATCTTGGGGGGAGGTAGAGGGGATGAGGGGCAAGCCCCAGGGAGAGAACAGGGAGGCCAGGAACCACAGGTACAGTTGGCAGGGCAATAGGTTGTGCCAAAGCAGAGGGCCCACAATTATAGCCAAGAGGAGACAGAAACCCTCTTTGGGAAGTCCAAGCCCACCGTAGCATCATCCATGGTGGGAGTGATGTGAGGCCTAGAGATAAGACATGTGCCTGGAATGATGTGACTGCAGCTCTGGCTTCATTAGGGGTTGCAAACTGTGCTGTTAAGTCGGTTAAACACCAATATGATGACTGCCGGATGAAGGTGAAGAAGAAGATGGTGGCAGATGCCAGAGCAGCTTGTGGGACTGGTGGTGGCCCACCACTCAACATCACATACTGTGGATGGAAGTGAACTATCATGGAGTCTTTGGAGCCAGCAGCAGCAGTGGGCCTTCCAGGACAGTTGGACACTGGCTATCAAGAAACCCTGCAAAGTAGTATCATATGCACCATCACACCCTCATATGCACACACCCCAACACACATAGATAACTGACATACAATAGCACTGTAAGATTTCTGGTTCTGACTACAGATATATTGGGCATTAATTACCATGTAAATATTATAACATATTATATAATCATCATATTATCATCCTAATTGTTATCAATGAAATGTCAGTACAATACCTGTAGTTAAAACGGATTCTGAATAGCAGTTGCCAATGCAGTTTGTGTTAGAGTTATGTTTGCTGTTTGATCAAAGTTAATATAAAACAAAACAGTATAAATATCAATTGTAATTTTGTAATGAGTTCCCCTATCCTTATCTTCCCCATGTTACACTGAACAGTTCAACTGCTTGGAAGCTATCCCCAATGTTAAACGGGGTACAACTGTAGATCCACAATGATTTTACATCCAAAAGAGAGTACATGTATTGGTGTGCACACTGCAGCATATACGGATACAGACTCTGAGGGACTGCATGTGCGTGTCATTTACTAGCCTAACCTGGACCATGTCTCATAAGCATGTTAACACCCATTACTGAGCATTGGTCACAGATTGGTCAGTCTCACTGCACACAGCAGATTCAGATGAGCATGTGTCCTAATGAACTGCAGATGGCACATCGCACAAGCTATATATATATATATATATATATATATATATATATATATATATATATATATATATATTGATATAAGCCATGATCTGCAATGATTATGGTACAGCTCACTGTTTATCTGTGGGAAACAATCACCAAAGGCAATTACAAGTGACCATGATGTCAGGAGGGATATGGAAACACACAGCAAACAATTGTTCAGAGAATCAATACTCAAATACTATTGTCCTCTTATTTCAGTGCCCAGGAGGTGTACCCCACCCGCAGAGACACAGGCAGTGACTCCACCAAAGGCACCACCATCACCAACGCAGGTGGTGGTGGAGGAAGCCCAATCCCAGGGCCCATCACAGGAGGCTGGACCATTGAAGGAATAACCCCCCCGGGCCCTCACACGCATCACGGGCACATTCACAGCCCTTTCAAATTACTGGAAGTACAAGGAGCCACCAACCATCTGGAGGGATGTCAAGCTCATGGGGACCAGTCTCTACTGGTGACATTCAAGCAATACGTGTGCTGTACCCCAATCCCCTCCCACTCCTGACCGGGTCACAACCGATGTTGCCCCAGCAGTTGGCCCAGCAGATGTTGCAGCCATTGTTGCCCCAGCTCATGTCGCAGTCATTGTTGCCCCAGAAGATGTTGCAGTCATTGTGGCCTCAGCACATGTCGCAGCTTCGTGGGAACACCATCACAACGGGCAAAACCTCTGGCCTCACCACAGCACATCCAGAGTCCAACATCGTCCGGAGACGAAACTCACGTCCCCGCACCAGGCACTTGAGTGACATATATCAGCACATCCGCTTGGCAGATGAGTGCGAGATCGGAGCAGTCCAACAGCTGACAGCTCAGCTGGCACGTCAGAATGACATTGCTACCGAGACGGAAAGCATCCACGCAATATATGATGAGGTGAAGAGGCATAATCTTCGGATGGAGAGGTACGAGCAAATGGCTCATAGGGACAGACAAGCCCAGACACATCACTTGGCGCTGCTGGGGCAGTTGGCTGAAGCCCACGTGCCTACACTCCAGCCTTCGGTTCCACAGGCTCCACATACAGAGCCTACAGCCTCCTCTTCTCACCCCTTACCGCTAAGGACAGCTGCTACACAACTACCCCAGTTGGATGCACCCCTCCATCCAACACCTCCTGCCCGTGGTAGAGGGAGAAAGCACGTGGTTCCAGCAGGTGTAGGCCCAGTGCTCAGAAAGTAGGTGTGAATGTCCCCCAGGTCAGTGGTTGTCAAACCTCTCCCCAGGACCCACCACACAGGTGAAGCTATTCAAGGCTCCACCACCTACTGAATTATTTTATGCCTCATTTATTGTTTCCCATAAATCATGGCCTGCCTGATGGCTCCTGAGGAGAGGATTGAGAACCACTGCCCTAAGTCCTCCTCATCCACACTCAACAATGAATATCATATTGTATTAATGTTAACATACTAATGGCTGGCTACAGAGTGTGTACACATATGGTTATGTTGAATATTTCTGCAATTGATGTTCAATGTGGATTGCCATTGAGATGAGATGTTGAAGTCAATCCAAATAGTGTTCTGATTTATATCTTGTTCTTGTCTCTGTAGGTCTTAATAGCCCAATCTCCCGACCATGAAGGCATGTTCCTCAACCCCCTCCCATGTCACATATTCTGCTAATCAATTTCTGATAATTCCTGAATATCTGACAACACACTGTGTGTGAATGAGATCTGTATGACATTATCCATGATTATATTAATCTGTTTCATTGAACAGATCAAGACAAGTTGGAAGTGCTATGTACATGACTGGTTTCTTCAATTTCATGGAGTGATTTCTGCTGATCCATTTTTTCATCAGATTCCCCTTTGGGTGTCCACTCGTTGCCCTTCCAGGATCCACCCACACCACACAGATGATGTCAATGCACAGTCTTGTGTATTCCTGATTGTGCTCTGTGTATGAAATAAGACTTTGTTATACCGTTCACACCATGTCAGTGTGTTTTCAATGGTTGGGGTTTTGGGACATCCACATACATCCAATTTGTGTCACATTCCTATATCTGTATACTAATGAGCCTGAGTTACTATGCAATAGATTAATACATGACATAACAATAATAATTAAAATAGTAATAATGGCATTAGATATCATAATATATATCAGATATAAAAATAATAAAGGGTTAATACACACGGAAAGTCCAATTAGTGATACTGTGGAGTATCAACATACCCCTGAAGGCCTGATAACAATATGACTTGTGATGATGTGAATTGATGATAGCAAAACTTAATGGGAGGTCACCAAATGGGAATGGGTATATATCTTTGCACATGGCCACCAGCAAAGGTGTGGGACTTTCAAGGATGGGTACATGGGAGACTACACCTGATGGAGGTGACTTGGCTGTTGCTCCAAGTGCCTCTGCACGGCCTCCATGTGTTTTTGCGGCCCTTCACTATGTGTTAGAGTAGCTTAGTGTAGTGTATGTTCCCCTGGTCCCCTTGTGGATTGTTAAGTGGTGATGGTGAAGGAGCTAGTGTAATTTAGTAATTATTAATCTATATATATATATATATATACAGTATATATATATTATATTATATATATATATATTTATATATATATATATATATAGATTAATAACGAGTATTGCAGTATATTATGATACCTTTTGCATTTGACAAATGTCCAATACAAAATATTCTGCAATTCACATTATTAATCTATGTCTATATAGATTCATAATTACTAAATTACTAGATTATTGGACATTCATGACTGCTTCACTCTTCAATTATATATATTATACTGCTATATATATAATCTTTATTTATATTGGGCGCTGGGTGGGCGTGGGCCCAGGAACATTATGAATTTAACCAAAGAAATAAATAGAAAAATCTTTAAGGGGCACTGCAGCACTGGGGCCCCGCCGTATGCATTGGAAGTAGATCCACCCCTGCTGCCTGTCCTGGGAGTAGAGTTGTATTGCACCACTGAGGGCCACACCTTTTTTGTCCCTTTAAACTTTACCCCCCTTGCCCCTAATTTTTGGGGGCTCCTATGACCATGGGCTCTTCCTTCCCCTTATACAAGGCCTTTATCTGGTGTACACAAAGAAGAAAGCAGTGTGACTGTAATATGTTATTGTTAAAGTTGTTATTATTATTGTCTTATTTTGAGTTTCAACAAAGATTTACTGTATGGTATTGATCAAGTTGCCTGTTGACAATATCTGTCCATAAATTAATTGATGTATTTCACAATAATCATTCGATACACCAGAATGTAGTTTTACAGTCTCTTTAAATTTAGTCCAATCTAAATTGAATAGATACGTCAGGTGGGATTCAATCATGTGTTTGGCAGGTGCCGAGAAATGTAAGCATTGTGATAGAATGGCTTTAAATGGTGCGGCTGCCACTCTTAGAGCATAATTCATTTAGTTTTCACACATTTTTTTTCCATTGTGCAGTGTTCCTTTAAAACATATATGCTCACTGTCTTATGTCTAATGACAGTCTAATGACAAATTAACTTTTAGCGTGTCTATTTGAATGACTGGGGAACAGTTGTAGAAGGGGATACACAGTGAGACATGGCACTTGAATACTCATCTATTTTTTTTAATCTGCAGGCATAAAACAGAGATCAAATTAGATTGCAGTCGGGAAGTAGCAAGGAGGGTATCATCTCCCTCTCCAGTTGAACTGATGTATGTATCATGGTGGCTTTAATATGAGATGCAGAATATGATGTGTATAGCTCCATCTGATTCCACATTCCATCTAATAAACACACCCACGATATCCACTATTGTAGTGCATGCTTAGATATACTTACTAAAAAAAACATTTGTATACACACCCATATTATGAAGAAAAAAAAACCTTAACATTTTTTTTACAATTCCTACAATTAAAATGCTTAGGGCAGACCATCTTAAATCTGTGATGCAGCCCAACATGTTTCTCTATGCCAAGAGTTTTGGAGTCACAGCTGCTACAACAGAAATCTGGGGACTGGTTATCACACTTCAGAGTTGCTCACATGGATATTTACAAAGTGTTTAAAAAACTGTATTCCAAACAGAAGTATTTTTTAGATCTCTGTTGTTTCAACTGTAAGTTGAAACTTTCTGCAAAAAAAAGATGGTGCAACCTGCTACACCAGGGGTAATACATTTTGTTTTTTTACGAAAGTAAAGTTCTATTTCTGAAAATGATGTCCACATTGCCAATTAAAATGAAACAGGAAGAAGTTTACATAGTGAAGAATAACCACAAAACATATTTTTCGATAATTTGAAAGTCTCTGAAGGGATAAATAGTAAATATAATAATTCAGTGAGGTTAAGAGAGAGGGGCAGTGATCCTGATATTTTACCTCCCATCTCTCCTTTTTCAGGGGAAATCCCCCTGTTCCTCTTTGCCTCCCAAATGTCCTCCTGTTAGCTTCCCTCAAATCCTAGCAGGAACAGTTGTACAGAATATATATATATATATATATATATATATATATATATATATATATATATATATATGTAAAGACCCCAGCTATCTTGTTGTCATGAAGGGACTTGTGAGCTATACCATGTAGGGTTATCTAAGATGGGCAGGTCATAGCAGAGAATTCAGACAAATCGCAGTTCACAGGAGAAGGAACTGGTAACCTATCCGGGAACTTTCCCAGGAAAAAGAAAACCTTATGGATAAGCACAGCCAGAGACCATATGTGCTTGGTGTGCTGCGGTCTATAGAGTCACGGAGAGTCAGACATGACTGAACAACAAAAAAGATCAGTGCACACAATAGGCGAAAACTAAAACTTTGTTTCCACATTGTATAATATTTCGGTTACACTGCTTAATATTGCATAATTTTTCAAGAATATAGGTGTCTCTCTTTGGGCTGTTCAAATGATAGGTATGTGATTTAGTCCCAGGTCCAACTATTGACCATTCGTCTTCTGTCTGCATCATTTGAATTATTATGTTCAGCACCAGGGTTGGATTAAGATCTTTAGGGCCTCATTCATATGCGATTTGGCCAATTTAATAGGGCTCCTTATAAGCACATAGCATTTTTTTTTTTTACAGATATTTTTAGTTAGTGAATTAACGGTCTTCACTAACTAAAAACTTTTAAAAAATATGCTATGTGCTTATATAGAGCTCTATTCAATTGGCCAAATCACATTTGAATGAGGCCCTAAGCACTTAAAGATTTTGGTGCCTCCATATATACCTTATTCAAAATAGAAACAATAATAAAATAAAAATATATATATATGTATATATATGTATGCAATTTTTCATTTATTGTAGGAATTCCTTTTTGTGGAACCTGGTTGAGCTGCACTATTTGCAGTTTTGCACCGTATGATCCATGGTAAATGCGCAAATG
This sequence comes from Discoglossus pictus, assembly GCA_027410445.1. Lineage (NCBI taxonomy): Eukaryota > Metazoa > Chordata > Amphibia > Anura > Alytidae > Discoglossus > Discoglossus pictus. The sequence goes on from CM050169.1 coordinate 162,974,838, forward strand.
TAAAATTTCTGTGGTGCCCCCTTCCCTTGATGCCCTAAGCATGTGCTTAATTTGCTTAATGGTTAATCCAGCCCTGTTCAGCACAATGGTCTGGGTATACAACTCTGAATATGGCACCTGTTTCTCCATCTGATTTCCCAATGCTGCTGATAGCTGCACCCTAGACTGGTATGTGATTTGATATAAAGGGGACCCTCACTACTCGGGACTTGGGACGATACCTTGGCGCGCTTGCTAAAACCAATTGACATTGCTCCTTATGGGAGTTTGGTACTCATCGCTTTTTTTTTGATGAGTACCAAGGGTCCGCTGGTACATACTTTCAGGTATACTAAATAAAACGTTTTATAGAATGTTTCTCTGAATATATGTTTGTGTTATTAGAAGTATGTAATTATTTGTTTTAATTATTTTTATCTCTGTAGTTATATAATTCTTTAGCTTGTTTTAACGTTAGCTTTCATTTAGTTTTTATTAACTTTAGTTTTTACTCTAAATGAGCAGCAACTATGTTAATCCACCTTAAGTGACCTAGAGGGAGTGCTGCTGTGAGCGGCAGAGGAGGGAATAGAGCCCAATGCACTTTCATCAGAGCAGGGATACAGGATCTGTTGGGGATACAGTTTCTGATACCACAACATCGCTGGTATTAGTTACACCAAGGTAAGTGCACAGACCAATAAAGGCTGCTAAATTTTATTGCCCATCTGAGATTACAGCAATTGCAAATATAAACTGTGAATCACGAATCCTTGAAGAGATTCTGCAAACGTTTCACCAGCAGAATTGTCCATGTTGTCAGAGAGTCTTAGCAACAGGAGCTAACCATCATCAGCAGCAGCAATCTCCTCTTTGGTATATAATGGAAGCTCTAGGATAATGCAAAATATATCAAACAATATCACATTCCCAACAATAAACTATGCTTTACTGCAGTTTCAAATTGTTATACAGTACTAGATTATACCCATTTACAAACTATTTATTCTAATGTTGCATTTTGTTACATTCCCAAATCATTTTCTTCAGTTCTAAAATGTTTTCTTCCCACTGTTCCTTTATACTGAGCTGTATCCTTCCGACTTGTTTAGTTTCACAGTCTTCTCTGATCCCAATAACCAGTCTGCATTCAATCTGATCTCTCTTAGTTGCTCTTTTCTATTTTCTTGAATCCATTAACAAATGTATTTAGTTACTTATATAAAGGTAGATCATTTATTCATATACAGTGGTACGTTGCCACTCGTCTTCCTCGTAAGTCATCAAATTTGGAATTCAATGCATTTTGACAAAGAAAAATGCCTTGGCACTCTTTTACCTTGGTACTCGTCATGCTTGTATGAGTCAATTTACATGGGAACTTGGTACTCGTCCTGTTTGCTACTCGTCTTGCCTTCTGGAACCAATTAGTGACGAGTACCAAGGGTACACTGTAGTTGGTTATATAAAGTAGTAGAAAAAATAACCCACTGTGCTGCTATTATTTCAGTTTCAGTAATTTAGAGGTTGTAGACAATAAAGAACTCCAGTTTCTGTGTGATATAAACATGTTTACATGAAATGATCTTATGGCAGACTGTTTCTTCTTTTATAGTAAACATTAAATATAGCTTAACAACAATATTAGTTGATTAGCCCTCTGTTCACATGCCTTATATTGTATGTAACCTACTGTACACAATGTTCTCCTAACAATATATTGAACACACAAAGATGTACACACAGAAACACAAACCTCATCAGAAAATAAAATGTATGTATATTGCTATTTAGAGTCATTTTAATGGATGTAATGTTTTTAATATTTTCTAGGATGATAACTGAGACCCTTTGCTACCTGTATGTAGTGCAGCATTAGTGTACATACTGTAATGCATATTATTTTTTTGAAAATACAAAGGAAAAGCACTGTGATCCTAAACTTCAGGTCTGTCATATCCCTTCCCATCTAAAATTGTGATTCTTTTCACAGTGAGTAACAAAGACCAGTCTCTTCACCCTGTGACTTCTTGAGGCTGTTTGATGTACTGTACAGACATATATACTATATCATTGAAGCCAAGCTACAGAAATGGGGGAGCTGGAATATAAAATTACTTATGAGAAACATCAATTTGAACGACTGACAGACAAAAAATCAATAAGACATTCAAGATCACAATAATTTACAGTATGGAATAAGCTTTCCTATTATTCTGAGATTTATGTAACCAAAAGAGAAAAAAAAATGTCCCTTTCTTCTATACATACATAGACATTATAAACTAGATTGCAGTAACAGTGTGTCAGCACTCGGTGAAAATATTTTTAGTTATTTTAGAACACTTAAATTGTTAATATGCACACAATCACATACAGTATAGTATACATATACACACATGGATGCATATAGTAATAGTATAATACATATATGTGTTAGAGATGATTATATAAATATTAGAGATGATTATTAGAATATATATTTCCATAATTACAATTGTGAATCTTATCATAAAGTTTTAATTTTAACATTGCAATATACAAACTAGTATGGAATTATTTTTGGTTTTCTTGTGTATTAGTTTTCAATTATCAACAAATATTATATCAAAATCGTAGATGTAAGCCGAGGGTTAAGTTGATGATGTGGTTTGTATGTCTGCCGCACTGTTGCATGTCTGTCTGCTTGTAAATAACATACTGCTGCTGTCTGGGAGCAGCTTATGGTTGTGAATAATGTAGATAATTGGTTAAAGGACTACCGTAGAGCATTTACAGGTAAAGCTCATATGTTTGTTTTCTGGGAATAGGTTATTACAAACAGTATGTAGTTTTAAAATGAGATAAAAAACATGTCTTAGCTTTTAAACTGTGTTCTCTCCTAAAGCAGAGCTGCATATTTCCTCCTACCTGTGTCTATCATGGGGCCCTGGGCAGCTCTGTTTCTGTGCTGGACTATTATGCAGCCTGGACACAGGCTGGACTGATGCCACTGGTCCTCATGACATCAATAGCCCCGCCCCCACTGCATACACAGAGATAACAGCTCTATTGTAACATCCTTGCAGCTGCCCCATAGGTCCCGTCAAGTGTCAATGCATGAGCCTCACTGCTCTTCCCCCTTTACTAAACATGCTCCGTCTGAAACAGAACCTAGACTGGACAGACACAGAAAGAGATGGCCACAACCATGATAGACACAGATAGGAAGAGGAGATTTGCAGTTCTGCTTGAGGAGAAAACAAACAGTTTAAAACCAAAGAAAAATGTTAACTTTTATTAAACTGCGTATGGTTTTTAATAACTTAACAACAGCAAGCTAATGAGCTTTACTTGTAAATACACTACAGTGATCCTTTAAACCCCCTTTTCCTAACTCTCTAAAAGGTAAAAAAAATAATATTGTGTATAAGGAACAGTCCCCTTCCGGATCACTACCTTTGTCGAGGTGAAGGGGCTTGTGTACTTCATGAAGCTGTGAGCTATACCATATAGGGTCACCCAAGATAGGCAGATCATAGCAGAGAGATCAGACAAATCGCTTTCCACTGGAGGAGTAACTGGTAACCCATTCCAGTATCTTTGCCAAGAAAACCTTATAGATAAGCACAACCAGAGACATAACCATAGATGTGCCTGGTGTGCTGTGGTCAATATGATCACAGAGAGTCAGATATGATTAAACGACTGAACAGCAGCAACAGTATACAAATATACAAAGGAAATCTGTGTACTGTAAATATCAGGTATTTATATTGTATTTAAAGCATCAAATCATTAAATAACATTGTGACATCATTATTAAACGTTTTAATGCCATACTCTGAGAAACATTATGACTCCATATTTGCAGTGTTATTGACTCTGGTGGGTGGTCATACAATAGGGAGATGCAGTTCCAGTCCCACCACATGGTGAAGCTATCAAACACCTATCACAATAAAAAGACTGGTATAGGATGCTCCTTGTCTGCAAACATAAGAATAAACAGACCAGGTGCTTACATTTTTTAAATAATGAATGTTTGGTATTTTGTGGAACAATGATTCCACACTGCTCATCATATAAGAAAAAAAAGTGTTAACTTTCATAACACACTAGTCCTTACAAAATGCTAAATACATAGATGGACACCACTATATTATGGAGTTTTTACTGAACATATGCAATACTTGATTATTAATATTGTTTCTGACACCTTTCATAAAGAGAAAATGGACTTTATATCTACTGCATCCATGTGTGTTTCCATTTGAGTAGAAATACATACATCAATATATCCACCTTTAAACATGGATTATGCATTTAAAAGAGCATGTTTTAAATATGAAAGTTTATTTTTTATTTTAAAACCTGATTCAGCTTCCTTGAAACTAACAGGAAATGCTTTAGTATGTAGGTCTCATTGGCAAAACAGTATGACATTTATATTACAGTTCAATAACTGACAGAGGTGAGTCGCCAGAACAGAAACATTTTCATAAGTTTATTGTGCTTTGAGCGTCATTTTAAAAATTAAAACACACTGACACATTTACAAATACAGTAAACTCTCAGTTAACTGAAACTCAAGCAACCAGAACTCTCAAGCAACCAGAAAAAAAAATGGATTACTCTACTTAAAATAAAAATTAAAATGTACAGTGCTCAACAAATGCCAGGAGCCAGGTTGTCACGCCACAAAATGCTTACAGGCACCTAGATTGCATCCACTGTATGTCTCTGCGATTCAATTTTACCTGGAAGCAGACAGGCATGCGTGACTGAGCCAGGGCAGGGTTGGCGTTACATTCCCCGGGTTCAGCACCTCATCCTCCAGCTGAACATCCTCCTGCTGCTAGAACAGACCTCACTGACAAATATACTTAGCAGAGCATCCTATGTGCAGCTAATCTAGGCCTCTTTTATATGTAACTCTCAAGCAACAAGAAACTACATTTATCCGGCATCAACCAATCCACATGGGTGCCGGATAATGGGTCTACTGTACCCTCTTTCAAATACAACAAAAATATGTTTTCATGTCCCTTTAAGTAATGAAAGTACATACAAAATCAGACATTGCATTAAATGCTTAAAGCCAAGCCCTACATTTACTTAAATTAAAGTATAAAAGCGTAAACAAATAGTATGCAAGATGAGTGTCTCTTACCTTCTAATGAGCCTAAATGATGACCAGTAGGTAGGATACATCAATAAGGTTTTAACTGTGGTCAAACATGTTTGGCTTTGTAGATTATATATAATTAGTGTTGTAGTATAAATGTAAAGAGGAATACACTACATGTACATTATTACATTAACACTAGGTATTCTCAATACTAGGTATTTTCAATCAGTAAAAGAGTAGTAGCATTCTTATTTCTTAATGAGTATCCATAGTTGAGATTTCTGACATATTTTAACCGGTGAGAAGCCTAGAAAAACTGTATGGAAGATGAGGGCAAGGTCAAAAAGCTGTTACTTGGTGGGGGAGCTCCCCAGAGGAAGAGCTCCAAATAGTGTTTTTTTTTTTTTTAGCGCTGCACACTTTTTGGTACGATTGTCCTTTCAGTGGGCTGAAAAGAGGATTCTAGGGTTTTCAAGCTAGAAAGTAAATTGATTTATACACTGATGTGCTAGGGGGTCTATAAGGAGTTTATATGGGTTTATAAGGCATCCAAAAGTAAAGGGTTATTGTTATGTGCCATGGGGTCCACAGGATTCCATGGAAATAGTTTGGGCATGGAAGTATTAATCCCATTGTAGACAGAAACAGGGCCCTTAAAGAACTGCCATAGGGCATAGGGACTATGGGGATTAATTGGGATCTCCATATGGCAGTTCATCGTTATTCATTGTGGTTGGGGGCAGGTTAGTTGGTTAATGGCCCTTTCCACTCCAAAGCACAAAGGGGTCAGTGAATGAGGGCTTCAATGCACCCCAGGTGTATAAAGGGTCCCGATTGATGCCGCTGCATATAGTCTAGGCAGAGTGGTCAATCCCTGATGAGTTTGTGGCAAGGAAGGGTATAGTTTAAAATTTAGTGAGGTCTGTTACTTAACAGCTCTTAGTGGAGATTTAGCTAGTGCTGTGGATTATTGACTTTATACATAAGGTTTATATTCACTGCAAGTACCCACAGTGTATTACTCTAGCATAAAGGTTTAGGTTAGATTTCATGTATTTCATGTAATATCTATGTCTAATATCTAAATTCATGTAATCAAATTTTACAGTTGAATTATAATGCAACCATTAACATACAAACATAAAACTGTTTTTGTGGAGTGAAACAATATAACAATGGATTGTTAATCAGTGCTATCCGAATAGATTAACCTCCAGGGACATACTGTAGTACCTTCCATTTTATCATGACTTTTGTTAAAAGTATAAAATATCATATTCTGTGCATTATCAATTTATATTTAGGTAAATATAAATTGATGAGAAAAATAAAGTTGTTTTCCAGAATTACTAATAAGAATATGAAGCATGATAAGCACATCTAGTGCGATGAGAGCAAATAATATGTGCACCACAGAACATGTTTAAAGAGAGATGTTGTATGTGAAAAAGTTACAATTCTATAAATGAGAATATGTACACAAGCTATACTCATCACACAGCACTATCCATAGCACTGCAAGAATTAGAATTACTTATAGAGAGCAATTAAATGAGAGCACGTATGGAATATGTGAATTGTGAGATATTGTGTACTATTTATAACTAGCGACTTGCCCGTCAAAAAACAACTGCAATAAAATTGTAAGGCAGGTAATGCTGTTTGGTGGAGATGCGCGATGAATGTGTGTTTATTGTGAGTTTTTTTTTTTTTTGTGTGTATATTTGTTTTTGTATGCTAATGAAATAATGAATACATTAATACATTAATATACTTTACTTTATTTCGAAGTAATATATGCAGGAAGCATTGTGCTGAAGAGCTGACAATCTGTTTTGATGTTCCTGCAGCATATAATGTAGGTTTGCACTGTTGTGAAGCTGAGGTGTAAGTGTCAGCAATGTGTGCAGTGTGTAGTGTAAATAGGCTGCGTGCGTGAGGGGAAGCCGTTAGGGTAGCTGTGTACTTCCGCATTGTGTAAGTTAGTGTTGTAAAATGGTGGCTAATGTGTATGTTGTGCGCGGCTGTGTATGATGTAGTGTCCTTGTTAATAGTATGTCTTGTACCTCGTATGGCTTTTTGGAAAATCTGTATGTGCTTGGTGGTGTTTTGCGTGTTAAGGGTCCTGTAGCCTCGATTTTGTTTTTTTCGGCGGCCATTTTTTCTCTCGCTTAGGGGATTTTCGTGTGTCTAAACTCTGGAATTTGGACCTAAATGGAGGTGTAACTTCACTTGCAGAGGTCCTGGGTGCCCCCTTTGCTGTGGGTAAACTTTTTATGTATTTGTTGTGTGTATTTATTGTGTTTTTAATGTTTTCATGTGCGTGCAATTTCGGGCGTTAAGGTCATATTTTTTAAAATTTTCCGTTGTAAGTCCCTCATTGCAGGTGACGTGGGAGCCTCCACCTCCGCAAATGCGCCCCGCACATCGCGAGGGTCCGCATTACCGGGCCGAAAGTCCTAGGGGGTCCTAGGGATGAGCGCCTACGGGGCTCATCTGCACCAGTGCAAGGAGCGCCTTCACCTCGCTTTGCAGGGGCCGCAGTTGCGGCATGCTCGTGTAGCGAGCCCGCAAGCTTTAGCAACAACCCGCCTGCTCACAACTATATATGTGAACATATAAGAACTAATTTTACTTTACTTAATGTTATAAAACAAAAGTAATGCAGGCACAGCATTCTTTGGTGAACCCTGTTTAAAGTATGTTATAAAGAATATATGTTTCCTGGTATTACTGAAATAAAGTACATTTACAACTCTTATTTAACTGTAACTGAACTTAAAGGCATATTTAAGTTTCATGGATTATGAATGCATCTTATAGAGGGGAATCAGTAGTGTATGCAAACATTTTGTGCAAGAAAAAAATACAAAATAAACAATATTAAACTTACTTTAAATTTGCTAAATCTCTTGAGTTTGCAAGGGTCTGATTTTGAGACTTAATACCCCTAAACATCCCTGCTAAAATTAGCATAACAATCATAATGTTTTTGGCCAAACATAGGCAGTTTATACATTGTTTCAATCTGTGATGGCAGTATGTGCAGCATAGCATCATAGGATGTGTAGTCTTGTGTTCCCATGCACAAGGAAGCAAGGAGGAGCAAAGACATTGCTATGTGGATTTCTGCACTGAGCTGCTGTTGGCTTGAAGGCTAGTAAAGAGTTAAAAAATGTACCCAAATACTGTGTTTATATTATGAGGTACACTGTGCCTATGTAAGCAGCTCTGGGGTGTGGAAAACAAATTATATTTTTAAATAAAATAAATCGGTGTGTGTATAGAATGACTCAATGTAATGTGTGTTTCTGATATAAGCAGCATGTGTTAGATTAGAAAAAGGTAAAAACAGTAAAACTTATATATACCTTTAAATTATACCAGTGCATGCGAAAAATATGTGACCGTTCACAGATGACAAAAAATGCAATCAGGTGTTCTGCACAAATGGGCACACAACGTTTCAAATAAATACAGCTTTTCATTTTAACTACTCTTTTCAATATTGCTTTAATGATAACAGACAATATCATTATTCCTAAAAGCATTAGACACCTAGGAAACTTTACAGGGAGAGTGGATTCAGATGTGATTTCTATTTAGTTCTATTTGAAGACTGCCACTTCATTTTGACCTTTGATAATGGAACACAGTAGTAAGTCCCTATAGAACAACCTCCCCCTCTCAAGATATAGGCAGATTTGCAGACATGAATTTGTAAACGGCTAATTCTTTTTTTTGCTTATGCTCACTAAATGGAGCTGTTGCTGTGGGTCCATCCGGGGGCAGCCAGTGAGACATGTAAACATATATTTAATTTATTTCTCAGTGAAAAATGCATGCATTTAAAAAATGCAAAAAGTATTTCAACATTCAAAATGAACTCTCCTCACAACGTGGCCATAGTCATATAACACCTTCCCCTTAACATACCAGTAGCATCCTACCTTCACCCTTCCCCAAACCTATATCCATTATTAACTCCCTTGACCCTGAGGATGAAGTTGCTAGTCTTCTTTCATCCTCTCGTCTTACAACATGATCCTATTCCATCACAGCTGATCCCTCCCCTCTCTACCACTATTATCCCAGCTCTCACACATCTAATCAACCTTTGCCTTACCATTGGCAAGTTCCCATCAGCTTAAAAACACACCATAATTACACCCATTCTCAAGAAACCCTTATCTGATCTAGCGGCTGCATCAAACTACCCCCCTATCTCTCTACTTCCCTTGGTTTCCAAACTGCTTGAGCGTGTTGTCTACAATCTCTTTGCACAATTTGTTTCCTCCAACTCCCTCCTTGATCCCTTCCAATCTGACTTCCATACCCCCAACACTCCACAGAGACAGCTCTAACAAAAGTTACTAATGACCTGCTAATCGGCAAGTCAAAGGATCATTTCTCTATCCTAATTCTCCTGGATCTCTCTGCTGCCGTTGACACAGTTGATCACTCTCTTCTTATCCAAACTCTCCGCTCCCTTGGCATCCGTGACACTGGTTCATATCCTATCTAGAAAACGTCTTCTTCTGTGGCGTCTCCTCCAAGCCTCGCCCTCTAACTGCCGCCGTACCCCAAGGTTCAGTCCTAGGCCCCCATCTTTTCTCCATCTACACATCCTCCCTCGGAGCCCTAATTAAATCTTTTGGATTTCAGTATCATCTATATGCAGATGACACTCAAATCTACCTCGCTGCACCTCATGCCAATTGCCTCTCTAGCATATGCTCATGGATGTCCGCCCGTCATCTTAAACTCAACATGTCTTAGATAGAATTCCTGGTCTTTCCACCCTCTTCCACAGCTCCCACCCCTCACTTAACTCTCACTGTTGACAATGCAATCATCTTTCCCACCTCCCAGGCCTGTTCTATTGGACCATGCCCTCTCTTTCATTCCTCACATTCAATCACTCACACAACACCTTACACAAGACACAACAAAAATTCTAACTCACTCTTTCATCATATCTCGCCTTGACTACTGCAACTCTCTTCGTGCTGACCTTCCTATCACCCGTCTCTCTCCACTCCAATCCATATTAAATGCATCGACTAGACTCATTTACCAAAATCAAAGCACAGTGTCCGCAGCACCATTCTGTCCAGAATAACATTCAAAATCATGAACCTAACATATAGAGAACTCCACAATAATGCACCCCCCTACATCTCTGCTCACATCTCAAAATACGCTCCCACTCGCCCTCTTCGCTCTGCTAATGATTTTCTTCTCTCCTCCTCTCTCATCCCCTCATCCCACTCCCGCATTCAGGACTTTTCTTGCGCTGCCCCAATAATTTGGAACTGCTTGCCTCGCTCCACTAGATTATCCACATGCTTCAAATCCTTCAAAATCTCTTTGAAACCTAATCTATTTAAAGAAGCCTATCATCTTTACCCTTTACATGCTTTATTAATCTATCTCTCTCCTGTACACCGCCCACACCCTTTAGAATGTAAGCTTGCAAGTTCTCAATCTCGCTAGGTGCTTTGGGGAAAGCACTGTGTATATCTGACTGAAAGCTCAATAACAGGGCCCTCCATCCTTTGCGCTGTTTGAAATTGTTCTTGACTTGTACTTAACCCCTGTCTAGCGCTACAGAATATGTTGGCGCTTTACAAATAAAGGATAATAATAATAATAATAATAACTAATATGTTAATATTTGCTGCAAAATTTTGTAATGTGACTTGTTTAAAAATAGAAGCAAAGATACTTGAGAAAGTGTTTTATGCTGAGCAAATTTGTTTTGTGCTACATTTGCTTTAGAGGGTCTTACAGTTATTTCTAAAGAAATTCCTGATTCTGCTAAATAAAACATGAGTTGAGGACATGGCTTTTAAGAGCAAAAATATTTATTCATCAGGATTAACAGGCTATCATTAAAACTAAGCTCCCTCATCACCAACCCAACAAGGATTAGCCTATACACAAAATAATAAACCATTCCATTTAATATATATCATTGTCATTCTGTTATCCCTCATTAATCATCATATATTTTGTTGGAAAAAAAACAGAGCTTCTTGAATGAGTTGATTCATTTTTCATCAATCTGCCATTGCTGACCTGAATAAGTTCTTCACAGCCATAGATTTAATAGCTTGCTGATGAATACCTTTTCAAACATTGTACCAACATATTTTCTTGTAATTGCCTTTAAATTAGTAGTCATTATTTTCCAATTAATAATATGCATGCTACCTTTAGATTTAGTACAATCAAGTAAATGGTTCTGCTAAACATGTTATTTAATGAATTTTACATTTTCCAAATATATATATTTGGATTCAATAGCAAATACAGTCTGGAAACTTTAGAAGGGCGGTTAAACAACATAACCGAGTATTTGTAAGCAAACAAAGGCCTCCATTCAATTGAGCAAATGGTAGTTACAAGAGCCCGTAATGAAGCCCGTAAAATCTTTTTCTATTTAACTGGCGTCTTTTAGCTACCCGCAAACGATTTGCGAGTTACAGGCTGAAAATCCCTGAGGTTGTCAAAATCGTAACTCCAACCCATCTAAGCCTTTGATATTTCAAGCCCGTAAATGTTACAATCACAAAATGCTATTCAATTGCTACAATTCCTCAAGCCCGCAATTGCCTTCAAACCCATCAATGGCAAATGTAGAAGAAAATCCTACGAGTACCAGATAGGACTCGCAAGGGGGTTAAACACGTGATCATTGCACTGTAAATGCAAATGCAAAAAATCAATACTGCACTTTAAAAGACGGGGAAAGACATTAGAATTGATTGCACAACAGTCTCAAGCTCACAAATCTGCAATAAACAATTATTTAGTTTATGTTTTATTTCCGTGTTATATCAATCTCGGTAATCAAGGAGTTAATACATATCATGCCACCCACATGGACTAGAACAGTATTGCCATTCATTTTTATTATTTTGTACATTACCAGATTGCGAATTCGATCGCATATTGAACTTTTAAACGCTAATTGATTGACGCTTGACTTTTATGTTTTAATGACGTCATGATGACAGTCTCATTTACTATTGGCGGTTTCTAAATCAGTAGTTACAGGTTTGCTTAATTGATCATGATCATGCTCTGAAATGCTACTTCCGGGTGCATGGTTTACGGTTTAGTCTTTTGGCCAGGTAGTTGCGGGCTTGTTGAATTGAATCGCTCTGTAACTGTTGCAGTTTAAAGATGTAATTGAATGGAGGCCAACGTTTTTTCAATTATGAGATGCAGGTAACAGCAAAAAAAGAATTCTAAAAGTGCAATTCTACTTTACAGTAGCAATCCAATGTTTATTTAGTGTCACATGATGCACATACATGTTGTAATGATTTCATTTTATTGAATCCAGGTACAGTTTTATAATGATCCATGTTGGTTGTGTTCTACTTAAGGAACCTCAGGATAATATTTCATTTCTTTCCATTTAGCAGCACATGAAAGTAGAAATATCTGGAGAACCATATATCTCCCCATATGCCCTTTTTGACATACCAAGGCTTTAACTCAGTCAAATTACAATTGCTGAGCATATTTCTGAGGTATGAATGTTTAATGAAAGACATCATCATTCCTTGTCTGCTCTATAATGAAATATAGGTTGTGAATTTTAGTGATGGATCGCACACTCCTTTTTTAGGATAGGACAAAGCTGAAGGCTAATCCATTGTACTTTACTTCGTAATATTTCTTAGCCTATTGCCACCTGAATAGCTAAGCTTCAACAAGAAGTTGGATGCTTAATTACAGAGCAGATTGTAATGTTAATATCAATGTGAAATGTATGAGAATCTTCTCATTACACTCATGCTAGTTAGCAAACTGATTACTCTGCAACAAATCTTTAACTATGAAAGACAAGATAATACAACTGATTTGTGTCACTTGATGAAATGGCATTTGTTGGAAATGTCACTACTTTACTTGCGTAAATTATTGACAATTAACTAAATTCAGATTAGTCCTAACATTACAGTACAGTACAAGAAGTATATAGGAGCTACAACCAGCAAAAAAGTTGCCTTCTAATCTGGCTCCAATGTGGAATGCTTATGTTTCCTGTCTGGCTAAAGATGCCTACTTATAAAACAAGATGGCACATACATCAACTTGGTGTCTGAGTTATGCGCAACTGTAACAAAAAAAGGACAGTCATGTAAGTCATATATCTTTGGACTAAACGTTCCAAAAACTCATAATTGCAGAAGATAAAGTTCCTGTATTTATGTGTGTACGTGTTTCAATCTATGCGTATTTTCTGCTATTTTAGATCACTGCCATTTTATTATTATCATTAGCACATATTCCAGTATGTTCATATGGTATATAAGATAGTCTGGTAACAATGAATATTTTGTATGTATTTTGTCTCAATCCTTCAAAAATAAACAACTGCATAAAAAAGTAATTTTAGCCAGATACAAATTATTTTTATTTTCCCACTTTTTTATTATTTTTATTCTATTTTCCTCTAATTAGTATATTTGTTCTATTGCATTTTCCTAGATGGAAGCATATTAAGGAATTGTGTTTCTTCTTTCATGTAATGTATGCTTTAAAGGCCAAATTATAGACTTAGAGCCCGATTCAATTGAGCTATCGCAAGTTACTGTAGCCCGTAAGTGAGGCTGCAAAATAATTTGCTATTCAATTGGCGTTTTTTTGCAGGTGCCGAACGGGTTACAGCTTTGAAAACGTTGCAATGGTTAAACACAGGACTTACAACTTCCCAAAGCCTTTGATCTTTCACGGTGGGCAGACTTCAGAGTAATAAAATCGCAAATCGTTATTCAATTGTAAAAATCGCTCAAAACCGTACCTGCACTCAAGCCAGCAAACGCCAATTGTCGGGCCAAAGCTTAGATTGGACCCGCAAAGGGTTTACAGACTAGTAAGAAACACTGCAAATCCCAATAAAAGTACTTTAAAATATGGGGAAAACAATGGAAGGCACAGTTACTTGCACAACGACTTCCAACTCAAATATTGCAAAAAAAAATATTTTGTTTTCCTTATAGGTTGTAATGGTCACGCATATGCCAGTATGAAAAGTCATGCTGCAAGATGCTGTAAGCTATGAAAGACACACTCCCTCATTAAATAGCAACACAAATATATGCAAATGGCTGGCATATTAACACTTTCCTATTTACAGAGGCATTAATGTGGAGGATTATCTTATATACATTGCACTCATCACATCTACATTGGGACAACAAATAGAGGGCAAATTACACTGCCACATGACATATATCAAGTACCAGGGGAACATTTTACATATGCTTCTGTCCGACTCTCTGTGACCCCTTGGACTGCAGCACACTTACTAATGTCTCTGTCTGTGCATATCCACAATGTTTGAATGCCAAAGATACTGGAGTGGGTTTCCAGTTCATTCTCTAGTGGACTGTGATTTGTCTGACCTGTCTGCTATGACCTGCCTACCTACAGAGGCCCTACATGGTATAGCTCACAGCTTCATTTTGGTACACAAGCCCCCTCACCACCACCACTTAGCAATCCTGAAGGGGAGCAGGGGCACATACACCACACAAATCTACTCTAACCCATCAGGAAGGACCCCAAACACACATGGAGGCTGATCAGAGGCACAGGGGGCAACATTCAACTCACCTCCATCGTCACACCATTGCTGGTGGCCATGTGCCAAGATCTATAACAATTATCATTTAGTGACCTCCCAGTGTTTTGCTATCAATCAAATCACCTGTCATATTCCTATTCAGGGGAATGTTGATACTCCACAGTATCACACATTTGCATGTGTATTAACCCTTTATTATTATATATGAAATATATTATTATATGATATCTCATGATATTATTACTATTATTATTATTATTATTGTTATGTTACAGTATGTATCAATCTATTGCTTAGTAGCTAGGGCTCATTAGTTTACAGATATAGGAATGTGACATAAATGGGATGTATATTGATGTCCCACAACCCCAACCATTGAAAACACACTGACACTGTAAGAACTGTATAACAAAGCTTTATTTCATACACAGAGCACAATCAGAAATGGACAAGACTGTGCATTAATATCATGGGTGTGGTGTGGGCAGATCCCGGGAGAGCAAGAGGCTTGTGGGAAAAAGGGGGATATCTAAAGGGGGTAATGTCATAGTCTAGAATAAGCATGATGCATAGCCCCTACCAGGGTACACCACTGCAACCGGAATCTGATGAAAAAAAGTATCATCAGAAATTACTCCATTTAATTGAGGAAACCATTAATGTACAGAGCACTTACAACATGTCTAGATCTGCTCAATGAAACTGATGATTAAACCTCTGGATTGTGTAATCCAGTCCAGTTTCACACATACAGTGTGTTGACATAACAAAAATAAAAAAATAAAAGTGGTAAAAAAAAAGGTGGAGGAGGAAAAAAAAATCAACATGCATGTACAGTACAGTGCTAAATACTATAACTGTAACAATATACCAACTGACCGGATGCCTATCTGCAAACATTATTAACTATTAGCTAGTTCTCTGGATAACTCACTGGCCATGACCATTAATAATGATGTATCATCTCACAATAAATGCTTAGCTATCTTAAAAAAGATAGGGACTGCAGCATCTCTTCTCAACAGCATTCATCAGTGACTATCAATAGGTGGAATATTAAACATAACCCTAATTGTCCACAGAGAAGAGGATCATAGACCATATGATGGAGGTAGCCATCTGCATACAAAATATCACTGTCACATAGGCCAAAATCCAAGACTCTGTAACCAGGCTAGATTAGGTTAACATTTGGACCAATAGATTGTCATTGAGAAGTGCTGTTGTGAAGACACAAACAGAGCCCTTGGGTCCTCCTCCGCCGAGCCAAAGTGACCCAATCTCCCGTGGCTGGCTTCCGTCTCCCTAGTGATGGTGGTGGGGGGCAGGGGGAGGCATCTCCCGGGTGGTAGCAGCACCTGCAGTGGTAGTGGTGGAGGCATGGGTGGAGGAGAGGAGGAGCCGGGCTGAGGATGGACAGAGGATGATCAGAGCATGTTGCATAGTGTCTGCAGTCACTACTCACCTACTCTTCACCACTCCGTAGGGCCCCCTCTCTCTCCTCCTCGCCTCAGCTCATCTCCTCCTCCCCGCCTCTCCACTCCTCTCCCCTCCTCTCTCCTCCCTCCATTTGAATCCCAAAATGAATATAAAGATAAATCAAAAAAAGTTTGGTTGTATATGTATGATGAAAAAAGAAAATGTGTGTATTATGTGTATTTAACTGTTGGGGGATGGGGGATGGGGTGTGTGTGTATGGAGAAACCTACTAAAGATCTATGTGTCTCTATGTGTGTTCTTTAAATTATGTGAATTGCTATTATGTGTAATCTGTGAATATGTGTAAACAAGGATTAAGTGTAAAATTGTAAATAGTATAATAGAAATAAACAAAACTGCAAATTACTGCTCTCAAAACTCTCCTACTCTCTATAACTAACCTTCAACTCCGGGACCTGCATGCTACTTTGCAAGAAAATACAACACAGTCAATGCATGGGCGGGTGGAATGCAACTTTATAATCTCCTTCTGTCAATCATCTGCGGCTAGAGCGCTTTCTATTGGCTGAGAGGCCTGTGTCTCACTACGTTATACCGTCATTGGATCTTAATGGCTGATCTCATCTCGGCCAGCCCATTAATAGTTTGAGGCCATGGGAGGGCTTTACGGGCTTGAAGCTTCGGCCCATAACTTCAGTGCTTGCTCATTGAATTGCTCCAGACTCAAAGACCATTGGGAGTCTAATGCACGCCCCCACGAATGAGAGCCCGCAGCACGCCTGCAGACATATGGCCTCTATCGTGCGAGAAGCGGGCTTGCAATTGAATCAGGCTCTATATCTGCAAAGTACAAAATACAATCAAACCACCAGTATGGGAGTACTCCTGCTCTGGTTTCCCACACAAAAGGAAGGTGGAAATTGTTGTGTAATTCTACATCCTATCAAATGTGCTTTTAACTGACTTAAATATAAACATGCCCTAAATATCAATAATATAATGCTATAAAGATAGAGCTGATACTTTACAGCTTTTGCAAGTGCTAGAGCCAGGTGTTTGTTGAGTCAACCAAGCACTTCCAGAATTGGTTTGAGAAACATAATGACTGTCGACTAATAGTATATATGTCATAAATGGTAGGAGCCTATCCTTTTAAAAGCTTGGCTTTCTTGCGCCTATACGCTTCCTTGAGAAATCCGGAGTTAGAAGCTGTGAAACGTGCGTCAGAGGTTTTAATTGAGGGACCAAGTGCTTCCTGACGGCAGTGTTCAGTCCCGGTTGAGCAGCTCTGTTCGGCCGACGGGGGATGAGTCACTTCCTTACGATTTGATACCCATGACTAAGGTATGGTAACAATGTTCTGTTACTTGGTGTAAGGGCAGATAATACTACAGCAACCCTAAATGTCACGGACAGCATTTGACTGTAGCAGTCTGGGGCACTAATAGTACTTTAAAGAGTGGTCACTTTTTTTATTTGTGACTTGTTACATGTCTACTCAGGCATATTTATTATCTATCTCTAGCTTATGTTATGGACATCAGTTACATTATTTCCTGTGACTTGTTACATTGTCATTATAGGCTATAGTGTTACTATTTTTGAGTATACTTGATCTGATTATTTCATAAATTCTGCTGCCCTTATTTTGAGGCATTCTGTCGACTTGGAAAGCCAACCTTGGGCTCCCTTCTGTGGTTGTATGTAACTTGTATATTATTTCTGTAATTCCCCTGTATATTTAATATGTTTGAGTTAATAAAGTATGATTTTATTATTAGTTGCTACATACTAAAATAAAGTCCTTTTGAGATTCTTTTGGGGTTGGTCTTAGGACCAATTCTTTCCCCATTGGACCTCTGCTAAACATGAAGTATTGCCTAAGACTAGTCAGTTTGGATGCATTACCAGTGGCACACCACTCCGGAATGGGACTTTCTGCACACAGAGTAGGCGTAGTGATGACTGCAGTACTGAATGTTAAAGTTGTTTCAGATTGCGACTACACTACCTTTGCCGAATAATTGGTTAACGCAGGAAGTAATCCAAAAGAGGTTGGAAAAATAAATGTTAATAAAGCCCTGGGTCCTGATGTAATACATCCAAGGGTACTGAGGGAACTGGGTTCTGAAATAGCCAAACCATTATATTTAATTTTTCAAGATTCACTCAACACAGGGTCTCTACCAGATGACTGGAGAAAAGCAGATGTGATATCTATATTTAAAAAGGGTGAAAGAGCAAATCCAGGGAATTATAGACCAGTGAGCCTCACTACTGTAGTGGGGAAGCTTTTATAATGGTTAATAAGAGATAATATAAGAGAATATGTCTATTTGAACAAGATTGTAGTTAGGAGTCAACATGTATTTATGAGGGATAGGTCATGTCAAACAAATCTAATTACTTTATATGAGGAGGTTAGTAGGAACCTGGATCAATGCAACTACTTAGATGTAGTATATTTGGATTTTGCAAAGGCTTTTGATACAGTGCCACATGGGAGACTATTGTGCAAACTAAGAGATACAGGAATTGTAGTAAATACCTGCTCATGGATTGAGAGCTGGCTAAAAGACAGGAAGCAAAGGGTTGTCGTAAATGGAACATACTCTGATTGGACTAATGTGGTAAGTGAGGTTCCTCAGGGTTCAGTATTAGGTCCTCTCCTTTTAACATATTTATTAATGACTTAGAGGTGGGAATGGGAAGTAGTGTCTCCATTTTCGCTGATGACACAAAGTTGTGCAAGGTAATTAAATCAGATAATGATGTGCTTTCCCTGCAAAGGGATTTACATAAAATTGAGGAATGGGCAACTAAATGGCAGATGAGATTTAATATGAATAAATGTAAAGTTATGCATCTGGGAAGGAAAAATAGCCTGAAGCAACTAAGAATCTTAATGGAGCAAATATAGGGGTATCAGATATTGAAAGGGATTTGGGAGTGCTTGTGGA
The DNA here is from genome assembly GCA_027410445.1 of Discoglossus pictus. Taxonomy (NCBI): domain Eukaryota; kingdom Metazoa; phylum Chordata; class Amphibia; order Anura; family Alytidae; genus Discoglossus; species Discoglossus pictus. Next base: position 162,993,934 of record CM050169.1, read on the forward strand.
CAACCACCTAGGTGACAGTGCTCAAAGCCAAGCAGCAGCTGCAAAGGCAAATACAATATTAGCATATATTAAGAAGGGTATAGAAACAAGGGAAGCAAATATAATTCTGCCACTATACAAATCTCTAGTACGCCCTCATTTGGAATATGGAGTACAATTTTGGGCACCACTTCATAAAAAAGGACATTTTAGAGCTGGAAAAGGTACAGAGGAGGGCAACAAAACTAATAAGAGAAATGGAGGGGCTAAGTAATGAAGGAAGACTAACCAAATTAAGCTTATTTTCTCTAGAAAAAAGGTGTCTAAGAGGAGATATGATTCTCCTTATATAAACACATCCAGGGTCAGTATAAAGATTTGTCAATGGAACTTTTTGTGCCAAGAGGTTTTCAACTGACTAGAAGACATCCCTTAAGGTTAGAAGTAAAAAAGATTCCACCTTAAAGAAAGAAAAGGGTTCTTCACAGTAAGGGTGGTTAATCTGTGGAATTCTTTACCAGAGAAGATGGTGACAGCAAATTTGATAGATAACTTTAAAAGGGGTCAGGATTTATTTCTAATTAAAAAGGGAATTCAGGGTTATCCTGCATAATTAGAAAGAGAGTATTGATCCAGGGAGAAATCCGACCGCCAGTATCTGGAGTCAGGAAGGAACTCATTTTTTCCCTTTGTGATGATTGGCTAAGTTTCACTTAGTTTTTTTTTTTTCTGTATGTCTTCTTCTGGATTAATTAATAAAAATAAAAAATTATAATTAATAAATTAATATTGCAGATCAGAGGGGATCTTAAAAGGTTGAACTTGATGGACTGAAAGTCTTTTTTTCAACCTTAACTACTATGTAACTATGTAACTGAATATTAAAAGAACTGGGCAGATCCAAGGAACATGCCCAACATTTAGTTTTGATGAACATTTGCACTGAAAACAACAAATTCCAATCCTCAGAGAGGAATCATTTGTAATGATCCTTAATTTACAGGATACGTTTATCTTTGTTCTTGGGTTGATCACAAAAGTGGATTGACAGCTAAAAATTGCAAAGTTAATGGTAGTTTACTATAGGGAAGTGCAATTTTTAATAGCATTTAATCGGTAAAGGACTTATTACCGTTAGCTTTAAATTATACCTTCTTTGGAACTACTGTTGTGTTACTTTAATTACTCTTTTCAATGTTATAAGTTGTTATGATGCTTAGTAATTACTATTAGCCTCATTCAATTCGGGGCTCGCAACTCGATCGCAGAGAGCCAAATGCCTGCGATTGAGTTGCTTGCTCCCGTTCCTCTACTTTTATGATGCTATTCAATTGGCTGGGCCTGCAAGTTAGTCGCCAGTCGCAAAAATCAGAAACCAGGCTATTGACAGTAAAATTTGCGGGCTTGAACATGATCGCTGATATTACTATGAATCGCAGCTTAGAGCCAGTTACTTGATCGGAGCACGCAATACGTTGCCAATTGAATAGTAAAATAACTTACAACATCGATTTGCAAGCCCAGATCGCCAAAACGGCAGAATTGAATGAGTGTCTATATATTTAGACTTTTGTAAAGGTGGTCTCCGTCAATATTTCCTTTATCTGTCATTACCATTGCACAGTTACTGCTTAATCACAAAAAGAGGACATTGTGTACTTTTTTGATAATAAAAAAAATGGTATTCATTTAATTTTAAAATGTGCTTTTTAAATAATGCTATAAAAAATATTAAAACTACAACAGTTGCAATTTTTTTTTAAATGTGATCCACGGTGGCCTGTTAAAGATGCTGTGCTATAATATCTTTAAATTCAAAAAAAGAAGAGTAAAGAATATCAGTAATTATGAAATATAGCTAAAATGAGTCAGTTCTGTGTGTATGGAACATAACAGGCTATTCTTAACCTAAAATGTAAAAATATATTTTTAAATTGCATTTGAAGATGATTGCTTGCTGATAAATAGGCTAAAATACAAACAAATATAAATAGTTCTGACTCATAACAACAAAATCAATGACATCTATGTTTTGAAAAGAGTAAACATGCTTGCTCCAATATATTCAGTTCTATTTTGTGACATGGAAAGATCAAGATTTTAATCAATGATGTAACTCCTGGCTAAAGCTTTGATGATCGCAGGACTTTTGCACCCATTATCTTTGCAGTCCATTTCTCAGGAGGATTCATGAATGTCTTGACAAAGCTCTGCACATATCACCCAAGCCACAACTGTTTTTATTAATATTATTTATTATTATTTTATTTATTAGTTTTGTAACAACATCTTCTCAACTATGTAGTAATAGTCATCCATCTTTTTATTTTACTAATGAATAGATAATCTTCGATGTATAAATAATCAAGGCAATACTGTTCGGAGGGGTACCTATTCTGTTGGTCCTGGATGGATATTCATGGATTGATATGTGAAAACACATCCTCTTGTGACACACATACCAAGAAGGACACTGGATAGGCCTAAGTTGTATGCATCTGCTCCTGCAAAAAGTGTGCAGCTGCCATATACTTCCACGTCCTGGTGACGCGTTGGTTCTGGTAGGAGTGTATCCACAGTTTTTTTTATACTGTACAGGCCTCACTTTCTGGTGCTTTGAACTACTCCTTTTATCAATTACAGGCCATGGGCTCTGCCAATCTGGTAGTCCAAGGACCCTGATATTCTGGTTCATTGCACAGTGCCTGTTGTAGGACATTGTGACTTAGGTGTGGAAATGCTTCTTAAAGCCTAATGTGGCTCTGACTGTTAGTCGCCTTTTTTTTCAGTCTTAGCCCCTGACTAGCTTCATGTTCAAGTCCAGCCTCATACTTTGGTATTGTCAAGACAAAAATTCTTGTCAGCACTTTTGTCTTGCACCTCCCCAAGCTGATACTCGTGTATTATGTTTACTACTTTTCACGTTATTTTTTAAAAAAATAATTTTATACAACTTGTCAGCATTTCTCCAGGCTACTACACCTTATTCTACAAAGAGGTGTAACCCTTTAACATCCACATCAGACACCAGTTGCTCCTGACACATACTTTACCACATGCACTTTAAAACACCCGCACACGTTGGTAAGCAAACGTACATTTTCAACTGATGACCAGTCTTACATATGCTTATAGAGGTAAACCAATATAAAAGAGTAATACATTTTTTTTCCACAACTGTTTGATACAAATGGTTCTATAACAATACAATTTTGATGACTGTGGGCATATCATAAAAGTGTTGCTTTTGGAGTTTCTATTCTATTCAGGGGCGGATCTACCACCGGTGCAACCTGCCCAGGAGGGGGCCCTGTGCTACCTAATTTTCCTGGGCCCCCTCAGCACACCATTCCCCTCCCTCCATTCTCCCCCCTTATCCTCCTCCTCACTCCCCCCCCTTCCCCCATAGCCTCCTCATCCTCAATTTCCCCCTCTCCATTCACATCCTTTTCCCCTCTCCCCACTCCTCTTACTATGCTTTGATAATTATCCTTTTCCCTGCGGCAATTGTGACAATATGCCAGTACTAGATTAGGTACCCTATCCAAACTAATTAAAAACCTCAGAATACTAGGTACTGAATACTATATTGTGGTATTACATGCATTAAAGGGTCCACTATCAAACAGCAAAAATTGTGGGCACCTGTCTTCTCAACTGGGCATATTTTGCCATCAATTTCTACAAACCAACCATTGTTTATTGCTTATGTTTCACACTTTTGACCTTGGGGTAACTTTTAGCAGTTGTCATGTACATAGATAACAGCCTTGTGTAATATATGTATAAATACACATTTTTCCTTTTTCACTTTTTGGTGGTTGTGTTATAATTTGTTTTTTTATTAATACATTTTGTTGCTACACATTCAAAAGTAGAGTCTTGAGCCTATCAGGAATCTATTAGCCCATTTGGGTTTTCTGGACCTGACCGGACATTCATTACTCTTGTGATGACAGCCCTGATATGGAAACAGACTGTAGTGAAGTGCTGTCATATTGCCATAGCAACAGTGTAAGTTGCATTGTGAACATTACATTTCTGCATGGGACAAAGTTCTGGTAAGTTTATTTTCATCAGTCAATTCATAATTTGAATTGGGGCAACTGCTTCTTTAAGGGGCTTGACCAGGAGCATTAGGCCCATATTATTCAGCTCAACCTACTCACTTACCAACTGCCATCTTTCTCAGATCCTGGTGCAAACCTTATTCCAGGGAAATTCTTAGCATTGGTACACAGAAACCTACATAGGAGAGGAACTAACCAGTGAGATTCATTCATATATCAGTCCAGCTAGTCTTGACAAGCTTTTGCAGCCATGTCACAGCCAGAGCTCCACTGGTTCTGATCCATCACCCTGGAAACTGCCCTATAGAGCTTTTCAATTATTTGATATAATTTGCCCCCTTGTCAAGCCTAGTAAGTCAGGCAAGAGATGCATCCTCACAGTGTTGGATTATGCCACCCAGTATCCAGAGGCTGTAGCTCTTGGCTGAATTATGGCAGCAACATTGCTTGATGCCTTGGTTGGCATTTTCAGTAGAATTGGTTTCCAAAGTAAAATTTTGTTAGATTAGGGTTCCCAGTTTATGGATGAGCTCACCCAGTAGTGGCAGAAGTGTGGAGTGACAGAGCCAAAACTGACACCCTATCAATACCAAACCAATGACTTGTTTGAAAGGCTAAATAACACCATGAAGGCAATTATTAGAGCCTTTATGAGCCAGGAGAAGGATTAAAAGAAGTTTATTTCTTACCTCCTCTTTGCCTACTAAGAGGTCATGCAAAGATCCACAGGGTACTACCTTTGAACTCTTTTATGGACAGAGAGCTACAACAGTTTTGGGAAGGGGACCACTAGCGGGAGGAACAACCTGTGCCATATGTGCTGTGGCTCAGAGATAGACTGGAGAAACCACCTGGGCTAGCTAGGGAGGATCTGCAGTCCAAGGCAAGCAGAAGTTCTGGTATCAGAAATCCATGGCTAGTGAATTCCAGGTGATTGGGGCGAGGCCCTTTCCAAATTGTCTGGAAACTAGCTGACATCATCAACATGGTAGCCCTGGATGAGCAACAACAGATTCAGAATGTGATCCACCTGAATATGCTAAAGCCAGAATCCCCAAGTAATGGCCATATGCCCAGCAGAAGGAGAAGATTCTGAGGATGTGTTACTCTTATCCCAACTGACTTGACACCTGATCAGTGACAGCTTTCCAATGTCCTATTGACCACCTCCTTCATGGGCATCAGGAGTTCACCCATGAGTACCTGGATGTGCATTACCTAGGGCACAAAGTAGGAAATGATAGAGTTCGGCCGGATCCAGCCAAGCTAGCCTCAATAGATCAGTGGCCCAACTCAGTGGGTAAGATTCAGGCGTTGGCATTTCTGGGTACTGCAAGGTATTGTTGTCGGTTTGTTCTCAATTATAATACCCTAGTAAAGCCACCAATGGATCCACTTATTTGAGAAATCCCTATTATAATTGTAGAGTTTTAGAAGTAAAGCTGAAATCAAAATAAATTATGTGAGACATTTTTCCATCTTTAATGTGACTGTGAAAGCAACAAAAATCAAGAGAAAAATAAATAGATAATTATTAGGCAAAATAATTGAATTCAAAAACCTACAACATACTGGTTGCACAAGTATGCACATCCTCCTCTCTTCTCTGTGTGAATAAGTCTCTATCAAGTTAGCACATCTGAAATATGCAAAACATTGAGGCTTTATCAAACTGCAATGGGATCTCCTGTGTGCAGGCCTATTTAGGTCATTCCACAGGATTCTATAGGATTATGGTCCAGATTCTGATTTGGCCATTCCATGACTGTGATCTTCCTTATCTGAAGCCATTCTTTAGTTGAATGTATGCTTTGGGTTTTATCATGTTGTAAAGTGACATTCCTCTTCAGCTTTCTGACAGAGGCCAGCAGGTTTTGCCATTACCCCATCTATGTGCGTATGAGTCCCTGACTCAGCTGAGGAGAAGCAGCCCAAAGCATGATGCTGCCACTGCCATGCTTCGCTGTAGATATGGTGTTCTTTGGAAGATGAGCTATGTTGTCTTTGCACCAAGAATATATTTTATATGTAAAGACAATAAACTCAACCTTTGTCACATCAGACCATAAGAAATGTTATCATATGGTTTGGAGCGGTTGTATTTTTTCCCCACAAAATTTAGATGGTCATGGGCAGGGGAATAAGAACTGCTGGGGGATGGAGGTGACAAAACAACCCATATTAAATTAATGTGAAACAAAAGAAATAGCAAAATAAACTTTATCATGCATTACCAGACTTAGGGCCTCATTCTATTAGCGGCCGCAGCCGTTGCGGGGCCGCAAGGACCGGCCGCAAGCTATTCTGCTATTCTATTCCCTTACGGCCGGAGGCTCCGGCAGGCTTGCGGCCGGTGCCTTGCTATCTCTTGCGGCCGCTCGCGCCAGAGGAAAGCCTTTGATCTAAAACGGCCGCAAGAGTTTCGGCCGTAAGAAATTCCTATTTGCAATTCAATTGCTCCGGGAAACCTCTCTGCAAGGCTAAAAACGAGCCGCTGCTTACTTGCAGGAAAGAGGTCCCGCTAGCACCAATTAAGCACATAAAATAGCTCAAATAAAGCCATCCTGCACTTTGAGAAGACTATAAAGGGATTTTAGGTGTTAGAAAAAATAGCACATAATTATCCTATACTCAAATCCGTAAAATATTTTATTTTTAATATCCGTAAAATATCCATGTAAAAAATCCAGAGTGCTTGGAGCACTTCAGACCCGCCCACGCCGCAGCCGGAAAATAAACAGTTAATTTGAACTTGGGTTTGGGCTGATGTGCAAGCTTGAGAGTGGGTTCCTTTTAATCCTCATGTCCCCCAATATGTTCCCTAGCATTTACAGAGCTGTACAGTGCAGGCTTGAATTTATTTTTGAGTTTTTATATTTCACAGCTTACGGCCGGTTCCAAGATATGCGGCCGGCCGTAAAAGGAGATCCTTGCGGGGCCGTATAATAGAATCGCGAGTTAACTGAACCCCCGCAAGGAATCGCAGCCTTACGGCCGATTTACGGCCGCTAATAGAATGAGGCCCTTAGCAATTAGAGGGCTATGAAACAGAATGTCTTCCCCATGAAAGCTTTGACCCATAAATATAAATATACATAATAAGTTGGCATGTAGACATACATTATGGAGTAGTATGTCTTTCCCATGAAACTTTGACCCACAATTTATATATATATTAGGGGGACGGTCATTGAGAATTTAAACAAAGAAATTAGAGTTAGTGCAGCAATGGGCTCCGAGAGAGGGCCCCAGTGCATTGCACCGGTACACCAGTGGTAGTTCCGACCCTGCTTCCTGTCCTGGGAGTAAAGTTTAATTATCCACACCAGATTTTTTTGGGTTCCTATGCCCATGGTCGTGGGTTTATTTTTTTGTGAGAAACGGTATTCTTCTTACCACTCTACCCCTCAGATCACACATGTGCAGAATATGTGCTAATGTTGTCACATGCAAGGAGTGACCAACATCTGCCAAATATTCCTGCACCTTAAATATTGTTGTAGCCTCCCTGATAAGTTTTCTACTTGTTCTGTCATCAACTGTGAAGGGCCGTCCTGATCTTGACAATGTCCTTCTGGTTCCAGATTTTCTCTAATTATTGATTATAGTTGTCACAGTGTTCCAATGTATATCCAATACATAGTTACATAGTAATTTAGGTTGAAAAAAAAGACTTTAATCCATCAAGTTCAACCTTTTTAGATCGCCACTGATCTGCAATATGCGTATTTATTGTTAATTGATCCAGAGGAAGGCAAACAGAAAAAAAAACAAAAAAACAGTGACTTTGCCAATTGTCTCAACAGGGAAAAAAAATATAAAATTCCTTCCTGACCCCATATACTGTACTCCATATTCCAAATGAGGGCGTACTAGGGATTTGTATAGTGGGAGAATAATATTTGCTTCCCTTGCTTCTATACCCTTCTTAATACATGCTAATATTTCACTTGCCTTTGCAGATGGTGCTTCGCATTGATCACCTACCTAGGCTGTTGTACACAAGTACTCCAAAATCCCTTTCAACACCCCTAGGTTTGCTCCAATAAGATTCTAAATTGCATGGCTCTTTTTCCTTCCCAGATGCATAACTTTACATTTATTCATATTAAATCTCATCTGCCACTTAGTTGCCCATTCCTCTCATTTATGCAAATCCCTTTGGAGGGAAAGTACAAAAAGTTTCTGATTTATTTACCTTGCACAACTTTGTATCATCAGCAAAAATGGAGACACCACACTCCAATCCCACTTCCAAGTCATTAATAAATATGTAAAAAAAGAGGAGACCTAATACTGAGCCCTGAGGAACCCCACTTACCACATTAGTCCAATCCAAGTATGTTCTATTTACCACAACCCTTTGCTTCCCGTCTTTTAGCCAGCTCTCAATTCGTAAGCAAATATTTATGGCAATTCCTGTATCCCTTAATTTGCTCAATATTCTCCCATGTGGCACTGTATCAAAAGCCTTTGTAAAATCCAAATAGACTACATCCACTGAGTTGCCTTGATCCAAGTTCCTACTAAGCTCCTCATAGAAACTAATTAGATTTGTTTGACATGACCTATCCTTCATAAATCCATGTTGTCTCCTACTTATAATCCTTTTTGAACAGACATATTCTTGTATATTACATTTGGTATTATTTTATACTCCTTCTTAATTGCTACTTTTGAACAATAATATTGCATAGATATTTTGTCAGTTCCTTGTGAACCATGGCTTTCTAATTAGGATGCAACCATAAAAGTTTCAAAGAAATCGTGCTAGAAATGTTAATTTTTATTGTGAATAATTTCATTGATTGCATGATATTTACTTTTGAATACAGCTACAGCCCCCAGGAAATAAAGTTTTGGAAGGATGCCAAGGTTTTTGCTTAATTAATAATCCAGATGTGATTTGAGAGGTAATATAATACTTTCCTTTTATAAAACAAGATTAGGATTATTAAAAATATATACTATTATCCAGATAACGGAATATTCTTTTTTTTTTTTTCTAAACATACAAAACATATACATGCATATCTTCCCTTATTACAACCAATTTATAAATACATTTTTAATAATCATTATTGAAAGGAAAAAGAAAAGGAATAACATCTTTTAAATGTAGAGAAATCCTCCCAAGCTTTTATACTCCTATATGTTTATTCTAATACATTCCCACCACATATGGGAGGATGGGCCAACTTTTCCACAGCCTTTCCAACATAATGGAGAAATCTGGTAGTCAAACTTATTCATAATAACAGGGACTAGATACCACTTTTGGGTTAATTTAAAGTATAATTCCCTGTATGAATTGTTTATAGAGGATTTTTTTTATTAATCTTAAAGCTCTTCCCCAATCTTTTTTCTCCTTTTTAATCCCTTTCCTTTCTTTTTTTATTGATCATAAAACATACATACAAGAAAAATTTCCCTTTTCTTTCCCTTTCTCCTTTTTTCCCTTTTTTCCCAACAGATACAAACACACAGTTACAGCATTGCGATCCACGATCGTGAAAGACACAATAGACCAATATTTGATTCTAAAGAGAGTAAGCAATAAAAAATGTTTTTCCTTATCTCTGGACTAAATAACAGCGTTTATAAATCTATCAATCGTCAATAGACATCGACTTCAATTATTTCTTTTTCCATGTTCCCCATTAATATTCTTCCATATACTGCTCCCAGATAGTCCAATTAAAAGTGTTTATTTTCTTGGACTGTTCATTAATATTTTCTTTCATCAGGTCTTTTTTGTAATTGATTTTATTAATAACCTCTTTCTACTTAGGAATTTCCAATTTATTCCAATATTTAACTACCATTGCTTTAATGATCAATAATATATGAGATATCAATAATTTATTACTAGGAAAACATTTATCTATCCCTATATGGAATAATATTAACTCCGGGGAACACGGACATCTTGTCCCTGCAATTATAGTCAGGTATCCACAACATTCTTCCCAGAATTTTCTTATCTTATCACATTCCCACCACATATGTTGTGCATTGCCTTCTTTACCACAGCCTTTCCAGCATAGTGATGATTTTTGGGAATCGATCTTTTTCATGGTTGCTGGTACTATATACCACTTTTGTGTTAATTTAAAATACAACTCTCTATACATGGTATTAATAGAGGATTTCTTTATTAACCTTAAGGCCCTTAACCATTCTTGCTCATTGTAGTCTATATTAAGGTTATATTCCCAATGTTTTATACTCTTTGTTTTCCCAAATTTCATAAGTTTAATCCTACTTTTACTAATTTTTGATACCAGATGATTCACCTGACCTTTAATCATAATTGCTTCCATGTCATACAATTTATCTATTTTATCATATATAAATCCCTTTTGTTTCATTTTTTTCTAGCAATATTCCATATTTTATCCATGAAAAGGATTTTAATACACCTTTATCCTGAAGTTCCCTTTGCTTTAATAAGCTACCTGCTGGATATAGATCAGCTATATACAAAATTTATGCTTTTTTCAGTAAATTCACTTCTATATTAAATGATTCATCTCTTAATATATCTATAGGTGTAGAAGCGGAAGGTATATGAAGTAACTCTGCTCTGATTTTACTTTTCCCCCAGAATTTTATAATAGATCTAATACCTTCTGGTAATTTATCCCATATTGCTTCTTTTCCATTAAATTTCCCCAGCAATGTTCTTATTGGGGTAATTCCCACGAGATCTTCCTCAATGTTTTTCCATCCTATTATCCTATGTTGTAAATTCATATTAATTATATGAGATATTGCTATATTTTCACTGATCATTTTCATATCTGGAGATCCCATACCTCCCAGATCAAACTTTCTATTTGTTATAGTTTTTTTAACTCTCACTTTTTTTCCTGCATATATAAATTTATCTATTATTTGCTGGATTATTTTAATGATATATTCCGGAACTTTTTCCGGGACACAACTAAGTAAATATGTTATTTTGGGGACGATACTCATATTAACTATGGCTATTCTAGCCGACCATGAGAATCTTGTTGTATTCCAATCATATAATAATATTCTAATCTGTTTCAATATTTCTGTTATATTATTTACTATAATTTTATTGTTTTGGAAACTTAATTTTATACCTAAATGAGTGACATACTTAGTATTCCAATTAAATGCATATAATTTCTTTAATGTATTTAATGTATCTTGCTCTATATATTTATGTATAATATCTGATTTCAAAGGACGTCAGGGTCGTGGGCCCTCCCGCCTCGGCAGCGCGGCTGGGGCGCACTGAGGGCAGTCCGCCCCGGTTGACAGCCGCGCCGGGAGCGGGGGGCCCCGTCCCCCCTCCCCGCACCCGGCACCCGCCCGCCCCCTCCCGGGGAAGGGAGGGGGAGTAGCGGGGACGGGACGGTTCTGCGGGGGGAGGGTAGATAATGGAATATTCTGATTCTGTATTTTCTTAGTTCTGTTCTTAGAGATATTAATATAATTGTAAAAACTCTGAGAGTGGTCTCTAGATCTAAGGAAAGTTATCTAATTATTTATCGACAAAGGAATTAGATGACTGGTTTCATTCAGATCTAATGACACTGTACCCTGGAAAGACATAGTATTATTAAAAACAATTACAGGTAACATTTCTGATGTTTAGTTTTCTTTTTGGATATGTATAAAAAAAAGATAGTACTCAAATATATGCCGCACCTGTAAAATTGGAGAGAAAAAGACTCTCAAAGTGATCCGCCATTGCAAGAAACAGGCTTTTTTTGCAGGTTACAGGCTTTACAGAATGTTAGAATCACTAAAACTGTAAATCGCTATTCAATACTGCAGTCTAATGCACGAAAATCAGCACCCTTAATTCGCAATTGCGGAAATCGGCAGTAATTTTGCATTCGCGAATAGAAGTCGCACGCGTTACAAGCAAAGTTCACAAATCGGCAATGATTTTTTGACGGTCTCGAATATAAGCCGCACACTTAACTCGCAAGCTCAAAAATCGGAAAAAAGGTGCAGCTTATATTCGGACCAATACGGTATTATTTGACAAGTAAACACTTCTCTATGTATGGTTTGATGAAGCTTCCTGCCAAAGGCATTTTAACGTATAATGCAAGAACACAAAATCTGTTTATGAAATGTTATCAGAATGCCAGGCATTGAGTCATAAAGAGCATGGCTCCTGCTCCTGCTACTTGAACCACTTAAAATTATTGTTAAGCACTTCTTAAAAGTTAGAACTCTGTATCTTTAGGTTCGGTAAGCAAAATGAGAATTTCCAGCTCACTTTGCAAGACATGCATATTTAGATTTATATTCATTGTGCAATACATGAAATTACAAAGAGAAGTAGAATCATGCAGAGGAAGATTAATTTTCCTAGCCAAGTTAGCAATTTGAGCATCTAATTTAGAGTCATAGTGCTAATCCATTTCTGAAAAAAGACAATGTAGATATTCTTCCTTCAATGGTAATACTTTACTCCACTCTACTTCATATTATCATAAATAGAAAGTGACACAATCATCTTTGTTGGCTAGCATACCACTTCATATGGAAAGGTTATTCCTGTATTCTGTATATAAGAGTTTTTTTTTCTGATTGTCAAGATCAAGGATTCCACAGAATTATTTGCAAATTCTGAAGGAGGAAGAATCATATTTTGCTTCAGAATAGTGATTTCTAAATAATATGATTTGGATAAGGTAACGTAATTGGAGGCCTTTACCAATTCCTGTTTTGATTGCCATAACCATCCAGTCTGATATCTCACTGGGAGAAAAGCCTATTTTAGCTAAAAGATTTTTCTCTCAGAGTGGCTTATCATGTCCATATAACTAACCTGTTAAGGTTAGTTTGTGTTCTGATTGAGCAACTCTGACTTTGTTGTTTTGTTTTGATATGAAATATACACATAGCCTCTGAGGAAACCGCCATAGTGCTGAAACGTTTGTTAGGTTTTTTGCAAAATAAGTTACTCTAGCAAGTTCAGTTATTATAGATACAATAGATACACTTGTGAGATTCCCGAGAGGGCGTTGGGAAGAGCTAAGCAGTTACAGCCTGCAAGAAATGTATTTATGTATTGAAAACTGACAACAGAGCACTTCCAAACATAAAACTATATGTGTAGACAAATTCTTTGATCTTAACCTACCCTTTTTTCCCTTTTTTTTTTTGTTTCAATGAAAGGACTTTCAAAAACACTCATACATCCAATTTGTCTGTTTCCTTCTATTTATAGTAGGAAATTTAGTAAGCTTTGAGGCTTCTGTTAGAGAGCGTTTCCAGGCAGGAGCGTTCAACGAGATCTTAGGACTTATCTAGCAGTACCCTAAGTTGTAGCACTTGATTTACATGGGGGTCAATATTACTACAATATTATGTCATTTTTAAATATATAGATTATTTTGTATTACATGCAAAACAAATCAAAAATATTTTTTAATTATAAGTTAAAAATGTTTCCCTACTTATTATCAGCCCTATTAAATTGCAATTTGGCCAAGTGAATAGGGCTCTACTTAAGCACATAGGCCCTCATTCTATTATCGGCCGTAAATCGTCCGTAAGGCTGCGATTCCTTGCGAGGGTTCAGTTAACTCGCGATTCTATTATACGGCCCCGCAAGGATCTCCTTTTACGGCCGGCCGCATATCTTGGAACCGGCCGTAATCTGTGAAATATAAAAACTGAAAAATAAATTCAAGCCTGCACTGTACAGCTCTGTAAATGCTAGGGATCATATTGGGGGACATGAGGATTAAAAGGAACCCACTCTCAAGCTTGCACATCAGCCCAAACCCGAGTTCAAATTAACTGTTTATTTTCCGGCTGCGGCGTGGGCGTGTCTGAGGTGCTCCAAGCACTCTGGACTTTTTACATGGATATTTTACGGATATTAAAAATAAAATATTTTACGGATTTGAGTACAGGATAATTATGTGCTATTTTTTCTAACACCTAAAATCCCTTTATAGTCTTCTCAAAGTGCAGGATGGCTTTATTTGAGCTATTTTATGTGCTTAATTGGTGCTAGCGAGACCTCTTTCCTGCAAGTAAGCTGCGGCTCGTTTTTAGCCTTGCAGAGAGGTTTCCCGGAGCAATTGAATTGCAAATCTCTTGCGGCCGTTTTAGATCAAAGGCTTTCCTCCGGCGCGAGCGGCCGCAAGAGATAGCAAGGCACCGGCCGCAAGCCTGCCGGAATCCACGGCCGTAAGGGAATAGAATAGCAGAATAGCTTGCGGCCGGTCCTTACGGCCCCGCAACGGCTGCGGCCGATAATAGAATGAGGCCCATAGCATTTTATTTTACAGAAGTTTTTAGTTAGTGAAGACCTTGCTTTTGGATAAAAGTTCACTAACTGAAAACTCCTGTAAAAAAAATATGCTATGTGCTTAAATAGAGCCCTATTCAATTGGCCGAATTGCAATTTAATAAGGCTGTATGTTTATAAACAATATTATGCTTGCTTGCCCATAACAAACATAGCAGAAACTGGCTGTAACTCTTTTAAAAGATACCCAAATAAGAAAAAAAGGGGAACAAACACCCATAAATTAATGCAATCATGGAATATCCATGAAATGTAACTATCTAGATATATGTACTTTTATCTATAATGATAAAAGTGATCAACTGAGGTCAAAGTGGTATAAAGACGTTATTACCTGACTTGTGAAATGCCTCTGTTGCAGTGGCAACACATTGATTTGGAAGAGTTTATTTAGCTTGAATTTGCACAAGTTTGTATTCTAAACTCAAGGTATATCAGCTATAGTAAGGCATGAGGCATATCTATTATTAATATTTTCATCAAAGTTTACAGATTTCTATTTTAAATAGTAATACAAGGAGATTCCTATTTCATACTACACATTTTAGGCTCTTTCTAATATTGATAGCAAATGGGTTTCTAACTTCTTACCATATGCAGACAAAAATTCAAAAGCACAGTATAGGAATTCTGTCTTAACTGAGATTAATGTACTATACTAGCAGGTGTCATTTTGAATTAGGGAAATATGTAACATTTTCCATGTGTCTAGATATATTATATGATTTGGTGATGTCCATTATTAAATTATAAACCATTGTTAATACTTAATGCTATGTTTCATAGTTTTACTAGATTATTTTAGAAATGGTTTACTGTTCTTTTACCTACAACTATAGATACATAGAGAAAGTGGTACCCCTTGCATTAAAGAGCAATACCAAGTTGTTTCCAATATATATAGTGTAAAATATAGGATAAGTATAGTGGGTGAATTTTCATCAAAATTAAATTAATGACAGTAAACTAAAAGCAAGGATCGCAACAATCGGTTACAATCCAGAGCAGACTTTTTTGGAAACTTATTGATCAGACTACAATAAAACACCTAGTTTATTATCTTTGTTTAAGACTTATATTTGTCATACTGCTAATTCTGCAAAATCACCTATTTTTATATTAACTTCACATTTTAAAGCCCTTATAATCTTAATTGACAGATGCCTGAATTCAAGATCATAATCTATCCATTTGGTCCGGCTTCTAAGATCCTTTTTTTAGCTGGTTCATTACAAAGTCTGAATAACTGGTCATTAGAAATAATTTTCTTGCAGCAGAATAAACATTGTTCCAATAAAAAAGTATCACTAAATACTGGAATAGTCTTCAAAATTATATTACAGTATATATACTGTACAGCTGTAAAGAAATAGTGACTTACATTTGTCTGAGGTCACCTGACACTATATCCTACTTATAAACACATATCTTTAAAACTAATAAGAATATCATTTTACCTTTAAAGTCCAACTAAGTAAGCATTTATCATGATAGTAAATACCACCTACATATTAGAAATCAAATATATTCCTTAAACCAATGTTTCTCAATTACATTTTTCATGGATCAATAACAGGTTTAAATATCCTATGCGCAATTGGAGATTGTATTAAAACATGTTCTACCCATGGCCTATAAAAATTGGATATACGAAAACTCCAGTTTTGCAGTTAGAAGTTGTAAGCATGTTTAAACCCAAATCAAATAGTGATATAAACAGTTACTTTCAAAGCATGCGTATAAGGTATGCATTATTAAAGGGTTTTAGAAAAACACATTGATTTAGAGAAAACATTAGTTAATACTTCTGTTATAAATCACTGTTCTTTGTATCTTCAAGGACCACTTGTTCAGCACATGATAGCTAAATGAGTAAACATACATATATTTTTAATGTTTCTTGACAGTTTCTTAAAGAGATTGATTACATTTGCTTTCATATTAAAAATATGTATCAATTAACTAATTATGTGTTTATAAAGGTAGATAATTCGACTGGATGGTTGTGGTTATCATGTATTGCAACTTGCTGATGATGTATTGAATGTAACATATGGCATATATTAGAGAATATCAATATTAGTCATCATGGAGAACCTCACCATATTGGAAAATCTGTCTGGAACAGGCATGATCAGTGAACCTGATTTGCTCATTAGATATTAAGAATGTCTACAGGGTCAAAAGTATCGTTCAGCTTAACCAAATATTGACATCCATCGTTGTTTTTTTCTACTAAGATTCTATCTACCAGGTGCATGTTTCTCTTTAGAGGTCTAAACATATTCATATCCTAATGATATGAAAACTGAGGTATAGTCACAGGGATGCTGGAGACACAATAATTCTGGGGGGAAACATCTCATTGTATACACAGGCCGTAAAATAGCTTATATATATACATACATTCAAACATAAAAAAATCTGGGGTGGATTTGTCCCCCCGCCACCCCCCCCCCCCCCAGTTCCTATACCTATGTATAGTCACCATTTTACACTAGGAATTAATGAAATTAGTTCAGGGCCATTATAACCAAAACAACTTTTTTTTTGCAGAGTTATACCAGACAGTTCAGGTAGAACTATATAGATTAGTCGTGCTAATGTTAAAGCAATATTCTATAGCCATGGATTTAGTGCCAAATTCAGTCTAATATTCTCATCACATTGTGGAGGATGGGTTGGATGTTTAAAATTGTCTGCTATTACCAAAACAAAAATGCTGCAAAAAAACCCCACTAAAAGCAACTCTGTTTTCATAATCCTGTGGATACATAGGCAAAAACTTAGAATAGATGTACAAACCTGTTACAATGGAATCTCTATAATGGAGTAGTCTCATCTTCCAAACTTTGGGCCCTATTCTATTGCCCAATTTGTACATTTATACACACTTAAAACGTAATATTGTCACAGATTCTATTAGCTACTTGCAATCCGATTACGTGTACCCCTTCCACAATCACTAGGGGATATCCATAGAGGCAAAACCGGCCTTAGAACTCCATTGGTTTGGATATTAAGAGTGCTAACTAATTAAAGTTACACAAAATCAATATTATTTTAGACCTGTAGCTCTAGCTCGCACATAATGTCTAACCTGCAACTGAAAAAAGTATCACTTTTCAGTCAAAAATGTAATAAGTACTTAATAGGACTAGCAAGGTCTTTTTTAAACATTTATTAGAGTTGTAACAGCAATTAAACACACAATACTGTACTTTAAAAGGATGGGAAGGCATGGAAAAAATATTGGAATTAATTGCACAACAGTCTCAAACCCATATTTAATCAATATTATTTTTATCTGTTATTTCTGAGTAATGTCGATCCTGGGACTCAAGGGGTTAATACATATAATGAAACACACATAGACTAAAACAGATGATCTAATGCATTATAGAGACTGCTAAAGTGATTGATTGTGAGCCCGATCAGCAAATATTATTTATTGGCAATAATTAAATGTTAGCCTCCGATTGCAGATTACGTGTAATCTTCATGTTTTACTGACATCATGATTACAGTCTCAGTTGTCTAAGAAGTGAATTAAGGGCTTGCTAAATATTGCCAGATCATATAACCACGCCCCCTGAGAGCAGACGTAAAAAGGCAGGTTTTACGAGTTCAGCCTTGAGGTCAGAAGTTGCAAGCTGGACTCAATAGAATACATCTAAACATTTATAAAGAACACCCCACGCAGCCAAATTTGTGAATTGAGGCATTTGAGATCAGCTAATAGAATATGGCCTCTTGACTTCAATCAACCGGGATTGGCCAATATTAATGTAACGGGAGAGATTTAAATTCTTAGAAACCTATAAATAAACAATGAAAAAATGTACAAATACAAACACTAATCACACTGTTTTAATAGTCTATAAAATAAAAGTCTTATTGAATGCATTAGACTCTGATGCTCAGGGCTGCAAGTTCAAGCCCCACACATAGCATACTGGTTTCAAGTACTAACAAAATCTGAAAAATCTAGACTTACACACATACAGTATGGTGCTCGTTTATATTAATTTTATCAAGTTAATGTTTGTATAATGTAACTATCTTTTATGACAATGCTGCTCTACTGTATATATCTGAGAGCCTTTGTGATAGTTTTTCACTCCATGGAATCAAAAAGAGCAGAATCTAAACCAAAAAGTCTTTATGATGTTATAAACATAATGTGATTCAATCCCACAAGGCAGCCACTTCTACATGTTTCACTCTGACCTTCAGTTCTTTTTATACAAACATCCTCATGTTACCATTTCTAGGACAATCATGGACTGGGTGTCAACAGGACTGAAATCTCAGTGCATTACAGCATGGTAAAATCGACTCTCATTGTATTCTTATTGATGAAGAATTGTTGATGTGTATAACATCCTAAAATATTTTTCTCTTGTAAGTGAACTCATTCATATATATATTTATGTTCATTTGTCAATTACGTGTTTAAACAACATTAAAAAGTCTGTGTAATTAAAAAGTCTGCTTAATTAAGAAAAACAGATATGCCATCTTAGAGCCTTATTCTATCTGAAATTGGCTGCGGAAACAGTTTTTTCTTTACGTTATCAGTGCATTCAAAGCGTTTCACTTGTACTCTTAAGGATCCAACCCAGCATCCATAAATCATGCTCTGATCAGTAGCAGTGAAGGGATTATGGCACCCGAACAAATTCTACCAACCATGTAAAGTTTACGGATTTTCTTGCTGCGCCAAACCCATACTAGCCAATAGAAAAAAGACCAACGGAACAGTGATTGACAGGCATACTGTATATATTTGCATGCTTTCCATCCCAGCACTGACTGTAATGTAGATTTTGACATATTAGCATGCAGGTGCCAGGGGTTGGAGGTTTTAGATGTATCAGATAAAAATGCACATAAAACATTTTTTACATTACACATAAATACATGCATTCTTTCTTTGATTTAATCTTATTTTATTTTTGGGCTTAAGATGGAGGGAGGAGCCAGGAGGGGATAGGTGGTGGAGGAAAGTAGGACGTGACTAGGGGAGGGGAGAGAAAGAGACGTAAGAAGAGTGCAAATGGAGGGGAAAGAAGGAGACATGTGTATGGGGAGGGCTAGTAGTGGTAGTTCTGGGGGAGAGAGGCCGTTTGGTGAGGTAGATGGAGGGATTCCCCCATAAATGTATGCATATGTAGCTCAGGGCCAGAGAGGTAGGGCTCGATACCTGAAGGAGGGGAGGGACAGGCCTCAAGGTCAGAGGAGGCAGGTCCAGATCTCTGTGATTAGTCAGGAGAACAAGAGGCTGGAGGCAAGCACAGGGCCCCTTACTAAAGGCACAAGAAAACTCATTTGTTTAAAAAAGCTTACAATCTAAAGGGTATGGGGGAGGTATAGAAGGATTATATACTGTATGTGATATGTATATTAGGGCTTGGACATTTGGGTGAATAGAACAGCTAGGGATATTTTGTTTTGTAATTAAACTTGTTGTAATTTGCAATATAGCGAAATAAGGCAATTATGCGGTAGGGCTTGTAGGGGTCACAATCTGATTTTTTGGCCCTTGGGAATCCCTTTATACTGTCACAATCCCCAGGATACTTGGACTTCTGGGTCTAGCCACTGGACCCTGATTGACATTAGCAATCTACTGAAGAACAGTCTGTACCTGTTAGGCTGATCCTGATGCTCCTGCTGATGCTCCTGCTGATGATCCTGCTGATGCTCCTGCTAATGCTCCTGCTGATGATCCTGGTATAACTGCTGAGCACCAAGAAGCCCTCCCCCTCACATTTCTGAGAAAATTTCTGTAGCTCCCCTGGGTTACAACGGTAAGCCTATGTAAGAGCTTTATAAGCAAAGTATAATAAATAAAATACAAACACAAAGGCATTACAGCATGGGAAATTGGATCAACTTTGATTTGGTAATAAGGCTTATAATTTATGTGTCAAATCAAATAACTTTTAGTAAGTTATCATATTAATGATGGTCAAACATGATAATGATACCAATACAATCTTTATGTCAACATCATTATACGGTGCAAAGATAAATATGCATGTTTCTGAAGATGACACAGATGACTTGATTGAAGACATACACTGAAGAAATATACTGAACACTTTGTTGATTGAGCAAGGTTTATGCACACGTTTTATTGAAGTACTGTATACTGTGCAAAAACTATGGAAAAACTAACAATGTACTGAAACTACTACCCCGCTCCTAACAAAGTAAAAGTGATTAAAACATCTGGATTTGACCATCTACTTTCAATAACCCTGGGCTTCTTTCATTTCAAACTGCTCAATTAAGTGGTACAATGGTCCATCAATTAGCCTACTTTGGCTTAGTCTCTCTTACCTCAACCTCTGGAGAGAAGCTGGTTACTAGGAGGAGGATGCTAGCATGTAAAACACATCACAACTGTAAGTTAGTTGCTGCTAGAGTTTAAAATTATGCAGGTCCATATAATATAGTTCTAATAATTTTGAGCATATTACAATGAATCATAATGGACACAGTAACATAGTAGTTTATATTCTAAAAATGAATATGCCAATTAAAGAACCACTTTGGTCAATTTTTTTAATAGTATGATGGAACAATATTTTTGGAAAGCAAAAAATTAAAAAATCCTTTACATTTGTGATATCCAATTATTCTTCATTTTGTGTTTCCATTTTCATTTCTGATCTGATTGTGAGTACTCCTTCCATAGGAGGATGTGTCCTTTTAATTATAATCCTGTTGAAAACACGAGGTTTTAGCTGCCACTGTCACATTGCACTCATAGAAGTTTCCTTTGTTTTCAAAGTCTCCACCCACTTTAAAAAGTTGAACAGCAGAAAACAATGGTAGATTTCACTGCAGCATAATTGTATATTGAGATAATAAATTAGAGGCTGTATTAAAACATTTTATTTAAACAGTATATTTTAAATATAGTGCATACCATAGTGTAACATTTTTATCTCCTCTAATATAAAGATTGATTATAATAACACAGACAAAGCAACAACCAAAACAATAAAAACATCTAGTGAACTTTTCCTATTAGATTTCATATGCCTCACTAAACAAACCAATAAACTTTGTATTCAATCATACTACATCAAGGTTTCATTATCATAAGGAAAGTTACAAGTTTAAATTAGTACAATGAAAAGTTTCTATTTATTTCAGTGAATAAATAGCTTTTCAAAATGTTCTTGCAAAGTTCATTTTTTAAATGTTCAACAATGCATGGTTTGGTAATTGGCATGTGTTGGGTGTGAATCACATTATGAAAAATGCTGTAGAGAAATCTATTATATTATAACCACATAATTAAAGAGCCATTTTGACTTCCAGCTGAACTTCCAACTGACTATCATAAGGCATTGTACCTGGGAGGCAATATTTATTTAAGGTATATCGATGTAAAATAGTAGTAGTAAACAATATAAAATTATGCGCTGAGGCACTTATGTACTGTTAGTGACAGAACTCTAAAATACCTTGCTTTTTACCAGATTATTTATATTGCTTGCCTATAGACAGAACACATCTTTACTAAAACAGTGTGGTGCTGTGGATCTTAGAAGAAAGTTCTTTTTTCTTTTTTTTCCTAATGTCTCATTTTTATGATGTTGATAGGTTTCCTTTCAAAGAACCATTTTTTTCTGTGCTTGCAAATAATCAGTCCAGTTTCCCATGCTGTGAATATGTACCTTTGAGAATGCATGTCTAGTTAGCTTTTCAGATATTCTTTTGCAGTCCTGATTTTTTTGTCCATGAAAGCTTCATCTTGATAACCACATGGCCCTAGGAAAAACTTACAACAAGGGAAGCAATATATAGTGTCCAGACGGGCTCAGTGTGCATTAAAGAGAAATGTTACAAAGCTACTAAAGGCAATTAGATTCCCATATAGACTGGATTTCATAGTGCGTCTTGAAAGCAATGCTACGTTGATAATAAAAAATGAACAGTTTTGCTTTGTCCCCACAGTACATCAATGTTAGTTTTGAAGTTACAAAAGTATGTTAAGAAATTCATATAGATACAATTTAGATAATCTCAATATATAAATAATATTTTTAGTATAAATTACTGTACATTATTAAATCTGACACATTACATCCATAACCTGGTCATTTAATTGTTATGCCATAATAATTTTAAAAGAAATTACTGAGATTAAATAAAAATAGCAACAATAAATGCATTTCCAAATTAAATAAAACATTATCTCCATTTCAATTAAAATCAATCTAAAAATGTATTTGTAAAAATATTTTAAACAAAGAACCTTGTCACAAAATGAATAATATTTTTTGCCAATCTTGGTTGGAGATTAAGTTGTCCTTACCCATGACAACGACAACTAAAACAAACAGAGTACATTCTATATAATTATAGTACGTTTTATTTATTCTCAGTTATTTCAGTATGGAATGAAGCCACTTAGCAAGTACCTATATAGTATATACACACATGTTCCCTAATTTTTCACCCACTTTAGTCAGTGTTAAAGGACTTTCATCTTTTTTCGAACTTTGCTTAGAAAGTTTACCATTCTAATTGTTTCCATCTTCTAGACCTTACCCTGATCTACCCATTTCATGGAGCATTCTTGGATAATTACAATATCATCCTTTCAACTTCATCCTTCCCTTGTGGCCATTAGCATGGTTGACAATCCTCTTGCATTACTCTCTGCATTACTTTGCTAATGTCCTCCAGTGTGCCATTATACTCTCTGTGATGTGAATAACTGTCAACACTCCAAGTCCCATTCTCACCCTGTGCACATTTCTCCCTTTGTCATTTCTTCCTTGCTCCTCTTCAATGGAATAAACTCCCAGTTCACATGAGACAGTTTCCTAACTTACATGTATTTAGCACCTCCGTGATTACCCGCTTCCTGTCTCTTTCTAACCCTGTTACAACTTAGATTCTACTTATAACATTTTTTTCTGATCTCTCAGCTTGACCACAGCCTTGCCTCTGGCTTTTGCAGAATTTCAGCAGCAAATCCAAAACTTCCTTTATTTCTGATAATATCATCTAACCTAAAAGTGAAATGAGTATGGATAGCTTTAGGTCTATTTGAAATTTGATTGTTTGAGATCATATATATAGTGTCAACTTTTCATTACATGGTTTTCTTTTCAAATATTCTCTAACTCATTAATATATTTGGGTATTTGTGGTTTTAACTGATTTGTAAGGTAATAAACCCATAGAGACATTGACGATTGGACCCACACAATTCACATATTTGTTATATTTATTTTATTTACAATTCCTGTCTTCTGTTCTGGATGGGTTTGATATTAATCAGCAATCTTTTACTATGAATTCTATATACAAGTTAGAATCTAAACCAGTATTGCTTCTGACTTGATAAAGAGAGTAGAACCTCTCAAAAGCTTGTTACTTGAAATAACATTTGTGCAATAGAAGTGGAGATAGTGTGATTTAGGTTGCATAGATCTCAGCACATGGCTGTGAAGGAATAGTGGAAATGCAATCTTCAATACTTTTGAGAGACATGAGATTGGATCGTGGGTGATGTAGGTAAAAAATAGATTTTTGAACAGATACATAATTGTTTATACATGATGTAGGGGCTCATACTTGTTAATGTATTTGTATTATGTTTCATGGCTAAGGGAGATGAGGGGTAGAGGGAGGGGGAAGAAAATAGAAAAAGTCACATAAGAATGTATGATTTGATCTTATAAATTACATTTTGTTAATGTATGAATTGTCTATGTTCTTTGAAATTGTTTTCTTATATGATGAAATTAAAAAAAATGTTCAGTAGGTAAAATATACTGTAATACTCTGATTATTCTTCTGAAATTTTGGACTTAAAGACAACATTTGTTCTATTAATAATTTTTACATTGCAATAATTTATTTTATATCATTTATAACTTATCAACTTATTAACTCTTATTTTCCAATAACATTTTAAGCCAGCGAACATTTTCTTCCTGTGTGGTATGTTCTTTTTTTTTTTGTAGACATGGGTGGAGGCCCGTCGTTTATCGCATTGTTCAATTTAAGCTCAGTTTAGTTAGCCTAGTTCACTCATCACACAGAAAGAAATATACACCACTGTTCTTCCTTCAAAGTGGGTGAGGAGAAGGGGAGGGGGGTGGGAAGGGAGCCTAAAGGCGATCTATTTTAAATTCTAATTTTGTAAGCTTGTGGTTTGTTGTTTACTCAATGTTGCTGCTTCCCTTTAGCTTCCTTCACTGAGGTCTGCATCAGAAGTCCCAGTCCTCTTATTGTTGTCCCATTGCCTATTGGTTATTCATTAAAGTAAGTCCGGCCTTTAAATAGCTACTATGCAATTTTAAGAGTCGATTGCTTCTATCTTACTAACCTAATTGAATAGATTTGTAGGAAGACAGAGATCAGTTAATTCACGATGAGGAATGACAACAGGACATAGCTATTAATAAAAATAAACAGCAGTAAAGTGGTATTATTGCTATCATAGTAAGTTTAGGGTAAATATCATAGTACATATATGATATGTGCCTCATGGAAGGGCTTAAAAGGAAAATAAAGTTATTCAATCCAGATAACTGGTATAAAGAACCTATTAAGCACACTAACAGCCACATTAAAGTCAAAGCCCGCAGCAGCCCTTGTATAAATTCTTCGGAGCTACAGTGTGATAAAGTTAGCCAAGGCCGCAACAGACGTGGCCAATATCCAAACCCGTAAACCAGTCTTGTGCACGTTGCCTTTGCGGCCGGGAACATGATCAATTAGTTAAACCCGTGGTTACGGGTTTAGAAGGAGCCAATGGTAAAATAGATCATCATCATTATGTCACTGGAAAATGGAGGTTAGATTTCAATCCCTTACGGGTTAGAAGAACAAGTTGTAATCGGACCCCCATTCCATAAATAATGCAATATTAATAAATCAATAAATATGTAAATCTGGTTTTAACATTGCTTTCCCTTTAATTTAAAATACAGTATTGAGTTGATATTTGCATTTACAGTGCTACGGATAGAACTTTAACCGCCTTGCGGGTCCTCTCTGGTGCAAAAAGTGTATTCAAAGGCATACACAGTCAGTGTCTCTATAGATTAATATAATGTTGGAGCAAACCCAGAATATAATATACAGCAATATCTAAGTGAGGATGACATTTTCATGGTCTTGCACTCAGGAGACCACAAACTCCCTATGCTAGCTCCTTTGCCAAAAATATGTGGAGAAAATAAAGTGGGCTGTCTGAGCAGAGAGCCTTTGCTAAAGTTTGTCAAAGAAAAGGTACTAATCACTTCTATTCGCACAACCCAAACAGGTGTTTCAAATAAAAACATATCTTTGTCAAGATTAAAACAGAAACAAATACAAATATATGAAAAGAAAAAAATTACATAGCTAGGTAGGATTTACTGTGCTACTACATCACATCACTACCACATGTGGTGTAAAAGAAGTATACTCAAACGCTCTGACAGAATATCATGAGAATAACAAACATGATCTGAATATTACATTTAACCTAGACTCCAGGTATTATCTCCTTTCACTCCATTATGGTACTCAAAAAATCACTACACTTATGATAACATACACTTATGAACTATCACCCAACACAGGAAGCTTCCATGGATGGCTTCCACCATAACACAGATTTTCAAAATGAACAGCATTTGTATCAAAATATTTTAAAAAATGCCTAGCCTTCATCAATGTCTTGCTGAAAAAAACTTGAATTGGTATTGACCACTTGATACAACAGTTGCTCGATTTCACATAGTCCTGAACCTGTCCTCAGGATGTTCTTCATCGGGTTTCTAGCTGATTTCTTAACTTAGCTTCATGTTGTTATTTTTTTTTTTACTATTTCTCAGTTTTTTGAATGTTTCAACCAATAGTAAGATTTTTTTTTTCTTTCCTCTTAATTTGGTATTTATTAACTACATGCTATAAAATGAATACTTGCTTAGATAAGCATTTCGCTGGTAACAGGTGTCATATTATAACCAGAATAATTGTTTATACATTTAGGTCAATATAGCTATGACAAGTAGTGACTCAAATGAAAAGTTACAAATGTAATAGAATATTATTTAATATATATATATATATATATATATATATATATATATATATATATATGAATTTTAAATTCTAAATGGTCTGTAATTAAAAACTTTTCAAAATACGTTTGTATGAATCTTTTCAAATAGTACACATTTTGAGTTTACTATTTTGATAAATGACACATTAGTCAGTTATAATTCTCATTTGCAATTTTTTACATTACAAAAAAGGCCTCTTGTTGGGAAGAAGATCAAAAACTTTGTCTCAATAATTGCTATTTCTGAACTTCAAATAACCATTTGTCAGTTTTAGAAGACATAATTAGACATATGTTTTTGCCAGTGGTAACAAGTCTAAATCAACAGTTGTGTCTCTGTTCGGTTTCATTCTTGATATCAAGCTCTCTTTCTTTCTGCTAATTGACACAACTGAGGCAACAAAATGATTTTCCATTTTCCTAAGTGTCAGCATGAACACAAGGGCAAATCTGTCAAGTTTTGCAAGTAGCGGTGAGGTGTAAAAGCCTTCTTTTTCTGACAATGAAATTATTTTGATGCCTAATTGTTTGCGCTAAATTCCCTATATAGCAATTTGCAGTGTGGTCTAAAAGCCTTATTAAATTGCGATTCGGCCAATTGAATAAAACTCTAAAAAAGCACAGAGCATATTTTTTACAATTACAATTACAATTACAGAAGTTTTTAGCTGGTGAACTTCTATCCAAAAGCAAGGGCTTCACTAACTAAAAACTTCTGTAATAAAAATATGCTCTATGCTTATATAGAGCCCTACTCAATTGGCCGAATCGCAATTTAATAAGGCTGTAAATCTTCTGCTTTCTGAAAAATGACCTCAATTGTAATTTTCATTAAACCTGAGGTGTTTGGTTAATTTGTTTAATAAACCTCATAAATGAAGTAAGAGAAAAATGAACACCTCTGTGTGGTTGTAATTTTGCAACCACCACAACTAATTTGAAGTTAAATTAGCTAAAATATGCACTTAAAATCTGAGCGTTTTACTGCTCAGTCCTAGGATGTCACTTTATGCAAGGCTTCTATATATATAAACGTATTTATTTATTCTCAGAATTTTCTTAATACTTTGTGATATCCTTTTATTTCATAATTTTCTGATAAACTATTTTTATTACCTTAGTTGTTGCCCTTTATTGCTGTTTCATACTACTATGCTATCTTGTTGCTGACTTAGTTACATTTCAGTTACATTCATATAACATTTATACCATTTGTCCATTCAGCTATCACTTAGGAGTTATGAGTGACTTATGATAGTATTGTTCCTTTCTCTTGTATTAGAGAGGTCTAAATCTTCACTACACATATTGCTAAATTTGAAAGATGATGTTGAAAATCATAATACAGTAATACACTTGTTTACAAGGTTATTTTAACAAGTAGTATATTAGCTGCCTTTTATTATTTTGGTATGCTGATTTCAGACATGGGCTTTAAAAAGCCAACAATCACTGTTTTATGTTATAGGTCTTTTTTAGTTAATAATAACTAATTGTTAGTTTCTGTAGGGTCACTTATACTGATGTAATTAGCAACACTGCTTACTTCTTGCTTACAATAAGTGGAAGTAAACACACCATCTAACCTCACTTTTGTTGCTTGTACTGTTATGGAAAAGTGCCTACTACTTGTATTTTGGCAGTCATGTTGGTGATCAGGATAAAAAGTGTGCTCCTCGTGTGTGCTGCATTACATGCTATGTTAGCCTAACTGAATGGATGAAGAAATTCATACCCTTTCCATGGTTCTGCGTGAGCCAACCAGTCACTTAGACAATTGCTATTTTTGTTTGACTAAAACTGAAGGCTCTTCTAAAAAGAAAAAGCACAACATTGCGTAACCAAATGTACCTTCAGGTTTAAGACCAGTTCCTCATGGGGAAGGTCTTCCCCTACCTCAGCTCCAAATACATGAAAATAAATGCAATTTCACGACAACAATCATAATAACTTAAATTTTTCAGACTCCCATATTATATTCATAAAAGTATAGAATAAGGCCCATAATAAAAAATAGTAGATTTTGCAGGATTTTCATGGTCATACTTGAATTCAGCATCCCAAAATTGATAAAAATGTACAATGCTACAAGAGCAAGGTTACATTTGTTGGGCTTTGTAATATTTGCATCCAATATTATAATCTGTCTGAAGATTTGTACACATTATGAGCTTAATTGCATCAAATATAAACAGTTTTGAAAAAAAGTCTACAAACCCTGCCAGATTAATTTAATCAGTTTTCTGTTTTACCATTACTTTTTTTTTGTAATTATATCGTGAACCAGCATTTGCTTTAAGTTCTATTCCATAGATGAATATAAAATGAAAATACATTTCAGTTGAGTTTTTTAAAGCTCTCTTCTGTCTAGAAAACACTTTTGTAACAGAACACAATCAGTTGGACCAGCAAACAGGAAAATCCTACCAGTTAGACTATTCTAGAGCATAGCATACAATGGGCCTCATTCAATTGGGATTTGGCCAATTGAATAGGGCTCAATATAAGCACGTAGCATATTTTTTTTTACAGAAGTTTTTAGTTATTGAAATTATATCCAAAAGCAAGGTCTTCACTAACTAAAAACTTCTGTGAAAAAATATGCTATGTGCTATTATAGAGCCCTATTCAATTGGCCAAATTGCAATTGAATGAGGCCCCATGTCTTTAATTAATCGGAGTGTGTTAATTGCAATTAGATAACAACTATGCTTGTAGTGGCATAAAAATAAGTTTAATTTGTATGATGTATTAATTGCAAAAATGACTTCTACAATATTACCGCTGTTACCACTCCATAATGCTCAGTTTTTTAACCTACTGTATAGTGTAATTCCTGCATTGTCCCTTTGCATAAATGCTACTCTTTGTTTCAGTGAAACCTGTATGACAATGACACTCACATATAAGAACTTAAACTTAGTCATCAGAACTATCCCCATCTATTAAATCATGTGATCAATTGTGATATTTTGTGTCTTAGTATTATGCTTGATATTGATCAGTCAAAATACCTTGTTGCATAATGTATATGAGATCATAAGACAATAAATATAAATAAATATAAATTTCCATGTGAAATGTACTCACTGCTCAAATTAAAATTAAATAAGGGTTAGTTTGTGCCATCACACATGCGAGCCACATGAAGCGAGGCGAAGCAGCCGCACAGCACATAGGCTGCAATGAGCTCCAAAGGCGCTCATTGCAGCGAACGGCGCCATCACACATGCAAACCTCACAAAGCGAGGCGAAGCAGCCCCCCAGCACTTAGCGCCGTCACACATGCGAGCCTCGCAAAGCGAGGCTCGCCAGTGGCGCAGCACTGTTCGAGAGCGTAACTCTAAAAAAAACACAAAAACAAATAAAAATGTACACACTCACACAGAGCACATGGGGAGAAACAGGAAGCCTGCGAGTGAGGTTGCAAGCGAATTACACCAATATTTGGCAATTTGGTCACTCAAGCGAGGAAAAAAATGACGGACGAAAAACGCAAAATTGCAGAAACTGCATGAAAACGAGGCTCAGCATGCCAGGCTCACAAAACTTACAAAATACACCACACTGAACACACTAACACTTACACGAACAACACCAGGCATGCAGGTCTTTGAAAATAAAACCATGGCAGTCACCATGCGCCACTCAAACATTCAGCACACACACAAAGGAGAAAGACACAGGGAAGGCACAGGGGGGAGATGCTGGAAAGGCTTGCAATGAGCGCCGCAGGAACCCGCCCGACATTGATGAGCGGCAGTAAATACAAAACAGTTCTGTCTGTGGGTAGGTCTCCTGTTTTGTGCATAATCCATCCGGTGCTGTGCTTAAAACTGTGAAATACAGTGAGCATATGCTTTATTTGCATGTCTAGTTTCTCAAAGAGCAGAAAATACGTTTATTAACTTGTTTATTAGACATTCAAATAGAATCACAAATGCACTATTCACTGTTTGTACTACTGTATATATATATATATATATATATATATATATCATAAATAGACAAAATACACACTTTTTCAAATATTTTTTCCACAGTTGTTAAAAAGTAATAGTGAATTTAAGACAACACCAAACAAACAAGAATATAGGCCACATAGGAAGTTCAGCAGTTGCTGGATTGTACAACAGGTAATGTTGCTGCCTACAGAGATAACAATCTGTGTTCACATTGAGAAGTAAGATTGCATGCTGTGGAGAAAAGTAGGAATAGGATGATTTTAACAGTCCTTTTTACTTGAACTCAATTACATTATACAAAATCAACTGAACAGTACAAAAACATTCATAATAATTGCTAAGTAATCCAAGGGTAGATGCTATATATGTGTTCATGTAAAGGACAAACAGGTAGCATGTGTACTAATTTCTTAGGTTGTATTTAACACATATTTAAGAGTTGCTAATTATTGTATGTATATATTGCTGTAAATATTATAATTGTAAGGCAGCACCAAAGCAGCATGTTGATGTCTCTTGCTGGTTCATTTTATTAATATTCACTGCTTAGGTAAACTAAGAATGTGTGCATTATTTTTGGTCAGGATTAGGTTCTATAAGTTACTGTTGGTTCTTTGAAGACCAATGACTAAGTGCCTTGTATGACACAAAACAAATCAAATCAAAGGTCCTTTGTCTTCATCTTTTGGCTATCTTTTTCATTATCATATGGACGTATATGGCTTTTAAAAGAATGTATCCTTGATAATAATAAAATTATTTGATTTTATCTAATGTTGGAGGTCTCTGTCATGGTTGTGGATTCTTCCTGTTTGCTAAAGTTCAGCAAAGATAATGGCAATTTTCCAAGTGCCCTGCTCTGTAAAGCTTAGTGATTCCATGCGGTTTTACAATATTATTGTATGAATTCTTGAAAATGTAAAAAACGGCAACTATATGTTTAAAATAGATACATTTTAATTTTGCTTAAAAAACTTAATAATTAACAATCTTTTTTTCCCCTCCATATCCCAAACACACACAGGGTTTTTCCCCTTTCAATTGGTGCCAGCATTTTCTATGTATAGTGTGTTTTATGCTTTATGCTTTGGCATGTGTGAGTATAATTAAATTATGTGGAAAGTGTGTTAAATTTTATTTTATCATATGTAGACAAGCTAGAGAGTTATATTGAAGTCATTTTAAATAGTTGTGATGATCTTAGTGTGAGTTTGCCTGGCTGATAAGAGACATTTTTCCAAGGACTGCTTTTTAATTAATTCATGTGAAGCAAACTTATACTAAGTGTTTCGTAAGTTTTTAAATTTTAACATGGGTTTTAAAAGCAGAAAATAATTGAGCCCTATGTTAGATAGTTAATAAGGTAAGCTCCTGCTGAGTAAATTTACAATTATTGAGAAAATCTGTCTATAAAAAATAAAAGATTACAAATTGTCTTATGATAATGCACAGATTAAAAACATTAAAGCTCTGAGGATAGTCATCATTAAATAAAACAATACTGAAATATTTTTTTGTACTCTATCCCGTAGGATGAATGGTGAAACTGTCAAAAAGATAGTGTAAATGTTGCATACTTATTAAGGATCTATGAGAAGAATCAAAAAACACATTTTACTGCTTATAAACATGTTGGATTATATTTGCCTACAATATTTTTATATTAAGGTATTAACATTTTATTTAAAACATATTTCACCTCTAGGTCTAAACTTGGTCACGACCAAACAGAAACAGATAAATTATCAATATTATTAGTTGCTAATGATGATTCAAGTCTAGGTATGACCTAGTATCACTAGCTTTGAAGATGCAGAAAAAAACCATTACTGGGTACTCAAAAGAGAAATAATGATTCTTTGCAAACACTAGAGACAAATGATCTATTAAAACCTAATGAGAATACAGTTAAAAATAAACCTAAATAAAACAACATAAATATATATATGTGCAACTGTGGGTTGATATTGCCAATAATAATATAAGATGGATGAGTTGATGTTATTACTGTTCAGGTAAAACTGTAAAACAAAATATTGCAAACATGTTAAGTGAATACAAATGAATAAACCATTATACTTCCATATTTTAGTAGTAAAAAATGTGATTACTATTGATAAAATTAATCTTTTGTATAAAGAAAGACTGAAGATAAAGGTGTACAGCGGTGTTATAAGTATAAACTATTTTATTTTAAACTATTAATACAGAAAATAGAAGAATATCTTACAAAGGCAAATCTCCCTCAAATTTCAAATTCACAAAATGTATCATTAATATCAATCTTTACCTTAACAGAACTAATTCAAGTCTAGAAATCTTTAAAATCCTCAAAAGCACCAGGACCCAATAGTTTTACAAATGCTTATTTCTCTGCTATACTCAACCTTTACATCTTACACTTTATATATTATTTATTACAAGAAGAAAACATCCCACAAGAAATGTTAAAAGCTAATATAAGTTTAATACACAAAGAAGGCCCTGACACAGAAAAAAAGAAAACTATAGACCTATATTACTTCTAAACACGGATCTTAAAATCTTCACAAAATTGATGGCCAACAGTTTAAACCCTGATATTGACTCAAATCATTCATCCAAACCTGGTTGGTTTTATGCCCACTAGAGAAGCACAAGTTAATAAAAGGCAAAACATTGATCTCATATGGCTTTCCAATAAACAAAAGATCAAACAATATTTCTATCATTAGATGTCGAAAAGGTCTTTGATGGTATCCTTTGGCCCTTCATGTTGGAGACATTAACAGCCGTAGGCTTCTCAAAATAATTTGTATTTCGGTTCCAAAACTTTTATAGATTCCCTACAGCGTCTCTACTCTTACCAAACTCAACAAGAGATAACTTTCCGATACATAATAGAACCAGAAAAGGGTATCCTTTACGTCCCCTTATCTTCACACTAACTCTTGAACCTCTACCTAAATATATCAGATCAAATCTACAATTTACAGCAATCGTACAAGGGAATAAGGAATACAAAATGTTAGCATACGCAGACAATGTAATGGTCTCATTAACAAACCTCTTAAAATGTCTACCAATTTTATGGAAGATATTAATAACTACTCCCATCTCTCAGGCTTTAAAATAAACTCAAATAAATCCGAAATTCTCCCAATACATATCCCCAACATAAAATTATATAAATAGAATTGAATTTCGGTTTCTGTTTCAAACTTACAAAAGAATACTCAGATCTCTATAAAGAAAATTATACCCCATTACTTAAAAACATTTACACGGATGACACACAAACATATATACACAATATCCTGGCTAGGTGGTAAAGTTTCTATAAAAATGAGTGTCCTTACAAGACTTCTTTATTTTTTTAAGACACTTCCAATCTCAGTCTCTAAAGACAATGTAAATCCTACAAAAGAAAATAGACAATTCTATATGGTTTGGTAAACTTTCCAGAATCGCCAAAAGAACTATGTATACACATAAACTTCAACGAGGTCTGGGACTTTTATATCATAAAGCATCTCGATGTACAAGCCTGACATCTTCCTCAGAATCAAAAATGGGTAGATTTAGAAAATGATCTAGTCTTTCCAAATGCACTACCCTATGACATATAACTTCCAATGATTTCCTGCTCTCAGTTAGATACACACTGCCCAATAATAAAAAAACATTTTATCATTGTGGGATCTATCTAAACATAAATATCAATTAACAGCCAACCTGTCTCCGCTGACCCCCATTTTATTGAATAAAGAACCCCTTCCCGGCCTAGAATTTAAATACTAGTATGGAAATATCCGGGATCACAAAATATAAACACTTATATTTAGATAATATCATCTCCTTCCCCCTTTGAGAAAGTCACACCCATGTGACGAAACGTGCGTCAGGGTAGCATCTGACGTCAGACGCCAACTTTTGTAAATAAGCCAGCGCTTCCTATGCAGCCAAATGCAACTCCGTGACCACTGAGTCCATATCAGCCGTAAACCTGGTGCTTCAGTTATAGTACACGGGAGAACGTAGTGTTAAGCTCTAACTAACAGCAAAAGATTAATTTAAATCACACAACGCTGTAAAGGAGTGTATTAAATCCCGAATAGCTGGACACTCGGTGTTTAAGCTTCAGCATACTGGCGAAACCCAGTGCAAAGTTTTAACTAGCAGCAAAAGATTAATTTTAATCATACAATGCTACAAATGAGATCATGTATATATAAATACTATATAATCACTAATGGTATTTAGAATATCAGAACTAAGCCCATATAGGAGAACTCTATATATGGAGATAGTCCCCATGGAGACAGCCCCAATGCGGGACACATAAGAAATATATACATGCACGGTTTTCACCAATTAAGTGCAAGATAAGTCAATATACCCTATATATATATGCTACAATTGTACCTCAGATATACGGGAGAATTTGTATAGCTTTCCAGAGTAAAATAACAACCTAAGTGGCACATATAACCCAAGTGGTAAAACAAGGAGACCACGAAGGAGATATACATACAATTGCTAATGATTAATAGATCTCACATCAACATCAATAAGAGGGGGTAATCCCCATATACTAAGTCATATAAGAGATCAGATATCTATAATACAGCATATAATAGAGATATATATAGGGCACAATACAATATTGGTGGATGGACTGATAACTTGTAGGACTCATAGTTCCGGGTATATACATAAAATCTCTCTGAGATACATATATACAAATAAGCAAGGAAGCCAAGCTGAATATCTGTAGAAGCACTTACTTAGACACTAAAAAGGAGAGACTATAACACTGTATTTATCTCTCATCAAGTGGTCTAATGTGCACAAATAAAGGAATCTTTATTAAATGTTTTTAAAGAATCACTCCCCAATCCCTCGATTTTAAGTGGTTTTTAATCGACGTTGTCTCCAATAGTATCAATAAAGATTTATTGTTTTGTATTTCTCCAATCCTTTAATAAATATAATATCATCTCCTCCCAAACCTTACAGAATACAACACATCTTAAACCTCATGACTTTTTCAGACACACACAAAATCAGAAATGTTACCGTTACAACCTAATATAAAGAAAGCAGGGACTTCCCCATTCAATTATTTTCAAAAATTACATTAAAACATGCACAAATAGGACTTATTTCTCAGCTCTAAATTGTGCTGCAATCAGCAGAGAATACTCATCCCCTTTCATACACAGCTCAATGGGGAAAAGACCTAAGAGAAACCCTTGATTTAGAACATTGGCAAAAAAATGGGACATTCACAACTCTATCTCCCTTTGCTCTAATTTTAAGTAACAATCTATAAAACTATTCTCTAATTCTTAAAATGATACAAAATTAGGCTGATCTCCAGTGCCTCATGTTGGAAAGGATGAGGCCTAGATGGTACATATTTACATATGTGGTGGTCCTGCCCAAAAATCCAATTTTTTGGGACCCGAATAAACTCTCACATAACAATTTGTTTGGAAACTTAACCATCACTTGACCCATGGTTTTCCTTATTATCCTGTCCGTTGGAACAATATACAAGGAAACAGAATGCTTTAGCAGCCCAAATCAATTTAGCCACAAGAAGATCCCTAACAAAAATATGGAAAACTCAGCAAATTCCAAACTTAAATACTGTTGGTGCAAAGGTTTGGAAAAATATTGAAATGGAACAATTATCAGCAAGATTAAAAGGCCCCTTAGCTTCTTTTGAAGCTAAGTGGCTTCCCTGGTTTAAACATTTTTGAACAATAAATTAAGATAAAATTGTTCTACAAATTATTACTCTATAATCCAACTATATATATATTATATATATGCTCTATTGGTATGCCTATGTTTTCTTAGAAAATCATATAAAATTGTAAATTATGATACTTAATGTTTATATTGTACAAATATTGTACCATATTGTACATTAATCTTCTCGATTATTCTGTTACCCCTCCCTATCCCTATTTACCCATTTTTCTTTTTGTTCCTTCCCCCTAACCCTCCCTACTTCAATTATAATGTTTTTGGTTAAATATTTGTTATTTACAGTTTTGGATAAATTACTGTTAAAATGTATTAAAATAAAAAGTAAAAAAAAAATATATATATATATTAATACTCAGTTGATAAAAATCTGTTATGTACAACCGAGATTATCCAATAAATTATTATTCTTTTTAGCTATTTGGGATGTTTTGATACATACAAATATATATTTTATTATGTGTACAATAGTGTTTCATATATCAGGCTGGTCCATCTAATACAATTACGGGAGGTAAAGGGTAAAGTGTTACAAAATTCTTCAAGATGTGCATTGAATAGAATAATGTAAAAAATGCAGAGGATCTCCAACTCTTAACATCAGTACATGCGGCCTCCTGTCCTATAGGGGTGAAACTACTTACATTAAAAGTGTAATAATACTAGGACTTTCCATATATTTCAAATGCCTTGACTTGCTTCACCAAGTAGATTTGTTCTGGCTTTTTTAAAGTGTTTTGCCAAGTTTTATGTAACGTAAAAAAAATAATAATTGAGTTTTATTTGTCCTTTGCTCTAAGCTCTTTATTGAAATTGTGTGCAAATATCCTAACTTGTGAACACTACTAAACCAGGGGCCCTACTAAATTCCAGGCCTGCAGTGGAAGCTTGCAATTCCCTGTAGTTACAGAGTGATTGAATTAAACGAGGCTGCAACCAAAGGGCCAAAGCCTCAAGCCCGTAAACCCTTCCCGTGCCCTCAAGCTGTTAGTGGGCTGGAATAGATGCGGACCGCAGTTACAATCCAATCCTGTAATTACACAGGCCTCAGAGGCGGAAAATGATTGGCAGGGGGAGAAAATAAAGCTGCATTCCACACGCCCATGCGTTGACTGTGTTGTAGATTCTTCCGAAGTAGCACGCATGTCCCGGAGTTGGAGGTTGAGAAAGAGAGAGTAGTTGATATTGGAGAGCAGGTTCTTACACTTATATTCTTTTCTATTATCAGCAGAAATATTTTACACTTAAATTTTGATTACACATATATACTCATTACAACTATATACAAATATACCACAAATATGCATAGAGTAAATAACACACATAGATATACTCAGAGCCAGGTCAACACATATGCACCACCTTCCACCCTATACTCCAATAGTTAGCAATTACACATAAACCATTTTATTTTTTTACATACATTTTATATAAATATATACACAAATACTTTTTTTCATTATCCTTATTTTATTTTTGGGTTTGAAATGGAGGGAGGAAAGAATAGTGGAGAGGATGAGAGGAGAAAAGGGGGAGTGGCAAGGAGGAGAGAGAGAGGTGGCTACAGAGAGGAGGAGGCAGTGGAGGAGGTTGAGGAGGAGGTGGAGGTTGTGGAAGTGGAGGAGGTGGAGGTGAGTGGAGGAGAGGAAAAGGAGGGTGAGAGTGGGGGAGAGGAGGAGATGGGAAGTAGTGTAGAGGGGGTGGTGGGTGTACAGGCGGACAAATTGATAGGCACATCATCGTCAGGGTCAGAGGGGGAGGGGCCTGATCCCAGGGGAAGTAGCAGGGTTGAGGGACCATCCCCAGGGACAGTTGAGGGAGTACAGGATCTCCACCCACAGTCAGAAGGGCAAGAGGCTGGGGGCAAGCACAGGGCCCCAAATGACTCTCCCAGGAGATGGTGGTACTACTGCGGCCCGCTATACTTTCAAGTGGAAGGGAAGTTAGGCTCCGGCCTAGGGCCCCGGTATGGAAGGAGGTAGCGGCCGCAGTAACAGCAGTGGGCATGGCAGAAAGGAATGTGAGGTCTATGAAGCACAGGTTCAATAACGTCAGGGTCCTGGTGAAGAGGAAGTTGGCCAAGGAGATGGCCACAGCCTCAGCAACAAGTGGTGGCCCTGGAGTTACCGCCACCTACAATGAGTGGGAGAGGGACCTCAAGGACCTACTGAGCCAGGTGCCCACTGCTGGAGCTTCAGGCCTAGTGGCCCAGCAGGATCCAGTCTCCACGTCAGGTGAATATCACATGCCACCACATGTACATCACACACACACTACACATGTACAGGATGACAAACAAGGACACTGACATGTCAGCTCCATGGAATTTAGAAGGCATCGATGGTTTAGTCATGCTGCATTAAATCCATGAGCCTTACAAATCACTGTCTTCAGTGAGTATAACAACATTAATAAACCAATATCCAGTCCATGAATCGGTGTGCCCACTGCAGCGTATGCAGTCACAGCAAGAATCAAGAGAGTGGTAGGAGCCAAGAACAATCAAGATAAAGAACCCAACAAAGATCACAGCTAGCAAATGCTACTCAGAGTTGAACCCAAAGGGACAGTTACCTCACTCTAGGGGAGATTTATTGTGTGAAAGAGCACACATTTCTATGTTAAAGTGATCTATTGCTTCATTGAGATTTCAATAAGAACAGTTGTAACATATGCAGTCTATAGTTTGTCTACAGACATAGTGATAATTAACAGTCTCTGACTCAACGAACGTTTCACAAATTATGGTTTAACGTCTTACAAGAATGTAGTCAGCCAGCAGTTAAACCATTAATTAACATGGAATCTTCTGTTCTGTCACACAATGAGAAGCACTGATTATGAGGTCAATGGCCCTGTAAGTTATTCATTCATGTTCAAGCCTAGATGTCAGATAGCTAGGAAGGAACTTAAATGTTTTTGTCTTCAACATAATTAACACAAATCCCTTTCTTTTCTCATTTCTCTTTTTTAGCTTCATGGAGGTCTAGGTCCACTGGTGAGCCAGAGGCTGGGGCATTGGCTCCATCACAGCAGGAAGACACGGAGCAAGCCTCTGCCCAGCAGGATCCGGCGAAGGGGGAGGAGGGACCAGCACAAGCCCCGTGCCCTGGTCAGGAGGAAGACTTCAACTGGACAGTGGGGCCACTGGTAGGATCGTATACCACCCATGTGGCCTTCAACCCCCTCCCCCTCCTCCCGCAGGAATCACCAGGGCACTTGTATTCGGAGGATGATAGGGGCATACCTCCCACCTTCTCCTCCCCCCTGGGTCCTACCACCAGATCCACCTCCACCAGATTGGAGCCAGGCACCGGCCAGTCAACAGCCCCTCCCCACTAGGCCACCACCACCACCTCCGCCACCTCCTCCACAACCACCAATGGGCCCTGCAGCCAGGCCTCCATCCCAACCACCACCAAGCCAGGCTGGTCAGGAGGAAATGCTGGCCATGTCAAGGCAGATCCTGGACTATCTGCAAGGGATCCAGGCCAGTATCTCCTCTAATCACCGGGAGTTTATGAGCAGTCTGGCAAAACGCAATAGGGAGGAGGCACCATCTCAGGACTAAGTCGTACCTTGCCGGGCTGCTCAGGACCGGGGCGGGCCAGAGTAGGTGACGACAGATGCAGTTCTCTGCTCCCCTGCCTTGCCTCATCAACCCGGAGGCTTCCCCCACGCAGCAGCAGCTCTGCCCCTCTTCTCCTCCCCCCATGCCTACACCACCAGCACCGCCTCTGCTGGTGCCGCTGTCTCATGGGGGGATGCCGACCCTGCCCCCCCCACCCCCAGCACCTGTGAGATGGCGGCTGCCCACAGGGGATTGGGGCCCTGATGATAGGTGGAGGAGGGTGTAGGGACTGCGCATATTTTTGTGCCTTCTAAACAGCACTCCTCAGTGACAATCTATTGGTCCCAATGTTAACCTAATCTAGCCTGGCTACAGAGTCTTTGATCTTTGCCTATGTGATGGTGATGTTTTGTACGCAGATAGCTTCCTCCCATCACATGGTCTGTGATCCCCTTCTCTGTGAATTAATTGTCACGGAGGATTGAAGTTGAGAATAGATGTTGCAGTCCCTATAATTTTTTAGGTGTTATTTTTTTTGTTTTTTTATGTACGATTCTGGTCCATGAAGGCATCTTTTGCATCTGCAAGCATTGTGAAGGAATTGTATGAGGTTTAAGGTTTTCCAGTGCCTCTTATGTACACATTCCTTCAATGACAGCACCCCTCTTAACATGTTGTAGC
This sequence comes from Discoglossus pictus, assembly GCA_027410445.1. Taxonomy (NCBI): domain Eukaryota; kingdom Metazoa; phylum Chordata; class Amphibia; order Anura; family Alytidae; genus Discoglossus; species Discoglossus pictus. Next base: position 163,034,369 of record CM050169.1, read on the forward strand.
TCCAACAATATTACAGCGGTCATACATTGTGTTTCTAAAGTATTCACCCCCTTGGCCTTTTTTGGGGGTTTTGTTGCCTCACAAGCTGGAATTAACATGGATTGTTTGAGGATTTGCATAATTTAATTTACAGAACATGCCCACAACTTTGAAGATGTTTTTTTTTTTTTTTTAGTGTGAAGCAAACAACAAATAGGACAAAATAATAAAAAGTCAATGTGCATAACTATTCAGCCCCGTAAAGTCAATACTTTGTAGAGCCACCTTTTGCGGCAGTCACAGCTCCAGGTCACTTTGGATAAGTCTCTGTGAGCTTGCCACATCTTACTACTGGGATTTTTGCCCATTCCTCCTTGCAAAACTGCTCCAGCTCCTTCAAGTTGGATGGTTTGCGCTTGTGAACAGCAATCTTTAAGTCTGACCACAGATTTTCTTTTGGATTGAGGTCTGGGCTGAGACTAGGTCATTCCAACACATTTACATGTTTCCTCTTAAACCACTCAAATGTTGCTTTAGAAGTGTGTTTGGGGTCATGTCCTACCCTCAAATCTCGCACAGAAAGGTACAGGTTTTGCTCAAGAATATCCTTGTATTTAGCACCATCCATCTTTCCCTCAACTCTAACCTGTTTACCCGTCCCAGCTGCTGCAAAACATCCCCACAGCATAATGCTGCCACCACCATGTTTCACTGTGGGGATGGTGTTCTTTGGGTGATGTGATGTGTTGGGTTTGCACCAGACATAGCATTTTCTTTCATAGCCGAAAAATTACATTTTATTCTCATCAGACCAGAGCACCTTCCTCCATACATTTTGGGAGTCTCCCACATGCCTTTTCGCAAACTCAAAATGTGCCATTTTGTTTTTTGCTGAAAGTAATTGCTTTCTTCTAGCCACTCTGCCATAAAGCCCAACTCTATGTAGCGTACAGCTTATTGTCATCCTATGTACAGATACTACAGTCTTTGCTGTGGAACTCTGCAGCTCCTCCAGTGTTACCTTAGTTCTCTTGCCCGGTTTGTGAGTTTTGGTGGGCGGCGGTCTCTTGGCAGGTTTGCTGTTGTGCCATGTTCTTTCCAAGCAGGGATAGGAGATAAAATGTTTATGAGCTTTAGAACATGAATGAAATAATGATTGGACAAAAGATAGGAGCTTGTGGGAGCAGAGCAGAGGGGAGGAAAGCAGGGACGGTGATATGTTAATGGTGTTGGAGACATAATGTGGAGCAAATGAGGAGGATCGTCTGAGACAAAAGCAGGAGCTTAAGATGAAGAAGAAAGTAAATGGGAACATAGTTGCCAAGAGAGTAATCTAAAAAGAATAAGTAGGGATAATCAAGTAATTTGAGTGATTGAATAAATTAAGGGAATGGAGGGAGGGGACTACTGTCTGTTTTCAGAGGCCCAGAGAGTGTATACAGAGAGTGGTTGGAAGTTTGAGAGGACAGCTTGACCACTGACGCTGGTCACAGCTAAGCATTTATCATAGGATGACACATCATTATTAATGGTCATGGCCAGTGAGTTATCCTGAAAAGTAGCTAATGGTTAGTAATGCTTGCAGATGGGAATCAGGTGAGTTGGTATATTGTTACAGTCACAGTATTTAGCACTGTACTGTACATGCATGTCTTTTTGGTTTTTATCCTCCGCCTCCTTTTTCTTTTTGATCACTTCTCATATATATTTTTTTGTGAACACACTGTATGTGTGAAACTGGATTGGACTACACAGTCCATTGTAAGTACAATGCACGTGTTGGTTTCTTCAATTAAATGGAGTGACTTCTAATGATCCTTTTATTCATCAGACTCCGGTTGCAGTGGTGTAGTGACCACATGTGCCCCTGGTAGGTGCTATGCATCATGCTTGTTCTAAACTATGACATTACCCCCTTTAGTATCCCCTTTTTCCCAAGAGCCTCTTGCCTTACCGGGTTCCACCCACACCATACCCATGATATTAATGCACAGTCTTGTACATTTCTGATTGTGCTCTGTGCATGAAATAAAGCTTTGTTATATTATTCTCCCCATGTCAGTGTTTCGGACAGCCACATACATCACATTTGTTTCACATTCCTACATCAGTAAACTAATGAGCCCTGGTTACTATTCAATAGATGGATTTCTATAATAATGATAATCATAAGACATATCACAATAATAAATACAGTAACATGATAAGATATCATATTTAATAAAGGGTTAATACACATGTAAAGTCCGCTTGGTGATAGTATGGAGTATCAACATTCACCTGAAGGGCTGATAACAATATGACAGGTGATAATGTGACTTAAATTAATAGCAAAACACTTAAAGGGATGTCACCAGATGATAATATGTATACATCTTGGCACATCGCCACCAGCAATGGCGTGGGACTTTCAATGATGGGCGTTGCAAAGATTATTCCTAATGGAGGTGAGTTGGCTATGGCTCCACATTAAATTGGCCCCTTTTAGCTACCTGCAAATGATCTGCGGGTTACAGTTGGAAAAACCCTATGGGCCGTTAAACTCTGAACTCCGTCCCAGCTAAGCCTTGGATCTGTCAAGCCCGTAAATATTACAAACCAAAATTGCTGTTAAAATAGCTACAAATCCCCAATGACGAACTGGAGTTTAAACCCGTAAACAGCAATTGGAGCCAAAAATAGTACGGTCTCCAAATAGGAACCACAAAAGGTTTACAGACAAGTTCTTAACGCTGTAAAAGTCAATATAAACACACCAATGGACTTTAAAAGACTGGGAAAGCAATGAAAGGCATTACAATTCATTGCACAACAATCCAGCCCAGGAGGCTGCAGCACGAGCAGTGATGGTGCTGGTGGCCTTGGCAGAGGCATGAGGGGAGGAGAGGAGTGGCCGGGCTGCGGGTGTATGGGGGAGGCCTCCGGGGTGGCAAAAGCGGGGCTGGGGACCAGAGCACTGTGCAAGGTGTCTGTAGTTATGTTTTGGAATGCGCTCTGGTCTGCTCCCATCTAGATCAACCCTGCAAGGTAAGATTCTGTCATAAGATGGTGCCTCCTCTCCTCCCTATTGCACCTGTCCAGGCTGTGCATGACCTCCGCATGATTGTCGGGATGCTGACCTCAATCCCACGAAGACACTCCATTTGCTGCCACATGATGGCCAGCATCTCGGCCTGTGCTGCCTGTCTTGATGGCGGGGATGGAGGTTCGTGGGCTGTTGCTGGGTGAGGAGGGGGTGTTGGTGGTGGCCCAGTGGAGAGGGTCTGGGGCCCGGTTGGAGCCTCGTCCCAAATGGTTGGTGGTGTTGCTGGGCATGAGGGTTGTGGTGGCCAGGATGCCGCACTGGTTAGGGGAGAAGGAGATATGGTCAAGCCCCGCTGGACCCTCCAGTAGGAGGGCCCTGCTGAGATGCTGAGTCTCTGGAGGAGGGGGACAGTGGGGACAAATGCAGCCGGTGTGGCTGATAGTCCTGCTGGTGACTCACTGCACAGATGACATGCTCCTCCTCCAAAACAGGGCCCTGGGCTTCACTTCTTTACTCCTCCCCCTCCGCTGGTTCCTGCAGGGCTGCGGCTCACGCGCCGACTTCCTCCTCTGATGAAGCCTCTGGCTCACCACTGCACCCAGACCTCCTTGTTGCTGAAAGAGAGAAAAGAAAGGTATATGTTTTTAGTATGAATGATACATTGCTTTGTGTTCATGCCTAACTATCTGACATCTAGGGTTGAACCTGGATGATTCACATAATTGCAACCAAGAGTAGCTACTATTTGCTAGATGTGATCTATTCTTTGGTTCTTGATATTGATTGTTCTTGAATCCTAATGCTATCTTGATTCTGGCTTAAGTCTGTAACTGCATAGGCTGCAGTGCACTAATACATGGACTCTCTCTTGGTTGATTACTGCTATTGTGCCCACGAATCATGATTTGTCAGCTTTCTATCTATCCCTTGTTAATTCCATAGAGCTGACATGTCAGTGTCCTTGTTGGTCATCATGTACATGTGAAGTGTGTGATGTACATATGGTGGCATGTTGGTGTATATGATATTCACCTGACATGGAGGCTGGATCCTGTTGGGCCATCAGGCCTGAAGCTCCTTGGTCACCCTCTCCAATTCATTATAGCACACAGTCACTCAGGGGCCACCACTTGGTGCTGCAGCTTGCTTGTCCTCCTTGGTATCATCCTCCTCACCTTGGCCCTGATGTCATCAAAGTGGTGCTTGATAGACCTCACATTCCTTTCCACTGTTCCCACTACTGTTACTGCATCCTCTACCTCCTTCCATGCCTGGGCCCCAGGGCCGGTCCTAACTTCGCTCATCCCGCAAGGATAACAGGGCATCCACGGATGGCATCAAGGAGGACCACATTCTCCTGTGCGTGTAGTTCAGGGCCTTGTGCTTGCCTTTAGCCTCTTGCCCTCCCAACTGCAGACATGGATCGTTAGCTCCCTAAGCTTTCCCTGAGGCCTGTCCCTCCCCTGAACTACATCCCCCCCTGGGATCAGGCCCCTCCCACTCTTACCCTGGCCTAGAAATGCCTATTTCTATGGGCCCCCACCACCACCTACCTCCTCCACTCGACTATCCTCCTAACCTCCGCTCTCCACCTCCTCCACTCCTCCGCCACTCTCCTCCTCCTCCTCCATTCCTCCGCCACTCTCCTCTGCTTCGCTCTCGACCTCCTCCACTCCTCCGCCACTCTCCTCCTCCATCTCTTCCGATTCCTCCACTACTCCTCACCTCCTTCTTCTCTCCACCACAACTCCCCAGGGCCACCTCTCTCTCCTCCTCACCTCTCCTCTTCTCTTCCTCTCTACTCCTCTCCCCACCTCTCTCCTCCCTCCATTACAATCCCAAAAAGAATATAACAATAAATAAAAGTAAGTGTCACTATACATATTTATGATGACAAAAAAAAGTGTGTTTTATGTGTATTTATTAACTGGTGTGCGATGGGGTGTGGTGAATGGGATGGGGTGTGTATGTAGTGACTGTGTATGTATTTCTATGTGTGTAATTTAATTTATGTGTATTGCTATTATGTGTAATCTGTAAATATGTGTAATCAAAGATAAGTGTAAAATAGTAAATAGATGAATATTAAATAGCAAAACCGCAATATACTGCTCTGAAAACTGTTCTGCTCCCTCTCACTCTGCTCAAACCACCAACTCCAGGACCTGCGTGCTACTTTGCCAGAATCTACAACACAGTCAATGCATGGGTGGGTGGAACACAACTTTATGATCTCTCTCTGTCAATCATCTTCAGCAAGACCACTTTCCATTTGCTGAGAGGCCTGCATTGCACTCCGTTAAACCATAGATCGTAACTGTGAACTGCTTTTATTCCAGCCCATTAAAAACTTCCGGGCGCGGGAGGGGTTTACGGGCTTGAGTTCTCAGCCCATAACTTGCGCCCTTCTTCAAGTGAATAGCACCGGAATTGTAGCAGACTGCAAGCCCACAGCAGGCCAGCCGACGTAGGGCCTATATACAGAGATGCGGCCTTCAAATTGATTGAGGCTCCTGTTCTTTGAAGCTAAAATGGTAAAACTAATATTTTAAGTTTCATATATTTATCAACAGGCACTATTATAATGAAGACAGTAGGGGTATGCTTATTAAAGTGGAATTGTAGCAGACTGCAAGCCCACAGCAGGCCAGCCGACGTAGGGCCTATATACAGAGATGCGGCCTTCAAATTGAATGAGGCTCCTGTTCTTTGAAGCTAAAATGGTAAAACTAATATTTTAAGTTTCATATATTTATCAACAGGCACTATTATAATGAAGACAGTAGGGGTATGCTTATTAAAGTGGTGTTAAAAAAGTAGGCTTTCCCGGTGGTCCAGTGGCTAGGCTTTGGTGCTTTCACCGCTGTGACCTGAATTAAATTCCACTCAGGGAACCAAGAGGTCACACCACCCTGAAGCCAAGCAGTGTTGGGCCTGGTCAGTACTTTTATTGGAGACTATCTAGGAATACCAGGAGCTGTATGCTGTGGCCCACTGGAGAAGGAACTGGCAACCCACTCCAGTATCTCTGCCATGAATACCAAGTGGATCAGCATGACCATGGACATAAAGATGTCTTCATGTGTTATGGTCCATGAGGTCATGGAGAGTCAGACACAAATGAAGGAAGCAAACACAAAAAAGTAGACAGATACATGCTTCATATTTATTTTTTATTGGAAACATAAGCTTTATCCCTGTTTGTTAAATAGATCCCATACAAAACAGAGAAAGCTGTGTTATTTTATAGATGATGATCAAAGAATCTAGCTGCTAAGTAAATCAAGAATCCCACCACTTTTTAAACCAAATGATTAACCACTGACCCTATTCAGAACCATGCAAACTCTGTATATGGCAGGGTCCAATGATGCTAAGCGTGTACCTTTAATACACACCAAGCTTCTTCTTTAGTGCTTTGTGAACCATTTGTCCATGTGTGTAGCCACTATTGTGGGAGTCTTTCATTCTACAAATTGTTGGATGATACAATATGGAACTCGATGTGTGGTGCCTTCTTTTTCTTTGTGGTATATTGAATATGCACATCTAATTTTCAAGTGTAAATATGATGTCTTCACAACATCTCTGTACTGTTTATTCTTTGTGTGTAATGTAATTTAATGCTAGACCCTGTTGTATATATTACGTGAGTTTTTTTTGTCTTGATCTCATATCTTGCAAGCCAAAGGTATTCTGAGATCTTGAAACCTTAGTGAGCTATTAAAGCTCATATCATATTCTACTCCACTTTGTTTCGTAATGAGGAAAACCACAAATAAAGATGCCATCTACAGTGCCTTGCAAAAGTATTCACCCCCCTTGGAATTTTTTGTTTTTTGTTGCCTCACAACCTGGAATTAACATGGATTGTTTGAGGATTTGCATCATTTAATTTACAGAACATGCCCACAACTTTGAAGATGTTTTTTTTTTTTATTGTGAAGCACGCAACAAATAGGACAAAATAACAGAAAAAGTCAATGTGCATAACTATTCGCCCCCCTAAAGTTAATGCTTTGTAGAGACGCCTTTTACGGCAATCTCAGCTCCAGTCACTTTGGATAAGTCTCTATGAGCTTGCCACATTTTACCACTGGGATTTTTGCCCATTCCTCTTTGCAAAACAGCTCCAGATCCTGCAAGTTGGATGGTTTGCACTTGTGATCAGCAAACTTTAAGTCTGACCACAGATTTTCTATTGGATTGAGGTCTGGGCTTTGACTAGGCCATTCCAACACATTTACTGTTGTTCGGTTGTGTCCAACTTTCCTTAACCATATGGACCACAGCCACTTCCTCTCTGAGCTCCCTCATGCACATGTTCATTGCTTCAATTACTCCATCTATCCATCTCGACTCTGCAATCCCCAGCATCAGAGTCTTCTCAAGGGAATCCTGTCTTCTCATTATATGGCCAAAATATTTGATCTTTAGTTTCATGATAAAAAATTTCAGTGAACAGTTTGGCTTGATTTCCTTTCGTATTTATATCTAAAATATATGTTATAGTCTCTTAATTCTTTGTTGTCTTTGTATATTTTTGTGAAATAAAACATATTATTTATTAATAATTTTGTACAATAATAATACAATACATACTTTAACATGCTATATATTTAGATACTGTTCCATGTTTATGTTCAAACATATGCTAATTCATAAAGTATGTGTTTGAAAAAAAGTAATAAAATATTTTATTACTTAACTATAATGTCTTTGAGAAATAATGAATGTGGTATTTATGCCCTTGTCAAGTAGCCCAATTTTGAACCCAGTAGAGATTTTGTGGGCTAATGTAAATAAGCTGCAAAACCTAAAACTAAAGTACAACATGTTTAAGTAATGTACAAGGAATGTTTGAATTACTTTAGTAACAATCTTGTAAATAATTTATTATATATCATCTATCACATTTGTCAGTTGTTATTCAGAGCAATAAGCTTAGCTACAACTTTGCTAATTCATGATTAACCATTATAATTACCATTATATATTGTAATTCTCTCTAATCTGAAGTACATTGATATGTGATTTTAAAGCATATTGTTAGTCTAGTTAAATTTGCATACCTGGTGAATATGTTTTAAAGGTCTGCATATGGTTATGAAATATTTATGTTATGTATTTATATTTTAGTACACCGAACTAGCAACTACTGTAAATTTTCACCAAGGTAAATGCCAGTATTTCATTCAGAATGAATGTATTGAATAAAATGTTTTGAGTAAAGGGTATAATTTTTCTCACTTTTGACAGAAGTCAATACATACTTGAGTAAACATTTTAGGCATGCTATATTTAATTATAATATGACTTGATACTCGTATATATAATCAATCTGACTTTAGAGTTTATGAAAATGTGTAGAGTTTAGAGTTTATTAAAACAAATATTCACATGGAACACATTTTGTTAAATCTTTAGACAGACACTGGTTTGAAAAAAAAAAATACAAATAAATATGTAAATAATATGGGCCTCATTCTATTACCGGCCGTAGGAGATGCGGGGCCGCAAGGACCGGCCGCAAGGACCGGCCGCAAGCTATTCTGCTATTCTATTCCCCTCCGGCCGGGGATTCCGGCAGGCTTGCGGCCGGCGCTTGCTATCCCTTGCGGCCGCTCGCGCCGGAGGAAAGCCTTTCATCTAAAACGGCCGCAAGAGTATCGGCTGCAAGAAAGCCCCGGTTGCTATTCTATTGCTCCGGGAACCCTCTCTGCAAGGCTAAAAGCGAGCTGCAGCTTACTTGCAGGAAAAAGGTCCCGCTAGCACCAATTAAGCAAAAATAAAAGCCAAAATAAAAAATAAAAAATAAAGCCAAAATAAAGCCATCCTGCACTCTGAGGAGACTATAAAGTGATTGTAGGTGTTAGCAAAAATAGCACAACATTCCCCTACACTCAAATCCGTAAATAAATTATTTTTTAATTTATGTCACATATCCATGTAAAAAGTCCAGAGGGCTTGGAGCACCTCAGACCCGCCCACGCTGCGGCCGGAAAATAAACAGTTAATGTAAACTCGGATTTGGGCTGATGTGCAAGCTTGAGAGGGGGTTGCTATTAATCCTCATGTCCCCCAATAAGATCCCTAGCATTTACAGAGCTGTACAGTGCCGTCTTGAATATATTTTTGCGTTTAAAGATTTCTGAGCTTACGGCCGGTTGCAAGATATACGGCCGGCCGTAAGGGGAGATCCTTGCGGGGCCGTATAATTGAATTGCAAGATAACGGAACCCCCGCAAGGAATCGCAGCCTTGCGGCCGTTTTACGGCCGATAATAGAATGAGGCCCTTAGAGTAGATATTCTCATCATATATTTAAGCATATTGACTGTGATTGTTTTATATTTACAGTGGTATATAAGAATAGAACACCACAATCCCATTTAGTCATATAGTACATTGAAGATATATCCACAATTTAGTGGGATGACATTGTAGTTGACAATTTACTACAAAAAACACATTTTAAGTGCATTATTGTTGAATTCTATTATATGTAGTGAGGAATGATGAGATTTCATTTATCTAATTATTGTTACTGTTACAAATGTATCTATAGTAGATGCTATGAATAATTATTATTATACAATGTTACCTTTAACCCATTAAATTATCCCATTTTAAAAATCCTCTTGCCCTCCTGGGTTTTACTTGCACCAGACCAATGATATTAATGCATGGTCATCTACATTTAAGAATGTGCTCTGTGGATATAATACATTTATATTCTTATTATACCATAATCCATGTGTCCGTGTGTTTGTATTGATTAGTAATTTGTGACATTAAAATACTTTACATTTAGTTATTGATTTGATTTGTGTATCCATATTATATTCCAGTATACCCATCCTATGTTAAGGTATAGTTGATGTGTTCAATTTTTTCAGATATCATCTGCATGAAGAGATTATTTAAATACTAGCGAATTTTCCGTCAAAAAATGACAGGCATGAAATTGTAAGCCAGGGAATGCTGTTTGAGACATAACATAAACCGTTTTTTACCCTGAGGACCTTCAGCGCTCATTGCAAGGCTTGCGCTGAGTGCCTTTTTCATTGCAAGGCTGTTGGATGTTGTTTTTTTTATTAAAATAATTTTTGCTGTGATTGTAAGGTCGCGCTGATCTGCTTTTTGCACTTATTGCAAGGCTGTCCCCTGGTGTAGTTTGTATGCTATGAGCAGCATTGGCACTCGTTGTGAGGCGCGCAATGATTGTCTTTTGTGTTTATAGTGATATGGTTTTATTTGATTTATTTGTGTATATGTATTCTTGTATGACAATGAAATAATTAATAAATTAATAAATTAATATACTTTACCTATTTGTAAGTAATACATGCAGGAAGCATTGTGCTGAATAGCTGACAATCTGTTTCGATGTTCCTGCAGCATCCAATGTAGGTTTGCATGGTTATGGAGCTGAGGTGTAAGTGTCAGCAATGTGTGCAGTGTGTAGTGTAAATAGGCTGCGTGCGCGAGGGAAATCCATTAGTGTAGCTGTGTACTTCCGCATTGTGTAAGTTAATGTTGTAAAATGGCGGCAAATGTGTATGTGGTATGCGTGTGAGGATGATTTAGCGTCCTTGCTAAAAGTGTATCTTTACCTCGTACGGCTTGTTTGAAAATCCGTCTGTGCTTGGTGTAGTTTTGCGGCTTTAGGATCGTGTAGCCTCGTTTTTGTTTTTTTCAATGGCCATTTTTTCTCTTGCTTAGGGGATTTTCGTGTGTCTAAACTAGTGAATTTGGACTTAAATTGAGGTGTAACTTCACGTGCAGAGGTCCTGGGTGCCCCCCCCCTCCCCTTGCTGTGGGTAAGCTTTTCATGTCTTTTTTTACTGTATTTATTGTGTTTTTAATGTTTTTAGGTGCACGCGGTTCGGCCGTTTAGATCGTAATTTTGCGATTTCGTAATGTTTTTTTCCCGTCCCGCGTCTCTGATTTTTTTGTGTAAGTTCGTATTTTTGAAGCTTCATTGTGTGTTTGTAACGGCTTGTAAGGCACTGTTGATCCTCCACATCCGCAAATGCCTTTGGCTCATTGCAGCCGACGTGGGAGCCTCCACCTCCGCAAATACGGACCCTCTCTTCGCGAGCTTGCAAAGCGTGATGACGATCCGTAGTTTGACAACTATTATATGTGATAGGTTACAGCATAACCAGATTTATATATCAAGAATGGTTGATGGTAAAATATGTCTGGACACCTCTATGTATTTATGCATTTGATTACTGTAATCTTAGGTTGCCATGTCAATACTTTAATGTTAAAAAAAAATCATGTTATGGCCAAGTGTTTACACTTTAAATGTTAAATATCATTTTAATATCATAATAATTTACCATCAAATCCCATATTGGTGCACACAACACCTGAAATTGGCGTTAACGGTGACATTATGTTCAAATATTTAGCCTTATTTACTCTCAATAACATTGTCACGTGAACAGTACAGGCCATAAGAGTGACACTGATGTTGTTTTCCAGATGTCGCCTGAATTAATGTGCCCAAAGTGTGTTCAAGCAGTATTTACACATTATTAGTACATATTTCTACATTATGCATGAACAACAGTTATACTTATTTATGGAGGTAATACCACCAAATAATTGCATTATAATTCTGTTCTGGATCACCATTTCGTTGAAGGGATTTTCAACAAATGACATGTAATTTTCATAATTAACAAATACATTAACACTAGATATGATTTAACATATTTATTATATGTATGCACAATATCAATGGTGGAGACTTAACAGGACAGATGTACCCAAGATTCCCGCTGATGAAGGTACAGTGCCTTGCAAAAGCATTCACCCCCTTGGCATTTTTTGTTTTTTGTTGCCTCACAACCTGGAATTAACATGGATTGTTTGAAGATTTGCATCATTTAATTTACAGAACATGCCCACAACTGTGAAGATGTTTTTTTTTTAAATTATTTTGAAGCAAACAACAAATAGGACAAAATAACAGAAAAAGTAAATGTGCATAACTATTCACACACGTCAATACTTTGTAGAGCCACCTTTTGTGGCAATCACAGCTCCAAGTCACTTTGGAAAAGTCTCTATGAGCTTGCCACATCTTACCATTGGGATTGTTGCCCATTATTCCTTGCAAAACTGCTCCAGCTCCTTCAAGTTGTAGGGTTTGCGCTTGTGTACAGCAATGTTTAAGTCTGACCACAGATTTTCTATTGGATTGTGGTCTGGGCTTTGACTAGGCCATTCCAACAAATTTACATGTTTCCCCTTAAACCACTCAAGTGTTGATTTAGCAGTGTGTTTGGGGTCATTGTCCTGCTGGAAGGTGAACCTCTGTCCTAGCCTCAAATCACGCACGGAGTGGTACAGGTTTTGCTCAAGAATATCCCTGTATTTAGCTCAAAACGTGCCATTTTGTTTTTTTGCTGAAAGTAATGGTTTTCTTCTGGCCACTCTGCCATAAAGCCCAACTCTATGGAGCTTATTGTCGTCCTATGTACAGATACTCCAGTCTCTGCGGTCCGTGAATTTTGGTGGGCGGCCGTCTCTTGGCAGGTTTGCTGTTGTGCCATGATCTTTCCATTTGGTTATGATAGATTTCATGGTGCTCATGGGGATCAGCAAAGATTTGGATACTTTTTTATAACCTAACCCCGACTTGTACTTCTCAAAAACATTGTCCCTTACTTGTTTGGAGAGTTCCTTGGTCTTCATGGCAGTGTTTGGTTAGTGTTGGCTCTTGCTTAGGTTTTGCTGCCTCTGGGAACTTTCATTTGGTTGCACCAGAGCTTTTTATGTGCTTCATAACAAAGGGGGTGAATACATACACACATGCCAATTTTCTCTTTTCTATTTAAAAAAAATAGTTTTATGTATATATTTTTCTCATTTCACTTCACCAACTTAGACGATTGTGTTCTGATCCATCACATAAAATTCAGATTAACAATAACATTGACGTTAAGGCTGTAATGTAACAAAATAGGTAAAAAGTCAAGTGGGGTGAATACTTTTGCAAGGCTCTAAATTTCCTGGGGCTTATTCTGCCTCTCCAGAGCCTCCTTGTGCTATTGCTGTCGTACGTCAACAGCTAAAACACAATAAAGCAATATATGTTTCCTAAGCCAATCCTGTGCATAGCCTGTATTATAGAGTAGTATTCATTTTAAGCTTCACCTTCAGTATGGATTACCGGGCTCCATTTAGCCACAATCTGTGTCAACCACTCGTCTCTTTAAGACCTCAGGCTGTCCAAGATGACAGTTCTCGCAGGTTGGTGTATAACACACAACAGTATTGTGTACATGACATACTTGTATGTGATGTACCTGATCACTCTCAGTACTGTGAAGTGTTCAAGATTCATGCTGTTAATGACCATTGTTTGGGGTATGGCTTGACCTTTAATAGGTAATGCATTAGAGTACCTGTTATAGGCCATGTGGGTTTCCTGTTTTGTATTGTCCTCTTTAGTTCTAGAGTGGTATATTATTGTCAATAGTTAATGTTTACAGGTGTACGCAGTCACACATTATAATATATTTTTAAATCATGAGAATGTTAAGTATAATGCACTTACAGACTTTCTCGTGAGTTTTTTTTAGTAAATACTGTATTTTTAACAGCTTTTGAAAGATCTCAGCAAGGCGTTTTAGAGCACTTATGGGTGGTATTCTGTACATGTAACTTTTTGTTGAAAAATCAGCTGCTGTAAGGCCTTACATAGCTTCAGTAACTTGCATGAGAATTGGAATGGATGGCGTTAACTTCAATGGAACATCAGAACTCAATAACACTGGTCATTTCAGCCCATTTCGGAGTCCTCGCAATGACCTATAATAAAACAGATTGAGATTGACAGATTACAAAGTGTAAAATATTTTCATTTACCCACCCAGGAACTGAGCCTCTGCAACCTGACTTTGATCTGATCATAGCTGTCCTTAGTATTTTCTAGCTGGTTACTGAACATACTCTGGAGGCCAGGACCCTTTTCTTGGCATCTTGACTTTGCAAGTACTCAGCAAACCCTGACCTCTGCTTCCTTGACAACTATTTTGTCAAACTTTGAGATCCCACAACCAGATTACTCAGACATATCCAGCAAGTCCTAGCCTCAAGCATGAACATAATCCCCTTGGTGTGCCAAATTATCGTTATACACCCATTGTATTGAAAATGTGGGGGGGGGGAAACTGCACCCATATATGCTGATGTCCTTGATCAAGCTAGTATACTGAACACTCACCTTGACAAAGAGCAAAGTACTATGACTATTGAGAATATAAAAATACTCATTTAGAATCAGAACAATCACATTTGCAGCACACTCTCCCTTGAAGGATAATATTCAGCATTCTAGTTTGATCAATGGCATCAGCAGACATGGGTCTAGCCATGCAATAGGTTAGCTGAGACTCTTGAATTAACTCTGGTTTCCTGTCTGTGGTGCAAAGCAGCATGGGATATGTAGCAAGCAGCTAGGAAATGTAGTGTATCACTGTCATGGGACAGGAAGCTGCACGGAGGAAGCTGCAAGCAGATTGGCTGAACAAGCAAGAACTGGTAAATAATGGGCTGATATTGCTTCCTGGATGCTGCATGCTGATTGGGGGGATCAGATACCTGTTTAGACACCCCCTGGAGGTGTCAACCTAATCATTAGAGGGATTTTTAGATATTAAAAAAAAATGTTTTATGAGATGTGCTGCTTTTTGCATATAGAGTGCAGAAATGTATTAATCCAGCAAACCTAGATATCCAAGCAAATCTATTTGCCTTCTTCAAATGCAGCTTGTCTTCACTCTCTCTCTCCATATATATATATATATATATATATATCACATATACAGTTGTGAGCGTACGAGTTGTTGCTAACGCTGCGGGCTCGCGTAGCGAGCCCGCGGCCCTCGCAAAGCGAGGGCACTGCGCCAGGTTCTCAGTTGCTGGCATGGAGCGCCGCAGGCGCTCCATGCCAGCACCTGAGGAACCCCCCAAAAAGAGAGGGCTTCAGTTGCAGCAACTGCGACCCTTGCAAAATTCACAAACCAAATTCGCAACCCAAAGAACTGCGAACCTCGCAAAGTTCACGTCGCAACCCAAACAGCACAACACACATTACGACACTCGCAAACAACATACGACACACGTTCACACACATTACGGCCTCGCAACACTCGAAAGCAACTCGCGAACATTACAAAGTTAAAAACACAATACATACACACAGCACATACATAAAAAGCTTACCTACACCAAGAGGGAGCACCCAGGACCTCAAAAATGCAACTTACAACTTAATTGCACTCAAAATAAAAGAGTTTAGACACTAAGGGCCTCATTCTATTATCGGCCGCAGCCGTTGCGGGGCCGCAAGGACCGTCCGCAAGCTATTCGGCTATTCTATTCCTCTCCGGCCGGGGCTTCCGGCAGGCTTGCGGCCGGCGCCTTGCTATCTCTTGCGTCCGCTCGCGCCGGAGGAAATCCTTTGATCTAAAACGGCTGCAAGGAAATCGGCCGTAAGAAAATCCTATTTGCAATTCAATTGCTCCGGGAACCCTCTCTGCAAGGCTAAAACCGAGCCGCAGCTTACTTGCAGGAAAGAGGTCCCGCTAGCACCAATTAAGCACGAAATATAGCCCAAGTAAAGCCATCCTGCACTTTGAGAAGACTATAAAGTGATTTTAGGTGTTAGCAAAAATAGCACAAATTTCCCCTATACTCAAATCCGTAAATTATTTTTTTTTAAATATATGTCAAATATACATGTAAAAAGTCCATAGGGCTTGGAGCACCTCAGACACCCCCACGCTGCGGCCGGAAAATAAACAGTTAATTTAAACTCGGGTTTGGGCTGATGTGCAAGCTTGAGAGTGGGTTACTATTAATCCTCATGTCCCCCAATATGATCCCTAGCATTTACAGAGCTGTACAGTGCAGGCTTGAATTTATTTTTGACTTTGTAGATTTCAGAGCTTACGGCCGGTTGCAAGATATACGGCCGGCCGTAAGGGGAGATCCTTGCGGAGCCCTTTAATCGAATTGCAAGATAACGGGACCCCTGCAAGGAATCGCAGCCTTACAGCCGGTTTACGGCCGATAATAGAATGAGGCCCTAAATCATTTGCTAAGCGACACAAAAAATGGCCGACGAATAAAATGAAAACGAGGCTACACACGCAAACACCATACGAGACACGTTACCACACATTACGACCTCGCAAACATCGGACGCAACACGCCGACATACAAACATTTAAAACTTAAGAAATACACACAACAAACACATAAAAAGCTTACCTACAGCAAGAGGAACCATCCAGCACCTCAAAAAAACAAGTTACATCTACATTTAAATCAAAATAAAACACTTTAGACACTAATACCATCGCTAAGCGAGAGAAAAAATGGCCGATGAACAAAATGAAAACGAGGCTTCAGACGTAACTACACTACACTTACTCACAATAATGAAACACATACTATGCGGAACGTATCACAATCATAATAAACACCATTTTGAACAGTACTACGCACAAAATGGCGGATGGAACGCAAATTGTAAGCTGGAACGCAAATAGCGCATGCGTATTGCGTTCTAACGGTCTCACTTTCCAGAACTTTCTACAAGTTTATAAATACTGCCTATTTTACACAAAAAAATACATTTCTCCTCAGGTGATGAACGGAGTGACTTCAGAGATAACTGCTGCTTTTACTTGAGAAGACAATTCTTTACTAATTTACTACTTTACATTGTGCAAATTACAACTGAGAGGTGAGCTATAATATATTACATTTTATTATCAGGACAGGGTCATAAAAAAAAAAAAACTAGGAAAATGTGATTTATGTAGTGACATATATGGCACATTTATGTGTGTAGGCCCACCAAAAAAAATACGGTTCATTTAACAAAACAACAAAAAAACATAATTCAATATTAAACAGAGGTTTATGTATAGTGACATGTGACACGCACATATATGTCTATAATGTATAGTGACATCTGACACGCACATATATGTCTATAATGTATAGTGACATGTGACATGCACATATATGTATAGAATGTATAGTGACATGTGACATGCACATTTATGTGTATTGACCCTGCATAGTGACATGTGACACTGACATATATGTGTATCATGTATATTGACATGTGGCACACACATTTATGTGTATTGCCCCTGCATAGTGACATGTGACACGGACATATATGTGTATTGCTGCCACTGCAACAAAATTAGCTTAAAACAAAATCATTAAACAACTACATTTAAATGACATTAGATGTCATGTATACTGATATGTGACACGCACATATATGTGTATCATCTATAGTTACATCTCACACACAGACATTTATGTGTGTTGGAAAAAAAAATTATAAGGTTAATTTAACAATTTAAATATGATTCATGTATAGTGATATGTCACACGCACACAAAATAATTACATTAAACTATGGAATGTGCTTCATGTATGTGACATATGTGTGTAGCCCCCACCAAAAAATAAGGTCAATTGAAAATAATTACAGAAGTATATTTAAATGACATTAATTTACTGCAATTCAATAGATCACCTAAAACTCAATCTTTCTACTTCTTTTAATATTCAAACAGACTCTGCATCAACAGCGTCACTCAACAATTTGCACCGTGCATTGTGAAGCACAATCCCTTTTAAAGAACACCAACAAAGAACAACAGGTAAGATACAACAAGACATTACATGCTCAAAAGGCCATGGTTTGCTAGATGAAAAATTATAAATATACAAATAACTATTTCACTTTCTTTTTCAAACAGACACTACAAGAAGACCGGCGGATTAAGATTGCTAGGAGGGGACCCCCTGTCATTCGACACTTCAATCAAGGTAAAGTATTAAGTATAAAAAAGAAAGAACCATGAGCCTCATTCAATTGCGAGTTGCTCAATTGAATAGGGCTCTATATAAGCACATAACATATTTTTTATACAGAACTTTTTAGTTACTGAACTTCTAACCACAATCAAGGTCTTCACTAACTAAAAACTTCTGTCAAAAAATATGTTATGTGCTTATATAGAGCCCTATTCAATTGGCAAAATTGCAATTCAATGAGGACCTATATATCTTTAATGGCCGAGGGCCTCACTCAAATGTGATTTGCCCATTTCAATAGGGCTCTATATAAGCACAGAGCATATCTTTTAAAGGAACTTTTTATTTAGTGAACACGTTGCTTTTGGATACAAGTTCACTAAATACAAAATTCGGTAAAAATATATGCTCTGTGGTGATATTGAGCTCTATTCCATTGGCCAAAATACAATTGAATGAGGCCCCCACAATATAACAAATGCAGCAACCAAAGGCCCTCATTCAATTGCTATTTTGGACAATTGAATATGGCTATAAATAAGCACATTTAGGCCCTTATTCAATTGCCATTTTGCTAATTCTATAGGGATCCAAATAATCACATAACATATATTTTTTAAATAACTTTTTCGTTAGTGAAAACCTTGCTTTTGGATAGATGCTTAATAACTAAAAACTTCTTTAACAAATATATGTGATGTGCTTATTTAGAACTCTATTCAATTTTCAAAATTGCAATTCAATGAGGGCCTTAGAGTACTATTACATTGTAAAAAATGCCATTCAATGAGGGGCAAACTATGCAACATATGGTACACATAAAGGCCCTCATTCAATTGCAATTTGCCCAATTGAATAGGGCTCTAAATAAGAACATAACATTTTTTTTAAAATAAGTTTTTAGTTAGTAAAAATCTATACAAAAGAAAGTTTTTCACAGACTAAAAACTTCTTTAAAAAAATATGCTATGTGCTTATTTAGGGCACCATTCAATTAGACAAATCGCAATTGAATGAGACCCAAAGTGCTACACACAAAATAGAATTGGAACAAACTCACACAAACACATAGCAAAATAAATTAACTTTCTTATTCAATGTTTAACAACCTATAAGCCTTACAAAGAAGCCTAAAAAAGAATAACAAAAGTGTTGCGCACCTAATAGGATTGTATAAAAAATCACACAAACACATAGGAAACTACATTAACATTCTTCTTTAATGTTTAACAACCTATAACCAGTACAATCAAGAATAAATAACTTTAGCACAAGTGGTGCGCACAAAACAGGATCGTAAAAAACTAACACAAACACATAGCAAACTACATTAATTATATTATTTCATGGTTCACAAACTATAACCATCCCAATAAAGGCTAAATCAGTATACCACAAGTGGTGCGCACAAAATAGGATTGTACAAAAACTAACATAAACACATAGCAAAATAAATTCATATTCTTATTTAATATATCACAACCCACAAGCCTAACTAAGAACCTTAAATAAGAATAACAAAAGTCGTGGGATTGTACAGAAAGTATAAAAAAAAAAAAAGAAACTGAAACCATAACTGATACAATACAGCCAAATTCATACTTTTTTTACTTATTTAAAAGACAATTCACTCAAACAACATTTTCTATTTTATATTACAACAGATACTGCGTGAAGACAATCGGACGAGGACTTTCTCCACAGGACCAGACCAGCGGATGAGGAATTTCAACACAGGACCAGAACATCGGACGAGGACTTTCACCAAAGGACCACAACATCGGACGAGGGCTATCGCCACAGGACCACAACATCGGACGAGGGCTATCGCCACAGGACCACACCATCGGACCAGGACTTTCAACAGAGGACCAGACCATAGGACCAGGATTTTACACAGAGGACCACACCATCGGACGAGGACTTCAAACAGAGGACCACACCATTGGACAACGATTTTCAACCGAGGACCAACAAACATTCGGATTTAAATCACACTTCAACCAAGGTACAGTATAATAAGTACAAAAGGAGAAAACTAAAGAAACAGCTTTCAGTTGCATCCGTCTCAACAGAAAAAAAAAAAAAAAAAATTTACTATCTCCCTCATTCTATTTAAATTGCCACTATGCAATACTTAGCTCAATAACCACATCAATGTTTTTTTTAGCAAAGAAGTTTTGCAGTGGTAAATATCTATCCACAAACAACGTTTTTAATAAATAAAAACATTATTTAAAAAAAATATGTTACATGCTTATTTACAGCAGTATTCCATTGGCCAAATTCTTAGTCAGTGAGGACAGGAATTATAATTTTAACTAAATATAACTGATACATTAATGATTTGCCTTTTATTTCACCAATTGTGCACAAGAATCTTTAACAGGAATTACAAATTTAAATATACACAATTACATTTCTTTTTTTTCCTTTACAGATTAATATGGCTGATAACGAGACCAAAGAAGAGAAGAAAAGACATCAAACTAGAGAAAGACAAGAGAGATGGGCCGCCCAGCAGACACCGGAGGAGAAAGAAATTCGACGAGAAAAAGAACGCAAAAGACTTGCAAATAAAAGACTATCAGCTGCAAAAATGAAAGATACAACAAAAAAAAATCTAAAGATAATAAAGCATTTACAAACTGTTCCTCAAACATCAGATGACATTTTACAAGATACCACTCAAGACAAACCAAAAAAAGCAACTACAAAAACAAAGCATTTACAAACTCTTACTAAAAACTTACAGGACATTTCAACAAAACAAGGACAACATATACCAAGAAAAGCCACGAAAAAAACTAAACATTTAGAACCTGTTGTTGAAACATTTCATGACTTTTCACCTGATAAATATGAAAGTCAACATCCGATATGCTTTGCAAATTGTCCTTTACTCAAGTCTTTAGCAGTAGAGGTTCATAGTTGTGGGGACATGAGTACTCAATGTCAATTTTGTGAGGCTTATTATTTTAAACAGGAGAGACCCAGAGATGGACAATTTATTAGTTGTTGTCAAAAAGGCAAGTTCAAACTTCCAGAAAGGAAACAATTTCCAAGCTATTTACAAAATATTATGACTGAACCTACTTTTCAAAATTACAAAAATTTTAAGACAAACATAAGATCCTACAATAGTGCCATATCATTTGCATCTATGGGGACAACATTGGCTGCTAATGTACCAGGACATGGTCCTTACTGTTTTAAAGTCCAAGGACAAATTTATCATCAAACGTCACATTTACATCCAGAGCAAGGAGAGAGAAATTCGCTCAACTATATGTCCTAGATACAATGGAAGCTGTTGACCAACGTATGCAGATGGAAGAAAATAAAAAATGCTTACCCAGTGTTTTCATAGAGCTAAATAACATTATGGACAACAATACCTACAGTAAAGCATACAAAAAATTGGCAGAAGTAGAAAATGAACAACAACTTCATGCACAAAGACATCAATTACCCATGCCAAAGGTTAATATGGTGCTTAAAAGAGACAGACATACTGATAAACGTCGTTATAACTTGCCAACATCAAATGAAGTTGCAATGGTCTTTCAGAATGATGAAGGAGAACCACCATTTCAAAGAGACATTAGAGTATATCCCAGAAATGAGGAGCAACCATTTATTAATATTAATATCTTAAGTCCAAATTTAGATCCAATGACATATCCCATCTTTTTCCCACATGGAGAAGCAGGTTGGCAACCCAAATTAACCCTTCCCAGTTACCCAAATGCTAAAGCCAGAATCCGAAATAATGTTTCTATGCTTGAATTTAAAGTAGCTCAAATTGCCATTCAAGATGATTTTAATCCAATTTTATGTGGTGGAAAACTAACACAACAATGGATTATTGATTCATATTTGCAAGTTGAGGCAAATAATTTAAACTTTATAAAATATCAACAAGATAAACTACGTGTAGAACAATATTGTGGACTCATGGACTATGTTGCTGACGTGGCTACAAGCAGAGACATGACAGCTGGCAAAGCCATCATTTTACCATCTTCCTTTCAAGGATCTCCTCGAAATATGAGAGAAAGATAAAATGATGCTATGGCTATTGTGACTAAATTTGGAAAACCAGATTTATTTGTGAAATGAATGAAAATCTACTTCTTGGACAAAGTGCTTCAGATCGACCAGATTTAGTAGCCAGAGTTTTTAAGATCAAATTAAATGAATTAATACGTGACTTCACTATAAATCCGTTATTTGGCAAATGTCTTGCTTATGTATTTACCATTGAATTTCAAAAAAGAGGCCTTCCACATGCACATCTTCTCATAATACTTCAAGAGAAAGATAAATTAGATACTTCGGACAAAGTGGATGCAGTCATAGTTGCTGAACTACCAGATCCAAAACTATATGGTAGACTATATGAGATTGTTACTCATCGTATGATTCATGGACCCTGTGGAGACCTTAATCCACAATCACCATGTATGGAAAATAATAAATGTTCAAAAGATTTTCCAAAAGATTATAGAGACAAAACATATGCAAATTGTGATGGCTATCCACTTTATAAAAGAAGAGAAGGAGATAGTGCCATTATTCGTAGAAAAAAAGTGGACAATAGATATGTAGTACCCTACAATCCACATTTACTCATGAAGTACAACGCCCACATCAACGTAGAAGCCTGCACTTCCATCAAATCCATTAAATATGTCTACAAATAAATTTACAAAGGCTATGATGCAGCTACTGTAGTCGTCAAAAGTGCAGACAACCCTGAATGTAGTGAGTTAGTACATGATGAACTTGCATCTCATGTAGATGCTCGCTATGTCAGTGCACCAGAAGCTATGTGGCGGCTTTTAAAATTTGAAATGCATGATAGATCACATGCAGTATATAGATTAGCAGTACATTTGCCACAACGACATTTAGTCTATTTCCATGCTGGAAATGAAATGAATGCATTGGCCCAAAGTGAAGATCGTCACACTACACCAACTGCATGGTTTGCATTAAATTCAAATGATGCTCAAGCAACACAATACTTATATATTGAAATTCCATATCACTATGTTTTTGTGAATGGATTATGGAGACCAAGAAAAACCAGAGGCAATAAAATAATTCCACAAATTTACACAGTCAGTCCAAGAGATGTTGAACGTTTTTGCTTACGGATATTACTTTTAAATGTTCCAGGAGCACAACGTTTTGAACAATTAAGAACTGTTAATGACATTGTATATGAATCCTTCCATTTAGCTGCAAGACATAGAAACTTACTCGCTGATGATACAGAGTGGGAAAGATGTTTAGAAGAAGCAGCACAATGTCAAATGCCACGACAGATGAGAGAACAATTTGCTTTTATTTGTATCTTCTCAAATGCTCCAAATGCATTAGCTTTGTGGGAGACTTTTAAAAGTAATATGGTTTCACGACTTTATGCGACGATACAATGAACCCATTGCACACTTAAAAGCGTTAATGGAAATCCAAGAAGTCTTTTTAACTCATGGATTAAGTTGTGCAAGTTTTAATTTGCCTGATCCAGGTCTTATAGATGACATAAACTTTGAAGACTATGACATTCAACTACAAGCAGAAAGAACAGAAGAAAGACTTGCAACTTTAAATACACTACAATTGCAAGCATTTCATGCCATTAAAAATGCAATAGATGGTGACATGGTGACAGAGCGTTATTTCTATCTTGATGGACCTGGCGGATCAGGAAAAACCTATTTGTACAATTTATTAATGAGTTCAGTACGAGCACAAGGACAAATAGCAATGGCGTTTGCCACTACTGGAATTGCTGCACTTTTATTTAGCTGACGACACTGTAGAAATCCCACCTCAGATGAGTTGTCAACAAGATATTATATCGGCTATATTTGAAGGGAGCATCAATAACGAAGAATATTCCGAGCTTGCCAACCAAGTCATACTGAAGTGTAAAAATAAAGATGCATTAAGCCTCAATAATGAAATCTTTAAAAAAATTAATGCACCACAAAGAAATTATCACAGTGCTGATTCTGTACTTGCTGATGCTAATGAAAGTCAGGCTAACTTTTCGACTGAATTCATACACTCTCTAACTCCTTCTGGAATGCCACCACATATTTTGCAGCTAAAGAAAGGTGCAATTATCATGTTACTGCAAAATATGAACCCCCAAAAAGGCCTATGCAATGGCACAAGATTAATTGTTCAACAATTAAGGGACCATTTTATAGATGCTGAAATTTTAACTGGGAGAGAGAGTTTTCATACCAAGAATAGATTTAGCACCAAGTGAAAGTAGTCTCCCTTTTATACTTCAAAGAAGACAATTTCCCATTATTATGGCATTTGCCATGACCATTAATAAATCACAAGGTCAAACTTTCAAATCTGTGGGTATTTTTTTGGAAGAACCAGTATTTGCACATGGTCAATTGTACGTTGCATTGTCACGGTGCAAAAATCCACAGGCTATTAAAGTTTACATTGAAAAAAATGAAAGTCAAGGTGATTTATTAGAAGATGGACGTATTTTTACTAAAAACATTGTCTACTATGAAGTACTATAACTTTGCAGGATACAAACTAAAGCCATGCAAACATTTTGGAAAAACATTCAAAAATACATAACAATTTGTTGTTTAATTCAGTCATAATTAATGGAAGTCATGTTTATGGATAATTAGCCTCACAAAATACTTGCCTTGCATTTCTATGAAAAATTATGTTAAAATGTTAAGTCACTATGTTAATGTTTCTAATGTTACAAGTTTAAAAACAATATTTTCAAGTTATTTCATTCAACATATTACAAAGTTCATGTTAAGAGCTCAAGCACCTTTTAAGTCAGAATGTAAATATTGTCTGTTATCTTAAGATTACTACCTACATTAATGTTTATCGCCAGTTTATGTGGTCAGTAAGGAATTATTTGATTAGTTACGGTTTAAGGAGAGTTTTTACTGTATGCCTTCCTCTACATTCAATGTATATTAAACTTAACAATTATTCTGAAACAAATTGCATGTTAATACTGATTAATTTAAAGTTAAACTGTTTTTACATTCAAATGTTAATACTTTTAATACAAAATTGTTACAAAATGTATTCACTATGTTCCTGTTTATAATGTACAAAATTAGACAAATGTTTTGAAAACTTCCAAAGTTACATAAAAAATAAAGTTCAATTTTAAAAATATATACTTTCAAGGTTATTGCTTACATATATTTTAAACTTCATGTTAAAATTCGGGACGTTTCAAAAAGTCTTTTTACTTTTTACTTTCCTCTGGATTCAATGTATATTAAAGTGAACAATTCTTCAGATACAAATTTCATGTTAAAAAACCATTACATCAACATTTTACAAAAATACATGTTCATATCACAATACTTACAAGGGTCAAAAATATATTTAAATAACTAAACAACTTCACAAACATATACATCACATTGCAGTCATTTTTTGACGGGCAAGTCGCTAGTATATATATATATCACATATAATAGTCGTTGTGAAACTGTTGAAGCATAGAAGTCTTCCGAGCTTGGAGCACTTCGGCACTCATCGGCTGTGAGCCTCGCAAAGAGGCTCGCAATTGAGGCATTGAAAAACACAGGACTTAGCCTCCAAGCAGTTAGGAAATGTGGGATTGCCTTAGCTGAAAAAAATAAAAATAAGGCTACAAGACCCCGAACAGCGCAAAACACCCCCAGCTGCGTACCACTTTTACCCAGGAATGTACAAGGTACAAAATACACTATTGGAAAGGACAGAAAATGCTTGCGAGCCGCGTAACACATGCACAAACGCCGCCATTGTACAACACTAACTTGCAACTAATAACATTACGAATCTAAAATGGCACTTTACCCGACTAAACAAACGGTTTGGCCTTGCCCATGCAGCCAATTTACACTGCACAATTGGCACATTGCTGGCACTTTCTCCTGAGGGCAGCAACAGTCCAACTGTACACTGCATGCTGCAGGAAAATAAAAGAGATTGTTATATTAATTAGAAATAGGTAAAGTATATTCATTTATTAAGTAATTAATTGATTCTTTATTATTAAAATATATATATATATATATATATATATATATATACGTATATTTTTATATATATATATATATATATATATATATATATATAAAATTATTATTAATGTACATTAATTTAATAAGTATTAATTATTAATGGAAAATAAAAATGTATACTTTCCACTGCACTCATTTTTTTTTACTTTTTACACTGCAGTTATGTATATCTGGATTACTGCTCATTGGCTGCACTCTCAAAGCAGTTACCTATTTAAATCACTTTATTATGCTCTGAGACCTGAAAACATTTTCTAATTTACACTGCACTAAAAAATGTTTTGCATATTTAACACTGAACTTATATATCTGTCTTTGCGATGAGCGCAGAAGATGATTGTTGCAAAGCACAAAACTTGAAGGTCACGAGGGGAGAGGCTCGCAATGAGCACCAAAGGTGCTCAGAGGAGCAAAAGTACACAAGAAGGCGCTCAGCGCGATGCTTGCAATGAGTACCAAAGGTCCTCAGAGCAGCAAAAGCTTTCATTGTGTGGCAAACAGCATTGCCATGGCTTCAAATTGTCTTGCCCAGTCATTTTGACAGGCAAATCGCTAGTATATACATATATACACAGTATATATATATATATAGTATCTCACAAAAATGAGTACACTACTCAGATTTTTGTAAATATTTTATTAAATCTTTTCATGTGACAACACTTAAGAAATGACTAATAAAGTAGTAAGTATACAGCCTGTATAACAGTGTAAATTTGCTGTCCCCTCAAAATAACTCAGCACACAACCATTAATGTCTAACCCGTTGACAAAAAAAGTGAGTACACCCCTAAGTGAAAATGTCCAAATTGGGCCCATAGTGTCAATAATTTAGATGGCCACCATTATTTTCCAGCACTGGCCATGGAGTTCACCAGAGCTTCACAGGTTGCCACTGGAGTCCTCTTCCACTGCTCCATGTTAAAATCACAGAGCTGGTGGATGTTGGAGACCTTGCACTCCCCCACCTTCCATTTGAGGATGCCCCACAGATGCTCAATAGGGTTTAGGTCAGCTTCTTTAGAAAGGCAGTGGTCATCTTGGAGGTGTGTTTGGGGTCATTATCATGTTGGAATACTGCCCTGTGGCCCAGTCTCCGAAGCGAGGGAATCATGCTCTGCTTCAGTATCTCACAGTACATATTGGCATTCATGGTTTCCTCAATGAACTGTAGGTCCCGAGTGCCGGCAGCACTCATGGCATTTCCCGGCACAACTGGTATCCGATTTTTTTAAATTAAAAATCAACTTTTTTCCCCTTGTTTTTTTTAGCTTCAAATGACTCAGATTAGTTAGCAGTAGCTATTTTCTAGATAGTTTAAGGCTCTTTAGGGAGTTTAGGGTTAATTAGGGCTTTTAAATAAGTGACTCTCAAGCAACCGGCAACTACACTTATCCGGCAATAGGCAAGTTTAATATATATATATGTATATGTGTTCGTCCAGTACAGTATACTGCAATAATCATTATTAATCTGGATTACTTTACACTTTAAGTATATATATATATATATATGTATATATATCAATATATATATCAATATATATATATATATATATATATATATATATATATATATATATATATACTGTAACACAAAAGCAAAGTTGTAATGTTTAGTTTAATTTCATATTTTGCTATGAATAGTTCCAAGCATCACTGATCATCATAAAATCTAGTACACCATATGGTAGAAGTGACCTATCCTTTATATAGCTGCATTATGCTCTTTTAATTAAAGGTCAGTTCATATACTCAGCTATAACTCATACTATGTTACACAGTGTAAGGCATTGTGAATATATATATATATATATATATATATATATATATATATATATATATATATATATATATAAATGACCGAGTAATACAATTTGAAGCCATGGCAATGCTGTTTGCCACACAATGTGAAGGTTTTTGTACTGTGAGGACCTTCGGCGCTCATTGCGAGCCTCTCCTCTGGTGTACTTTTGCTCCTCTGAGCAGCCTCTGCGCTCATCACAAAGACAGATACATATGTCTATATTTTTGTAAATAATAAACAATGAATTAGTTACTTAATGAATTAATATACTTTACCTATTTGTAATTAATATATCCACCAATCAATAGGCTGAAGAGCTAACAATCTTTTTTCATTTTCCCGCAGCATATAATGTCCAGTTGGACTGTTGCTGCCCTGTGGAGATAGTTTAATGAATGTCCCAATTGTGCATTAAAAATAGGCTTCGTGTGCAAGGGCAAACCGTTGGTTTATTTGTGTCAAGCACTACTGTAGATGCGTAATGTTGTGATTTGCAAGTTCGGAATGTAAAGTAGCATTGTTTGTGTATGTGCTACGCGGTTCGCGAGTATTTGGCGTCTTTTGTAGTAGTGTATTTTGTACCTCGTACGTTCCTTTGTGAAAGTGGTACGCGGTTGGTGGTGTGTTGCGCGGTCGTGGGTCGTGTAGCCTTGTTTTCAATTTTTTGGGGCCTACATTTTTTTTCTCGCTGAGTCGATTTTCAAGTGCCGTAACTCTTGAAAATCGACTTAAATTTGCATTCCACCTCACTCCCTGTCGTCCTGGCTAGTGATGTCCCGAACAGTTTGCAGGATAACTATTTGCGGCGATTTTCGCATGTTCGCGTTCGCAACGAACGGCGAACACATGCGCTTTTCGGTCTGCAACCTATTCTTTATCATTGAGGAAACTTTGACCCTGCACCTTACAGTCAGCAGACACATTCTAGCCAATCAGCAGCATACACTCCCTTCCAGGGACTTCCATCTGAAGGACAGCTCCCATTTTAGAATCATTCTGAAGCTACATTCGTTGAGAGAGGACATATATTCTACCTGCTGCTGATTTAATAGGGAAATAGATAGCAAGGCTGTGTATTTAGCTTTCACTACACACCTGAAGGACTCATTTGATATCTGCTGCAAGGACAGCAACCCAAAAAGCCCTTTTTAAGTCTAGAACATCATTTATTTTATTTTTTAATTTTTTTCTGTGTAATCTAATTGCATATGCCTGCCTGCTAGCGTTTGTGTGAGGCCTATTGCATCTACTCTGCCAACTTTTGCCAGTGCACAGTGACACTCATATCTAGTGCAACCGTAGTGTACAGTGAAATAAAAGAACCCTTTTTTGACTGTAATCGATTGAATATCAGTTGCCTGCCTACAGGCGTGTGTGTGAGGCCTATTGCATCTACTCTGCCAACTTTTGCCAGTGCACAGTGACACTCATATCTAGTGCAACCGTAGTGTACAGTGAAATAAAAGAACCCTTTTTTGACTGTAATCGATTGAATATCAGTTGCCTGCCTACAGGCGTGTGTGTGAGGCCTATTGCATCTACTCTGCCAACTTTTGCCAGTGCACAGTGACACTCATATCTAGTGCAACCGTAGTGTACAGTGAAATAAAAGAACCCTTTTTTGACTGTAATCGATTGAATATCAGTTGCCTGCCTACAGGTGTGTGTGAGGCCTATTGCATCTACTCTGCCAACTTTTGCCAGTGCACAGTGACACTCATATCTAGTGCAACCGTAGTGTACAGTGAAATAAAAGAACCCTTTTTTGACTGTAATCGATTGAATATCAGTTGCCTGCCTACAGGCGTGTGTGTGAGGCCTATTGCATCTACTCTGCCAACTTTTGCCAGTGCACAGTGACACTCATATCTAGTGCAACCGTAGTGTACAGTGAAATAAAATAACTATTTTTTGACTGTAATTGATTGAATATCAGTTGCCTGCCTACAGGCGTGTGTGTGAGGCCTATTTCATCTACTCTGCCAACTTTTGCCAGTGCACCGTGACACTCATATCTAGTGCAACTGTAGTGTACAGTGAAATAAAAGAACTATTTTTTGACTGTAATTGATTGAATATCAGTTGCCTGCCTACAGGCGTGTGTGTGAGGCCTATTGTATCTACTCTGCCAACTTTTGCAAGTGCACAGTGACACTCATATCTAGTGCAACCGTAGTGTACAGTGAAATAAAAGAACCCTTTTTTGACTGTAATCGATTGAATATCAGTTGCCTGCCTACAGGCGTGTGTGAGGCCTATTGCATCTACTCTGCCAACTTTTGCCAGTGCACAGTGACACTCATATCTAGTGCAACCGTAGTGTACAGTGAAATAAAAGAACCCTTTTTTGACTGTAATCGATTGAATATCAGTTGCCTGCCTACAGGCGTGTGTGTGAGGCCTATTGCATCTACTCTGCCAACTTTTGCCAGTGCACAGTGACACTCATATCTAGTGCAACCGTAGTGTACAGTGAAATAAAATAACTATTTTTTGACTGTAATTGATTGAATATCAGTTGCCTGCCTACAGGCGTGTGTGTGAGGCCTATTGCATCTACTCTGCCAACTTTTGCCAGTGCACAGTGACACTCATACCTAGTGCAACCGTAGTGTACAGTGAAATAAAAGAACTATTTTTTGACTGTAATTGATTGAATATCAGTTGCCTGCCTACAGGCGTGTGTGTGAGGCCTATTGCATCTACTCTGCCAACTTTTGCCAGTGCACAGTGACACTCATATCTAGTGCAACCGTAGTGTACAGTGAAATAAAAGAACCCTTTTTTGACTGTAATCGATTGAATATCAGTTGCCTGCCTACAGGCGTGTGTGAGGCCTATTGCATCTACTCTGCCAACTTTTGTCAGTGCACAGTGACACTCATATCTGGTGCAACCGTAGTGTACAGTGAAATAAAGAACCCTTTTTTTTCTGTAATCGATTGAATATCAGGTGCCTGCCTACAGGCGTGTGTGTGAGGCCTATTGCATCTACTCTGCCAACTCTTGCCAGTGCACAGTGACACTCATATCTGGTGTCACAGTAGCTTGCACGCATAGTACCACTAATCGTAAAAAAATGACAGGCAGAGGCAGGCCATCCCGCAGGGGCTGTCGTGGTCGTGGTGCTGTTATTCCCTTTGGCCCAGAATAACGCCCAGTTTTCAGAGGCAACGTACCCTGAACTTAAACAGTTCTGAGGACATGGTTGACTGGCTAACACAGGACACCCAATCTTCTACAGCTTCCGCTCAGAACCTAGACGCACCATCCTCCTCCAGCTTAGCTTCAGGCACCTCTCCAGTTACCACTCGCCCGCCTGCCGCCACCACCAACACTAGCACCACAGCCGCTTCACTTGATCCATCAGCAGAGTTATTTACACATCCGTTGGAAGAAATTAGTGATGCACAAACATTAGTGCCAGAGGATGTAGATAACAGGGATATGTCCCAGTCAGGCAGCATTACACACATGGACGTACGGTCTGATGATGATGATGATGTTGTACCCGGTGCTGCTTCTTTTGTTGAGTTGTCAGATAAAAGTGAAGCGGTTGATGATGACGATGCGTCCGTTGATGGCACGTGGGTGCCCGCTATAAAAGAAGGTAAAGAGGAAAAGAGGAAAGTCCTGATGGGGAGACAGAGAGGAGGAGGAGACGAGTTGGTAGCAGCGGGAGGTTGTCGAAAGTAGCTAATGGCACAGTCAGACAGCATGCATCGGCACCCGGGGTCAGCCAGACAGCACGCCAGTCAACGCATGCTGTTGCCACCACCAGAATGCCGTCATTGCAGAGCTCAGCAGTGTGGCAATTTTTTCGTGTGTCTGCCTGTGACAACAGCGATGCCATTTGCAACCTGTGCGAAAAGTCGTGGGAAGTCCAACACCCACCTAGGTACAACTTCTTTGCGAAGGCACATGCTGTCACATCACAAATGCCTATGGGATCAACACATGAGTACAAGCAGCACACAAAGTCAAAGCCGCCATCCTCCTCCTTGTCCAGCATCTTCAGCCACGTCAACCACTGCTGCCCTGCTTGCCCCCTCTCAACCATCCGCCACTCCGTGTCTCGCCCTGAGCAGTCCCTGCTCATCTGCCCACAGTCAGTTGTCTGTCAAGGACATGTTTGAGCGTAAGAAGCCAATGTCACAAAGTCACCCCCTTGCCCGGCAACTGACAGCTGGCTTGTCTGAACTCTTTTACCATACAAGCTGGTGGAGTATGACGGGTTCAAAAATGTGTAGCTATTGGGACACCGCAGTGGAAGGTACCCGGCCAAAATTTCTTTGCACAAAAGGCAATCCCCAACCTGTACTCGATTGTGCAAAAGGAAGTAATGGCATCTCTGGCACACAGTGTTGGGGCAAGGGTCCATCTGACCACGGATACCTGGTCTGCAAAGCATGGTTAGGGCATGTATATCACCTACACTGCGCATGGGGTAAACCTGGTGACGGCTGCCAAGCATGGAATCCGTGGACTCTGCAGAGGAGTTGGTGACACCGCCACGACTTGCAGGCAGGCCTGCTGCCACTTCCTCTACTCCTCCTACTCCATCCTCTTCCATAACTTCCTCGGCTGAGTCCTCTTCTGCTGCTGCTATGTCTTGCTCCACATCAACGGCACCCCCCCAGCTCCACAGGTACTTTTCCACATAACGGATATGGCGGTGTCACGCCGTTTTGGGGTTGACTTCCCTGAAAGCAGAGAGTCACACCGGACCAGCACTCATGTCTGCCCTGAATGCACAGGTGGATCAGTGGCTGACTCCGCACCAACTGCAGATCGGCAAAGGGGTTTGTGACAACGGAAGAAATTTGTTGGCGGCATTGAATTTGGGCAAGTTGACACATGTGCATGGCACATGTGTGTAATCTGATTGTACAACGCTTTGTGCATAAGCACCCAGGCTTACAGGACATCCTGAAGCAGGCCAGGAAGGTGTGTGCCCATTTCAGGCGTTCCTGCACGGCCATGGCACACTTTACAGATATCGGCGAAACAACATGCCAGCGAGGCGCTTGATTTTAGACAACCCGACACGTTGGAATTCAACACTCCTAATGTTCGACTGCCTGCTCCAACAACGTTAACGAGTATTTGTATGACCAGGGTTCTAGGACAGCCTCTGCGGAGCTGGGGATTTTTTTGCCACGTTACTGGACGCTCATGCGCAATGCCTGTAGGCTTATGCGTCTTTTTGAGGAAGTGACAAACCTGGTCAGTCACACCCAGGGCACTATCAGCGACATCATACCATTTGTTTTCTTCCTGGAGCGTGCCCTGCGAAGAGTGCTGGATCAGCCCGTAGATGAGCGTGAAGAGGAAGAGTTGTGGTCACCATCACCACCAGAAACAGCCTTATCAGCATCGCTTGCTGGACCTGCGGCAACGCTTGAAGAGGATTGTGAGGAAGAGGACTCAGAGGAGGAATGTGGCTTTGAGGAGGAGGAGGAAGACCAACCACAACAGGCATCCCAGGGTGATCGTTGTCACCTATCTGGTACCCGTGGTGTTGTACGTGGCTGGGGGGAAGAACATACCTTCAGTGAGATCACTGAGGATGAGGAACGGGACATGACTAGTTCGGCATCCGACCTTGTGCAAATGGGGTCTTTCATGCTGACGTACCTGTTGAGGGACCCTCGTATAAAAAGGATGAAGGAGAACGACCTGTACTGGGTGTCCATGCTACTAGCACCTCGGTATAAGCAGAAAGTGCCTGAAATTTTACCGAATTACCACAAGTCGTAAAGGATGCAGCACTTCCTAAATAAATTAAAAAGTATGCTTTACACAGCGTTTAAGGGTGATGTCACAGCACAACGGCAATCTAACAGCGGAAGAGGTTAACATAATCCTCCTCCTCCCACGACCAAGCCAGCAAGGAGAGGACGCTTTACAGAAGTGTTGTTGATGGAGGACATGCTTTTTAAGTCCTATGCATCGCCACAGCCCTTCGGGGTGCACCCTTAGAGAACGACTCGACCGTCAGGTAACAGACTACCCCGCCATAACTACAGATATTGACACTATGAGGAGCGATGAACCCCTTGACTACTGAGTGTGCACGCTTGCCCTGTGGCCTGAGCTATCTCAATTTGCCATAGAACTTCTGTCCTGCCCCGCTTCAAGTTTCCTGTCAGAAAGGACCTTCAGTGCAGCAGGAGGTTTTGTCACTGATAAGAGAAGTTGCCTAGGTGAAAAAAGTCTAGATTACCTCACCTTTATTAAGATAAATGAGGGATGGATCCTGAAGGGACTGACAGTGGGCGATACATTCGATTTAAAAGGGCCTGATAGATTAGCTGCCTTGAGCTAATAATGGTCCACACGCTGCTGTATTTTATCCCTGAATGCCGGATGACTTGCGTGACTTACCCGCCACCAACCAGGGTTCAAGACGCAATGTTTTAGGGCACTTTCTGCCTGGCAAACTAACATCAATTTTTCTGGTCGCTGCAACAATATCTAATTTTTGCATTTAAATTATTTTATTTTAGAAGGCGTACAGCATGTAATGAAAAATAAAGCATTTTTGAACAGTCTTGCATAACAGTTGTGCAAAAATACATATTTACAATGAAGACATTTTGTGAAAGTTAGCTGCCTATTCCTACTTCTTTTTACTTTTTAGGTTAATAATTTTTCTTATTTTTTACTGTGATTGCAATTTAAGAGATACCTAAAACATGGTTAAACAGACAATAGTAAAGAGTATATCTGCAGGAAACACCAAAGTCCTATTAGCTATCACCCCCCCCCCCCCCCAGCAGTATTAGCTTATTATTTACAATATCTAACCTGGGCAATCACCCTTGGGTTACCCTAGGCCAGGCTTCAGTAAGCGACCTCTCTTTTCCTGGGATGATTTTGCAGACGGTTGCTTTTGAAGGGTCTCCAGGGCTCCCCCACTCCGGTCCTTCCCCCAGTGTTGCTTCAACCAGTAACAAATGTTTTATATTTGTAAAGTGACCCAATGATCCCCCTTGATAGAGGTTTATCTTTACAAATTTTGGAGAACCAATTTAAGACCGGTGTCCCCTGTTTCTGGGTCAGGGACTGTGTGAAATGCCTCAGCCTACAGTAATTGTAATGTTCTGACAGCGGTAGCTCATGCTTGTCCCTCAGTTCCTCATAGGTGAGCATCTGGCCCTTTACTAACCAGACTCCCAGTCTATCTAGTTTCCTTGACCTCTACCAGTGTTGTGATGTTGTGCTCATGTGTTTCGGGGCCTGAGTGTGGGCAAGAATTGGGGTCATTTGGGTGGATCCAGGGAACAAACCTGTGTGTTTCTTGGCCCATTTCCAGTATGATAGTGAGTGTCTGATTAGGGGGTTTGGCAAGTTTTTAAGGCTCTGAGGCAATTCTGATAGCCAATCCACTTTGTCCCAGGTTAAGGCCTTAAAGTGTGTTTCTCTAAATACACACAGGCCGGTTGATGACATAAAATGTGCTATTGGGAGGAAAGATAGGTGACTTAACAGGTATTAAACTGATAGGAATGAGTAGTACAACTTAATACACCACTCCTATCTGGTGGCACCTGAGATTGCACGCGCAGTGCCCCGAATTCGAAGTGGGAGGACCGACCAAGCATCTTTTTCCATCTCCCTGTTCCAAAAATCCATGCCATATACACGTCCCCTGATAGGTGACGTAACATTTATTAAACTGATAGGAATGAGTAGTACAACTTAATACACCACTCCTATCTGGTGGCACATTACATTGCACGCGCAGTGCCCCAAATTCAAAGTAGGAGGTCCGACCAAGCATCTTTTTCCATCTCCCTGTTCCAAAAATCCATGCCATATACACGTCCCCTAATAGTGGACGTAACAGGGATTAAACTGAAGGAATAGTACTACTTAACTGTACACACCTTATAATAACGCAGACAGAGGCAAACCAGAGAGAGGAGTCTGAAGAAGAGGAGTCAGAGGAGGAAGGTGGCTTTGAGGAGGTGGAAGACCAAACACAGCAGGCGTCCCAGGGGGCTGGTTGTCACCTTTCAGGGACCCTTGGTGGCTGGGTGGAGGAAGAGACCTTCAATGACATCAGTGAGGAAAAGGAACGGGACATGGCTAGCTTGGTGTCCAACCTTGTGCAAATGGGGAGTTTGCTGTTTTGCAAAGGGACTGTTTGCGGTTGTTTGCGGTGCATTAAACGGGGATATTGGTCTGTTACTGTGAAGCGGGTGTAACCCTTACACTACCTGATCGATACAACATCATACCTGATGTTTTAAAGCATGTTATTCCAAACAATTTAGGAATGTTAGGTGATTGATTCCCTTTATGACTTAAAACTAGACTCTGCGTAAACTATGTAATTTTCCGTGGGAGTTTAGCCATGGATCCCCCTCCGGCATGCCACAGTCCAGGTGTTAGTCCCCTTGAAACAACTTTCCCATCACTATTGTGGCCAGAAAGAGTCCCTGTGGGTTTTGAAATTCGCCTGCCCATTGAAGTCTATGGCGGTTCGCCGAAGTTCGTCCGTTCGCGAACCTTTGATGAAATTTGCGTCCGCGGTTCGCGAACCGAAAATTTGATGTTCGCGACATCACTAGTCCTGGCTGTTCCCCTGTGCTGCGTGTGATGTTTTTGTTGTTTTTGTGTGTGTATTTTTTCGTGTTTTTTGTTTTTCGCGGTTCGGCCTTTAAATTTGTATATTTCCTAGCACGTATTTTATTTTTACCCACTTCTCGTAATGTTTTTTTTTCAAAGTCTCGCTTTTGTCAACTGCTTGCAGTCTAACAGCCTTATTAAATTACGAATCGGGCAATTGAATGGGGCTCTATATAGGCACATAGTATTTTTTTTTTTACAGAAGTGATTAGTTAGCGAACTTCTATGCAAAGCAAGGTATTCAGCAACTAAAAACTTATTTTAAAAAGAGATGCTATGTTCTTATATAGAGCCCTATTCAATTGGACAAATGGCAATTTAATAAGTATGTAAGGTGATGCTGCATTTCCTAAGTGTTTGTAGGCTCCCGCATGTCTCATTGCGTCCTGCATGTTTCTTTGCCTCCACTGCTCGCCTCGCTTTGCGAGGCTTGCTGGCAATGAGTGCCTTTTGCGCTCATCGGCCAGGTGCTGGGAGTTGTAGTGCCTTAACGGCTCTCCTTGCTACACTCGCCTGGCAGGCAATGAGCGCCTTTGGCGCTCATCGCCCAAGTTCTGTGCATGTTAGTGCCTTAACGTCTCGCCTCACTAAGTGCTCTGAGTTAACAGCTCACCTCGCTTCATGTGACGATGTCTCGTAGTTCGACAATTATAATATGTGATATATATATATATATATATATATATATACTGTATATAAAGAGTGAGGTAGCCGTGAATGTCCAGTAATCCAGTTGAATAATCAGAGTATTGCAGTGAATAGTGATTGATACCTTATTCACTGTTTCTGTGTAGAAGCCAAACTCTATTCTCCAATTATGAATGCTTATTATTTCCAAAATAGTATGTCTTAAAGCAATAGACACAAACCAAGGAATGAGAAGATAAATGGCAAAGTTGCCATGCAAAATTTAAAAAAAATTGCAACTGGACATTACCATTGGCTTTTGAGTGGGTTACCGAAAGAGGGTATCAAATATTATCAACATATCTTTAATTGCTTGGCATGCCAAAGCACAGCATTGAAATGCAATAGGAAATTATATTAGTTTGTATTGTGAAAAAAACATGCATTTTATTCACAAGTATACATGCTTAGACATTTACCCATTGCACTATATTGGTTATTACAAACCCCTCATCTGTTGTAGCTGAAAGTAGTTTCAGATGTAATCCTATCTCCTTCCAATTTGTGGCCTTTTTCCAAAAAACACTCTGTAATTTACTCTGTTTGAATGTCAAAGATCCATGCTTTCCAAAATCAAAGGAAAGAATTACAGTAAACCTGCATCAGTAAAACCTTTGGTGATCATCCTAGAGCACTGTATAGGTCACTGGATGCGTATTCAATGGCAGTTTTGCTCCTATCTATGGCTTCAGGAGAAATATCAGAAGGTACATGTAAAAATGTAAAGATTCCAAAAGGAAAAAATGGAGAAAAAAGGAGAGCGAGATATTAGACATTCATTGTTGTCTATTCATTCAAAACAACAGTCAGAATATGTTTTATTCAGGCTTTGCTCTTTTGGCTCTAAGAAATGTTGTCTTTTTTATTACTTTCTTTTTGAAGATATTTAGTGAAGCTTCATTACTATTTGCTGCAGAACAGTACACACCTTTCCTTCCTGTTGGTCTAAGTGATTTGCTTTCTGGACAGGACAATTTAATTTGCTCTAAGTGTGCACTAATTCGTCTGCAAACAAGAAGGCAAAAATCTAAATGTAAATAGGAGAATGTGCGACCTTGTGAGCTTGTAAATAGTGAGCAGTTCTAGTGTTAGTACAGTTATAACATAAGTGTGGGAGTTTAAAAGAGGAAGTTCAAAAAATATATCTATATATACTGTAATAATATATACTGAAAATATGGGTATTTTTAGTAGATTAAGGTATATAAAAACACAAATAAACAGATTTTTCCCGCCTGTATTTTTTGTGCAGTGTAATCATGGTTGAGTCCAGTGGCAACCCCAACCAGTGTAGATTTGCCAAATGTATACCCTACTGGAGCACCTGTTCAAGGATGTGGCAGGTGTGAGCATGTTGCCACCCTTGAACGTCAAATTGGAGAACTTGAGAGGAGAATTGCAGCTTTTGGTGACTTTGCTCCTCGTGAAATGCTAACTATGTATAGCTTATGTGTAGTTTAGCTGGACCTTGCATGGAGGGTGGAGCTGGGGGTAGTGAGGATGTTCAGGGCAGTAGCTGGGTTACAGTTACAAGGGGAAGCAGGGGGAACAGGAGGAGAAGGGAGACCAGTTCTAATTTGGCTAATGCCAACAGATTTATCAGATTGAGTGTTGGGGATGTCCAATCAGGAATAACAATGCAATATAGAGCTGTTCCCTTAACAGGAGGAGAGGGAAGGAAGATTAGACTGAGTAACAAACAAATTTTAGTTGTCGGTAATCTATTAGAAGGAAGGTAGACATGGTCTTTTATCACGCAGATTCTGTCAACTAAACATTTCGTTTTTTCCCAGGTGCTTATGTTCACCATGTTGGGGATCAGGTTGATTTTGGGAGGGGCTGGTAATGACACCATGGTCTTTGTACATTTTGATACCATGACAAAGTTAGTGGAAGATGGCGTGTCCTAAAAAATATTTTATTGATCTAGGAAAACAACCTTAGGGCAAGGAACTTAAAGATAGTGTTTTCAAAGATACTGGCAGTGTCATATGCTAGCCCAGGAAGACAAAAGAACCTTATAAATGTTAATGCATGGCAAAGAAGTGGTGAGAGAAGAAGGGTTTGGAGTTTTTAGAGCACTGGGATGGTTTCTCTATTTGGTGTAATATTTATAGGAGTGATGAGTTGCACCTTAATGAAGAGGGAGTTTGTTTGCTGGGGAGAAGATGGTAGAAAAGC
This sequence comes from Discoglossus pictus, assembly GCA_027410445.1. NCBI lineage: Eukaryota > Metazoa > Chordata > Amphibia > Anura > Alytidae > Discoglossus > Discoglossus pictus. The sequence goes on from CM050169.1 coordinate 163,073,653, forward strand.
TGGGGGAGTTTTTAAACTAATTTGTGGGGGAGGGGATAGATTAACGTAATGTGGTATAAAGTGTAGAGAGGGTAAATGATGTGTTAACTGCTCTTGGGGGAAGAGGGGGGGGGGGGTAGCATAGTCAATAGGGAGGTCATGGTAAGTAACTCTCATTGAGGAGTAAGTATATCAAACCTGCAGAGATATAGCAACTTAAATGGTATGCTTGCTAATGCAAGAAGCTTACCAGGGAATATGGGAGAGATATGATTATTGACAGTCATTGAGAAATCGGATTTGCATTACTGAAACAGTGGATGATTCTCTTGATTGGATCAGTTAATTCAGAGGAGTATAGCTTAATTAGGAGAGATAGGACCAATGGTAGAAGAGGAGGAGGTGTAGAGTATGTCTTTATGTTAAACCAGATTTACAGTTTATTTTTTCAGTTGTTTAGTCATGTCTGGGTCTCCCATGGACCGCAGCACAAAAGGCAACAAGGTTGATAGTCAGAGACAATGTTTATGATAGAACTATTGATAATGTTAAAACTTTGTGGGTTGATATAAATAGTGGAGAAACAAACCCTACAAAATATTTATAGAAAAATGCTATACAAGTGAGGAATCACAATTACTGATACAGGTTGGAAATGCAGCCAGTTCTATTAAAAATAAGTGTTAGAAATAGAGTATTAGAAATTAAATGGATGAATGAGACCAGTAGTTCAGCTTATTGGAGCAGGTTTTGAGTACACTCAAAGATAATTTCCGGGATAAACTTATACAAAGAAATGAGACTTTAAAAGAAGGGGAAAGTGATGAAAGGCATTAGAATTAATTGCACAACAGTCTCAAGCTATTTTTTACATTTCATTTCTGTGTCATATCAATCTCGGTACTTAAGGCGTTAATATATATCAGGCCAACCCATGGACTAGAATAGTATCGCCATTCATTTTTATTATATTGTTCATTGCCGGATTGCAAGTACGATTGATTGACGTTTAACTTCCATTTTTTACTGACGTAATGATGACGGTCTCATTTACTATTGGCGGTTTCTAAATCGGTGCATGGTTTACGGTTTAGGCTTTCGACCAGGTAGCTGCAGGCTTGATCAATTGAATCGCTCTGTAACTGTTTCAAAGTTTGAAGGCAATGCAATTGAATAGGTGCCCTTGTTTCATTTGAAGTTGAGTTTCACAAACAAAGTATGGGCCCAACAAAAACGTAATTTTTAAGGCACAGATTGTAATGGTATAACACAGTGGTTCCCAAATTTTTTCGGTTCAGGGCGCACTTACTATTTCAAGATTTTTCCAAGGCTCCCCAAGTAAGACCATAGTTCTATATATATATACCATATGGTCCGATTCGTTATAAAAAAATAAACGTGAATTATTACAAATGTTCTCTCACCCCCCTTCTCTCTCTCACTCTTCCTTCTCTCTCTGTTTTCTCTTTCTCACACTCCTCCTGCTCTCTCTCACTCCCCCTTCTCTCTCTCTCACCCTTCCTTCTCTATTTTCTCTCTGTCAAACTCCCCCTGCTCTCTCACCCTCCATTCTCCCTCTCACCCTCACCCTCCCTTCTCTCTCCCTCTCCTTTTCCCTCTCTCTCTTGCATCTCTATCTCTCTCTTCTTTCTCCCTCTCACTCCCTCCTCCTTCACTCTTCTCTCTTTCCCACTTCTTTGTCTCCCTCTCCCTCTTCTACCCCCATTAGCACTTAGACACATGCTGGGCACATTGGCTATTACAGACACATACTGGGCACATTGGCTAATGCAGGCACAGACTGGGCACATTTGCTTTTGCAGGCACAGACTGGGCACATTAGCTATTACAGACAAAGAATGAGCACATTATCTATTACACGCTGGACACTTTGGCTATTACAGACACAATCTGGGCACATTGGCCATTACAGGCAGAGACTGGGCACATTGGCTATTACAGGCACAGGATGGGCACATTGGCTCTTACAGGCTGGACAATTTGGCTGTTACAGACACAAGCTGGGCACATTGGCTATTACAAGCACAGACTGGGCACATTGGCTATTACAGGCAGAGGCTGGACACGTTGGCTATTACAGGCACAGACTGGGCACATTGGCTATTACAGACAAAGACTGGACAAATTGGTACTTACATACACAGGCTGGGCACATTGGTTGGTAGAGACACAGGCTGCTGAGCACATTTCTCCCCTCTCTGGCTGCTCCTCTGCCAGTGGCTCCTCCCCCTGGTGGCTCCTCCTCTCCCTGTTTCAAAGGACTCTGAGGTGAGAGAGCTGGGGCCTGGGGGAAGGAAAGAGAAGGTGGGCAGAAGGTAGTTGGGGGCATTTTTGTAACCCCCAAAAGAACTCCTGTCTGGGGTGCTACCCCTTCCTACACCACTGCATACACACTCTGCAGACTATACACACATACTGCAGAGCCCCACAGCACGCTACTGGTCTCCCTCCCATTTTGTGGAAGAGATTGCGGCTCCCCTGTTGCACAGTCATGGCACACCAGGGAGCCGCGGTGCACACTTTGGGAACCCCTGGTCTAGCAGCCTATTAAATTCCCCAACATGTAAAACCATACCCCTTAATTTAGTCCGTAAGACTTACGGCTATTAAATTGGCCCCAAAAAGCAAGCCTCTGACGATCTGCGGGTTATGTGTGAAAAAAGCCTACGGGACGTTGAGCTTAGAACTTCGAAGCCGCAAATCCTTTGTTCTGTTAAGCCCATAACTGCTACGTTTCCAATTTAGCTATTACATTGCAACAAATTCACTGGCGTTAAACTCCATAACATGCAAATAGAGCCAAGAAGCCAATGATGCTAGAGAGGACCCACAAGGGGGGTACTTTTATTAACAGGGAAAGTCATGTTAGGTATTAAAATGAATAGCATAACATTCTCAAGCTCACAAATCTGCAATATAAAATACTTTATTTCATGTGTAATTTCCGTGTTATATCGATCCTGGCAATGGACATCCCCGTGCAAAAGAAAATTTTGGAACCACCTCAGGTGTAGACTCATATGTACATACACTTTATATATATATATATATATATATATATATATATATATATATATATAAATAAATATATAAACATATATATATATATATATATATATATATATATATATATATATCATACATATATATATGGGAACCCCAATGATGTCACACACTAGTTATTCAATGTCTGAGAGCAGATGCGCCCCTATGGCAGGATACAGTGCAGGGGTGTGCTGCTGGTGAGGTAGGAAGGGCCAAGGGAGGATCAGCAGGGGGATCAAGAGGGGCCAAGGGGGATCAAGAGGGCCAGGGGGATGAGGGGAAATCAGAAGAATGGATCAATGGGGGGGGGGGATCCAGAGCGAGGGATCAAGAGGATACCGAGGGGGGCATTGGGAGGGGGATCAAGGGGGGATCAGGAGGGGGGGTTGAGATCTCCAGGTGCCCTCTCCAGGTGTGGGGCCACAGTGCATTGTGGCAGCTCTGCCACTGGATGTCACCAAGGTGATATTGCTCCATGAGGAGTGGTTGATAACATCCCCTGCAACCCTTTTATAGCTGAAACAATTTAGTCAAAAACACTGCTACTTATAGCTCAATAATACAAATCTAAATATTCTTAATAACATATTATTAAAATCTTGTATATTTCAGGTAACTGAGAACATTGTATATAATCACATATATAGTTGTCAGTAGTGCGGTTGCCAAAAGATGTCGCTAACCCTTGCGGGCTCGCGAAATCGAGGCTACAGGACTCTAAACACCCAAAACACCACAAAGCATATACGGATTTTCCTAAAAAGCAATACGAGGTCCAAGATACACTATTAACAAGGACGCTAAATCATCCACAGCCGCGTAACACGTACACATTAGCCCCCATTTTACAACATGCGGAAGTACACATCTACCCTAATGGATTTTCCTCGAGCACGCACGCTATTTACACTACACACTGCACACATTGCTCATCCCTACAACCCCCTACGATTTTAGGCCCGCAAATGCGGACCCTCGCAGAGCGAGGGGCCGCATTTGCGGAGGTGGAGCCTCCCACGTTGGCTGCAATGAGCCGCAGGCGGGACTTACACCGCAAAATTTACAGACTTACCATCCACAAATACGAGCCATGGGACCTAGAAAAAAATAATTACAACCTCACAAAAATACGACCTTAACGCAAGAACCGCGCGCACATAAAAACATTAAAAACACAATAAATACACACAACAAATACATAGAAAGCTTACCCACAGTGAGGGGAGGGGGGGGGGGGCACCCAGGACCTCTGCAAGTGAAGTTACACCTCAATTTAAGTACAAATTAAAGAGTTTACACACACGAAAATCCCAGAGAAAAAATGGCCACCGAAAAAAACTAAAACGAGGCTACAGGACCCTAAACACACAAAACAACACCAAGCACCTACGGATTTTACAAAAAGCTGTACGAGGTACAAGATACACTATTAACAATGACGCAAAAACACAACCCTAATGCCCGACCCGCGCTCACATGAAAACATTAAAAACACAATAAATACACACAACAAATACATAAAAAGCTTACCCACAGCAAGGGGGTGGCACCTAGGACCTCTACAAGTGAAGTTACACCTCAATTTAGGTCCAAATTCCACAGTTTAGACACAGGAAAATCCCCTAAGCGAGAGAAAAAATGGCAGCCGAAAAAAACCTACCCTAACGGATTTTCCTCACGCACGCACGCTATTTACAGGAAGGTGGGTGGTGGTGGGGTGTCCATAATGATAGGCACATAAAGTTCAGGGACAGAGGGTGGAGTGATTCCAGGGAGGGTGGTAGCGTGGAGGAGGAAGCACAGGATCCCCCGCCACAGTCGGTAGGGCAGGAGGCTAAAGGCAAGCACAGGGCCCTGATCTACATGACCAAGTAGAATGTGGTCCTCCTTGGTGTGATCCATGGACACCCCACTATCCTTGCGGTGGCAAGGAAAGTTAGGCCTGTGCCAAGGGCACAGTAATGGAAGGAGGTAGCAGCCGCAGTAACAGCGGTGGGAATTGCGGAAAGGGATGTGAGGTTTGTGAAGCACAGGTTTGACGACACCAGGGCCAAGGTAAGGAGGAAAATGGCCAAGGAGGCAAGTCAAGCTGCAGCACAAAGTGGTGGTCCCCAAGTGACTAGGCATTATAATGAGTGTGAGAGTGAGGCCAGGGACCTTCTGAGCCAAGTGCCATGCCGCCACATGCACATCATGGGGGCGTCAGCTGCATCGGAGCAGGACGTCGGCGACCGAGCCCCCTTACCAGCCGGAACCAACGCAGGGGGAGGATGAGATAAGAGGAGCTGAGGGCCCTGGTTCAGCGGAGGAGGATGTCATCTGGGCAGTGGGGCCACCAGCAGGACCATTGGTCGCACCTGTGGCATTTGACCCCATTGTCCCTTTCCTCCAGCTTATCACCAGGCCCTCCTACCAAAGGGATGAGTGGGGCTTGCCCTCACTTTCTCCTCTCTTCATCAGTGCGTCCGACTGGCCGACACCACCACCACCACCAGGCCCACCAACAACACCACCGTTATAGAGCCAGGCTTCAGCTGGGCCCCAGACCCTCCCCACTGGGCCATCACCACCGCCAGCTCCTCACTCAACAATGCCAAGCCAGGCTGCTCAAGCCATCATGCGCCAGCAACTGGAATGTCTTCAGCATATTTAGGCCAGTACCTTCGGCAATCATGCCGAGGTGATGCGCAGGCTGGCCAGGCGCAATAGGGAGTAGAGGGGGCACCACATAATGACAAAGTCTTATCTTGCTGGTCCCCAGCCCCGCCTCCTCCACCCTGGAGGCATCCCCCGCACACCACAGCCCGGCCGCTCCTCTCCTCCCCCCATGCCTCCTCCACCACTACCCGCACCGCCACTGCTGATACCGCAGCCTCCTGGGGGGATGCCTCCCCATGTCCCCCACCACCAAGGAGATGGCTGGTACCCATGGGGGATTGGGGCCCTGATGCAAGGTGGAGGAGGATGTAGGGGCTGCACATATATTTTGTGCCTTCTCAACAGCACTCCTCAGTGAAGATCTATTGATCCAAAAGTATACCTAATCTAATCTGCTACAGAGTATAGGATCATGGTGTATGTATGCTGATGGCTACCTCCCATCACATGGTCCATGATCCTCTTCTCTGTGGACACGTAGGGTTCTGTTTAACCTTTAATTTCAGTGAAGAATGCTGTTGAGATGAGATGTTGAATTCCCTATATTTTTGTAAAGCCTTATTTTGCAGGTGTTTATTTATTTTTTATTGAAAGTTTTTAAAAAATAATACAAAAATACATATATAAAAAACAATAATTCACAACATAAAGATAACGACTCATCGAATACAATCTTTGCATACATAGATAAATTCAAGACTTTATTCTTACTAGAAACCATAATACTGTAAATCTTTCAATCTAAATATTTTTCCTTTTCTTTCTCTTTCCTTCCCCTTCCTCTCTCCTTTTTCTTTGCTTCCCCCTCCCTTTATATATCATTCACCTATGATTCCGAAATCTACCATTTTAGTTTTTCTAAGTCCTTCCTATTTCCTTTTTACCTCTATTTTCTTTTTCTCTTCCCTTTTTTTCTTACTTTTTTTTATCCCTTTCTTTTGTTTTTACAAAGGAAGTACAAAATTGTGTATCTATACATCATTTCCCAAGCATTCCTATGTATCTGAGCTCAAATGGATTTCACTTTGATTTGCTTACAGTCATTAAGGTTATAAGAATGAACGTCTAGTTAAACCAATTGGGCGTTAATTCTATTCAAAAGGAAAACAAAACAGTAAAAAAACAACTGTAGCTATACATAATGTTCATATATTGCAAAATAATTGTAGAGTAAATGTTAAGTTAGTTGCCTCAATTAGTCTGCTAAAGATAATTAGTCTGCTAAAGATAAGATTGATCTAATAATCCTCAGGGGCTATCTCAAGCATTCAAACAATGCTTGTGTTTTTGATATTTAATTCTGGTTTAGAAATGTTTCCCATAGTCTCCATTTTATTGAAGGAAACCTGATTTCTTCCATGTTTTGGAGGTGATTCCTGTTTGCAATAATCGAGGTAGGAATTCCATTTGTTTACCATAAACCATTTTGCCAGCATTATAAATTGTTGCAAAAATACTGTAATTTCCTTAGAGGTAATAATATTTCTAATAAAGGTTCAATTGAAAGTTTAATATCTAAAGAAATGTTATTAAATTAACATTTTAAAGGACATTCCCACCATACATGAAGGTGTGATCCAACTTGTCCACAGCCTCTCCAACAATACTTCATGTCTTCATTTTGTGTAATCTGAGTTATTTTAGTTGGAACCATGTGCCAACTATTCAGTATTGTAATGTACAATTCCCTAAGGGTGGCATCACATATATAGTTGTGAGCGTACGAGTTGTTGCTAACGCTGCGGGCTCGCGTAGCGAGCCCGCGGCCCTCGCGAAGCTAGGGCCGGGGCTCGCGTAGCGAGTCGCGGGCCTCGCGTAGCGAGGGCCGCGGCTTGCGCAGCGAGACGCGGGCCTCGCGAAGCGAGGGCCGGGGCTCGCGTAGCGAGACGCGGGCCTCGCGAAGCGAGGGCACTGTGCCAGGTTCTCAGTTGCTGGCATGGAGCGCCGAAGGCGCTCCTTGCCAGCAACTGAGGACCCTCGCGAAGCGAGGGCCTCAGTTGCTGGCATGGAGCGCCACAGGCGCTCCTTGCCAGCAACTGAGGACCCTCGCAAAGCGAGGGCCTCAGTTGCTGGCTTGGAGCGCCGCAGGCGCTCCATGCCAGCACCTGAGGACCTCGCAAAGCGAGGTCTTCAGTTGCAGCAACTGCGACCCTTGCAAAAAAAAGTTTACGTCGCAACACATTACGACACTCGCAAACAACATACGACACACGTTCACACACATTACGACACTCGCAAACAACATACGACACACGTTCACACACATTACGGCCTCGGACGCAACTCGCGAACATTACAAAATTACAAACACAATACATACACACAGCACATACATAAAAACCTTACCTACACAAACAGGAAGCACCCAGGACCTCAAAAATGCAACTTACAACTTAATTGCACTCAAAATAAAAGAGTTTAGACACTAAATAGTTTGTTAAGCGACACAAAAAATGGCCGACGAATAAAACGAAAACGAGGCTACACACGCAAACACCATACGAGACACGTTAACACACATTACGACTTCGCAAACATCGGACGCAACACGCCGACATACAAACATTTAAAACTTAACAAAGACACACAACAAACACATAAAAAGCTTACCTACAGCAAGAGGAACCAGCCAGCACCTCAAAAAAACAAGTTACACCTACATTTAAATCAAAATAAACACTTTACACACTAATACCATCGCTAAGCGAGAGAAAAAATGGCCGACGAACAAAACGAAAACGAGGCTTCAGACGTAACTATACTACACTTACTCGCAATAATGAAACACATACTATGCGGAACGTATCACAATCATATTAAACACCATTTTGAACAGTAATACGCAGAAAATGGCGGATGGAACGCAAATTGTAAGCTGGAACGCAAATAGCGCATGCGTATTGCGTTCTAACGGTCTCACTTTCCAGAACTTTCTACAAGTTTATAAATACTGCCTATTTCAAACAAAAAAATACATTTCTCCTCAGGTGATCAACGGAGTGACTTCTGAGATAACTGCTGCTTTAATTGAGAAGACAATTCTTTACTAATTTACTACTTTGCATTGTGCAAATTACAACTGAGAGGTAAGCTATATTATATTACATTTTATTATCAGGACAGGTCAAACAAATAAAAAATCATGTATGGCACATTTATGTGTATAGGCTCACAAAAAAAATACGGTTCATTTAACAAAACAACAAAAAAACATAATTTAATATTAAACAGAGCTTTATGTATAGTGACATCTGACACGCACATATATGTCTATAATGTATAGTGACATGTGACACGCACATATATGTCTATAATGTATAGTGACATCTGACACGCACATTTCTGTGTATTGCCCCTTCATAGTGACATCTGACACGGACATATATGTGTATAATGTATAGTGACATGTGACACGCACATTTCTGTGTATTGCCTCTTCATAGTGACATGTGACACGGACATATATGTGTATAATGTATAGTGACATGTGACACGCACATTTATGTGTATTGCCAATGCAACAAAATTAGCTTACAACAAAATCAGTAAACAACTACATTTAAATGACATTATATGTCATGTATACTGATATGTCACATGCACATTTATGTGTATCATCTATAGTTACATCTCACACACAGACATTTATGTGTGTTGGAAAAAAAAAATATAAGGTTAATTTAACCATTTAAATTTGACTCATGTATACTGATATGTCACACGTACACAAAATAATTACATTAAACTATAGAATGTGCTTCATGTATGTGACATATGTGTGTAGCCCCCAACAAAAAATAAGGTTAATTGAAAAAAATTACACAACTATATTTAAAATACATTCCTTTTCTGCAATTCAATACATCATATAAAGCTGAATCTTTTTATTTCTTTGAATATTCAAACAGACTCTGCATCAACAGCGTCACTCAACAATTTGCACCGTGCACTGTGAAGCACAATCCCTTTTAAAGAACACCAACAAAGAAGAAGAGGTAAGATACAACAAGACATTACATGCTCAAAAGGCCATGCTTTGCTAGATGAAAAATTATAAATATACAAATAACTATTTCACTTTCTTTTTCAAACAGACACTACAAGAAGACCAGCGGATTAAGATTGGCAGGAGGGGACCGTCTGTCATTCAAAACTTCAATCAAGGTAAAGTATTAAGTATAAACAATAAATAACCATGAGCCTTATTCAATTGCGACTTCCTCAATTGAATAGGGCTCTATATAAGCACATAACATATTTTTGAAACAGAACTTTTTAGTTACTGAATTTCTAACCACAATCAAGGTTTTCAATAACTAAAAACTTTGCTCAATAAATATGTTATGTGATTATATAGAGCCCTCTTCAATTGGCAAAATTGCAATTCAATGAGGACCTATATGTCTTTAATGGCCAAGGGCCTCACTCAAATGTGATTTGCCCATTTCAATAGGGCTCTATATAAGCACAGAGCATATTTTTTAAAGGAAATTTTTCTTTTGTGAACACGTTGCTTTTGGATACAAGTTCACTAAATACAAAATTCCGTAAAAAAATATGCTCTGTGCTGATATTGAGCTCTATTCCATTGGACAAAACACAATTGAATGAGGAGCTCACAATATAACAAATGCAGTAACCAAAGGCCCTCATTCAATTGCTATTTTGGACAATTAAATATGGCTATAAATAAGAACTTTTAGGCCCTTATTCTATTTTAACAAATATATGTGATGTGCTTATTTACAACCCTATTCAAATTTCTACATTGCAATTCAATTACGGCCTTAGAGTACTATTACATTGTAAAAAATGCAATTGAATGAGGGCCAAACTATGCAACATATGGTACACACAAAGGACCTCATTCAATTGCAATTTGCCCAATTGAATAGGGCTCTAAATAACAAAATAACTATTTCTTTAAAATAAGGTTTTAGTTACTAAAAAAATATCAAAAATACAGTTTTTCAATGACTAAAAACTTATTTAAAAAAATATGCTATGTGCTTATTTAGGGCACGATTCAATTAGCCAAATCGCAATTCAATGACACACAAACTGCTACACACAAAACAGAATTTCTTATTCAATGTTTAACAATCTATAAGCCTTACAAAGAAGCAAAAATAAGAATAACAAAAGTGTTGTGCACCTAATAGCATTGTATAAAAAATCACACAAACTCATAGCAAACTATATTAACATTCTTCTTTAATGTTTAACAACCTATAACCTGTACAATCAAGAAGAAATAAGTTTTGCACAAGTGATGCGCACCAAACAGGATTGTCAAAAACTAACACAAACAAATAGCAAACTACCTTAATTATATTATTTCATGTTTCACTAACTATAACCATCCCAATAAAGGTTAAATAACTATACCACAAGTGGTGTGCACAAAACAGGATTGTACAAAAAATAACATAAACACATCTTATTTAATATATCACAACCCACAAGCCTTACTAAGAACCTTCAATAAGAATAACAAAAGTTGTCGGATTGTATAGAAAGTAAAAAAAAACAAAGATAGAAAAAAATAACCATAACTCATACAATACAGTCAAATTAATAAATTTTTAATTTATTTAAAAGACATTTCACTCAAACAACATTTTCTATTTTAGATTACAACAGATACTGCGTGAAGACAATCGGACGAGGACTTTTTCCACAGGACCGGACCATCGGACGAGGACTCTGACCAGACCAGCAGACGAGGAATTTCAACACAGGACCAGACCATCGGACGAGGACTTTCACCAACGGACCACAACATCGGACGAGGGATATCGCCACAGGACCACACCATCGGACGAGGACTTCCAACAGAGGACCACACCATTGGACAACGATTTTGAAACGAGGACCAACAAACATTCGGATTTAAATCACACTTCAACCAAGGTAAACTATAATAAGTACTAAAGTATAAAACTAAAGAAACTGCTTTCAGTTGCATCCGTGTCAACAGAAAAATAAAATAATTAATTTACTATCTCCCTTATTTTATTTAAATTGCTACTATGCAATACATAGCTCAATAACCACATCCCTTTTTTTTTCAGCAAAGAAGTTTTGCAGTGGTAAATATCTATCCACAAACAAAGTTTTTAATAAATAAAACCATTATTTTAAATAAATATGTTACATGCTTATTTACAGCAGTATTCTATTGGCCAAATTCTTAGCCAGTGAAGACAGGAATTATAAATTTAACTAAATATAAATGATACATTCATGATTTGCCTTTTATTTCACCAATTGTGCACAATAATCTTTAACAGGAATTACAAATTTAAATATACACAATTACATTTATTTTTTTTCCTTTACAGATTATTATGGCTGATAACGAGACCAAAGAAGAGAAGAAAAGACGTCAAACTAGAGAAAGACAAGAGAGATGGGCCGCCCAGCAGACACCGGAGGAGAAAGAAATTCGAAGAGAAAAAGAACGCAAAAGACTTGCAAATAAAAGAATATCAGCTGCAAAAATGAAAGATACAACCAAAAAAAATAAAAAAATAATAAAGCATTTACAAACTGTTCCTAAAACATCAGATGACATTTTACAACATACCAGTCAAGACAGACCAAAAAAAACAACTACAAAAACAAAGCATTTACAAACTCTTACTAAAAACTTACAGGACATTTCAACCGAACAAGTCCAACATATACCAAGAAAATCTACGAAAAAAACTAAACATTTAGAACCTGTTGTTGAAACATTTCATGACTTTTCATCTGATGAATATCAAAGTCAACATCCAATATGCTTTGCAAATTGTCCTTTACTGAAGTCTTTAGCAGTAGAGGTTCATAGTTGTGGGGACATGACTACTCAATGTCAATTTTGTGAGGCTTATTATTTTAAACAGGAGAGACCCCGAGATGGACAATTTATTAGTTGTTGTCAAAAAGGAAAGTTCAAACTTCCACAAAGGAAACAATTTCCAACCTATTTACTAAATATTATGACTGAACCTACTTTTCCAAATTACAACAATTTTAAGACAAACATAAGATCCTACAATAGTGCCATATCATTTGCATCTATGGGGGCAACATTGGCTGCTAATGTACCAGGACATGGTCCTTACTGTTTTAAAGTCCAAGGACAAATTTATCATCGGACTTCACATTTACATCCAGAGGAAGGAGAGCAAAGAAAATTCGCTCAACTATATGTCCTAGATACAATGGAAGCTGTTGACCAACGTATGCAGATGGAAGAAAATAAAAAATGCTTACCCAGTGTTTTCATAGAGCTAAATAACATTATGGACAACAATCCCTACAGTAAAGCTTACAAAAAATTGGCAGAAGTAGAAAATGAACAACTACTTCATGCACAAAGACATCAATTACCCATGCCAAAGGTTAATATGGTGCTTAAAAGAGACAGACATACTGATAAACGTCGTTATAACTTGCCAACATCAAATGAGGTTGCAATGGTCTTTCACAATGATGAAGGAGAACCACCATTTCAAAGAGACATTAGAGTATATCCCAGAAATGAGGACCAACCATTTATTAATATTAATATCTTAAGTCCAAATTTAGATCCAATGACATATCCCATCTTTTTCCCACACGGAGAAGCAGGTTGGCAACCAAAATTAACCCTTCCCAGTTACCCAAATGCTAAAGCCAGAATCCGAAATAATGTTTCTATGCTTGAATTTAAAGTTGCTCAAATTGCCATTAGAGATGAATTTAATCCAATTTTATGTGGTGGGAAACTAACACAACAATGGATTATTGATTCATATTTGCAAGTTGAGGCAAATAATTTAAACTTTATAAAATATCAACAAGATAAACTACGTGTAGAACAATATTGTGGACTCATGGACTATGTTGCTGACGTGGCTACAAGCAGAGACATGACAGCTGGCAAAGCCATCATTTTACCATCTTCCTTTCAAGGATCTCCTCGAAATATGAGAGAAAGATACAATGATGCTATGGCTATTGTGACAAAATTTGGAAAACCAGATTTATTTGTGACATTTACATGTAATCCACAATGGCCAGAAATTAATCAAAATCTACTTCTTGGACAAAGTGCTTCAGATCGACCAGATTTAGTAGCCAGAGTTTTTAAGATAAAATTAAATGAATTAATACGTGACTTCACTATAAATCAGTTATTTGGCAAATGTCTTGCTTATGTATATACCATTGAATTTCAAAAAAGAGGACTTCCACATGCACATCTTCTCATAATACTTCCAGAGAAAGATAAATTAGATACTTCGGACAAAGTGGATGCAGTCATAGTTGCTGAACTACCGGATCCAGAACTATATGGTAGACTATATGAGATTGTTACTCCTCGCATGATTCATGGACCCTGTGGAGACCTTAATCCACAATCACCATGTATGGAAAATAATCAATGTTCAAAAGATTTTCCAAAAGATTATAGAGACAAAACATATGCAAATTGTAATGGATATCCACTTTATAAAAGAAGAGAAGGAGATAGTGCCATTATTCGTGGAAAAAAAGTGGACAATAGATATGTAGTACCCTACAATCCACATTTACTCATGAAGTACAACGCCCACATCAACGTAGAAGCCTGCACTTCCATCAAATCCATTAAATATGTCTACAAATATATTTACAAAGGTTACGATGCAGCTACTGTAGTCGTCAAAAGTGCAGACAACCCTGAAAGTAGTGAGTTAGTACATGATGAACTTGCATCTCATGTAGATGCTCGCTATGTCAGTGCGCCAGAAGCTATGTGGCGGCTTTTAAAATTTGAAATGCATGATAGATCACATGCAGTATATAGGTTAGCAGTACATTTGCCACAACGACATTTAGTCTATTTCCATTCTGGAAATGAAATGAATGCATTGGCCCAAAGTGAAGATCGTCACACTACACTAACTGCATGGTTTGCATTAAATTCCACTGATGCTCAAGCAACACAATACTTATATATTGAAATTCCATATCACTATGTTTTTGTGAATGGATTATGGAGAGCAAGAAAAACCAGAGGCAATAAAATAATTCCACGAATTTACACAGTCAGTCCAAGAGATGTTGAACGATTTTGCTTACGGATATTACTTTTAAATGTTCCAGGAGCACAAAGTTTTGAACACTTAAGAACTGTTAATGACATTGTATATGAATCCTTCCATTTAGCTGCAAGAAATAGAAACTTACTCGCTGATGATACAGAGTGGGAAAGATGTTTAGAAGAAGCAGCACAATGTCAAATGCCACGACAGATGAGAGAACAATTTGCTTTTATTTGTATCTTCTCAAATGCTCCAAATGCATTAGCTTTGTGGGAGACTTTTAAAAGTAATATGGCTGAAGACTTTATGCGACGATACAATGAACCCATTGCACACTTAAAAGCCTTAATGGAAATTCAAGAAGTCTTTTTAACTCATGGATTAAGTTGTGCAAGTTTTAATTTGCCTGATCCAGGTCTAATAGATGACATTAACTTTGAAGACTATGACATTCAACTACAAGCAGAAAGAACAGAAGAAAGACTTGCAACTTTAAATACACTACAATTGCAAGCATTTCATGCCATTAAAAATGCTATAGATGATGACATGGTGACAGAGCGTTATTTCTATCTTGATGGACCTGGCGGATCAGGGAAAACATATTTGTACAATTTATTAATGAGTTCAGTACGAGCACAAGGACAAATAGCAATGGTGTTTGCCACTACTGGAATTGCTGCACTTTTATTAGAAGGTGGAAGAACTGTTCATAGTGGATTCAAACTGCCAGTGCCTATTTTGGAAAATTCAGTGTCAGATATTCGCATGACATCCTTACAAGCAAAGAAATTGAAAAAAAGTAAATTAATTATAATAGATGAGGCCACAATGATGTCATGCTATGCCCTCCAATGTATTGACCGTTTGCTTCGTGAAGTCATGGATAATATTTTTCCATTTGGTGGAAAGGTAATTTTGTTGGGTGGCGATTTTAGACAAACATTACCTGTCGTTGTACATGGAAATCGAACAGACATTATTGAAACATGTATAAAGTCAAGTACAGTATGGAAACATTTTACCCATCTTCAACTGCAACAAAATATGAGATCAGAAGGCCAAACTGATTTCAATGATTGGCTTATTAAAATTGGAGAAGGAAGAACAGAAAAAATACTACATTTACCTGACGACACTGTAGAGATACCACCTCATATGATTTGTCAACAAGATATTATATCGGCTATATTTGAAGGGAGCATAAATAACGAAGAATATTCTGAGCTTGCCAACCAAGTTATACTGACGTGTAAAAATAAAGATGCATTAATACTCAATAATGAAATCTTAAAAAAAATTAATGCACCACAAAGAAATTATCACAGTGCTGATTCTGTACTTGCTGATGACAATGAAAGTCAGGCAAACTTTTCAACTGAATTCATTAACTCTTTAACTCCTTCTGGAATGCCACCACATATTTTGCAACTAAAGAAAGGTGCAATTATCATGTTACTGCGAAATATGAACCCAAAAAAAGGCCTATGCAATGGCACAAGATTAATTGTTCAACAATTAAAGGACCATTTTATAGATGCTGAAATTTTAACTGGGACCCATAAAGGAGAGACAGTTTTCATACCAAGAATAGATTTAGCACCAAGTGAAAGTAGTCTCCCTTTTATACTTCAAAGAAGACAATTTCCCATTATTATGGCATTTGCCATGACCATTAATAAATCACAAGGTCAAACTTTCAAATCTGTGGGTATTTACTTGGAAGAACCAGTTTTTGCACATGGTCAATTGTACGTTGCGTTGTCACGGTGCAAAAATCCACAGGCTATTAAAGTTTACATTGAAAACAAGGAAAGTCAAGGTGATTTATTAGAAGATGGACGTATTTTTACTAAAAACATTGTCTACTATGAAGTACTATAACTTTGCAGGATACAAATTAAAGATGCCAACATTTTTTAAAAGCATTCCAAAATACATAACAATTGGTTGTTTAATTCAGTCATAATTAATGAAAGTACTGTTTATGAATGATTTGCCTCACAAAATACTTGCCTTGCATTTTTAGTAAAAATTATGTTAAAATGTTAAGTCACTATGTTAATGTTTCTAATGTTACAAGTTTAAAATATATATTTTCAAGTTATTTCATTCAACAGATTACAAAGTGGATGTTAAGAGGTCAAGCACCTTTTAAGTCACAATGTAAATATTGTCTGTTATCTTAAGATTACTAACTACATTAATGTTTATCGCCAGTTTATGTGCTCAGTAATGATTTACTTTAATTACGTACGTTTTAAGGAGAGTTTTACTGTATGCCTTCCTCTACATTCAATGTATATTCAAGTTAACAATTATTGTAATAGAAATTTCATGTTAATACTGATTAATTTAAAGGTCAATTGTTTTTACATTCAAATGTTAATACTTTTAATAAAAAATTAGGTTACAAAATGTATTCACTATGTTCCTGTTTATAATGTTCAAAATTATATCAATGTTTTCTCAACTTCTAAACTTACATAAAAAATAAAGTTCAAGTTTCAAAATATATACTTTGAAGGTTATTGCTTACATATATTTTAAACTTCATGTTAAAATTCGCAACGTTTCAAGAAGGCTTTTTACTTTTTGCTTTCCTATTCATTCAATGTATATTAAAGTTAACAATTCTTCAGATACAAATTACATTTTAAAAAACCATTACATCAACATTTTACAAAAATACACGTTCATATTAAAATACTTACAAGTGTCAAAAATATATGTTAATAACTAAACAACTTGACAAACATATACATCACATTGCCGTCATTTTTTGACGGGCAAGTCGCTAGTTTTTGATATATTTCTCAGTGATAGATAGAGCCTCATGCCATAAATTATTTTACCAAGACCGATTTATATCTCTTTCCCACAGTTTCATTTTGACTGTATAATCTTGATCCAATTGAGATCTCAATATATTAAAACATTTCAATATCAGGTGATTTTTCTTCTTTATTGAGATCAAATTTTCAATTTATTGGAGTATCAACTTGATCTAGATTATATTTTGAGATATTACTGTCATAATTAGATTGTTATATTCTAACCAACTGTAATTTGGTAAGTCAAATGTATCACACAATTTACCCCATGGTGCTATTGCTATCAATATATAGATCTCTTTTTGTTTGAATTCAATATTTTATCCAATTATATAAAAATGGAAGATTTAGTTAATTAGCTAACATTTCAAGAGGTATAACTGGAATTGGGTGTGACAGTAAGGTCCATTTTAGATAATTGGTGCTCCTTCTCTTATTTTAATATCGTGATTGACATCATAAAAAAATAAATACTTGAGTTTTCCTTTAAGAAGCTGTAGCTTTTTGATTTGTGACCAATTTTTGTATTTGTCTATATCTATCCATTTTATGACATTAGAAATCATTGAGACATCATGGTAAAGTTTTAATTTAGGACATGCTATTCTGACTCTGTTGAATCTTCTTGTGGCTAGACTTAGTTTAATTCTAGATTGTTTCCCCTTTTGTATGGTCAATTAGACTTTGACATTTTTGAATTCTATAATTAGGAATTCGAAATGGTATAGCTCTTAACAAATAATTAAACTTGGGAAGAAGGGTCATTTTGGCCAATGCAATTCTTCCTGACCATGAGATCTTAGTATGTTTCCAGGTGGAAATTGTCTTGATTAGAATATAAATTGTCATTATTGTTTTATATTGTATTTTTCGGATTCTCTTCAAAAACGATAGCTTTTAAAGTTTCCTGTTCTCTTCTAGAGAGATTTAATGTTAGCACCTCTGTTTTAATTATGTTTAATTTATAATAAGATATATAACTAAATTTCCCAATTAAGTCATGTAGATATTTCAGTGAATTTATAGGATCTAGTAGCATAACTACCACATCATCAGCAAAAAGTGCTACTTTATGCTCTATATGCCCTATTTTAATGCCCTTGATATCAGGAGATTTTCTGATGGCTTCTATTAGTGGATCTATTGAAAGTGAGAACAATAAGGGTGAGAATGGACTGCCCTGCCTTGTCCTATTATTTATATTGAATCTAGGTGATTTACATCCTAGGCCAATGACAGATGGGGCCACGTATAGAGCTTTAATGGCTCACCTTGCAAAATCTCCCATCAAACTTTATTAGAGTAAGCTCTAGGTAGTCACATGCGACCCTGTATCCAGGGAGAGAAAGACCACTGTTTTTTTCTTAGATTTTAAGTATGTAATTAAATTGAAAAGCTTCCTGGTGTTGTCTGAAATTTGCCTCTCTCTGACATCCTGTTTGATCACTGGATATCAATTTAGTTATTACTTGGGCAATCTCATTGACAACATTTTGGAATATAATTGATATTCGAGTTTAACAAATAAATTGGTTGATAATCCTGACATTCAGTTGGGTCTTGTTCTTGTTTAGGGATTGTTATCATGTTTGTTTCCAGCATTTCCTCTGGGGCTTGACCTTTTCTTATGCTTTCATTAAAAGTGTTGCACATTCGTTTCACTATAACAGAATGACAGATCTTATAGTAACAATTTGCGCAGCCATCTGGTCCTGGTGCAGTGAATATTTTTAATTTTGTAATTGCTATGGAAATCTCCCTTTCTGAGATATCGCTATTCAACATTTCAAAATCTTCATTTGAGATTTTAGGTAAATTCAGTTTCTCTAAAAGTGTTTGTATATCTTCTTTAGATGTTTTTTTTGTAATTTCTCTCGTTCTCTATATTATACAGTTTTTATAGAAATTAGAAAATGTTTGGCCTATGTCCCCTAGTTTTGTTATTATTTTATCTTTATCTCGCAGGGAATCTATTCTTTTTCTTGTGATTCTATTTTTCAATTTGTTAGCTAGGGATTTACCTGCCTTATTACCAAAGTGATACATTTTCTGTTGAATTGACCAACTAGATCTATCAACAATACTTTGAGTTATTTTTTTGATTTGAGCTTGAATGTTAGTAATTTCTTCTGTAGTCTTCTTAGTAGGATTAATCTTTTCTCTCTTTCCAGATTTCTTACTTCAATATACAGTGATCCCAAATGTACACCCCTTGCTTTTTTCTTGTATATTCCATTTAATGAGAATTCCTCTAATGAAAGCTTTATGGGCGTTCCTTAAAGTAACCTTTGAGGAAACTGAACACTGATTAGTTTAAAAAAAATCCTCAATCTCTTTTCTTAGTTGAACTTTTTTACTCTCTTTCTCTAGAAGATAATTATTAAGTTACCAAGCTGGTCTTAAAATGGGTCAATTATTTGATTTCAATTTAATTTTAATCATAGAGTGATCTGAATTGGCAATAAGACCTATTTCAACCTTGATTATTCTGTTTAATGTTTCAGAATTGACTAAGAAATAGTCTCTTATTTCTTTTCTTTTTTCTTTTGTTTTAGGCACATTTCAGGTCCATGAAGGCATCTTCTGCATGTGTAAGCATTGTGAATGAAATTAAGTAATTGTAAGATTGTCCTAGTGCCTCTCAGGTGGACATTGCTTCAATGACAGTCCCCCTCCCCTAACATGTAGCTACCACAATATTACAGCTATCAAATGTCCAGTTATGTAAGAAATGATTGTTGTTAGCTTAAATGTGGACTAATACCGCTATGTTGGTGGACTTGCAAAGTCTCACAATGCCATGTTAATGACAGCCAGCATTGATATATGCACTAGTGAAGCATGTGATCCTGACCTTAATATAAGGCTGACAAGTAACATTGAATCTATCTGCTGACCTTTGTGTCCTCTCTGTATTAATGGGTATTTTTCCCCATATTGCTGATATCATGAGTATCCTTTAACATGTGCTAACACCTGTATAGCGGATGGATGTGATATCAAGTTGATGAACAATATCATATGCAGAAGGTGATAGTACACCTTGACCACTGACGCTGGTCACAGCTGAGCATTTATTGTGATATGACACATTATTATTAATGGTCATGGCCACTGAGTTCTCCTGAGAAATAGCTAATGTTTAGTAATGCTTGCAGATGGAAATCAGGTGGGTTAGTATATTGTTACAGTTACAGTATTTAACACTGTACTGTACATGCATGTTCTTCTTTTCTTTCTTTTATTCTCCTCCACTTCTTTTTTGGACCATTTATTTTCAGATTTTTGTTTTGGGAACACACTGTATGTGTGGAACTGGATTGGGTTACACAGTCCAGAGGTTTTTGCATCTGTTTAATTGAGCAGATATCGACAAGTTGTAAGTGCTATGCACATTAATGGTTTCTTCAATTAAATGGGGTGATTTCTGATCATCCTTTTTTTCATCAGATTCCGGTTGCAGTGGTGTTGTGACCACATGTGACCATGGTACATGCTTATTCTAAACTATGACTTTACCCTCTTTAGATATCCACTTTTTCCTAAAAAAGCCTCTTGCCCTTCCGGGATTCACCCACACCACACATCCGATATTAATGTACAATCTTGTACATTTCTGCTTGTGCTCTGTGTATGAAATACAGCTTTGTGTTACTGTTATCACCATGTCAGTGTGTTTTCAATTGTTGGTGTTTTGGGACATCCACATATATCACATTCCTATATCTCTAAACGAATAAGCCCTAGTTACTGTGCTATCACATATATAGTTGTGAGCGTATGAGTTGTTGCTAACGCTGCGGGCTCGCGTAGCGCCCCCGCGGCCCTCGCAAAGCTCGGGCACTGCCCGAGGGTCTCAGTTGCTGGCATGGAGCACCGAAGGCGCTCCATGCCAGCACCTGAGGACCTCGCAAAGCGAGGGCCGCAGTTGCTGGCATGAAGCGCCGAAGTCGCTCCATGCCAGCAACTGCGACCCTCGCAAACTTCATGTCGCAACCCAAACAGTACGACACACACATTACGACACTCGCAAACAACATACGACACACGTTCACACACATTACGGACTCGCAACACTCGGACGCAACTCGCGAACATTACAAAATGTAAAACACAATACATACACACACCACATACATAAAAAACTTACCTACACCAAGAGGGAGCACCCAGCACCTCAAAAATACAACTTACACCTCGATTTTACTCGAAATAAAACAGTTTAGAGACTAAAAAAAAATCGAAGCGAGAGAAAAAATGGCCGCCGAACAAAACGAAAACGAGGCTACAGCACTCTAAACTCGCAAAACACCACAAGAAACTCGCAAAACACCACAAAACACCTACGGATATTCCGATACAAATGTATACCACACATTACTCGCCATTTTACGCCAATGCGGAAGTACACGACAACGGTTTGGGCTCGCGCACGCACAGTGTTACACTGCACACATTCAGCACGCTTACACAGCAGATCCACACCACTAATGCTGCAGCAACATCAAAACACATTCACAGCTCTTCCACAAAATGCTTTAAAATAGGTAAAGTATATTCATTTATTAATGTATTATATATTTCATTATTACACACTAAACAGCATTAGCTACCTTACAATTTCACTGCCGTCATTTTTTGACGGGCAATTCGCTAGTATGTTAATAAATATAATGATAATAATATAATTATTTATAAAATAATATATGCATGGCTATACATGACAGGTCCAATTTGTGATACTGTGGAGTATTAACATTCCCCTGAAGCCCTGATAACAATATGACAGGTGATAATGTAAATTTATTGATAGTAAAATTCTTAACGGGATATCACCAAATGCTAATGGGTAAACATCTTGGCAAATGGCCCCCAGCAATGGCATAGGACTTTCCAGGATGGGTGTAGATGAGATTATCCCTGATGGAGGTGAGTTGGCTGTTGCTCCACGTGCCTCTGCACAGCCTCCATGTGTGTTTGCGTCCCTTCTTGATGGGTTACCGTAGATTAATGTGGTGTATGTTCCCCTGGTCCCCTTTTGGATTGCTACAGTGTGGTGGTAAAGGGTCTTATAATGCCTTCCATTGCTTTCCCCATATTTTAATGTCCATTGGTGTGTTTTTATTGTCTTTTGCAGTGGTACAAACTAGTCGGTAAACCCTTTGAGGGTCCCATTTGGCACCAGTAAGATTTTGGCTGTCATTTGCCGTTTGCGGATTTGAAAACAATTGCGGCTTGAGTAAATGTGGCAATTGCATAGCGATTTCCGATTTTATCGATTTCTAGCGAGATTGAAAGATCAAAGGCTTAGATTGGTTGTAAGTTAAAGTTGTAACAACCAGGGATTTTCAGCACGTAATCTGTGGATCATTTACAAGACACAAAAAGACGCCAATTGAATAGCAAATTAGTTTACGGAATCCATTACGGGCTCCCATAAACAACAATATCTCAATTCCTGAGGCCCAATGTTTATAAAAAAATCACTAATTTACTTATAGTGTCTATATGAAGGTTATTTTCATTGTAACTAACACAGATTTAGGCACAGTACTTCTAAAGAAACAAAATAGACACTAAGGGCCTCATTCTAATCCTATGTTTTCCGAAAAAGTAGGCACAACCGGAAGCCGCAAGCTATTTAGCTATTCTAATGGCAGCCTACGGCGGCTTACGGACGTCTAGCTGCAATCCCTTGCAATGAGCTCAATCGCAGCTTTCTTCCATCAAAGCCTTTGATCTCACGCGGACGCAAGAGTTGGGGCCTCAAGAAAGCCCAAATCGCTATTCTAATGCTACGCTCACCCTGCCGTCAATCCCTGAAATGGCTCAAATCTATCCGCAGCTTACTTACACCAAGGCGCAGTCGCAAAGGCTTGTTAAGCCCTTATGTAGCCTGCTCCCAATCAAGCTCCCTTGCTGCATGAGTCCCGATCGGGACTCCTGCAGTGTCCCCACATTAACCCTAAAATGCAGGGGTCCTGATCAGAACCCCTGCAGTGTCCCCACATTAACCCTATAAAGCAGGGGTCTCGATCGGGATCCCTGCAGGCTCCCAACATTAACCCCTTGCTTTAGGGGTCCTAATCGGGACCCCTGCAGCATTTCAATATTTGTAAACTTCCTGCCGCGGGTCTTAAAAGGCCCGCGGCACACAAATCGTTACCCCAAGTCGCTAGGGTACTGTAAGTGCCCCCGCGGCACCAAACATTAACCAACCCCCAGTGCTGGGGTCCTCATTGGGACCCCGCAGTGTCCCTACATTAACCCTTGCAGTGGGGGTACCAATTTGGACCCCCGCTGCACTTAAAATTTTAAATTTCTTGCCACTAGTCCTGAAAGGACCTTAAAGGCCTTAAGCCTCTATGCAACCCCATCACTTATAGGGGTCTAAACAGTCCCCCATCACTTATGAGGGTCTATACAGATGCCCATAAGCCTTTTTCTAACCCCATCACTTATGGGGGTCTATACAGACCCCTATGAGCCCCTAATAAATCACATCACTCATGGGGCTCTATACAGAGCGCCATGAGCATCAAATTAACCCTATCACTCATGGGGCTCTATACAGAGCCCCAATGAGCATTACATTAACCCTATTACTCATGGGGGTCAATATAGACCCTCTTGAGACTAAAATGACCCCCCCAGTCCAATAAGGGTCTATATAGACCCCTATAAAACACTATTAACCCCTAGGTTAACCCTATAAGTGCCATAATGGTCCTCCAGGACCCTCATGACACCAAGTCTAAGCACTACACTACACTATTAATCCTAACCATACCCCATGAACCCATTACCCCTAACTAAACCCAATTAACCCCAACTGCCCCCTTTAACCCTAACTGTGCCTATTTAAACCCATCAGTCACATAAGGGTCTATAAAGACCCTCATGGGACAATTAGAACCATAACATTAACCCCATAAGTGCCATGAGGGTCCTCCAGGACTCTCATGACACTAAGTACAAACACTACGCTACACTATCACCCTAATAAACCACTAAATCTAAAATAACCCCCCTCTAACTAATGAATCACCCACCTCTCTATCCTATTAATCCCCCTCTACTCTAACCTATTAACCCCTACCTACCTAACACCTACCCTAACCTATTAACAACTACACTACCTACCTAACCCCCTATTAATCTTCCACCCCCCTAGTTTCAAAAAATAAAACAACTAAGGTACAGAAAATAAAAGAAACACCATTACAAGAATTAATACAATTTAAATTGCACAAAATAAATAAGAGCACCATTACAAAAAATATTCTAATAACATTACACAAAATAAAAACACCCCACCACTGCAGAAAACAAAAAAGAACTACCCACCTAAAAATAAAATACAAGAACAAATAATGACAGCACATTCATATACATCAAAACCCACACCCAGCAATCAAATACAGTTCAAATATACACCTAAACCCCTAAATACATTCCATTAACCCCTATATACATTCCATTAACCCCTAAATACATTCCATTAACCCCTATATACATTCTATTAACCCATAAATACATTCAATATAACCCCTAACTACATACATTTACCCCTACTTACAAACATTTAACCCCTAACTACATACATTAAAAACCACTTACCTTGCCCATAAAATTAGTAAAACAATAAACACAATATACAATCTGCGTCTTCTGATTGGCTGCAATCTGATTGACAGTTACAACAGCCAATCAGAAGATGCAGATGCTTGGAGCCAATCACAATGGGATACACCCCCACGGGGTGTATCTCATTCTGATTGGCTGAATGGAATAGCACCTTCTGATTGGCTGTTGACATTATCAATCAGATTACCGCCAATCAGAAGGGGCAGATGCCCTCATCCAATCACAATGGGATATACCGCACAGGGTGTATCCCTTCTGGTTGGATGAAGCAATAGGGCCTCCTGATTGGTTTACAAAAGATTGACAGGTCCATTAGCCAATCAGAATGGGATATAGGGTTGAATCCCATTCTGATTGGCTCATACCTCGGCACCTTCTGATTGGCTGAAATTTGATTGACAGCGTTTTCAGCCAATCAGAAGACCCCATTTCCATTTTTTTACCAGATCAAGCGCTGCAAGCCTCATTTCTGTTATTTTTATATATTTATTTTAGAGCAGCTGATTTTTTGTCAAGGGGCCCAGCAGGAGAAGACTACAAGAAGGACAGGGGAATTACAAAAAGGTAAGTTTAATATATAGAATGTTTAGATTTTATGTTGTGTTTATTGTTTTACTAATTTTCTTTTGCTTTTCTTCCTATAGGTGTGAGCTACGGCAGAAAAACTGTTGTTGCTGAAGCTGCATTTGTAAATGTATGTAGGGGTTGATGAAATGTATTTAGGGGTTAATGAAATATATTTAGGGCTTAATGAATGTATTGGGGTTAATAGAATGTATTTAGGGGTTAATTAAATGTAGTTAGGGGTTTCATGTATGTAGTTAGGGGTATATTTTAACTGTATTTTACTGCTGGGTGTGGGTTTAGATGTATTGTAATGTGATGTCTTTATTTGTTCGTGTAGTTTATTTTTAGGTGAGTAGTTCTTTTTTGTTTTCTGTAGTGGTGGGGTGTTTTTATTTTGTGTAATGTTATTTTTTTATTTTTGTAATGTTGCTCTTTTTTATTTTGCCTAATTTAGGTTTTATTACTTTTGTATTGGTGCTTTTTTTATTTTCTGTAACTTATTTTATTTATTTTTTTGTAATAAGTGGGGTGGGGAGTTAATAGGGGGATAGATAGGTAGTGTAGATGTTAATAGGTTAGGGTAGGTGTTAGGTAGGTAGGGGTTAATAGGTTAGGGTAGAGAGGGGTTAATAGGATAGGGAGGTGGAGCATTCATTAGTTAAAGGGGGTTAGTTTAAATTTAGTGGTTTATTGGGAGGAATAGTGTAGTGTAATTGTTGTCCCTCATGGCACTTACGGGGTTAATGTTAGGGTTCTTATTGTCTTTATAGATCCTTATTTGACTGATGGGGTTAAATAGGCCTAGATGGGGTTAAATAGTCCTTGACGGGGTTAAATCGGTACAGTTAGGGTTAAAGGGGGACAGTTGGAGATTAATGGGGTTTAGTTAGGGCTAATGGGTTAATGTGGTATGGTTAGGGTTAATAGCATAGTGTAGTGCTTAGACTTGGTGTCATGAGGGTCCTGGAGGACCCTCATGGCACTTACAGAGTTAATATAGGGGTTCATAGTGTCTATATAGACACCCTATTGTACTAATGGGGTTAATTAGCGCCTCATCGGGCTCTGTATAGCACCCCAGGAGTGATGGTGTTAATTAGGGGCTCATGGGGCTCTGTATAGAGCCCCATGAGCGATAGGGTTCGTTTTTATTTATCGCGGGTCCTTTAAGACCTTTAAGGTCCTTTCAGGACCCCCTGCGGGAAATTAGAAATTTTAAATGCAGCGGGGGTCCTGATTGGGAACCCGCTGCAAGGGTTTATGTAGGGACACTGCGGCGGTCCTGATGGGTACTCCCAGCATTGGAGGGGTTAATGTTAGGTGCTGCTGGGGTACTTACAGTACCCCCGCAGCTTAGGGAAAGCATTTGTGTGCCGCGGGCCCTTTAGGAACCCGCAGCAGGGAATTTAAAATGTTGAAATGCTGCAGGGGTCCCAATCGGGACCCCTACAGCAAAGGGTTAATATGGGGAGCCTGCAGTGGTCCCGATCAGTACCCCTGCATTATAGGTTTAATGTAGGGATACTGCAGGGGTCCTGATGGGGACCCCTGCATTATAGGATTAATGTGGGGACTCTGCAGGGGTCCCCACATTAACCAACGGGCTTGGCGAATGGGTTACTGACTTGAATGACCTCCAAGCCAGTAACTTGTTCTTCAAGCCTGTCGAACTTTCGCCACAAATTACAGTATTGACTAGCAGTGATGTGCCAGCTTGTGAATGTAGTGCTATTAATACTCAGGTCCCCCATTGTACAGTATTCCCCATCATTTACAGTGCTTTACAGTGTTTCCTTGAATATATATTTGACTTTGAGTATTGTTCCGATTTGGCGGGCTTGAACACGGATCTAAGCGCTAGCAGCCGCAATCAAGTTCAAGCCCGCCAAGACTAACGGCCAATTGCATGGTTTGCGAATGTCCATAAGAGGGACCTCCTTGCGGCATCACCAAGGTGAATACCAGCGTAGACTTAGTGCTATGCAAGGTCTAAGCCGGCTGCCAGGAATCGCAGACTTGCGGTCGTTTTACGGCCAAAATTAGAATGAGACCCTAAGAGTATCTTTGACATTATCCGAAATATTTAACCCACATCATGAAACATTTAGGAGAAAGACTCAAAAAACTATATAACTTGTGACTTATTTGTTATACATTTTTTGTAAAATTGCATAATAGATATGCAAAAAAGAAATAAATTGAAAATAACTTCCGCTTTTTAGTATTAAAAAATATTGTTTTCATTTTAACATATCGCAGACCTGCATTAATACAAGTTTTTTTTCTCTACACTGTTGAGGAACACTATTTTTCATAATTATCTTTGGCATATGTGCCAATTACCTTAAATAAATATAAGTCCTGTGTCAATAATATAAAGCCTTAAACACTGTGTACATTCCATATCAGATTACTGACAGTAATATATGTGTGAGCTAGAATCCCTCAACAATTTGTGCAATGTCATTTATGACACTGGTGAAATGTAATTAGGTCAGAGACATATAGTCACTACTTTATTGTTTAATGAGTGTTGAGTATATTTAATGATTTGGCTTTAAATTATAGACTAATTATAGATATTCATGACCTTAGGAAACCAGTGTGTATATTTACTTTCTCGCTTGAGATTTTACTGTATGTCACTTAGACCTCATAAACAACTGCTCCTGTTTTATATGATATATTTTCATGCTTTAATTTCTCTTTTGTCTGAAAATCAGATTTGTATATGATTTGACAGTCACATTTTTTATATACAGATAAAAACTGGGTTAATAAACAAATGTTTTTTTTTTATCATCTACATTAAATTGTAGATATCACTATATATCTATATAAAAGAAAACATTTAAAATAATCACAACAATTTTTTTTATTACAAAAATGAGCTTTTTGAAAGATGTTATTAGAATATTTGTAATTCTCTTTATGCAAAGAAGTGCTCACAATTATCAAAATGTGTATTGTATTTTAACCCACAAAGCTGGTGGTCAAAAACACATAGTTTCAGTCACTATACCCTTCATGCAAGAAAAGAAGAGAGAATAATCTATGATGATAGTAGTAGTAGTAGTAGTAGTAGTAGTAGTAGTAATATTAGTAGTAGTATGTATTTGGGAACACTCCAAATGAAAAGAGTGGGCTTGGGCAACAAGCTCCCCCATATCCTAAATTGACAATATTATTAGATTTTACATGGGCCCACCAAGATAGGCTCTTTGCTAATCAGGTAGGAACTTTGGCCTCCATTCATTCAGACTTACGGCCAGTATCAAACCAACTAAGGGCTTGAAAATTGCAACAGTTACAGACCAATTCAATTAAACAAGGTACAGGACCGAAGCCTCAAGATCGTAAATGCTTCCTGCTGCTGCAAGCTGTTGGTGGGCTGTAATAGATGCAGTCCGCTGTTACAATCCAATCCTGTTGTTACAGAGTGCGACACAGGCCCCAGAGCCAATAGAAAGCAGGCTAGCGAAAAATTGACACAGTTGACTGCGATGTAGATGGTGGTTTGAGCAGATTGAGAGAGAGAGAGTAGGCACATTTTCAAAGCAGGTTCTTTTATATTATTCAAATTACGATTTTACACTTTGATTACACATGTTTACTGATTACACATAATACAAATACACATAGAGTAAATAACACACATAGATATACACATAGCTAGGTCACTACATACACACAACTCCCATCCTTTATCCCCCACCCTATACACAAACAGTTAATAATTACACATAAAACATACCTTTTTTTACCTCACAAATATATACTCACATACTTTGATTTATCCTTATTTTATTTTTGGGAGAAGAGGAGAGGCGAGGAGGAGAGAGAGGAAAGAGAGGTGGCCCTGGGGTGGGGTGGAGAGGAGGAGAGGAGTGGACGAGAGGAGGTAAGAAGTGAAGGAAAGAAGGTGGGGAATGGAAGAGAGGAGGAGGTGGTGAGGAGAGGAGGTGAGGGGTGAACAATCAAGATCAAGAACCAAAGAATAGATCAAATGTAGGAAATGATAGCCACTCATAGTTGCAATTAAGTGAGTCATCCAGGTTCAAGCCAGATAATTAAGAATGAGCACAAACCAATGTATTATTCATAATACTGTAATTAACACATATACCTTTGTTTTCACTTTTTCAGCTTCCAGGAGGTCTGGGTCCAGTGGAGGCGGGACCTCGGCTCCATCAGAGCAGGAAGTAGGAGACCGAGCCCCCGCGAGGTTACAAGGAGGAAGAAGTAATTTGGGCAGTGGGGTCACCTGCAGGACCATCCGCCACACATTTGGCCCCAATGTCCCCTTCCTCTAAAGACTGAGTCTGTCACCAGGGCCCTCATACTGGAGGGATGAGTGGAGCTTGCCACCACCTCCTACTCCCCCCAGCAGTGACTCAGCCTGGCTTCCACCTCCACCAGGCCAGCATCTCCGCCAATCATGCGGAGGTCATGAGCAGCCTGGCCAGGCGAAATAGGAGGAGAGGAGACACCACCTAATGACTGAGTTCTACCCTGCCATGCTAATCAGGATGGGGGTGGACCAGAGCGTAATCCAGCAAGTGACTGCAGATGCCATGTGCCATGCTCTGGTCCCCAGCCTCGCCTCCTCCACCGCGACCATCTATTGGTCCAAACGTTAACGTAATCTAGCCTGGCTACAGAGTATAGGAACATGGTCTATGTGATGGTGATATTTTGTACATAGATGGCTACCTCCCATCACATGGTCCATGATCCTCTTCTCTGTGGACAGTGACCATAAATTTAACATTTTACCAATTGATGGTCACTGAGGAATGCTTTGGAGCAGAGATGCTGTAGTCCCTATCTTTTTTAAGGCCCTATTTTGGTTATTGGTTACGGATGGATGTGATATCAGTGTTAATTAACAATATTAGATGGAGAAGGTGATAGTACACTTGGACCACTGATGGTGGTTACAGCTAAGCATTTATTGTGAGATGACACATCATTATTAATAGTCATGGCTAGTGATATATCATGAGAACTAGCTAATGGTTAGTAATGCTTACAGATGGAAATCAGGTGAGTTATTATATTGTTACAGTTACAGTATTTAGCACTATACTGTACATGCCTGTTTTTTTCATATTTTTTTTATCCTCCTCCGCTTTTTTTTATTTTTAACATTTTTCAGGTTTTTGTTTTAGGAACACACTGTATGTTTGAAACTGGTTTGGATGAGAAAGTCCAGATGTTTATACGTCTGTTCAATGGAGCAGATGGTAACCAATAGTAAGTCCTATGCACATTATTGGTTACTTTGATTAAATGGAGTGATTTCTGATCATCCTTTTTTTCATCAGATTCCGGATGCAGCGGTGACCACATGTGACCCTGGTAGGTGCTATGCATTATGATTTTTCTAGACTATGACATTACCACCTTTTAGGTATGCCCTTCTTCCAAAAAGCCTCTGGCCACATCCATGATATTATCACACAGTCTTATACAGTTCAAAGTGTTCTTTGTTTATTTCAAGCTTTGTTATACCGTTATCACTGTGTTAGTGTGTTTTCAATGGTTGGGGTTTTGGGACATCCACATACCTCACATTTGTGTTGCATTCCTATATCTGCAGACTAATAAGTCCTAGTTACTGTGCAATAGATTAATACATATAATAATAATAATAATAATAATGATAATATACCATAGGGTTAATACACATGAGAGGTTCAATTTGTGATACTGTGGAGTATCAACATTCACCTGAAGGGCTGATAACAATATGACAGGTGATAATGTGAATGGATTGATAACAAAACACCTGATGTAATTTCACCAAATGATAATGGGTATACATCTTGGCACATGGCCAACAGCAATGGCGTGGGACTTTCCAGGATGGGCATAGTGGAGATTGTCCCTGATGGAGGTGAGTTGGCTGTTGCTTCACATGCCTCTTCACAGCCTCCATGTGTGTTTACAACCCTTCCTGATGGGTTAGAGTAGATTAGTGTGGTGAATGTCCCCCTGGTACTTGATATTTGCAATGTGGGTGTATAATTTGGCCACTATTTATTTTCCCAATCTAGATCTGATTAGTGAGATGTATATAAGAATATATTTGTATTTTTAGGGTCCACATTAGAGCCTCAGTGAGTGAGAAATGGATAATATGGCAGGTCGTTTCATGTTTTTGTGTTGCAATTTAATAAGGTAGTGTGTATTTAATTACTTTATGCATCTCACAGCCCAATTTTTCATACTGGCATATGCATGACTATACCAACTATCATGGGTTTTGGCAATTAATATACGGTAGTGATATTATTAATATCAATAAGCTTTATTAGTATTAATTAAAAATGACATATTTTACATATTTGCCAATTTCGACTAATTCATAATTTTTACTACACAATATATTCAACATTCAACATTGGCCCCATGGAATAAACAAATCTGTATTATGTGAGAATATATTTATTATAAATGAATATAGATAATAATTCAGTATATTTTTATATAGCAAGATGGTATAAACAATTGAAACAAATATATATCAAGGTACATCAATTATAAAGCATTAGTTATTAGTACATAGTCCACATAATTATATATAAGACATGCACAATATAATTATAACACCAGAGATAGTTTTGAATATTTTGATATAGCAATCTATATTATAGTAAATTAATTAAATGATTTCATGATTGTAACGAAAAAGAAATAACATTTCAAGAAATATTAATTTCATACAATTACCTAGTGGTTGCATTTGATTTTATCATATGACTCAGCCCAATGGAAGTCTGGATCTTTTCTAATATTTCAGAAGAAATTCTTGGTATGTAAGTGTATAGATTCTCTTGTTAATCAGTGAGGATTTCCTTGTAGAATGCATTTAGAGTTTTCTATGTGTTTGGGAATGTTTCAAATAAGTGTTAGAGTATTCTTCTTAGGAAGATCACCAAAGTATGTGTATGTGTCTCTTTTCTTCCAATTCTTTCTTCCCTCCTTGTCTCCTAATTTCACCCAAAACTTTATTTGCTTATCAGAAATTCCAATCAGGTTATGTACTCGGCAACCAATCAGAAATCCTAATGATGTCACAAAATATTTTATCCCTTGATATAATATATTCTCTTCTAGAGACTTATTAAGTGTCAATTGATTTCTTGGAACACAAGAGGACGCTCATAAACCTTCAAATTACAATCAAATAATTAAAATAAAATAAAATAATAACCCTTGACATTAAATCATAAATAAAGCTATAAACAATGCATGGTCAACATTCTAGTGATAATGGGTGTCAGTTATACTTTATATACCAAGAAAGAATTTATGTTCTGAGAAATAGACATGATGTCTACTTAAAACATTCTTACATATGGGAATTTGGGGAGTATTTAGATAAAATAAACCTTATCTCTCCAATTAGTACAATAATGTTTTAGGTATTGTCTGTTACAGAACAAAGAAGCATTAAGAATTCTTCTTAATTTAAGAGAAGTGATCAATAAACTGAATGTTATAATGATTAATGACAGACTTACCCATAAGATTTCTAGAGACTTGGGACTTGTGGCTTAGTTTTTTAGAACTCTTCTAAGATCTGGTAGATAATTTAATGCAGGCTGGAAATAGACATCTTGGCATGGATCCCAAGAGCTGGACAAGGAAGTTGTGGGAAGATTGGCTGGAAATCGGCCAACCTCACGCTAAAAATCTAAAAACAACTGGGCTGGGATAATTGTGTCAGCCAGCTCATAGTAGTTATTTGGTTAAATTTTCTTTCATTTCCTAATGTAAATGATATATAACCCTTATGTTCTTTTTATTTTACGAAAACGGATAAGTTGAAGAAATATTGCAATAGTTCAATAATGAATTAGAACCACATTATACAAAATGACTAAACTTTATTAACAAATTGTTAAATTTCAATTGATCATAAAAATCACTGTTACAATGTTTATACTTGGCAATAAAAAATATCGAGAAACTGAAAAACACTTCTTTACATAGATATTATCTAAAATGGAAATGCATGCATGTATAAATATATAAATGTATAGAGCATATACAATATTAATACATTGGATATAAAAGAAAGGATATAATAGGAATATTATATTATATTATAATAACCATATAAGATTGGATTTTATTTGTAGAAAAGTTCTGACACAACATACGATTTTTTAAAATATTTTTTAAGGCCTATTTGTTCCTTGGGAATTGTTGTGCAATGAATTCTAATGTCTTATATTGCTTTCCCCATATTTTAAAGCCCTAATATATTTGGCTACATTTGCCATTTTCGGGTTTGAAGGCTTGGGGAACTGTAGCAATTTAGTATTGATTTGCGATTTTAGCGATTTATGGTCTTGAAAGATCAAAGGCTTAGATGGGTCAGAGTTCAGATTTTAACCGCCGCATGAAATTTCAGCCTGTAAACGACAAATCGTTTGCGGGTAGCTAAAAGCCTTGAAAAGCTAATTGTTTTACGGGCTATATTACGGGCTCCAGTAATTACAATTTACTCAATGAAATGGAGGCCTGTGTATTCAATATCATTGGTGATACATGTCAAATAATGTTCTTTGTCTCTTCAAGTGTTAAGTGGGACTTGTGTCACAAGTAGCACCTCAGGGAATTTCTATGGACTATAAGGGAATGTCAATGTTTGGGATCTAAACTGTATGCAATACGCACACCTTTTTTTCTATGAGCCTATTAGCATGCTCATATACTGGTTAGTTGTGGGGCAAACCATAACATGTTTTAACAAAAAATGCGGGGAGTACATTTATTCTTTCTCCACTAACACAGAATGGGTATAATATCATATTTTAATACTTTCAAAATGTTTTCTTAAAATTTAGTGAATATTGAGTGTACTAGCTACATTCATATATTTTAACATCTCTTCATGTCTAAGGAGGATGCAAACTGTCTAACCAATTGTATGTTAAACAGTCATATTTCAGTTGAAGAAAACAAATTAGGCGAGGGATGTGAACTTTTGGGATGATTCACCCATCATGAGAGATGGATTGTTAGTTTAACATAATGTTGAAATGCTAAACTGTCCCGCTGAATATACTGAAAAGGTTTGTGTAGTCAAGTACTCAATATCTTTCACCCTATGCTGCTATCTCTTTAGGGTCCAGGAGGAAAGCCTGCAGTATGTAAAGGCTTCCGTATGTAAAATTGTAGTCAAAAGTGTGACAGAGGTGGTCAAACTCAATGTTGAAGCCGAGTTGGTCTGTGTAATTTTAGCAACTAGATCACCTTGGAAAGTAAAGATATGCTAGTATGTCCTTCATGTCTATCTAATGTTTAGTGTGGGGTTTTGCAACTAAACACAATACAACTCATCAGTGTATAATATGGTTTACAAATATCACCCTGAATAATTCAGTTTATTGGAAATACTCTTTAATGAACTGTATTTTCTGTAATATTATATTCAATATTATTTAATGATATTAAAGGTATTCTAACACAAGAACTGATCTTTACGTTCTTCTTGAGCTAAAACAGCATATGACTTTAATTTCTTCTAATTTCACCTATAAAAATCGCATGCTTTTATATAAAATTGACTACTGTGAATAACAAGTGATTGAATTTGATCAGCTGGTCACTCATGTAGAAAATAACACAAACTGATGAGTGTTTTTGAGCTCCATGGCTTAGTTACACTAAGTTCCCGAATATGATAACAAACTATGAAGTATTAATCTTTTGGGAATTACTGCATTTTGCCTGTTCTTACAGCCACATATGCAAATAATAAATGCCCTCATCAACAAAAACTATAAAATATATAGTGCCTCTCTATAAAAAAAAATTACTTCTGAAATTATTTTTTTCTGTAGCAGGAGAAATTAATACAGTAATTTATTATACACAAGTTTATTATTAATGTTTAATTTTTCAGGACTTACAAAACTTCTGTTTATATTACATCATAAAATGCAGGATCATAGGCATATTACATAGAATTCACCATTTGAACACAAGAGTAAAAGCTTGTTAGACATACAAATCTGTCCTATAATTACACCATTTGCTTATTAATATTAATTTCTCATATTCTGTAAATTACCAAAAGATATAACCATACTAGATACTTGCCCTTCAAAAATGACGGGAATAAAATGTCAAGGCTTAAAATGCTGTACCTTCGGCGCCCATTGCAAGCCTCTCCTCCTGTGTAGTTTATAGGCCTGACGCTTGAGTATTACTGCCTTAGGTTAAGTGTTAGTGACTTGGGTTAAGTGTTACTGGCTTGTGTTAAATGTTAGTGGCATGGATTAAGTGTTACTGACTTTCGTTAAGTGTTACTGCTTAGGACAATTTTTTATGTCCTTTGGACTACTTTTACGTCCTTCTGGCTAGTTTTATGTCCTTGGGCCTCGTTTTCGTCATTTTGCGTTTTTTCAGCAGCCATTTTTTCTCTCGCTTGCATCCTGACTTACAGGCTCCCTGCTTCTCTCACTGTGGTGTGTGTAAGTTCATTTGAGGCATATTTGTTGTTTTTTTCATGTGTTTTCAGTTTTGTGGTTCGGCCGTTAAAGTTGTAATTTTGCGAAGGGGCACAGTGCATGTACAGGTTTCGATCCTAAGTCGTACGGGTCCTAAGTCACCTACTTGCCTCGCTAAGTCCTGCGTGCTAAATGCGAGCCACAACTTTCCTGCTTTGCAATAATCACCTTTGGCGCTCATCGTGTGTCTTGCAATGAGCGCCTTTGGCGCTCATTGTAAGGCTCTCACCCTGTGTAATTTATAGGCGTCATGCTTGAGTGCTACTGTGATGGGTTGTGTTACTGCCTTGGGTTAAGTGTTACTGGCTTTTGTTAAGTGTTACTGCTTAGGACTCATTTTTACACCCTAGGGGCTAGTTTTACATCCTTCATGATAGTTTTACGTCGTTTTCGTCGTGTTGCGTTTTTTCGGCAGCAATTTTTTTCTCACTTAGGCGATTGATTGTGATAAAATAGCAATTATGCCTCAAATTAACTTGCAACCTCACTCACAGGCTCCCTGACACTCCCACTGTGCTGTGTGTGGTTGTGTAAGTTATTTTGAGGCAAATTTGTGTTTTCAGGTTTTTATATTTCAGTGATTTGGCCGTTAAAGTCGTAAACAGTCCATTTACATTCCTCAGTCCTATGTCCTATGGGCTGTAATTTTGTGGGCCTTGCTAAGTCCCAAGGGCATTGCGATGAGCGCCTCTGGCGCTCATCTCTAGCCGTGCAATTGCAGCCTAAGTTGGCTAAATCCAGCAGCCCTCGCGATGAGCGCTTGCGGACTTCGGCGCTCATTGCAGCCTAAGTTCTGCATGTTTCAACTGCTCGCCTTGCTTTGCGAGGCTTGCAGTCTTGTGCACCCGTCAACGGCTTGCCTTGCTTTGCGAGGCTTGCAGTCGATGCAAGGGTCACAAATCGTGACAAACCCACAAACGTGACCAACGTTCTTGGTCCACAACTATATATGTGATGCATAGAATATTGACTAGAACTCAGTGCATACCTACCAAAAAGGTACTTGTGCAATAAGGCCTACTTAGTAGGAATCCAGTACTACAGAGTCAATATTCTATATACAGTATACCAATAATAATTATAATATATACTAGAGAATTGCCCGTCAAAAAATGACGGCAATGAAATTGTAAGGTAGCTAATGCTGTTTGGTGTGTAATACTAAAATATATAATACATTAATTAATGAATATACTTTACCTATTTTGAAGCATTGTGTTGAAGAGCTGACAATCTGTTTTCATGTTGCTGCAGCATTAGTGGTTTGGAGCTGCTGTGTAAGCGTGGTGAATGTGTGCAGTGTAATAGTGTGAATGCGCGAGACGAAACCGTTAGCGTAGTGGTGTACTTCCGCATTGGCGTAAAATGGCGGGTTATCTGTGTTATGCGTCTTTGCGGATTATCCGTCGGTGCTTCGTGCTGTTTTGCGAGTTTCGTGTGTTGTTTTGCGAGTGTGTTGTGGTGTTTTACGTGTTGAGAGTGCTGTAGCCTCGTTTTCGTTTTGTTCGTCTGCCATTTTTTCTCTCGCTTAGCGATTTCATTAGTGTCTAAAGTGTTTTATTTTTATTTAAATGAAGGTGTAACTTGGTTTTTTGAGGTGCTGGATGGTTCCTCTTGCTGTAGGTAAGTTTTTTATGTGTGTGTTGTGTGTATTTATTGTGTTTTAAATGTTTGTATGTCGGCGTGTTGCGTCCGATGTTTGCGAGGTCGTAATGTCTGGTAACGTGTCTCGTATGGTGTTTGCGTGTGTAGCCTCGTTTTCGTTTTGTTCGTCGGCCACTTTTTCTCTCGCTTATCAAATTTTTTATTGTCCAAACTCTTTTATTTTGAGTCAATGAAGGTGTAAGTTGCATTTTCGAGGTCCTGGATGCTCCCTGTTGCTGTAGGTAAGCTTTTTATGTATGTGCTGTGTGTATGTATTGTGTTTTTAATTTTGTAATGTTCGTGAGTTGCGTCTGAATGCTGCAAGGCCGTAATGTGTGTGAACGTGTGTCGTAAAATGTAGCGAGTGTCGCAATGTGTGTGTCGTGTTTTTTGCGTTGCGACGTGAAGTTTGCGAGGGTCGCAGTAGCTGGCATGGAGCGCCTTCGGCGCTTCATGCAAGCAACTGAGGCCCTTGCCCAGTGCCCACGCTTTGAGAGCCGCGGCCCTCGCTTTGCGAGGGCCGCGTCTCGCTACGCGAGCCCGCAAGCGTTAGCAACAACTCGCATGCTCACAACTATATATGTGATTGGTGTGTGATATGTAACAGACATTAACATGTATTTTTGTGAATAAGGAGGTGAAAAAGTTTTTTTTTAACACAAAGAAAGCAATAGTAATGTACAGTGGCGGAGCTAGTTGTGGTGTATCACCAAATTAATATTACACAAGGTTCGTCTACATTAAAAGGTATTTATTAAAAGGCAGATAACACAATACTATAAATGTATTACAAACACAACAGCCCAGACCCACGGAGCAACACCCCCTTTTAAATCTATCTACCTACCTATATATATATAGTAATTCCCTTCCCCAAACGCTTGATCTTACCCACGGTCAGACCATTGACATCACCTCCATCACCCTCACCAAGGACGAAAACAGGAAGCAGCACCAGTTTCCTGCCTGGATATATCCTTAGTTGAGATGATGTAATTTACATCACATCCTGTCCATGAGCAATTGTGGGAGGGAAGTAAAGATTCTCAGCCCTCCTACAAAGGCCTGTTTAAGGAAGTCCTGAATTACCATGCAAGGAAGACAAGTTACCACATTCCCTCACTTTTTCTTCTTCTATGTTGCTCAGTTTTCTAGTTATCCCTCTAGTACAGGAGAACCTAGTGGGAGCAAAAACCTGATATATAGGAGAAATTCAACCCACCGTCCCTCCGGAATAGTTCCCTCAGCGACATAAGTTCTCCTGTACTTTCCTATGGCTGTCAATCCACATATTACACAAAAAACAGAATTTATAGAATTTAGGTGAGAGTGTGTGATAAATGTTTATGTATGTGCAATGTAAAACTTTATTGAAGAATGTATGAGAGAGAGAAAGAAGAGGAAAAAGACACATTATTATATATCCTCCTTGCAAGTTTCTTCCTCATTTGTTTCATTGCCACACAAAAGTATATTATTATAATTGTCGTTAATACTTGAATGAACATGAGTACCAGCGACAGTGTTCGTAGGACTGGATGTGTCTCTGACTCATGAAGTTCCAAGGTAAAAAGCTTAATTATCAAATTTGTCCGATCTGCATTTGCAGTAAAATTGATCATTTCAGTGGTAAGGTTTCTTGATGGAAATACCATGATACAAGACCCTTCTTCCACCAAACATATTTCATCAACTGTCCTATATTCAGAGTGGCCAATAAAGCATGCAATGTCCCCTATGCGGATCACCTCTTGCACCAGGTTTTCTTTTATCAACTGCACCCAGCCATCCTCCTCAGCTCCTTTCTCCCAAACACAACTGCACAGCCATCGGTGTTGAGATTTCCTGCAACAGCTTTCATCCATCTCCAATCCTGTAATAGTGGCCAGTCTTTTTGATGGGAAGTGTTGCTTGTAGATTCCATCACTTAACGTGCCAATGCTATGTATGAAGTTCAGTTGCTCTGCCTGCCCCTCCCAGCGGGGAATTGCCAGGATTAGTCCTATTGTCCCAGATTGTAGTCCATGTGGCATCCATTGATCTGGGCCTTCAATATAGCTGTATTTAAGATTGTCCTCAGTGATGTCCACTCCTTTTCTTTTCAATGACGTGATAATCCTTGTTGCATTGATTTGTCTTGCCCACTTGTTTTCCTGGATGTCTTTAATAGTTTCCTTTAAATCTGCCAACAGCTTTCCTCCAATCATAGAACAGAAAATGGCAGTTCCCACTATTTCATTCTTAATGGTGTTATCAATGGAAGCAATATTTTCCTCAAGTAGATGCAGGTTGTTGGCAATGGTGTGTATGTCATCAACATTGTCTGTCAGTCTACTCACTATAAGGGAGTCAGCTACTCCACCTGTTTTCATAGCATGTCCCATGCCATCAGTAAGGGAGTTTATCCGGCTGTTCACTCCAATGATGTCTGCTGAATTCCATACTCCAAATCCAGTTCCGACTCCTCCTAAAAGGGCTGCAAGTGTGTCCCGTTTTTCTCGACTCCCTGCTCCGGTCCACTCAATGATGGTCTCTTGTATACTTTGCTTAAACCACTGCCGCTGTGATTCCGGGCACTTTGGAGGAATAGAAAAATCATTAAAATTTAGAATTATTGGGTAGTAAGTCCACCCAACCCCTTGCACAACTGTTTCATGTGTTGGTACCACCACCAATCCACCTATTGGCCATGGTACCTTCTTCTGATCTTTACAACGTTGCAGCTCCTTTACAGAGACAAATACTTCATCTATTGTTAGAACACACCCCTTTCCAGTATCAAAATTGCAGAATTCCTCTAGATCAGGCTGGGCAGCTATAACTGCAGCGTCCCATTCTCCACCTTCTTCTAATGTTAAGTTACTCACTACTACTGTAATATTTGTAACCCTCCCTTGTACCTTTGTTGTTATTTTAGTCCTTCCATTAAAGTTTCCTGTATTCATTATCTGTCCATATCTTATAACCCATTCCCAGTTATGTCCCTCTATACTTTTTATTGGAGCTCTAAGAGCTAATCCCCTGGTACTATTATGTGGCAAAATAATGTTTACTTGTAACCCTCCGCCCTCTTTTACTTCCAATTCCCTGGGCCAAATAAATCTATCTGCTTGAACATAATGTAACTCCAATCTTTTCAAACTCTTTCCCTTATTTGCGGTATCTTCTGGCCTTATTGCCTGTCTCCCCATTCCTACTGTGATACAGCTTATACTTATCCATCCTGTAACAAGGATCCACCACAATCTTCTGTTGACACGCATCTTCATTCTTATACGGCCTTGCTCTGTGGGAACACTAGATTCCATCATTACATATACATAACAAAAACAACAGGGGACATTCTTTTTGCAAGTTTGTTCACGGCCCTGTAATCAATGGTAAGTCTCCATGATGAGGCTGCTTTTTCATCTCCATTCCCTTTTAACACAGCTTTTCTCACAGGCCAACATGGTGAGTTACATGCATACCCATTTCCAGATTTAATTATTCCACTTCTCTCCAGTATTTCTATCATCTTGGTGATTGATGCCACTGATTCTCTTGGGACTGGATATTGCTTTTGCCATTGTGGGTCTCCTCCTTCCAACAAGACCATTCCTTTCATTCTTCCACAGTCTAATTTATCTGTAGCCCAAACAGGTATGTCTTGGATTAGCTTCTGCAGCCATTCTGGTTGTCCGTCTAGTTTCAGTTTGTTTTTTTCCAGACTTTTTATCGGAGAGACAATATATGCCATTGGGAGCACAACCCCTTTCGTCAACTCTGTACTTACCTGATTCACCTTTTCTGTCTTCCACAAACAAAAATTGGCAAGATCTACAAAGAAATTTCCTTTTTTTAAAACTTCTATTCCCAATATTTCCTCTGGCCAACCCACTATTGCTTCTACTTGTATTGTTTTTTCTCCAACTGCTACATCAATTGGACCTGCTCTAACCTCCTGTGGATTCCCAGTAACTCCCATACTACTTACTGAAGAATCCCCATTTTTGACCCTGTTGGTCATTGTAACTGCTGCTCCTGTATCTACCAACATATTTTTCCCTACCCCTGCGATGACTGTATAACTGGTAGGCCGACCTGCCTCATCCATGGTTAAATTAGCTGAGTGAATGAGATGCTGAGGCGCAGGGGTTGGGATTTGTCATTGTGACTCACTTCTACTCTGTCCCTCTTTTATCATCTTTGCCTCATTTTCCTTCAATTTCCTCTCTGACTCAGCTACCTTGTTTTTAAGTATGTGATTTTCCTCTTCTATCCTATCCTTCTGTCTCCTGAGTTCCCAATAGCCCATGTTACCGTTTCTCTCTCCCTCCTGATTAGCCCTCCAGTTGCTGCCATCCCTATTACTATAGTCCCTAGGTGGATCTCTCCATCTTTTGTCAAAGTTCTGTTTTGGTCTCCAGTTTTGATCATCCTTCTTGTTCTGGGGTACATCCCACGTCTGGTTTCTCCAATTACCATCTATATCTCTACCAGACTCGACCTTAAATGTTCTTACAGCTGAAACAGAGCAGGCCTGTTCTGTGAAAGGATGCTTGATCCACCACGTATCAGCTCTAGTTAGTACCATTTCCAAGTCTGTTGGTGTTGGATCAAAAAGCCTGATAAATTCTTGACACTCCCGGGGAAGGGCTTCCATTACTTTTGCTATATGTTCTGGTGAGCCCAGCACTAGAGGCTGTTGAGGTTGTCGTAGAGTATACCAAAAAAATATCCTTTGAGCTAC
Organism: Discoglossus pictus; assembly: GCA_027410445.1. Lineage (NCBI taxonomy): Eukaryota > Metazoa > Chordata > Amphibia > Anura > Alytidae > Discoglossus > Discoglossus pictus. The sequence goes on from CM050169.1 coordinate 163,116,368, forward strand.
CTCTCTAGGACCATCTATTGGCCTCATGGTAATATTTGCTATTTCTTTCTCTATGCTAAGTAGATAGAAATTAGTTGCAGCAATTCTTCCTGCCTGATCAGACACACTGTTATTAAATCCCAATAGTCTACTAGCCAAAGGACCCATAGCGTATTCTAACAGTTCTGTCCATTCCTCTAAGTTAAGTCCTCCTTTTTTAGCTCTATCTGCTCCCCTCATAAACCAATGTGTAAATGTATTAAAGTTGTTAGTTGGCATACTTCCCCACCATTTCTGGAAATTGTCTTTATCTGCCATAGACATCGGTCGAGTCTGCATAGAAAATCCTGTAGGTGTTTGCCTTGCATTAAATAATTCTGAAACAATAACTGGTGCTTGTGGTATGGTATCTACTTGTGGAACAGAATAACATAAGAAATCTTTTCTATCTTGGTTCATTTTCGGCACTGGTTCTTTATTTTGTGCCACAAACATATCCAGATCTGGATATATTTTGGCAATGTCTCTGACTCCTTTTATCCCTTCTAACTTTGTTTTATTTTTATAGTCCATTATTATGTTTTGAAGTTCTGTTATTTTTACTCCATAAGCATCCCTCTGTTCCTCTATTTCCCCTAACTCCCTTTCTAGTTCCCCCACAATTGTAGTTGTTCTCAAAGCTGCAATTTTTAAACAATCCCTTTTGTCCATTGCTTCCTCCATTTTATTTGTTGTTTCCAAATTATGCTGCCGTAATTCTACAACTAAGTCTATTAGGCCTCCTATTGTGGCTACAACAGCTTGTGTGACCAAACTTTTTCTCTTCTTTGTTCTATACTTTTTGTTATTTACAATTTGTTTTAGAACATCCATTAATCTCTTCTCTTTTCCACTGTCTGGGTTTGCTGGCTCTGGAAGCTCATATGGACCATCATGTTTTTGAATATGTTTCCTAAAGTACTCACGCACTTCTGTGGGAAAGTATTTGGCCCCTTGAAAAGACATTTCTACTCTTTTACTCACCCAAGTAAGAATCCAAATCAATTTGCGACTAAAGTAGCATGCTTCTGAGTAGCCAACAATAGTTGATGACTATTCAGTAGGCCAGGTGTAATATGTAGAAAAATAGATTAGTACCCACAATGCAAATTATACTTACCTTAGTATGGTGAAGGTAATACTTGCTAATTAACTTAAAATATAATAGCAAGGCCTGCAGGGTAGGAGATAAACCCGAACGAGGATATGCAAGACACCCAAAATGTATAAGGTATGGAAGCCTATAGTGTATTAAAATGCACGCCTGAAATAATATATATATATATATATATATATATATATATAATATTTAAAATGGTTTATTTATTATTTTTCTCCAGGCCTGTACTATGATAAGGGACTAGAGAAAGAAAAAGAAAGAAGAGAAAGAAAAAAAAAAACAAAAAAAAACAAAACAAAAATAATAGTATTAACAAACTCAGGTATTTGAAACACACAACAAACTAATTGTGGCCTGGTGCCCAAGCTTGTATAATAAAATGGAGACCCAAACTAGGATACAAAGGAAATCAGCATTCAAATACAACAAAAAGCCGCATGGAGCCTACCATATTGTATTCAAATGCAGGGCTAGGCCTGTCCTCTGATATTCAACTCACTCAGATATTTGAAACCCACAAAAACAAACTGTATGATATATTTGTTTTATGTAGCAAAATAAGCTAATACGATATAAAGGATTAAAAATAATAATAATTGAGGCCTATGCTGGTAGTCTATTACAATAAAATAAAAATGAAGGCCTGAAAAACTACTAGGCCTGCTAATATATTCAAAATTGAGGCCTGATGCCCAAACTTGTATATTAAAATGTAGGCCCAAACTAGGATACAAAGGAAATCAGCATTCAAATACAACAAAAAGCCGCATGGAGCCTACCATATTGTATTCAAATGCAGGGCTAGGCCTGTACTCTGATATTCAACTCACTCAGATATTTGAAACCCACAAAAACAAACTGTATGATATCTTTGTTTTATGTAGCAAAATAAGCTAATACGATATAAAGGATTAAAAATAATAATAATTGAGGCCTATGCTGGTAGTCTATTACAATAAAATAAAAATGAAGGCCTGAAAAACTACTAGGCCTGCTAATATATTCAAAATTGAGGCCTGATGCCCAAACTTGTATATTAAAATGTAGGCCCAAACTAGACTCCACACACAATCAGCACTTGATTTCCCATGCAGAGGATAATTAGACAAAGTACTTTTTTTCCTTCCCCACAAAAAAAATAATAAAATAAATAAATCTGACTATCTATTAATGTGATATTACCTCATAAATAACCTTTGTAGAAGTCTAAAATTCGTGGTCGCCAAATGTGGTGTATCACCAAATTAATATTACACAAGGTTCGTCTACATTAAAAGGTATTTATTAAAAGGCAGATAACACAATACTATAAATGTATTACAAACACAACAGCCCAGACCCACGGAGCAACACCCCCTTTTAAATCTATCTACCTACCTATATATATATAGTAATTCCCTTCCCCAAACGCTTGATCTTACCCACGGTCAGACCATTGACATCACATCCATCACCCTCACCAAGGACGAAAACAGGAAGCAGCACCAGTTTCCTGCCTGGATATATCCTTAGTTGAGATGATGTAATTTACATCACATCCTGTCCATGAGCAATTGTGGGAGGGAAGTAAAGATTCTCAGCCCTCCTACAAAGGCCTGTTTAAGGAAGTCCTGAATTACCATGCAAGGAAGACAAGTTACCACACTAGTGAATGGATGGCACGGTGCAGATTTTTTTCTTTGGACCCCCCGGATGGCGGTAATTCAAATTATTTTTTTTAGGTTGGCCCTCGGTGCCAACAATAATATATATATATATATTTGTTTTTCTCTCTCTTCCTCCCTTTTCACCATCTCTCTCTTCCTCTCTCTCCCCCTCTCTCACTCCCCTTCTCCTTATCTCCCCTCCCTTTCTCCCCATCCCTCTCCCCCATCCCCCCTCTCCTTCTATTCCCCTCCCCTTCTCTCTCCCCTCCCCCTCTCTCTCCCCCTATCCTCCCCACTCACCTTTTCACTCCCTCTCTTTACTTTTCTTTCTCCTTCTCTCTCTCCCTTTTTCCTTCTCTCCCGCTCTCTTCTTCTCTCTCCCCCTATTTCCCCCCTCTTTCCCTCCCTGTCCTTCTCCCCCTCTCCTTCTCTCTCTCCCCCTCCTTCTCTCTTGCTCTCAGTCATTCTCCCCCTTCTTTATCTCTCCTTCTCTCTCCCCTCTCCTTCTCTCCCCCTCCTTCTTCCCAACTCGCTCTCTCTCCCCCTCTCCCTCTCTCTCCCCCCTCCTTCTCTCTCCTACTGACCCCCCTCTGCTCTTCGCCCTTCTTTCCCTCCTTCTCTCTCCGCCCTCTTCTTCTCTCTCTTCCCATTGCTTCTTTCTCTCCCCCTCTACCCTTTCCTTCTCTCTCTCCTCCTCTCCCCCTCCCCTCTCCTTCTCTCTCTCCTTCCTTCTCTCTCCCTCCCCCTCCTTCTCTTTCCCTCCCCCTCTCCTTCTCTCTCCCCCTCTCTCCTTCTCTCTTCCCCTCTCTCATTCTCCCCCTTTCTCTCCTCTCTCCTATCTATCACTTACCTTTTTCTTGCATGCTCCACACCTCCACGCCTGCAGCTGAGCCTGGCTCCTCCCCCAGAGGTCCTGTTTGCACTGTGGAAGACATGCAGCAGGCAGGAAGTCTGCAAGATGGAAGTGGAGGTCAGGGGACCTAGGGGTGCCTGGATATGTTGAGGGGGATTCAAATGGGACCCAACACTACAGAATTAAATAAATAAAAATGAATTTATACTACAGCCTGCACTGGGGGCCCCAGGAGATGAAGGGCTCTGGTGCACAGCACCGGCTGCACCAGCGGTAGCTCTGCCCATGGAAATATATATTTCATACACAGATATTCTCCGATCCTTGCATAATGTGAAATATTTTTTATTTCAGACATATTGCAGCTGACAGTAACTTTGCGGTTCTCTTAAAAAATATATGCAAAATACTCCAGTATGAAACGTCAACATTCAGTTTAGTTGGTCATCTGCACGTTGTTTCAATCTCCACATCAAACTTGTTTGAATGTGAAATATCGTGATGCCATTGAACATTATTTGAATTTGAATCTATCATGTATCCTGGTATCAAACCCCTCACTACCATCTTGATGACAATATTTGGACTAGCGAAATGGGTCTTTTGTTATTTTAAAATTTCTATGCTTTAAATAGATGTAAGTATTTTATAAGAATTAATTTTTATTGAACTCATTATTGTTTTAAGATTGTAAGTAAAAACCCACCTATTAATATCGTCAAAGAACCATATGAGAAAGCAGGCAAAGGCCTAATGAGTAGAAAAGATCTAATACATTGTGACACTGAGGAGTCAAGAACAGAAATCATATTTGACACTTAAATCCCAGATGCAAACGTAATATCAAGTACTGTACATCAAATCAATAGGGATCAGAGGAAACAATCAAGGTCAATGGTCAATGGTCAAAAGACAAGCAGCTAAAGTTCATAAACAGTAAACAATCCAAAATTCAGTCCACTAACAAAGGCCCCTATTCAATTACATGAGCCTGTAATGGAGCCCGTAAATGTTACTAATATTCAATTGGCTACTTTTAGCTACTCGCATTCCATTTGCAAGTTACAGGCTAAAAAGGACTGCGGTTGTCAAAAACTTAACTCCATCTTATCTTCTCCTTTAATTTTTCAAGCCTGTAAATGTTACCCGTGCAAAAGACTCAAAATTGATATTCAATTACAACAGTTCAACAAGCCCACAGTTTCCTTCAAACCCGTTAATGGCAAATGTATCACAAAATGATATGAGTACAATGAAAGGCATTAGAATTAATTGCACAACAGTCTCAAGCTCGCAATAATAAATCTTTTTTCTACATTTTATTTCCGTGTTATTTTGATCCCAGGAATCAAGGAGTTAATACATATCATGGAACCCGCATGGACTAGAACAATTGCTTTATTGATTTTTATTGATTTCCACATTTCTGGATTGCTATTCCGATTGCAAATCGGACTTCTAAACACTAATTAATTGTAGTTTAAACTACTGTTTTACGGACATCATGATGACGATCTCATTTACTATTGGCTCTGTCTAAAATGTAATATACCGGCTTCCTTAATTGATCATGATCATACCCTGAAATACGAGTTCGTTGTATGCGTGTTGGGGAAGTGAGCATGTAATTATGGGTTAATGACAATTGAGTACATCTACAAGTTTAGAAAAATTTAGATCCGCAACCAAAAGTTCAGTTTGAAGTTAATTAGGGGCTTGCAATTGAATAGGGCCCAAAGTCAGGAGTCAACATATCAGGAAATTAATTAGCATTTCAGTAATGCTTTGCTGTGTACAATAGAGTCAAACAACTCGTCAACCAGCAAATGATTGGTTTAGAAAGAGCAAGAAAGCTAATGTGAAATGAATTCCAAGGAAGAGTACTAAGAAACCTAAACTACCAGAAATCATTACAGGACTTGTGAGATATCACAAGATCAGGATTGCAAAAAAAAATAAACTAGTTGCTCACAAGAAAATATTTTTTTTTCACATTTGTGAGTATTCTGCTGGGACTTGGTCTGCATTCCTACTTAACATGTACATTGTGCTACTTTTATTATCCCCTTCTGGATTGCTAAATTGTCGTAGTGAAGGGGCTTGTGTGCTTCAATGAAGCTGTGAGCTACACCATGTAGGGTCACCAAAGATTAGCAGGTCATTGTAAAAAGGTCAGACATATTGTGGTCCACTGAAGAAGGATCTGGCAACCTATTCAAGTATCTTTGCCAAGAAAACCAGCCAGACAAAAGATGTACCTGCCGTGTTGTGGTCCAAAAGAGTCGGACATGGCGGAATGACTAACCAACAACACATTTAATATGCTCAACATTATGATCACCCCTTCCCAAAACATGTCTTTGTCAGAATTCAAGGACCTATCAAAGTAATCGCTGGTCAACATGTTTTGCTTCCTTGCGCTTTATCTCCAGGCAACCTAGGCATTCTCTGCATTATACCAAAGTAAAGCACATATTTGTGCTGCAGAAGACACCATCAAATTGATCATGCATGAACATGACACAGACAACATATAAAGACGTGTCAAGGAATGCTCAAGAAAGGTTCTTTGTTATTGAGGATGCTGTTCTAGTTCTTTTATTTTGTTTGTGTTGTTTTGCTATTTAATTCCTAGCTTGTCCTACTTTTTGTATGTTCTGTATTTGAGCCCAGCCTTTGACCCAAACTACTACTGCACCTGCAGCCTACATCAAACCTTTGGTAGTGGTTACAGTTATAAACTATCTCCAGGATGAACTCCAGTGTCAACCTGGCATGGACCTCAATTTGAGACATCATCTTGCAACATTTTAGAAGTTATTTTTCTGTTGGGCTAGCGCTACCACTATAGCCAGCAAAAATAGATACAGTCTTGTCATGAGAATCTGCAGTCTATTTAAAGCCTTATTTAAAAAGCAACATGTGAGGGCAACTTTAGAGTTGAATATTTTCCTGCATATGTTTTGAGCACCGAACATGTCCACTACCTTATATCCAATGTAGTTTTTACTTCTTCATCCATACTCTATGGATTAAGGAATTCCACTTCTCTTTTTTTCTGCCATCATTATGAAGAACCATGCCGACCATAGATACAAACCTTTATAGATATAAACTAATTTTAGACTGGTAGTGGTTAGTTAAAAAAACAAAGGTTTTCAGTAAACTCAATATGTCTCTTTACAGTTTTCTAAAATTTCTAGTTAACAAATAAAATATAATACATTATAAAACAATGAACTTCTTCTGATAACCTCAGATTCTCTAATAATGAGTGCACAATAGAAGAAAATAATTTTTCCCCTCTATCTCATTGTAGAAGTTGCAAATGTTACAGTAATTTCACAAGCAGACAAATAAACCCAAGTCTATAACTTTACAATAAAATGATTCTGAAGATTTGTAAATGGCATATGTAACTGAATCTGTAAAAAAACATCTGGGAAATCAATCCTGCAAATAGGTTATAAGGGTAGAAAAAATGTATTGAATGAATATAATTCAACATAGGGCCCACTGCTATCAGAATTTACTTAAACTGTGCAAGGTACAAATCCAAGGTACAAATCCAAATCCAAAGGTTTCAAAACAAACAAACTGCATACCTTTTAAGAAGAAAATGACATTAATATTGGATAACTGTAAAATACATCAGAGGCTTCCCCAAGGGTACCCATGCTATAGAAATCTGAACAGCAAAAATTTGATTTTGCATCCACATTTAGTTAAACAGAGAATGTGAAAGAATGACACACAGAGGTTTTCAAGAATCCAATTAAAGCAAATAAAATCACTGTATTTTCAAAATGTTATTTTACAGAACTATACTTAATAATGGGTATATTTTTGAGAAAATAAAAAATATAGTCTTTATTCTATTAACTATTAATTGAATTTATTCTGTGCCTGAAGCCACTATTTTACCTATTTCTTATTAAGTTGAATAAGTTGGAGATGACCTTGACCTTAAATCCAGAGGAACATTCATCTGCTTCCACCGAAATGTGTCAATCCTTATTAGCAATGTTTTTGACAGGGCTAATGAAAACTAATCAGTCTGTGATACTCTCTCTCGGGAACTAAGCTCAATCAAGCAGCTCACACAAGGCAATGGCTGCTCTTAGAGAAGAAAAATTGCATAAAATAGCATCCATAACTTACAAAAAAGGTTGTATGTAACTTTCTACTTTATAACAATATTTTTCCTTGTAATAAGTCTGTGGCAAGCCAGAGCTGATAATCAGTTACTCCATTAAACTTTTACACCAAAACCCTGTGCTAATAGGACTTTACGGATAATATGGTACCAAAGACCACTCACAAATGGTTTTAAAACCATTGCAGAGTGGCACAGCCGCAGTTAAAGAGACAGTATAGCACTAAAAAAAACTACAGAAAATGATGTTCATCATTATCTGACATTTAAAAGTCCAATCTAAACATAAGTATAATTAAAATATACAAATATTTTATTTTTTATGTCTGTTTCATTACACAACATCAAGGTTAACACACAACCCAGTATTCAAGGGGTTAATACATATCAGGAAACCACATGGACTAGGAACACATGATCTAATGCATTGTTTATATACATTTTATATAAATACACAAAATAAACACAATTATATATATTAAATATATAAATGCAATTGTCAGATATATTTACAAACCTTTTTCTCACTCATTATAATAATCATGACATTCTCATTTTCTGTTGGTTCTTAGAGTAGTGATGTCGCGAACATCAAATTTTCGGTTTGCGAACAGCGGACCTGAACTTCCATCAAATGTTCGCGAATGGGCGAACCCGGCGAACCGCCATAGACTTCAATGGGCAGGCGAATTTCAAAACCCACAGGGACTCTTTCTGGCCACAATAGTGATGGGAAAGTTGTTTCAAGGGGACTAACACCTGGACTGTGGCATGCCGGAGGGGGATCCATGGCAAAACTCCCACGGAAAATTACATAGTTGATGCAGAGTCTGGTTTTAAGCCATAAAGGGCATAAATCACCTAATATTCCTAAATTGTTTGGAATAACATGCTTTAAAACATCAGGTATGATGTTGTATCGATCAGGTATTGTAAGGGTTACACCCGCTTCACAGTAACAGACCAATCTCCCCGTTTAATGCACCGCAAACAACCGCAAACAGTCCTTTTGCACAACCGCAAACTCCCCATTTGCACAAGGTTGGATACCAAGCTAGCCATGTCCCGTTCCTTGTCCTCACTGATGTCATTGAAGGTCTCTTCCTCCACCCAGCCACCAAGGGTCCCAGAAAGGTGACAACAAGCCCCCTGGGACGCCTGCTGTGTTTGATCTTCCACCACCTCAAAGCCACCTTCCTCCTCTGACTCCTCTTCTTCAGACTCCCAGAGTCTGGGGGCTTCCACTGCCCAGCATGGAAGATTATACACAGGTCAGAGTCTGGGGGCTTCCACTGCACAGCATGGAAGATTATACACAGGTCAGAGTCTGGGGGCTTCCACTGCCCAGCATGGAAGATTATACACAGGTCAGAGTCTAGGGGCTTCCACTGCCCAGCATGGAAGATTATACACAGGTCAGAGTCTGGGGTCTTCCACTGCACAGCATGGAAGATTATACGCGTTGCCTCTGTTTGCGTTATTATAAGGTGTGTACTGTTAAGTAGTACTATTCCTATCGGTTTAATCCCTGTTATGTCCACTATCAGGGGACGTGTATATGGCATGGATTTTTAGAAGCGGGAGATCGAAAAAGATGCTTGGTCGGTCCTCCCACTTCAAATTTGGGGCACTGCGCGTGCAATCTAAGGTGCCACCAGATATGAGTGTCACTGTGCACTGGCAAAAGTTGGCAGAGTAGATGCAATAGGCTTCACAGACACGCCTGTAGGCAGGCAATTGCTATTCAATCTATTACAGTCAAAAAAGTGTTGTTTTATGTCACTGAGCACAATATAAGCTGTGAGCCTGACAGAGGCAGGCAACTGAAATTAGATTACAGGAAAAAAATGGTTGTTCTCAATGTATGTTACATCACCAGGTATGAGTAGTGAAAATAAGCGCAATAGAAGCTGTTAGGTGTTAGCCTGTCACACACACACGCTGGTAGGCAGGCATAGATTACACACAAAAAAATTATAAAATAAAATAAATGATGTTTAAAGTTTCCTCAATGATAAAGTATAGGGGGCGAACCAAAAAGCGCATGTGTTCGCCGTTCGCGGCGGACGCGAACATGCGAAAATCGCCGCGAATAGTTCTCCGCCGAACTGTTTGGGACATCACTATCTTAGAGCCATTTCTCGTCTGTAAAGCTTGGTTTGGTATAATATACTGAGTGAACAAATACTTCCTACACTGAAATCTCTTGTGGACAAGGCAAGATTTATGGATGTGGACTGAGTGCCTTAATATTGCGAGTGAAAACATTAACATCAACATGTATAGTAAAGAAAGAAACTCTCCCGCAGTCGATTTTAGGGTATACCCCAAATTACACTGCTCAATTAGCATAGGGGCCACACATAGGAATGGATAACAACACTTATTTTTGGATACAAGAGAAGTGGAAATTAAGGTAAACAGAATTGGCTTACAGATACAAAACATTAGTTTATGGTCGTTATGGTCTCTGATGTTACTAAGCAAAGTTTGCTAGAACGGAACAAGAAAATTATATTTCGGAAAAGGGGAAGAGATGGATAAAATTGCTATTCAAGGAAGGGGGTGGTTGTTGTTCTATTTCTAAACAGTTTAAACTTAGACAAGCAATGTAAAATATTTTTGATAAGCAAAACTACTATTTCTGGAGTCCTAAGTATACATATAGCAGGATGATTACAAATTGAGACACAGAAGCCATTTTAGAAGGCTCTCGCTCCCCAACATGATAGTTCCTCCAAACTTACTACATTTCAGCTTAAAGGGCTACACCCATTATTGCCCCTTAATGGTACTTGTTTTCAGATAGCAGGACAATGCATATTGTTTTAAGGAAATAGATTAACTTACTTTTACATTTTGTACCAGACAAGCTAGGATGAACTTCTTGATGTAACTAGTGTACTAAGCACAGTTTGTAAGGGCTGTACCAAAGTCTGCTAAAGTCACTAATGGTCTGTCTGTGCATACATCTGTCTTGACCCAAGGTATGTATGTGTGAGGGTGCACATGATTGCATAATTAATAATTGTAATTTTGTAAGTATTATGCAGTAGTTCTGTATAGTCTCCTAAGCAATAAGAAAAGTTGCTCACTTGACAAGCAAGGAAGTCCACAACTACACATAGTTAAAGAAAGTGGGAGGCATAATTCTTATTATTTGGTTTTAGGGGGTTGGGTTATTAGTGAGGCTTTTATGTAATCAGGTATTATATATATATATATATATATATATATATATATATATATATATATTCCTTCTCATTCCCTCCCCTTTACAGTTGGTCTGGATATCAGAACAAGCATTCATCTGTGCTTACAGCATCAGATCTTTCCGGATTCATCATTTATCCTATCTAATATCCTAACCAATACTTACCTGGTACTTACCTGGTACAGTATGACTTCCCCTATTGTAGATGGGCTTAGGCATGAAATAGCAGTTAGGAGTCTGGAATGGCTGCCATCTACCTTGCTCTCAATTACTAGTCAGTATTTGCCCATACCATATAGTCAGGCTGATGGATCTGAGGGGCCTTTAGTTAGTGTAATTGGAATGGCTACCCACTCTGGGAACCTTATGTTGAGTCCCAGGTATCCTACAACACAATCAAGGCAAAAAGGCTAAGTCCATCATCCCTGGTATCTAGTGGACACAAAGACCCTATTGGCATACACGTTCCACTTGAAGGAAAAAAGAGAAAATATGTAAAAAATAATTTATCGAGATTGTTTCTCTCCTTCCACTTGACAACTATTTTGAGATGAAGGAGAAAAAAATGAATCCAAAAAGGAGGGGGAAGAAAGGAAAAGGCGATACAGTCACCTTCAAAAAACGTTCTCAAACTGGCTTCAGGCATTTGTTATGATGGCCAGCATTATTGGGAGAAAGTATCCTAATAATCGTTCAGCTCTTTTTTGTTATCTATATGAAATTAAGAGCATTCCAGAACTTACAAGGGTATGGCATGATGGTCTTATGATGAACACATTCACCAGCGTTTAGCTGTTACTCCTGAAATAAGATGGGATGAAAGGGACATGGGCACGTGGATTAGAATAGTCCATTCAGCAAAAGTGGGTTGTTCCTTTCGTTCATTTGGACTTAGACCAGGATCATCATTACAATCCTCATCCATTACGATGGGATTATGCTTTCAATTTCATGAGGAGGTCTGTAAATGGTGGACATCATGCAAATGCAAAGACAAATGCTCTGACTGGGGCCACCGCAATCCCTTGTTTAGGTGTATTAAAAAGATTAGGGAGTCCCCTACTAAGAGCAGTGACTCTGATAGCAGTAGGAAGAATGCTGCCATGGCGATGCACCAGTAGACCAGGGTTCTCCAAAAAATAGACCTGCTTTTATGTGGTTTCAGCCCCGTTTTCATCATTCCAAGTTCAGCAGCTTCTTCAGCTAGGTGTCCAAGAAACCTTATCTCTGTTAAGCATTATGCAGACGTGTTTCAGGAAGGTTGCACAGAAAAAATGGTATTGGGGAAAATGTAAAGGAACACCTGAGAATTTGGTTGATTTTCTGCAACATTTCAATGGAAAATCTCTCTGTATATCACTGTAATCACTCTGGAAAAATGTGTCTGTGACCAGGACATTAACGCATCCAAGTTAGTGTACTCTGCAGGTAGTGTAGGGTTTTGTGCATATTTAAAAGGACAATGTTGTGCAGCCAGGATGCATTCTGGATGCATTCTGCCTTGGTAAAGAACATGGTTATCCTAAAGCTATCTCCAATCATCATGGTTATTTGCATATGGGGAGATCAGCTACAGGATCAACATGCATTACCAATTCCACATTATTATCGTTTATTTATAACGCGCCAACATATTCCGTAGCGCTGAATACTGTATGTTCTATATAACGCTTTCCCTCTTATAATATATTATAACTAGGATACATAATAACCATGTACAGTCAACATATAACACACACAATAATACATGATCCCAATGTAACAATGTCATTCCCCCTTGGCCACTTCCACAATTACTGGCAATATCAGTCCTTAAACACTGATATCATGACAATTTCTTCCCCTTTCCTTTCCAGTACAGCATGGGAAGTTTATCCTGTGGGATAAATTTCCAGCTATACAGGCGGTTACCGGTCCTCTTGATGTGACAGTCCATCCATGTGATAGCCTCAGTGGCCAGGGTGTCTCCTCCTGTCCAGGGTGACTACTCACTCCTTCCCAGAGGCATAGTGACCTTCCCAAGCCCCTGGGAGACTTATAAGAAAACTGCCATGTCGGACCCTTAGAGGTAGTCCAGGGGAAACTGCACATCCCAGCTAGTAAGTCCAGCATAAACTTGGGAGGATCCTTACCCAGCAAATTCCTCTCCTTCCAGGCTAGGGAGACCTCCTGTTTTGCTGATTCTGGATCAGTACTCAGTCCCATGGGTAAAATTGAAGAGTACAAGTTTCCCTTTGTCAGGCCTGAGCTTTCTCCTGAAAAAACTGGGTGCTGGAGTTGCAACATTTGCTATTGACATTCTCTGGTGCCATCCATGCTGGATTAATGGGCAGTTCTGACACAATCCGTTGTGGTTCAGTAGCCAACCCCTTCTTTCTATGGTTACAGGTTCACAACCAGAGTCTTTGGGCAGCTGCAGGGGAGTCAATGTTGGGAGACCAGTAGACAAACCACAATATGGGGTACCCTCTGGCTCTTTGGTCTCTGGATCCTCAGGTGGAACCTCCTGACTCTCTCCTACTGAGACTGCCTGGTGTGTAGTTACAGGCAGCCCTTGAAAGCAGCTGCTACTGCCTCTTGTTCAGGCTCAAGAGCAAGGCTACTTTCTATTTCTGCTACAGGGTCTGTGGCTGGCTCCTGGACAATGGTCATCCAAGGAACCTCCCCACTATTTTCACAGTTAATTGGTAGGGCCCAGTGCTCATTAGGTTCTTCTCTGACTCTAGGAGCAGGGTGGCTTTTCCTCAGTTCTTCCCCTGTGCCTAGCACTGCATGTGGTTTGGCCCTGTCCCCATGCCTCTAACTGAGTGAGACTCAGCCACCTAAAGATAGGGACCAGATCTTCCTCTTCCCAGTCAACCCCATGAATGAAGACATCCTTGTTATTTTTAGAATCCCTGATATCAAAATTCTCCCCACAGTCCATACCTTTATTTTCTGATCCAGCCTTGGAAACATTTAGCTGGGTCCCTGTAGTACCTGTTAGGTGGTTCTGTTCCATGCCTCACTGGCATGAGCCCTGCCAGCTGGGTGGCCAAAACCTATCCAGGGATGCTTCATCCAGCAAGTCTATATAATCTACCTCCAGCTGTAGCTTCTGCGGGATTAACGGTCCAAGTAAGTTAGCTGTCTGAAAGCCTTGCTCCAGTGCCAGCATGTGACAGCGTTTGGCAAACAGACACAGCTGTCTTTTCTCTGCCCCCAAGCCACAATCCCAATTCCCTTGTACAATGTCCCAAAGTGCCTCTTCTAGCCCCAATGAAAAACAGGGCCCTGATGAGGTATCCCAACAAGTTCAACTCCATAAATGCATATTGCCCTTCCAGGGCGACCTCCACACATACTAATTCTTCCAGCCATTCCATTAGCTCGTGACCTGGCCATAGTCCCAGGATTGCCATCCATTTATTTAGAAGGCCCATTCCTCTAAAGTCCTTTACAGTCACCAGAACATTCTCTGTCTCTACTGTCTCTCTGTCCCCTCCACAGGAGATTAGACAGGGCCATTGCTTACCCTTCTCCACTTCTCCTGTACCTCCTCTATGATCTGTATCCAGAGTTCCCTCTGCTGATCCTTTGTTGAACCTGCAGGCATTTTCCCCATCCATCTTTGGTACAATCTGGACACTTCCTCTTCCTCTGCTGCAGACATCTCTTCATAAGCTGCCATCTTTCGGTGTTTTATTCAGAGATCCCACCACTGCCAGCCAATGTCACAATCTGCTTCTTCAAGGGGGTTTGATATGAACCTAGTTCAAACCGACCCCAGCAGAATTGTGTAGTTCCTGTTCTCTGTGGCACAAAAGATGGCTTCTGAAAAGGTACAGGCAGAGATTACTGCATACAGGTTATTAGTAGGCCATGGCAAGACCACTCCCAAAGGCAGGATACAACACACAGAAATAACCTCACACTGTGGATATGTTAAAACTATATCTGAACCTTTATTGAATGATCAAAACAACATATTTATACTCTCCGACACCACACCCTTGTGTACATTTGTGTATGTGTGATGTCAGCCTATCTGGCTTGCAACCTTGGGCTATCAAAGCTCTTGAGATCAAATTCACCAGATATCTATAGTTGGCTAGTGAAAAAAAACTTGATGTTAAACTCAGGTGTTTGCTTAGGACTACTTGTAGTACATACATCTGTCTTGACCCAAGGTCTGTATGTGTGAGGGTGCAATGATCCGCAGCTAACTTCTATGCAGATCATTTTTACCAATTCCACATATGTTCTATATAACACTTTCCCACTTATAATATATTATAACCAGGAAACATAATAACCATGTACAGTTAACATATAACACACACAATAATACACGATTCCAATGTAACATTGTCAATGTCAAGTACATACATCTGTCTTGACCCAAGGTCTGTATGTGTGAGGGTGCAATGATCTGCAGCTAACTTCTATGCAGAGGATTTTTACCAATTGCACATACTGTATGTTCTATATAACGCTTCATCCACAATTGTTCTATATAACGCTACATCCACAATTGCTGGCAATATCAGTCCTTAAACACTGAAATCATGACATCAGTCATGTGGCTTTTGGGACACCTTGTGCTGGAGTGCATGTTTTGTAATATTTTGTTCAAGGCTGAGCATGTTCCGGAATAAAAAAATGTAAATCAGGATGCACTTTCACGCTGCCAGTGGAGTGAATTTTGTGAATTAGCTCTTGAGACATCTTGCCCAAATCATAATTATGTAGCAATCAAGGTAGAAAAAAGACTTTTAGCCCATCAAGATCAACAACAAAAAAAACAAGTGAAACTTTTCCCATTGTCTCAAAATGGAAAAAAAAATCCTTCCTGAGCCAAGATACTGGCAATCAGATTCCTTACCTGGATCAATACTCTCTCTCTAATTAACCAGGATAACCCTGAATGCACTTTTTATTTAAAAATGTATCCAATCTCTTTTTAAAGAATCTGTGGTCACAACCTAATTTGGTAGAGAATTTCACAGATTAACCACCCTTACTGTGAAGAACCCTTTTGTTTCTTTAAGGTGGAATCTTTTTACTTCTAACCTCAAATGATGTCCTCTTGCCAGTTGAAAATCTCTTGGCACAAAAAGTTAACTTGACAAAGCCTTATATTGACCCTGGATGTATTTATATAAAGTAATCATATCCAATCTTTTTTCAAGAGAAAATACATTTAATTTGGATGGTCTTTCTTCATAACTTAGACCCTCTATTCCCTTTATTAGTTTTGTTGTCCTTCTCTTTGCTTTTTTCCAGCTATAAAATGTCCTTTTTATGAAGTGGTGCCCAAAATTGTACTCCATATTCCAAATGAGGGTGTACTAGGGATTTGTATAGTGGCAGAATTATATTTGCTAACCTTGCTTCTTTACCCTTCTTAATTCATGCTAATATTTTATTTGCCTTTGCAGCTGCTGCTTGGCATTGAGCACTGTTACTTAAGTACACTGTTAATAGAAGAAAAGAAAAGAACACATTTAGCTCAATTTACTTTTCCTGGTGATTAATTATCAGACAGCCTGTTTCTATAGTTTACTACCTGGCCTTCTTCAAATTAATACATTTAAAAATATTTTAAGGTTAGTCAATATGCTCATTTAGTGGGACCTCCAGATGTCTTGATTATTCATTGTGGGGGTAATGATTTAGGTTCCATGCCCTTGAAAGAACTTCTATTTTCAATCAAAAGAGATCTTGCTAGATCACAGCAATTTTTCCACAATTTAATTCTCATTTGGTCCCAGATAGCTCAGAGATTGTCATGGCACCCTCTCATTAGCAATAAATAGAATAAAGCCATTTATTTTATTCTATTATATATTGCCACGCACTGGGTTAGAGTGGAGCGTTTACTGGGGCACACTGGGTTAGAGTGGTGCGCTTCCAGAGTTTCCAGGTCATTTTATTTTTTTCGGAGCGCTGGGTTAGTTTGGTGCGCCTGTGGTGGGGATGCTTTCCCTCATAGGGATAGAAGTAGCTTTTATAGCTCATCTGGGTTAGGGCTCCGGGGGCACAGGGTTCCCCCTCCCCTTTAACTTCAGTATGTGGATGGGAAGCACTGCTTGTTCATTTGCAAGGTTATATACTTGTATTAAGAAATGAGCTGTGTCCTTTTATTATACCATATATGGAATGTTGTGGTCTTTATTGTGTGGTATATTATTGGGGTTTATGCGTATTGACAAGTCAAGGAAGCCCACGGCTGCACAGCATTAAAGAAAGTGGGTGTTTGACCAGGATTGGAAGTAGGAGGCATAATTATTATTATTTTGTTTTAGGCGGTTGAGTTATTAGTGAAGCTATTATGTAATCAGGTATTTCTTATATATATCTCCCTTCTCCTTACTGCTGTTTGCTTCAGAGCCCCATATACAACAGAGTTGGTTGTACTGTGATTTTAGACACATGGTTTATTTGGATGGTGAATTGCTCAACTGTAGCTTGGCCCCATCAAACCTTCACAGCTGACGTTCACCTCTGACGTCAAAGACATGTGGTGCTCCGCAGTTTCAACACTGTTTATCCGTAATGGTGCTAATTGTCCAGTCACGGTACGTTTTAACCACAGCAGCATGCTAACAATTCCCAAACTGAGCTTTCCAGAAATACTGCCACTTTTGGCCAGAGAAACCATGACCATTTAATTTTCAAAGTAAAAAAAATCACATGTTTTACCCATTACAGAGATGGCTGACATGCTTGCAGAGTGCCTACATGTCACCATACATACCCACCAAGTCAGTTCATAACACGTGACGTGTTTATTGGCTATGCGCTGCTGACGTCAAAATTAGGCAGTGGCCCGTAATACCTGTGTATCAATTTTCTTTAGTGTACTTTATGTTATCAAAAAGTGCTGAGAAGCTCTGTATTTACTGCCTAAAGTCAAACAAATAGTTCCTGTATGGGGCTGCCTACTGTAGCATATGCAGACAGATTCTGTAGGGTTTACAGTGTAATGTCCTAGTCTATCAGGGACCATGCCTCAACAGCATGTTGCGGCATGTCAATGATTAGTTAGCATGAAACACAGCACAGCAAGTACAATAGAGCCTGTGTTTTCATGAGCTGCAAGGGTTGGACCCATACAGAGACTACGTGTTTGATTTTAGTAATAAGAGAGCTTATAGGAACTTCTTAATAAAATAAAGTAAATAAAAGTAAATATATACATAGGTATATTATATACCTAGTAAAATCCAGCAAACCTCCAAATCCTTTTAATAAATGCACACTACTTTCTTCATGACACAGGAAGACAGGAGACAGGAACATTTTCCATTAAAGTCATATTTAAGTTTCATGGATTATAAATGCACCTGATCGAGAAGAATCTGTAGTATACGAAAAAAAAGTTTGCACCCCTTAAAATCCCTGCTAAAATAAGCATAGAATTCACAAGTAATTTTGGCCAAAACAGTATTATAATCTGTGATCGCAGTTTGTGCAGCAAATCATCAAGGAAGTCTTGTTTTTTCCCTGAAGAAGGAAGCAAGTAGCAGCTCAGACACTCTGTAGATCTCTGCATTATGCTGCTGTTGGCTTGATGGTTATTATTGCATAAAAAAAAATACCGAAATGCAGTGTTTCTATTGGTAGGTGCAATGTATGCAGTTCTTGATGTGTATAGAATAACTATGTATGTTTTTGATATAAGTTGATGAGTTAGATGATATAAAGTTAAAAACAAGGAAACTTAGATATGCCTTTAAGTGAGGGAACTAGACACAGGGGAGGGAGAGTGGGGGAGAGACACAGGGGAGGGAGAGGGGGGAGAGACACAGGGGAGGGAGAGAGGGGAAGAGACACAGGGGAGAGAGAGGGGGGACACAAGAAAGGGTCACAGAGGGCACACAAGAGTGGGACACAGAGGGCACAAGAGGGACACAGGAGGCACCACATTTCTCACCCTCGGCTTATACTTGAGTCACTAAGTTTTCCCAGTATTTTGTGGTAAAATAGGTGCCTTGGTTTATACTCGGGTCGGCTTATACTCAAGTATATACAGGATAGTTGGGACAAATGGGAGGTATGCCTTGGGTAATGATAAAATTAATCATAGACTCTAACAGATGTGCGTCTTGTCTGTGCAAACTGAAGCCCAAAAAATATATATAATTTCAAAGGCCTTTTAATTATTATTTTCTACAGAGAATTATTTTAATTATTTATGCCTAGTCATCAGATTAGATACACTGATAAGCATAATATTTTATAGAGTTTCTTTTTTTTATTGAGTTATAGAGTACTAGTATAACCAACTCCTGTGGGATATAAAAGCAAAATACTCTTTTTGAAGGTAAATGCTCCCTGCACCTAAAATACACATTGTGCCAGAAACTAACTGCACTTTGGAAGCCTCTCCACCTTTTTAACAAGCGTATATCCCAGGGAATACAACATATGTTAAAGTAAAACCCTGGAGCAACCATGTACACATTACTAAAATCAGATTTTCAGTAAGACTATTCTGCAAAGAGAATATATTGCTCAACTATCTGACAGATTCAGGGCACTACAGTTTTAGTATGCAAAAAAAAAAAAAGGTTAAACTGTTTCTAAGAAACATGAAATGCTGTGTTAGTTTGCAAATCAAAATAACTGGGCAGTATTATCCAATCCATAGAAAATAACACACATCATTGTATGTACTGTTCCTTATGTGTCGCGTTTGCTGTATGTGTTTTAAATAGATTACCTGTGCTTTCAAGAGATCTACATGTCTTGATTTACAACATACTATATATTTGTATAATTATTAATGTATTTGCTCTTCTGAACTGTTATTTACTGTTTCTCTTCATTTCCTCTATTCTGTATTGTCATGATTCTTTTACAGAAGTGAGAGGTAGTGCTTGTTGTTCACTCCATCAGCATATGAAGAAGTGTAGCACTCTGGAGCTCTGCTTTTTCTCTCACGTGGGAGCATGTTCAGTGGGACAATTTGTTTATGACAAACAAGAATATCTGGGCTTCCACTGAGAACTAATGGCTCAGGTACTGATGCACTGACTTAATTAAAATGCCTACCAATTGCATACAAGGGCAGATACATTGTGAGAAGAGTGGACCTTTCTCATACTTTGCACATGTTTCATGTATTTACAAAGTGGCACTTTTGATTTTAACACCTCTACAGCAATGTGTAACATTAGGTATATGTTTGGAAAAGGGAGATGTGTTTCCATGCATAGTCATTATGAAACACAGTAGACTCTAAGTTAACCAGAACTCAAGCAAATGGAACTCTAAAGCAACCAGAAAAATAATGTAATAGTGTACTTTAGATAAAAAATATATTTAACTGGGCTCCACAAATTCCAGGAGCCAGGTTGTCATGCCACAAAATGCTTACAGGCACCTAGATTTTATCCACTGTACATCACTGCAATTCAATTTTACCTGGAAAGCAGACAGGCCTGAGTGACTGAGCCAGTGCAGTATTGGTGTTACATTCCACCGGGGTTCAGCACCGCACCCTCCAGCCAAATGTACCTGTGTCTAAGTGAGGAGTGAAAGCTGCTGCTGCTAGAAGAGCCCTGACAAATATACTTAGCAGAGCATCATATGTGCGGCTAATCTAGTAACTATCAAGCAACCACAAACTACATTTCTCCAGCATCTACCAATCCCCATGGGGGCCGGATAACTGAGTGTCTACTGTAGTTATATATTATTGATGCTTATTTTAACTCCATAATAGGAGATTTGTGTTTCTATTTTCATAGAAGTCACAAAAGAAACCCCACCAAAACTTGCACTTATGGTAGTCCATGGGAAAAGTTATTGGATATTCCAAACTCTTGATTGCAGAATTTTGGTCGCATCAAACTCTGTTTGAAACACTTGAGAAACATGCTTGCTGCTGCCTCTAGTCAAGCTAGTCCTTAGTTCTTCAACACTAGCAGTTCCCAAACTTCTCCTCAAGACCCACCAGACAGACAGGCCATGCTTTCGATTTAACACTGTGTGAATACAGATGAGGCAATTAGAGTCTGCTGAATGCTATTTGCTCCTCCTGTGTTCACACATTGTTAAACAGAAATCATGTCCTGTCTGGGGGGTCTTGAGGAGAAGTTTGGGAACCGCTGCTCTACACTACACTCTGAAATAAGAGCAAACAGGGAAGGGTGCAGGGCACATACTGTGAAAATGTCAGACTTTGCTCAAACCATAAGCATTCAGTAAGTAAAACTCTTATATTCTTCAGATGCCTGATATTGGCAACTGATATTGGCACCAGCAGCATGTGTGAAACTCTGTGCAGCTAATGAATAGTCAGCTGCTTCTCCTCCATACTACTCAAGAAAGTGAAATAACTGCTGTAGTATGTTCATAGTCTCCATAATGATGAAATATGCAAAACGACCATGGAAGGTCTTAAATATTAGTTTACTAGCGACTTGCCCGCACCAAAATTACGGGGCAAAAAAATTTGAAGCCATGGAAATGCTGTTTGAGACATAATTGAAACCGTTTTGTACTGTGAGAACCTTCGGCGCTCATTGCAAGCCTCAGGACCTTTGGCACTCATTGCAAAGCTATCCTGTTTTGTGTACTTTTGGTCCTTTGAGAGAGATATATATTTCTATGTATATGTAGCTAAGTAATAATTAATTATGTATTCAATAAATTAATATACTTGAATTATTTATAATTGATAAATGCCACGAGCAATAGGCTGAAGAGCTAACAATCTGTTTGTATTTTGCGTCTGCATATAATATATATTGTGAGTGTTAGTGCCCTGCTTATAAAGTGTAATGAATGTTCCAAGTGTGCATTCTAAATAGGCAGCGTGCGCGAGGTAAAGCCGTTGGTTTATTGTGTAAAGCTGCATTGTATAGTCGTAATGTTATTAATGTGGTATGCGTCTTGTGAGCATTTTCCGGCTTTTGTAATAGTGTATCTTGTAGGTTGTAGTGTGATGTGTAAAGTGCTACACGTTTTGCAGTATTTTCCGCATTCATTTTTTTCGCCGGCCATTTTTTTCCTCGCTTAGGTGATTTCCTGTGGCGAAAATCATCTAAATCGAGTTAAATTTGTGTTCCACCTCACTCACAGCCCCCCTGACTGTTTCCCCATGCTGTCTGTGATGTTTTTGTATGATTTTTTTTGTTTTGTTTATTTAGTGTGTTTTAGTTTTTTTTGTTCGGCCGCTAATCTTGTAAACTTTTGCGTCTTGTATCTTTTTTTTTTTCTAAGCCCAGCTCTCGTATTTTTTTTTCTAAGTCCCACGTCTCGTATTTTAACGGCGAGCCTCATCTGTGAGGCTCACAACGGCTAAGTGCTACGGTTTAATAGCTTTGCGAGGCTCCTAGCGATGAACGCCTTCGCGGCTCATCTGCTAAGTGCTACGGTTTAACGTTTTGCCTCAATTCGCGAGGCTCGCAGTGATGAGCTCCTTTGGCGCTCATTGGCTAAGTCCTGCACGTTAATGGCTCGCCTCGCTTCCCTCATCGCCTAAGTGGTAAGCACTTCACAAAGCATGACGACGTCTCGCAGTTTGACAACTATTATATGTGATTGATATAGTTTAATTCATTAAAATATACTGTACCTGCATGTTTCATACCATAAAAGGAACTCCACCAGTGAATCTGGACCTGGAAATTGACATTTTAATCAAATCCTTTTAAAAGTATCAGTTATTCCTGTTTTAATGTGATCCCTATTATGAACACCAAACGTATGATTGCAGTTTCAAAATATATGAACATTTACTAATTATCTAAGAACTCAGCTATTCTATTATAAGTCAGTCTTGCAATTAGGAGTAAACGGCAGGTATTATACAGTCTTTATATATTTCTTAAATAATGCTATGTTTGTACAAGGTTTAAGTTTTAGTCTAGTTTTTATTCACTTCAGTATATTAATAGGATAGATTTATAATAAAGGTAATCTCTTCACTAGTCTTGAAAAGACAGATTTAAAAGCACATAAAGTCTCAGATTTAGATGTCACCACATGTGGCATTATATTGGCTTGCATAGCTATTAGACCTGAAAATGTATCACAAACATATTGCCCTTTGAATTTGAACATAACTAAACTTTATAAAATATAATAATGGAACCTGAAAGCTAAAAGGTCTTATTAATTTCCTGTTATATAAAATCGAGTTTGCCTTGCTTGTCACTGAAAGACTTAAAATGTATTTTTGACTGAAAAATTCTATCTACCAATATTCTGCTTGCAACTGATTAAACATAATTATAATTAATGAATTTTAGTGATGTCTCCAAGAGAATATATAACACTAAATTAACTAAAGTTAATTGCGTTTTCAATATAGTAATTTATGTGAATCATGTAATCCCCAGATATTTTGCTTAAAAATATTTTTGAGATTTAAATGTTGTTTCAAATATTTTGTTTGGAGAGAATAAAATAATGAATATGGCTGACAAAAATTATAATCAGAATAGCTGAAAGAGGTAAAAATATAATTTAAGGGAATCTAAAAGAGAGAAATAAAATGAATTATGAGTTCTAATGTGGAGCAAGCATAAAAAACAGCAACCTGAAATTATCTTTTCTGAGAGAAATTCTAGGGTGATAGACCTTCTGAGAGCAGGCATTTTTTTTTTGGTAGCACTTATCAATATTTCACTGTGCGGTTTTGGATAAATCTAGGCCCAGGATTCTTGGCACTTGAGAGGCTTTTAACTTATACCCACCACTTCCTTAATAATCACAATTGGCGCATCAACATTGTATATGTTTTATGGAACGACCAAGCATCCCCTTTCCAAGCTGTCATATATTTAAAATATTCAATAGATGCATTTTTTGCACTTTTATTTACATATTTTATTAGCACTAAAATAAAAAAAGTGACAGTTTTGTCAAACAGTTTTGTTTTTTGATCTGACACAGACTTTATAATGACAGGGAAAAGCAATGTAATGTAATAACGTTACTAATGTCATACATTAGTAATCCCCCACTCCCCACAACAAGATCTACTAGTAAACGTACTTCAATAACATCATCAATGATAAGCTAGGACAGATCAGACCTACGCTCACAGCACTATTTCTTCCTTGACTCTTATTTGGGCCATTCTTTACCATGTCTAATAGACAATTTAGTTTCCATTGTTATGGTATTTTCAGATATGATGTCCATTTATCAATAAAATAGTTCCCTGGTGTTTCATTTTCAAGATGCAGTTTGACCAGTCCCTATTGTTTAGGACATTTAATCAATTTAGAGTCATGTAATGTAACAATGGGGTGAGGGGCAACTTTAATCACTGCCATAAATTTTCCCTTTTTGGTGTCAGCCCCAATCACTGTCATTATTTGAAAATGTGCTTAATTGCTTTTATGCTACTGTTGTTTTATACTAGTCTAAAACAAGGCTCACATCAGGCTAATTCAATTTAGGGCTTAGTCCATTCACGAGGTTTGAAAGATAGCTAGGCAAAATCCACTGCTAAAATGATTTTTATTAATTAAGATATCTTTACATAGGCTATATACAATGTGGGAAAAAAAATAAACTAAAGTCTTTATTAATAAGGGGTAACAACGGCGATATCATAAAAACAATTGATAAAAAATCCTGGATTGGAAAAAGAAGTTATAAAAAAGGCTGGTTGATGTGTGAGCATGTAACCACTTTGTTGGTAATATAAACTCTAAATAGAGGGGTTCATGAAGTCACACCTAACAGTATTGCAGAGGAAAAAATGCATGACTTGTCCAAATGAATTAAACCTGTCAGTGCAATTATCAGAAATATATAATGCACATAAATACATGTAGTGCTTCTGGATATATAGGATATTAGTGACCCTTTGGGGTTCACAATATTAATAGCCTGAAATGATCTGTCCTTAAGATATAGAGATATATTTCTCTTAATGGTTTACCAGGATCTATTCAGACCATGTTTATCTATTTCCTGGTCATGGCACAAGTTATACAAAATGCACAATACAGACTTAGGAGCACTTAAGTCTTTTGTCTTAATAGGACTATGATATATATATAATGTCCCTACTGGGCATCTTCTCCTAGAGAGGTTAAGCTTCTGTTTTTACCATACTCCATTCCAGAGTTTAACATGATATGGAAGCAGCAGTCCACAGAGAGTAAATAGAAGCCAGCAGGTAAGCTATTGCTTTAAGCACCGTCTATTGCGTGCTCAATATAACTAATATCCAGACAACCACATTCACTCATATGGAAACGGACAGGGAGGGTAAGCATGCAACCTCTAAATAATGAAATACAATACTGTTAGTAGAGAGGACGCCGGCGTGCCCTTAGCTGCAAGGCATGCCACGTCATCAAAGGCCGACGCGTTTCGACGTCATCAGACGTCTTTGTCAAGGTAGAGTGTGCTGAGCCGTCTAGCCCTCTTTTTAAACGTTGCCGTTACCACAGCAACCAATTGACATTGAGCGGACCTGCGCACTGTAATTTAAAGGCGATCATAGCGCCATGATGCATAAGGATGAAGCAAACATAATATAATAATAATATAATATTACCCTCTCAGACAAATGAGAGGGTATAAATGAATGACGATAATAGCAAATAGATAGCAAATGAATAGTCCCTGTATGACATGGGACAGGAAACTCCAGGCTAGTAGGAAAAGGTGTGGAAAACAGAAATGTGGTAACTACATATACTAACTGTATAAGGAAATTGATATAGATCCTAAAGGAAAAGAGAGCTATAAGGTGACAAAAATATGAATGTGACCTGAATATCCAGGATGAAGATCTAAAAGGTGCATCGAAACAGACAATTTAAAGTCTGTTATATAAGAGTGAAGAAATGTGGTGCATGTGAAGAACTGAGGGGACACCCTATTGGGGATTAAAGTGGAGAGCAATGGGAAGGGAGGGGGAGAAGAGGGAAGTAAAGGTAAATAGTGACTGTGTGAACAATAATGATACAGTGTTGATCCACAAAAATACTAATGATGTGAAAAAGTGGTACATAACAGGTGTTAGATACCATCTGCATGCCAAATGTGGAAAATAAGGGCAAACCTATCAATGAAGATAAGCATCCTGCTTGTGCATGATAATTATAATCACAAAAAGAACTATGCAGATTAAGAAGTTTCTTCTTAATAAATATTATAACTAATATTAGTGAATATCCATTTAAATGAAGGGTAAAGTATGTCCTAAAGGACTTTTCAAATTGCTGCACTACAAGTGTAGTTTTTGTGGCTACATGTTTGTGCAAAAAAATCTATGTAGGGAAAACCCGGCGCCAACTACGAAGACGCATTGGCGAACACATATATTCTATTAAGAAAGATCTTGACACCCCTATAGCACGCCATATTAAAATCTTTCATGGCGGTAATAGTGAAGTTCTCACATTCACAGCTCTTGAGAAAGTCTATCAAGGCCCCAGACAGGGAGACCTAGATAAGAAACTCCTTCAACATGAAGCAAAATGGATTTACAAATTAAAAGCGTTATCTCCAGAGGGTTTAAATGAAGGTTTCACATTTTTACCCTTCATTTAAATGGATATTCACTAATATTAGTTATAATATTTATTAAGAAGAAACTTCTTAATCTGCATAGTTCTTTTTGTGATTATAATTATCATGCACAAGCAGGATGCTTATCTTCATTGATAGGTTTGCCCTTATTTTCCACATTTGGCATGCAGATGGTATCTAACACCTGTTATGTACCACTTTTTCACATCATTAGTATTTTTGTGGATCAACACTGTATCATTATTGTTCACACAGTCACTATTTACCTTTACTTCCCTCTTCTCCCCCTCCCTTCCCATTGCTCTCCACTTTAATCCCCAATAGGGTGTCCCCTCAGTTCTTCACATGCACCACATTTCTTCACTCTTATATAACAGACTTTAAATTGTCTGTTTCGATGCACCTTTTAGATCTTCATCCTGGATATTCAGGTCACATTCATATTTTTGTCACCTTATAGCTCTCTTTTCCTTTAGGATCTATATCAATTTCCTTATACAGTTAGTATATGTAGTTACCACATTTCTGTTTTCCACACCTTTTCCTCCTAGCCTGGAGTTTCCTGTCCCATGTCATACAGGGACTATTCATTTGCTATCTATTTGCTATTATCGTCATTCATTTATACCCTCTCATTTGTCTGAGAGGGTAATATTATATTATTATTATATTATGTTTGCTTCATCCTTATGCATCATGGCGCTATGATCGCCTTTAAATTACAGTGCGCAGGTCCGCTCAATGTCAATTGGTTGCTGTGGTAACGGCAACGTTTAAAAAGAGGGCTAGACGGCTCAGCACACTCTACCTTGACAAAGACGTCTGATGACGTCGAAACGCGTCGGCCTTTGATGACGTGGCATGCCTTGCAGCTAAGGGCACGACGGCGTCCTCTCTACTAACAGTATTGTATTTCATTATTTAGAGGTTGCATGCTTACCCTCCCTGTCCGTTTCCATATGAGTGAATGTGGTTGTCTGGATATTAGTTATATTGAGCACGCAATAGACGGTGCTTACCTGCTGGCTTCTATTTACTCTCTGTGGACTGCTGCTTCCATATCATGTTAAACTCTGGAATGGAGTATGGTAAAAACAGAAGCTTAACCTCTCTAGGAGAAGATGCCCAGTAGGGACATTATATATATATCATAGTCCTATTAAGACAAAAGACTTAAGTGCTCCTAAGTCTGTATTGTGCATTTTGTATAACTTGTGCCATGACCAGGAAATAGATAAACATGGTCTGAATAGATCCTGGTAAACCATTAAGAGAAATATATCTCTATATCTTAAGGACAGATCATTTCAGGCTATTAATATTGTGAACCCCAAAGGGTCACTAATATCCTATATATCCAGAAGCACTACATGTATTTATGTGCATTATATATTTCTGATAATTGCACTGACAGGTTTAATTCATTTGGACAAGTCATGCATTTTTTCCTCTGCAATACTGTTAGGTGTGACTTCATGAACCCCTCTATTTAGAGTTTATATTACCAACAAAGTGGTTACATGCTCACACATCAACCAGCCTTTTTTATAACTTCTTTTTCCAATCCAGGATTTTTTATCAATTGTTTTTATGATATCGCCGTTGTTACCCCTTATTAATAAAGACTTTAGTTTATTTTTTTTCCCACATTGTATATAGATTATTAACTTATGGGTAGTAAATACCTTGGGAACCTAGCATTCCTATTAGACCTAGCTTTACATAGGACACAATTAATCTATAAATGAAGGATTGCTTTGAGAATGCTATTAGACCAAAAACAAGCATAGGATAATACCAATCAAGTTAGCAAAGGAAAACTTCACATGTACCTATCAAAGAAAAAACACTCACAAAAACTTTACATTTACAGTATAATTCAAAGACCATTACATGTTATAGTCATTGTGCCTCATTCAATTGAGCTTTCAGGAGATCCGGACTTTGAAAATGTAGCCCGCAAGTTATTTTGCTATTCAATTGGCTCCGATTGGGTTACAGGCTCCGGCCTCCGATTCACTGTGATGGTTCACATTGCAAGTTAATGCCCCTCCAAGCCTTTGAACTTTCAAGGCCGCAAGAGTTGCAAACGCTACAATCGCTATTCAATTGCTCCGTCAAGCCTGCAAATGGCAAAAGTCGAACCACAAGTCACGGGTACCAAGGAGGAATCGCAAAGGGCTTAATGACATGGACAAATAAACACAATACTGTACTTTTATTAAAAGTGAAAATAATGTTAGGTGTTAGAATAATGGCACAACATTTTCAAGCTCTCAAATTGGCCGAATAAATTACTTTTATTTTTCTTTAATTTCCGTGTTATATTGATCCTGGCAATCAATGTGTTAATACATATAATGGAACTCGCATGTAATAGAATATCATATCTACGGCTTTATCAATATTGCATCATATATGGAATGTGGATCCAATCGTAACTCGTAATTCAAGCCCGTAGGACTTTGAAATCCAACCTCCATTTTTCATTCAAGTAATGATGACGATCTCTGTTTCCATTGGCCGTTTCTAATCAGGAGTTAAGGCCTTGCGGGCTCGGCCAATTGAATAGCACCATAAGTTGTGGACGCTGTGGGCCTGCAAACTTACGGCCTACATATCGCGACGCGGGCTTGCAATTGAATGAGGCTCATGGTTAGGGAGCCTTCTGGTGCCATATTTAGATACCAGAATGTGCTAACAATAAAGATAATACAAACATACTTAATAGAATCTGTTAAATATCAAGCAGTTTATGAATTTTAAGTCCCAGTACATTCTGGCTGAAAATAGATTGACAGTATTATTCAGCAATTCAGAAGTGGTATAAGCCCTAATGCTCCCATCCATTATTATGGAATAGGGGGTTAATGTTGTGCTACACATCCCTTGTAAAGAAAAAAAAAACATCTAATTCCCCTGAAATTGTTAAATGAGATAGTTTAACTGCATAAACACACTTATTTTATATTTAAACCCTTCCTTATCCTTTATAACTTTTACCATTACATTAAGTTTTACCGTGGTTTTACTGTGAACCCAATCCATCATGACAGGGCAATTTATAACCTTTTGTCTCTGAGCTGATTGTGTTTTGCACTCAATGAAATAGCCATCAGACAATTAGCTAAGTAATATCATAATAAGGAAATCACTAAGGACAGTTTTGATTTACACACAATTACCTACATCCTGTACACTAGTAATAATTTAAAAGTGTGGTGGATAAACCTTGACGAATACTGTCCATTGTTTGCTCAATCAACCATTTCAGTGCCAGAAGCATCTTAATATTCCACAATTTCAACATTTTACTGCAGGGGTTTTTAGGTTGATCGCTATAAGCATATTTTAATGTAAGTATTGGACAAAATGTTTCTAGCGGTTTTGTTACTATTATTATTATTATTTACTATTTATGTTACATTCAAATAGTGTTGCAATCATTTATTTTCATGTGCTTTATGATAAAAAAAAACATTCCTATCCTTGAAAGTACAGATAATAATAACATATCTGAATAAATTGAGTACGATTGTACCAGCAATATAAATAATACAGGTGGACAGTGGAACATATACGGGCCACTATATTAAGAATACTCACCCCATTCCAGGTGCTATTTTACATAAAAATCTAAATGGTAGGTAAGAACCAACAAATGATTTAGTCTAAACAGTCTATCTGCATAAATATGCTTGGCTTAATTCCAAATATGACATGTTCCATTTCCCCATGTTTAGGGCGGGCTATTATAAGTAAAAACAATGCATGCAACAGAAATATAGGAACACTTTGATCAGACAAAATAAATAGTTCAGGTGCATATTTTTCAGGTGCACTTTAAACTTGTATTTTTCCACTCCTCTGAGCTTGTTTTAAAATGGATCCAATAATGTTGAAGTTCATATATATTTTAGCTTTTAAAAATGACAATAGGATACTTATTGCAAAAGTGGTTACCGTGTGCAATTAATAATAAAATCTATATTTTAAATGTATATTAATTACCAAAACAATGAGGTCTATAAATTGGTGATCTGCTCATTAAGTTAATTATCCCATATATGGAGATAATATTAATATTATTGCTACTGTATGATTGCGATATATTTTCCTCAGATATAAACTTGTTGCTGTTGTTGTTTAGTCGCTCAGTCACTTCTGACTTTGTGACTCTATGGACAACAGCAAGCCAGGTTCATCTCTCAGTCACTGCCCCCCTGAGCTCCTTTAAGTTCATGCTCATTGCTTCAGTGACCTCATCTATCCATCTCCACCTCTGTCGTCCCCTTCTTGTGCCTTCAATCGTTCCCAGCATCAGAGTCTTTTCTAGGGAATCCTGCAGTCTCATAATATGGCCAAAATATTTGAACTTCAGCCTCATGATCATACCTTCTGGTGAAGAGTTTGTCTTGATTTCCTGAAGCATTGATTTATTGGACCTTCTTTTAGTCCAAGGGACGCTAAACAATCTTCTCCAACACCGCAAATCAAAGGCATCAATTCTACAGTGCTCAGATTTCTTTATGGTCCAGCTCTCACATATGTATGCAGACTTTTGTTGATAGTTTAATATCTTTTCTTTTTACTAGCTTGTCCAAGCTTGCCATAGCTTTTCTGCCCAGAAGCAAACATCTTTTAATTTCATGACTACAGTCACCATCTGCAGAGATCTTGGATCCAAGGAAAATAAAATCTGTCACTGCCTCCACTTCTTCCACGTCTATTGCCGTTTGCTATGATTTTTATCTTTTTAACTTTGAGCAACCGGCCAACTTTTGCACTCTCTTCTTTTACCCTCATCAATAAGTCCTTTAGTTCCTCCTCACTTTTAGCCATTATCATTGGCGTATCTGAGGTTGTTGATATTCCTTCCAGCAATATTGATTTCGGCCTTGTATTCATCCAGTCCAGCCTTACGCATAATGTATTCTGCATATAAGGTTGAATAAATGAGGTGACAATATACAACCTTGTCACACTCCTTTTCCGATCTTGAACCATTCTGTTGTCCAATGTTCGGTTCTGACCGTGGCTTCTTGGTCGACATACAGATTGTTTTAAAGGAGGATGAGATGATCTAGTACTCCCATCTCTATAAGGACATGCCACATTTTGTTGTGATCCACACTGCCAAAGGCTTTAGAATAGTCTATCAAGCAGAAGTAAAAAAGTACACAAGTCCCTTCACCACGATAAGGTAGCGATCCAGAAGGGGAGATATAAACTAGTTAGAGCTAAATATCCATTCTCACAAAATGTTGCAACATCTTTGTATATATTTGACAAGGTACCAGTCTCCATGTTTTAGGCATTTTGATGGAGGAACATAATACAAGAGGCTTTATATACTTTTCTAAGTTTTACAAAAATGTAGCCAATCATTCAAAAAGAGCAAACCTTAATTAATATACAAGTTCCTCACTAAACAAGTCCTAATTCAGCTAAATCTGGATAGATCAAAATAGAAAAATCCAATCGTTGGCTAAGAAATCACTGGCGTGCTATTTCTTCCGATTTTCAGGTGGCCACTTTTTTTTAAGTAGTCACTAGCCACAGGCTGCTGCCTCACCTTTTGTCTCCAGCTCAGACAAACTGCATACACTCAGTCCATAAACAGCTCATCCCATACTTTAGGAACAGTCTTAAATCAGGCTTTAGGTAGCAGCCAATTAACTGAGTTGGAAGGATATCCCCTGCAGTCCTACTGGAGGGAAATAGTTTTGAGAGAGTCTGTGATCAACACCATGAGGCAGTTTATGCGAGACAACACACCTGCATTGACATGTTGAGCTCTATCTCCATGGAGGACTTTTTAAAAGTTGTAGGGACAAGAACCATTTGATATTCCTGCTGTTCTTCTCCTTGTTCTGCTGCATCCACTTCACTGGATAATGGTCCGATTCCAGAGTGGGCTCTTTTCTTAGTAGGTATATCGGAGGTTTTATGATCAGACATTCTTTCTGCACCTCAGGGTAGTTATGTCCCTGAAATAGTAACTTTCTGCTAAGAAACAGGATTGAATGCTCTTCATTTCCCACCATCTGTAATGAGACCCAAACCCACACCAGATGCATTAGTTTGCAAGATGTACTCTTTCTCCAAAGCGTCCTCTGCCCCTTTGCCCACTTTACCTTATCAGAAACTTTAGCTCTTGTAGAAAAGTGTCCCCAAAATGCCCAAAAAGCCTTCTCTTGGGTTATCCTTAGAGGGTGTGGCTAGCTCCATATTGGCTACACTTGGTTAAGCTTTGGTTTGACCAAACTTCCTTCTATAATATAACCCAGATATTTAGCTTCACTCAGTCCTATGGCACATTTCACAGGGTGTACATTAAGCCATGTCTATCTCAGGGACTTTTGAAAGATGTGCCATACAATCAGTGGGGTGGATGAATATATCATCTCAGTAAGCATCTGCAAAATCACAATGGGAACATAATCGTTTGTCAGTGTCTAGAAAGTTACCGGAACTCCATGTAGTCCAAATTGAAACAAACCATCTGGAATGGAAAGTGTAGTTTTTCTTTTGCAGATTGTATCATGGGTATCTGACAATATCCCTTTATCAAATCCAGTGTTGTTAAGAAGCTTGCCTTTCCAAATCAATCTATCAGTTCATCCACTCTGGGAATGGGAAAATTATCAAATTCTGATGCTGAATTCAGTTTGCAAAAGTCACTGCAGAATCTAACAGTGAGTCTTTGGAACCGTCACAATAGGATGGGAACAATCGCTTTGAGATTCTTCAATAGTTTTGTAACTTTAGTTTTTACTTCTACCTTTATCTTTGCTCTTTTGCCACCAGGCATGCGATAAGGCTTAATTCTTAACCTTTACCCCTGACTTTGTGGTAATGTCATGGTAAATGGAGGCAGTGATACCTGGCTGTGTAGAGAAAATTCCTTGTTTTGTTCCAACATCTTATAGATTTTTTCCATTTGCTCAGGGCTCACTTTCATTTGTGTTATCTCCAAGGATTCTACAAAGCAAACTGTTTTGATTATATCTTCTGAACATTCAGCTAAACAATGGGCAATGCATAGATCAGTTGCACTATCAAAGATCAGGTCTCATTTGTCCCAGAATCTCAATATCAAATGCATTGGTTTTCCCAAACCTCTCCTCAGGTACACCCATACAGCCCAGAATTTAGACATAGTGTTGTGGACAAAATTCATGAAAATGTATATTATGTCCATGCTGCATTCCTTTCCTTACAATATATCATAAGATAAGGCACTAATTGCTTTTATTCTTTATTCTGAGAGTCCTAAGATGGCTACTGAACTGTATCCTGAGAGTCCTAAGATGGCTACTGAGTCATATCCTGGGAGTCCTAAGATGACATTCATATCCGTGACCAAATAAGGATATGAGCCCCGCCACCTTCCAGAGCCAATCAGAGGCTTCACATAAACTGACCATAATGACATCAACATCCGAGACCAAATATGGAAGGACCCTTCCTACCTTGTCAACCAATCAATAACTCACTCACTGTCTAACAATGAGTCGTATGATTGCTATATCTGATCAACTTATATTATATAAGTTCCTATGTTGTATTTGGGGGGGTTCGTTCGTTGGAAAGAATACAAGAAGTTTTATACCAGAACTTTTGGGTCTGTGTAAATTCTTGTCTCTGTGTGCACACATGGCCAACAGACGGATGATTTGGACAGGAACAGATATTACATAATGGGATTATTTTTATCCATCCAAAACAATTGGCGCTCCAACGTGAGGCCCTGGGTTGTGACCAACAGATAGCAGACAAGGAAGACTTTGGGACGGTCTGTGGTGGCATAAAGGAGCCTGATCAACTCAACTCTAATATATGGTAAGGTTTAATGTTTTAAAAACCTTGCATAAATATGAATAATGCTGCTATAGTTCTGCCACTTTGTCTTGGGCTGCTACTGAAGGCACCAAAAGTACAGATAAATTGCTTGCCCAGGGTCTACCTTGAAGAAATATCTGTACCGAATAATATCTGTTACCTGTGTATGACTGTTGAGAGTGTGGGTCGAGTGATTGTGATTTCTTAGATATTGTGGTCAAGGACATACATGTGTACGTGCAGCAGGCTTCAGGAACGGATTGGGTAGTGTCCGAATAACACTATAGCCCTGAAATGGCTGTACGTACAAACATGCATATATATATGTACTCTGGGGATCGGTGTCATTTGACAATTCCTAGGGGGGGGTCTATGCATGTTGGATAGCCGAGTATCTCTTGGGGTCATTATGTACGTGCCTTGGTAACGTGATGAACCCGGAAGATATCTATCACACACTAAGGTGTAAGGGCATGTATGTGGGATGCAGACTTCAGGGACGGATATTGTGTCCGAATAGCACAATATCTCTGAAGGCGTCAATTTTAGCACACGACGGTGTGAGATTTTGAACTGCAATATTTTAAGAGTCAGAAATGTTCTGCAGAAATTGATAAACATTACTGTGATCTGTTATTGCTGGTTGTGATGCATATTTTAATGAGAAATGTATCTTAGAATTTCTCTCCCTGTACACTGAAGCTGAAAGCTGATTTCTGTGCAGCTGTGTGTGACAGTCAAGGTCAAACACACAGGCTGCGAAAAGGAGAAATTACTCACCTCCTCCCATCTCGTTAATTCTTTTAAGGACGTATCTTAGTTAAGAGAATTCTTTCTATTTCAATGCTTAAGGTCGTATGAATTTTGTACAGTAAATGTTTCTATTCATGTTTTCATGATGAAGTTAGATTTTGCTTATAGTACGTGAAGTAAATGTTTGTGTGAAAGTAGGTGTGTCCTGGGAGGAGATTGATTTTAAAAAGTAAATAGTTCAAGATATATACACGGAGTTAGACTTTGAGACCGCACCTCGAATAGGTATCTCAAAGGAAACAGTACCTTAGGATTTTAAACGTACAGTATATATGTGACGCAGACTGAGAATTGGTTATGTAACAAACACAACAACGTAACAATCATCAGGCGTGTCAATGAACACACCATAGACAGGTATGTTGGGTTTTCGGATTATTGAACCAAGAAAGAAAAAATCTCCATAAGATCTGCAATCTAATGGGAGATTATTTTGTTTGAATGCATTGCATGTAACAGTTTGCATATTTCTGTGTGTTTGTGAGTATATGTATATGTATGTATATGCGTGTATTCTTTTGAAATATTTTGTCTGAAGTTTCTGTGTGTTTGTAACTTTACTCGATACTTTACTCTTTGGAGGGGGAGGTGAGTAGTCTGCATTTTAAGAAGACGTGTTAGGGGTTTGGCCAACCCCTCACAGTTAAGCATAGCAGACCACTCCCCTTCCTCCTCCCACCTTCTCTCTGTGTGTGTTAGTTTTTATGTGGAAATATGTCTGTCTGTATCATTGAGGGGAAATGAGAAGAAGGGAGGTTGCAGGCAGAAGAATGGTGGCTTGTTCTGGGTGGGAACCAAAGGTTGATACAAGATAGTGGTTTGTGGAACAAAAACATGACACACCCCTATACCCCATCTTAAAGGTAAACAGCACCTACTATACCACCGCTGCTGGAGTCAGTGCCCTGTATCCACTACTCCTTGGAAATATTAATCTTTAATAAAAGGAAGATATAGGAGACATTCAATGTTTCATTAAGCTTTACTATGGAACAAGAAGTATACGAAAGAAAAAGTAAACGCAACGTTGCTTTAGGATATTTTTTCTTTTAGTAGGTTACTCCGACACAATTTCTGTCTCATATACTGTTATTTTTAGATTCTCTGTGAAGCAGCTCCCCTGCTTGTCTCTGCTCCTGTAGTTAACTCCTGCACGCCTGTCTGCAATGCTGATACAGAATTCTGTGAGTTATTAATAGCATGCGCTCCGGATGAAATAGCAAATCAGGCTATTAATTTGTCAGATATTACACAGGATAAAGCAGTCAGTGGTAATATATCATTCCAGACACGAGTCTCAGATGTTAGGAGCAGCCTTTGTGGAGGGATTGAAGAGAATCCATCAGGAAAGATTTATTAACATCTCGTCCTGAATACAAGGTGTTGCCATTAGAGACTTTGTTATTAGTAGCAAAAAGGGATTGAGTTCTCATAAAGTAATAAGAAGTCTACACACATTATGGTGTCTTCTGAGCAGGAGGAGACAGAGCCAACAAGAACAAGAACGTGTTTTAATTGTAACAAAGTTGGACAGCTTAGGGTTTCACCAGTTATGGTTAAGTTAAACCAGTAGCTGAAATAGCACATGAAACTGGTATCTCATGGCCAGAAAGTCTCCCTATAGCACTGTTAAGCTTGGGGTACACCCCTGGAGGGAAGTTTTCTCTGTCCCCTCACGAGATCCTATTTGGGTCTGCTTCTAGATTAGGGTGTTATTATCCTCAGCAATTGAAATGTAAATCTAACGTATTTATTGATTATGTGATTGCCTTATCTCAAGCACTGACTAAAATACATGCACAAGTGTTTTCTTCTATTCCAGATCCGGAAGTAGACACTGGTACTCATCAACTACTTCCTGGAGATTGGGTCCTGGTCAAGAGATTTGTGAGAAAGAATCCTCTGGAATCCAGATATGATGGTCCCTTTCAAGTTCTTCTAATTGCTGCACCGTCAGTTAAACTTGAAGGACGGCTTCTTGGATCCACGCATCTCATTGCCAAAAAAAAAAAAAAGTTTCAGCACCAGACCCATAGCAACCAACATCATGATGATCATAGCACATATCCTTTCCTGTCTGTTCTTAACTAAAGTAAAACCTTCTGCATTCATTAGTGAGAAGAAAGATGGTATTACATTTTGGTACAATCCATCTAAAACACATATGATCACATTGTCCTTTGATTATTGTCATGTTGTATGTTGCCAAAAGCTAAGCGTGACTCAACAATGTAACTTGTACGAAGACACTTCTTAGCACATCTATATACATATGGGGAAAAGATTGTAGTCATTGGGAAGCTGTAGGATGGAACACTGGGACAGCTTGGGGCTACAGACCACAGAGTGTCTTAGATAGAACAGATTTGAGTGGAAGCCCTTTACTTGAACGTATGACTCTAATAAAGCCAGGCGAATGCTCGCCAAATGGCAAAAGTGGAACTAACATGCGACTTACTCTGACTATCAGGAACCCCAGACCCACAAACGCAGGTACATACATAATGGGTGGCTGGGTTAGAGGAGAAGCAAAAGGACGGATTGGTAAATTTATGCTCAGAAATCTAAATGCACCACTCATACCAGAAGACTAATGCAAGTACAACACACTCAGGCATTACCCCAAACGACTGATAACAGTGAACCTACGTACGAAGAAACCCTAGCAAATGAGACTGGGTTCACAGACCTCAACTTATGGCTGGAATGGATGAAATATAACATAGAGTCACATCATAAGACTAATTGTTATGTTTGTGCAAGTGCCAGACCTCACCTAGGCACTGTTCCACTTATGGTAACTATGATGGAAGAAAAGTGTTTCTTAAGTCTTTATAAAACTACCCAGACTAAAAGATCTAAATTGTGAACAATGGGAGAACAGGTATCCCATTATAACTGACAATCTACATCCAAGCTGATACCTCACCACACACCCTACTGACAACATCTAGACACAAAAGAAAGGTCTCTCCCCCACAAGGTAGCTTCAACCCCCATGTGTGCATAGACTCTATTGGAGTCCCAAGGCGGGTGCCTAATGAGTTTAAGGCCCGAAACCAGATAGCAGCAGGATTTGAATCACTGATACCAATGATTGGTGTAAATAAAAATGTTGCTTGGATCAATTATATATATATATTATAACCAACAAAGGTTTGTGGATTACACAAGAGATGCTCTGCAAGGAGTTGCAGAACAATTGAAGGCCACATCACACATGGCCTTCCAGAATAGAATGGCACTAGACATGATCCTTGCTAAAAAGGGGGGAGTGTAAAATGCTCCCCGACAC
Source organism: Discoglossus pictus (assembly GCA_027410445.1). Classification (NCBI taxonomy): domain Eukaryota; kingdom Metazoa; phylum Chordata; class Amphibia; order Anura; family Alytidae; genus Discoglossus; species Discoglossus pictus. The sequence goes on from CM050169.1 coordinate 163,154,823, forward strand.
TGGCAACTGCTGCACCTACATACCTGATAATATTGGTCCAAATGGTAAGATTACTTTAGCCATTAAAGAACTAAACAACTTGGCACAAGAATTGAAGGAGAGTTCTGGAACCACAGACTATTGGGATAAATGGTTTGGGTGGATGAACAACTGGCAGAAGGTATTGTCACAGGTTGTCTTTCTTTCAATACTGATAATTCTTGCATTTGTTGCCTGCTGTATTATCCCCTGTGTCCGAACATATTTAAAGAAGTCAGTTACTGGAGTCACACCAACCTTTGTGCACCAATAAATTTATGAAGATAACTGTGAGGAGTCACATAAGATGTTACGGTCTATTGTGTCTAGAAATGAAAGTTCTACATAAACCCCTTGTCCTACATGTTCCTGAAACAAGGGGTCATGGACAAGCCATGGCAACTCTAACGTACAAAGAAGAACGGGCGTTCATTGGTGCAAATGTGCTAGGGCTTTCTTACATTCATACATCTCATCCACAGGGACAGTTGTACACATAGTCTCTAGGGGGGACTGTTACTATTTATATGCTGTTTATATGACTTTATACCTTAATTAATACGTTTTACTAAGAAAAACCTATATCTTTACAGACATTTTATGTATTACTCTCTAGAAGAGGAAGATATAATACATCTAACTTGTCGTATCTACAAGAATAGAATATAAGTGTAGTATGTAACATAATATGACATTTTAGGGGGGACTGTTGTGGACGAAATTCATGAAAATGTATATTATGTCCATGCTGCATTCCTTTCCTTACAATATATCATAAGATAAGGCACTAATTGCTTTTATTCTTTATTCTGAGAGTCCTAAGATGGCTACTGAACTGTATCCTGAGAGTCCTAAGATGGCTACTTAGTCATATCCTGGGAGTCCTAAGATGACATTCATATCCCTGACCAAATAAGGATATGAGCCCCGCCACCTTCCAGAGCCAATCAGGAGCTTCACATAAACTGACCATAATGACATCAACATCCGAGACCAAATATGGAAGGACCCTTCCTACCTTGTCAACCAATCAATAACTCACTCACTGTCTAACAATGAGTTGTATGATTGTTATATCTGATCAACTTATATTATATAAGTTCCTATGTTGTATTTGGGGGGGGTTCGTTCGTTGGGAAGAATACAAGAAGTTTTATACCAGAACTTTAGGGTCTGTGTAAATTCTTGTCTCTGTGTGCACACATGGCCAACAGACGGATGATTTGGACAGGAACAGATATTACATAATGGGATTATTTTTATCCATCCAAAACAATAGCGCTGTGTGATTTGATGATTATTCTGCAGGCTGTGGAGCCAATAATTGCCTCACCTGTATCCATACTATGTACATGTAAATCCTGGCTTGTATGAGGGTTCCCGAGGAGTGGTTTGGGAACCTCTGATCTAATGTATGAGAGTAATTTAGATGTTAAAGTGAACAGTTGAAGAATATACCTTAGTTTTACTTATATTGTTAGGTTGCCATAATGGTATACAGTATTAACAATCCAGGCAATGTAACATTTTGGTGTTATAACAAATACAGTTTAAGGAATTACTCTGTATGTTGTTTAACAAGCAAAGCATTTGCATTAATAATTAGACAGATTAAAGTTTTTTGTCAATTGAGATATCTGATAACCTAAATGTGATTTTGCTTATATTAGATTTATCTCATTAATATTTTTGGCTTTTTGTGCATTTCCTTTTGTGATTCAGCAACTGCTATATACTACACTTTGTGATGTTCTCATCCAGCAGTTATTTTATATTTGTAATCACTCAAATTGATTATGATTTTATTACATAGTTACATAGTTACATAGGCCCTCATTCAATTGCGATTTGGCCAATTGAATAGTGATCTAAAAAAGCACATAACATATTTTTTTAAATACGTTTTTAGTTAGTGAAAACCTTGCTTTTGGATAGACGTTTACTAAGTAAAAACTTCTTTAAAAAAAATTGTTATGTGCTTATTTAGATCCCTATTCAATTGGCCAAATTGCAATTGAATGAGGGCCATAGTCATTAAGGTTGAAAAAAGACTTTCCATCCATCAAGTTCAACCTTTTAAGATCTCCTCTGATCTGCAATATGAGGATAAGTTATTCATTAATTGGGTGTTAATTGTTATTTAATTATTAAGCAACTGTTTATTTATTTATTTAATTTTATTATTAATTAATTAATCCAGAGGAAGGCAAACAGAAAAAAACACAAGTGAAACTTAGCCAATCATCTCAAAGGGAAAAAAATGAATTCCTTCCTGACCCCAGATACTGTCGATCGGATTTCTCCCTGGATCAATACACTCTCTCTAATTATCCAGGATAACCCTGAATTCCCTTCTTAATTATAAATAAATCAAGTCCCCTTTTAAAGTTATCTATCGAATCCGCGGTTACCACCTCCTGTGATAGAGAATTCCACACATTAACCACCCTTACTGAGAAGAACCCTTTTCTTTCTTTAAGGTGGAATCTTTTTACTTCTAATCTCAAGGGGTGTTCTCTTGTCAGTTGAAAACCTCTTGGCACAAAAAGCTCCCTTGTCAATTCTTTACACTGACCCTGGATGTATTTATATAATGTAATCATATCTCCTCTTAGACACCTTTTTTCTAGACAAAATAAGTTTAACTTGGTTAGTCTTTCTTCATAACTTAGCCCCACCATTCTCCTAATTAGTTTTGTTGCCCTCCTCTGTGCCTTTTCCAGCTCTAAAATGTCCTTCTTATGAAGTGTTGCCCAAAATTGTACTCCATATTCCAAATGAGGGCGTACTAGGGATTTGTATAGTGGCAGAATTATATTTCCTTCCCTTGCTTCTATACCCTTCCTAATACATGATAATAGTTTATTGGCCTTTGCAGCTGCTGCTTGGCTTTGAGCACTGTTCCCTACGTGGTTGTCCACAAGTACTCCCAAATCCCTTTCAATATCTGATACCCCTAGATTTGCTTCATTATGATTATAAATTGCATGGCTGTTTTTCCTTCCCAGATGCATTACTTTACATTTATTCGTATTAAATTTCATCTGCCATTTAAATGCCCATTCTTCAATTTTATGTAAATCCCATTGAAGGGAAAGCACATCATTGTCTGATTTAATTACCTTGCACAACTTTGTGTCATCAGCGAAAATGGAGACACTACTTTCCAGTCCCACCTCTAAGTCATTAATAAATATGTTAAAAAGGAGAGGACCTAATACTGAACCTTGAGGAACCCCACTTACCACATTAGTCCAATCACAGTATATTCCATTTGCAACAAGCCTTTGCTTCCTGTCTTTTAGCCAGCTCTCATTCCATGAGCAGATATTTACTGCAACTCCTGTATCTCTTAGTTTGCACAATAGTCTCCCATGTGGCATTGTATCAAAAGCCTTTGCAAAATCCAAATAGACTACATCCACTGAGTTGCCTTGATCCAAGTTCCTACTAACCTCCTCATAGAAACTAATTAGATTTGTTTAATATGACCTATCCCTCATAAATCCATGTTGACTCCTACTTATAACCCTGTTCAAATAAACGTATTCTTGTATATTATCCCTTATTAACCCTTCTAAAAGCTTTCCCACTACAGAAGTGAGGCTCACTGGTATATAATTCCCCGGATTTGCTCTTGCTCCCTTTTTACATAAAGGTATCACATCTGCTTTTCTCCGGTCATCTGGTAGAGACGCTGTGTTGAGTGAATCATGAAAAATTAAATATAATGGTTTGACTATAACAGAACCCAGTTCCCTCAGAACCCTTGGATGTATTCCATCAGAACCCGGGGCTTTATTAACATTTATTTTTTCCAGTCTCTTTTGGATTTCTTCCTGCGTTAACCAGTTATTTGGTGAAGGTAGTGTAGCCCCATTATGTTGCAGTGCCCCAACCACTGGTACCTCCCTTGTGTATACCAAAGAATAGATGCCCACCATAGTCCAATATTTAGGGAGTAGTGCTAGTTGCCCTGTATCTTTACTTTTCTCCAGGGTATTAACATGTTTATGTGGAAGATATGCTCTGTTTTCCAAAGCTCAGTTTGACTCATTGTATAATCAGCTTCTCTTATGGCCTCAATAATCTCATAGGGGACTTGCCATCTAGCCAGAAGTTTTCTTATAGCTGTAGGTACCATGTCATGGTTTCAGTGTTTAAGGACTGATATCACCAGTAATTATGAATATGGCCAAGGGAGCATGACATTGTTGCATTGGGATTATGTATTATTGTGTGTGGTTATATGTTGCCTGTACATGGTTATTATATATACTAGTTATTATATAATATGGGAGGGAAAATGTTATGTATAACATATGTGGAACTGGCAAGAATGCTCTGCACAGAAGATAGCTGCAGATCATTGCACACTCACAGTCAAGACAAATGTATGTACTTCAAGTAGTCCTAAATAAATACTTGAGCTTTATTTTACATCAATGTTTTCTGCCCTAGCTAACCATGGACATCTGGTTTAGATATATGATGAGTGTTATCTCAGGGCAGATGTGTGACATCAAACACATACACAAATGTACACAAGGGTGTGGTACTGGAGAGTATAAATATGTTTTGATCATTCAATAAAGGTTCAGTTATAGTTTTCACATATCCAAGGTTTGAGACTATGTCTGTGTTTTCTAACCTGACTTGGGGAGTGGTCTTGTCCTGGGGCAATAGTAACCTGTATCCAGTATTCTCTGCCTGTACCTTTGGGCCTTGCCCTCTTCAGAAGCCATCTTTTGTGCCACAGAGAACAAGAATTACACGATTCTGCTGGGGTAGGTTTTAAATAAGTTCATATCAAACCCCCTTGAAGAAGCAGATTGTAACATACTAGAACTAGCACTCTGACTCCAGACTGTGATTATAATAGGTTTGCTGGTGTATCTTGGCTTTCTCCAGATGGTATCCACACTTGAAAAATTATTTTCCTCAAATACTCCACAATGTTTTTACCTGGCACTGCTTGCTCATCCCATTCTTCTCGCAGTATGTCCAGAATCTGTCTTGTATGATAGATACAGAGAAGTTGAAACTAGAAAAATTCAGAAGAAGCTTGAAAAACTATAATAAGGTAAATGTAGGTCACAGATTTTCCCCATCTTGTGCTACACAGATGTTGTCAGATATTTAATCTGTAGGAGCTTGCACACATCTTTCAATAACTTTGATGCAAAGGGTATTTCTTGGTTTGTCAGGATTTTCTTTAGCCAGACTCTTTGAATTTGCATTGCACAGTGCTATATCTTCTGGATATATTGTAGCATAATCCAGCATTACTAGAATTAATTGTTTCCCCCGGGTTGATTTTTTAGATGTCACAAAAATCCATAGCTATCATCTCAAAAGGCTCCTCAATTATTGGTAATGTTAACAACTGGACCTGCAGTTCAGGTCGAGTTGTGGTCACCTGGCATTCTGGACAGGATGCACAATACATTTTTTCAGAGAAGTAATGTCCTAGACCTAACTCACCAAGCATGTTTTGGTGAGTTAGGACTAGGATATTACTTTTCTGTGTTTTAGAGATCTGATGTTGCTCCAAAGCCTCAATTTTGTAAAACAGATCATTCTTTAGAACAAAGTATAGGCCTTGGTTCCTGTGTCTTTCAGGAATAAGTACCCCATTCACTCCTATTAACTCCTTTCTTGCATTCTGAAGCAGTTGGTTAGAAGCTTGGTCATGTGCAAATTGATTGTTTTCAGAGGAAAATTGCTGTAAGGTCACATCATCCTCTTCAGTTTCTACTGTACTGGCCCTTTCTTCAGCTTTATAGTGCCTTTTCTATCAGTTTGTCTTTTTTCCTCATTCTGCGTAGTGTCTATAGCCTCTTCAAAAGCTTTTCTCCTTATTTCTGCACCAACCTTTTAGCCTTTTCTTCTTACAGGCTTTATTTTATGGGCTTTCCTCAGTCCAGAGGTTAGGTCACTGTCAAAACATGACATATGTGACCGGATACATTCTTGAGCAATCTAGGTTTCAAAATTGGTAAAATATCTGCCTAACAAAACAGGATAAGGCAGGTTAGTGAGCACTGGAGCAATAATTGTCATTGTCTTACCACCTACCTCCTGTGTTGCTGTAGGCAGAGATTCACAGTTCCGTGCACACATTTTATGCCTATTTTATTACATATTTTTTATTTTACTCGGCTCTACGATTCTCAATGAAAAGAGAGTCACTGCACTTCCTAGTTCGATTCATACTATGGTTTCTTTACCATTAGCCTTTACGGTTTTGGTAGATTGGTGAAACTTTTCTTCCACTCCCAGCAATTTGATCTGGTTAAAATTGAACTGCTGCACTCCCATATAGCATTGCATTAATTCTTCCTTTTTTGGACTATCAGCCTCTATATGCCCCAGTTCTCCACAATAGAAGCACTTGCCAGTGCTTACTGTGTTGTGTCTTTGCTTGAATTTTACATAGCTAGTCTTTCTAAGGTATTTTTTTGCAGATGACTCACAGATTCTTTCACATTTTCTTTTTTGAATCCAGGCTCTAGTGATTAAATTTTCGGTTTGCGAACCGCGAACCCGAACTTCCATCAAATGTTTGCGAACGGGCAAACCCGGCGAACCGACATAGACTTCAATGGGCAGGCGAACCCACAGGGACTCTTTCTGTCCACAATAGTAATGGGAAAGTTGTTTCAAGGGGACTAACACCTGGACTGTGGCATGCTGGAAGGGGATCCATGGCAAAACTCCCACAGAAAATTACATAGTTGATGCAGAGTCTGGTTTTAAGCCATAAAGGGCATAAATTACCTAACATTCCTAAATTGTTTGAAATAACATGCTTTAAAACATCAGGTATGATGTTGTATTGATCAGGTAGTGTAAGGGTTACACCCGCTACACAGTAACAGACCAATCTTCCCGTTTAATGCACCGCAAACAACCGCAAACAGTCCCTTTGCACAACCGCAAACTCCCCATTTGAACAAGGTTGGATACCAAGCTAGCCATGTCCCTTCCTTGTCCTCACTGATGTCAATGAATGTCTCTTCCTCCACCCAGCCACCAAGGGTCCCCGAAAGGTGACAACAAGCCCCCTGGGACGCCTGCTGTGTTTGGTCTTCCACCTCCTCAAAGCCACCTTCCTCCTCTGACACCTCTTCTTCAGACTCCCATAGTCTGGGGGCTTCCACTGCCCAGCATGGAAGATTATACACAGGTTAGAGTCTGGGGGCTTCCACTGCACAGCATGGAAGATTATACACAGGTCAGAGTCTGAGGGCTTCCACTGCCCAGCATGGAAGATTATACACAGGTCAGAGTCTGGGGGATTCCACTGCCCAGCATGGAAGATTATACGCGTGGCTTTTGTCTGCGTTATTATAAGGTGTGTACTGTTAAGTAGTACTATTCCTATCGGTTTAATCCCTGTTATGTCCACTATCAGGGGACGTATATATGGCATGGATTTTTGGAAGCGGGAGATGGAAAAAGATGCTTGGTCGGTCCTCCCACTTCAAATTTGGGGCACTGCATGTGCAATCTAAGGTGCCACCAGATATGAGTGTCACTGTGCACTGGCAAAAGTTGGCAGAGTAGATGCAATAGGCTTCACACACACGCCTGTAGGCAGGCAATTGCTATTCAATCTATTACAGTGTTTTATGTCACTGAGCACAATATAAGCTGTGAGCATGACACAGGCAGGCAACTGAAATTAGATTACAGGAAAAAAATGGTTGTTTTCAATGTATGTTACACCACCAGGTATGAGTAGTGAAAATAAGCACAATATAAGCTGTTAGGTGTTAGCCTGTCACACACACACGCTGGCAGGCAGGCATAGATTACACAAAAAAAATTATAAAATAAAATAAATGATGTTCAAAGTTTCCTCAATGATAAAGTATAGGGGGCGACCCGAAAAGCGCATGTGTTCACCGTTCGCGTTGGATGCGAACATGCGAAAATCAGCCGCGAATAGTTCTCCGGCGAACTGTTCGGGACATCACTACCAGGCTCTAATGGTGGAGTCTTCAGGGTTTTAAACAGTCTTTGAATGCTGCAGGCCTCCCCCTTGTGAGAATTAATTCATAGCCAGGTATCTTTCTGTCAGTGTAACAAACTCATCTGGGGTCTCTAATTTATTTTGTCCCACCCATTCTCATAAGCCTGAAGGAAGATTTCTTACATATGGATCCTTTACCGGCAGTTCTATAATTCTCCCAGATCCATTATTTTCAGAACACTGCCATTGTTTTGCTAGATGCAGCAGATCAAACATCTGTGAGTGAGTGGTCTAACTGTCCAAACATTTCCATGAGTGGAGTCTCTGTGTTTTAACACCTGTGGTGACTCCATTTCCTCTGCATCCAAAAGAAGTACCTGTGTTATTTTTTAATGCTCTCCGTGAGCAGTCCCTTCTTTCAGTAATACAGCATGTCCCTAGTTAATTAATTGGTTCTGAGCGTGAAAATTGAATAATACTTACATTAAATATTTTTATTGAAATATAAATTCCCAAGAAAGTTGGTTTACAAAATGCATTAGATTGGAGTGGATTTGTGCCTTTTTAAATGAAAGCAGCTCTGCATATTTGTATTTGCTCATATAAAACATATAAAAAACATATAAAATATTTGGATGATTTTAGTTGATTTTAAAAATAGGGCGCTTGTTTATGTTTCTCAGATCCTTGAATTTGAAGGTTTATACCTAAAAAAATAAAGCCTTTGTCTTTTCAGTAATCTTTCTTTGATGATATCTGTTGCATCTTTTTTCAAGCATTGCATATTTTTTAAGCATAATTCATTATGTATCTATTAATATAATTCTTATATACTTCACCATATGTTTCTTTTTTGCCCTATCACTTAAATTTTAATTTTTATTGATCTACTTCGTAGAAAAAGGTCTAAATTGAGTTTCAAAATTGCAGTACAGAAACACTTTATTGGATATTAGAGAACAAAACAAATAATGTTTCCATTGGTGGTGGTTAATTACCATTTAACATTTATTTTTGTTTTTGTGTTTAAATGACTTTGGTTTATTTACAAATATAATATAATTATTGTAAGCACACTAAGGGCCTCATTCTATTAGCGGCCGCAGCCGTTGCGGGGCCTCAAGGACCGGCCGCAAGCTATTCGGCTATTCTATTCTCCTCCGGCCGGGTATTCCGGCAGGCTTGCGGCCGGTGCCTTGCTATCTCTTGCGGCCGCTCGCGCCGGAGGAAATCCTTTGATCTTAAACGGCCCCAAGGAAATCGGCCGTAAGAAATTCCTATTTGCAATTCAATTGCTCCGGGAACCCTCTCTGCAAGGCTAAAAGCGAGCCGCAGCTTACTTGTAGGAAAGAGGTCCCGCTAGCACCAATTAAGCACATACAATAGCCCAAATAAAGCCATCCTGCACTTTGAGAAGACTATAAAGTGATATTCGGTGTTAGCAAAAATAGCACATAATTACCCTATACTCAAATCCGTAAAATATATATTTTTTAATATCCGTAAAATATCCATGTAAAAAGTCCAGAGGGCTTGGAGCACCTCAGACCCGCCCACGCCACAGCCGGAAAATAAACAGTTAATTTGAACTCGGGTTTGGGCTGATGTGCAAGCTTGAGAGTGGGTTACTTTTAATCCTCATGTCCCCCAATATGATCCCTAGCATTTACAGAGCTGTACAGTGCAGGCTTGAATTTATTTTTGCATTTTTAGATTTCTGAGCTTACGGCCGGTTCCAAGATATGCGGCCGGCCGTAAGAGGAGATCCTTGCGGGGCCGTATAATAGAATCGCGAGTTAACAGAACCCCTGCAAGGAATCGCAGCCTTACGGACGATTTACGGCCGGTAATAGAATGAGGCCCTAAGTGTCTTTACAGGGCCCTTGAAATATTTGTGGCTCACATTTTTGTGTATGCTGATGGCACTGGATCTTTTCTCTGTTATTTATAGAATTACGTGTCCAGTATTCTGTATCTGAAATGGATCAGTGTAAGTATTAAACCAGGTGAGTAGAGTACCTACTGTACTTAAGGTTCTAGGATAAGGATATTCATATAGTTATTGTTAAAGAGATCCATGAAACTTATTTGGATAAGTCACATTTAGCCACATAAAATGTCAAGCTCGGATGTGCAACGTGAGACCCACAACCGCTGCCGGCTTGAAATTTTGCTGATTTACGGAGATATTAAATTAGAACATGCTGCGAGATATGGGCTTGAGAGGCCAACCCGTAAACCATTTTTCACATGTTGGATGTGTGGCCGTGAACGTGATCAATTAGTCAAACACGTAGTTATGGGTTAAGATTGAGCCAATGGAAACAGAGATTGTGAGGATTGTCACTGAAAAATGGAGGTGGAATTTCAGAGTCTCAATGAGTTCAATTACTAGTTATGATCAGACCCACATTCCAGATGTAATGCAATATTGATAAAGCCGTAAATATGATATTATATCACATGCTAATTACAGTATATGTATTAACACATTGATTTTTGGGATCGATAAAACACAGAAATTAAATATGAAATAAAGTATTTTTTGGGCCGATTTGCAAGCTTGAGAATGTTGTGCTATTAATTCTAAGACCTAACATCCATCAATTTCCCTGTTAATAAATGTACAGTAGTGTGTGTATATGTGCATTTTAAGTGCTATGGATTGGACCCTTGAGGGTCCTCTCTAGCACTATTTGGCTTATTGGCTCCATTTACGGGTTACAGGGTTGAACACCAGTGATTTCAATGCAATTTTATAGTGTGATTGGAACATAACAGTTACTAGCTTGAAAGAACAAAGGATTTGCAGGCTTGCAAGTCAAATTCTCACGCCCCGTAGGGTTTTCTCGCTCCTACCATGCAAGTCATCGGCGGGCTGCTATAAGAGGCCAATTTAATAGCTGTAAGTCTTGCGGACTACGTTACGAGATACGGTTTTACGCGTTAGGGGAATTTAATGTGGTTAAGTGACTACCAGGACAGCTAACTGGAGTTCCAACTGTGGAGTAGCAGCATCTACAACAACCATTCTGAGAGCTAAGTCACTGAACCAACTTAAGGCCAGAGGACATTTAGTGACAATTAATTGAGATAACAATAATTGGAGGCTACTTATAAATATGGGTATATTTATGAATCTTTTGATTTTTAATTTCAAATAGTTACAAACATCCTTACTATAAGTAAAGTTTTAATTTCTTCAATAACAGGGACATTAACTGTATGCCATTTAAAATGACATGTTTTATACACTATAAAAATGTTTTGACATGAAAAATAAATTATATGCATTTTATAAAGCTAATACTAAAACAATGCAGAAATGGATAAGAAGTAACTCACATTAGCCTGACTAGTTAAATGAAACAATTTGGAAATGTAATGTCTTATGTTCTACTAGGCCATCATCTTTGTAGATAGTTTTACATCTAATGTCAGTAAAAAGGTGTTTTGCCTCTGTGCATCATGTAAGGTCAGAGAATAAGCAATCCCACTCATCTAAAGTAATTTTAAAGTAATATTTATAAAAAAAGGACCACTAATTTCCCATGCAAAAATAATATCTGATTTAATGTTTGAAGTATCATCATTTAAAATAAATTATAAAATATTATCAACTAAATAATCATTTGAAGAAGCTAAGGTGGTACACTATTATATCTTACTTAGGGAGCACTAAACAAATTGTAGCTGAGCTTTTCAAAAACACAGTGGCCCTCATTCAATTGCAATTTTGCCAATTGAATAGGGGTCGAAATAAGCACATAACATATTTTGTTTAAAGAAGTTTGTAGTTAGTAAGCATCTATCCAAAAGCAAGGTTTTCACTAACTAAAAACTTCTTTAAAAAAATATGTTATGTGCTTATTTAGAGCCCTATTCAATTGGCAAAATTGCAATTGAATGAGGTCCAGTATGTTTAGTGACTTTTAATAAATTACAATATATACTTTTTGAATACAATTACTAAAAACCAATTGCCCAACTATGACTAGAAACCAAACAATGGCCCAACTATTCCTATTTATTTATGAATATCCTAATCCTTTAATTTGAACTCAAAAGTGCATGTAAGCACAGCATAATCTTAATATTACTTGGAAAAATTAAAAGCAAGAGTAATTAAATAAACTTGAACAGTAAGGATTTGTTTTTATGCCTTATTCGAATATTAAATAACTTTCAATTAAATACTTAGGCCCTCATTCAATTGCGATTTGGCCAATTGAATAGTGCTCTAAATAAGCACATAACATATTTTTTTAAAATAAGTTTTTAGTCTGTGAAAATTTTGCTTTTGGATAGATGTTTACTAACTAAAAACGTATTTAAAAAATATATGTTATGTCCTTATTTAGAGCCCTATTAAATTGGCCAAAATGCAATTGAAGGAGGGCCTTAGTACTCACTTCACCTTTGGATGAGAACAAGCTTTTTGACTTTGCTATTTAAAATGATTAGTTTTTTTTAGAAAATAATAAATATTATTTCTTAAAAGGCAATAAGTCAGATAATACTACTTTCTCATTGGTGGAAATGAAGAATTGAAAACCTGACAGAGGAAGCTAAAACTATCTTTTTACTTTATCTGTTTTAATGAGTGGTCAAATATTTCCTACTGTCCATTTGATGATTCATAAAGGACATTCCTGACCTTTGTCCTCTAACTATGATCCTACTAAAAATATATTTGTCCCTGATAATTACTATTTTGTAACTAACATGACAAAGTATATACCGTAGATTATTTTAACATAATTTTGAAAGTTATATGGCATTCATATGTTTTATTTTATTCATATTAATCTAGGCATTAACGTATATGATGAAATTCAGTAGCTTGAAGTAATCTTGACATACATGTTACTTGTTAAGAATGAATCTGAGTATATTTGGCAACTATGGAAACAAACACAAATATATCAACAAATTTGAATATATAACAGTTCAAACGCAGCTCACAATTTTACAGTTGAACTTAATTACTCTAAAAAATTATTTTATTCCATACACATATTTGAAGTTCATTACTCCTGTCCAGCATAATCTCCTCATCAATTTTAAGACATGCATACACTATATTTTCAACAATACAGCCAAACAACAGAGTTTATAACAGTCTGTAGCTATCTGCGGTGACATTCCTCAAGTTGACAAATGTTGACAGAAAATATAAAATAAAAGTATACACCACAGATGGTGGTATATGATATAATTTACATTTTTCTAAGAGTGCATTTTACAAATATATTAACTTCACACTGTCTGGCACCAGTTCTTTATGATCTAGTTCCATGACACACTAATCCACAGGCATCAATTAGTATTTTCTATTTGGAAAATTGCAATCAATTGTCCATGCCAAGATTAGTGAATCTAGGGGGTTGATTGCAACAACTATACCAATAAGGTGTCTTATGGAAAAGTAACTTTCTAAAAAAAATTACCCAAATATCTCATAAAATAAAAATGCTTTTTAGCCGATCATTTATTTAAAGAAAGTACATATTGCTTTTTCATGATAAATATCTTTAAAATGTCACAGAAAGGGTAGTGAGTGAGTGCAATAGCCTCCCAATTGAAGTAGCAGGGACGGTAAGATAATTCAGGAATATTTGGTGTAACAAAAAGGAGAAAAACATACACATTTTCATTGAGTGTAATTAACTAAGCACTTTCTCACCTGAAATGAGAGGGGATTTATTAAGAGGATGCTCCATATTTCCATAAGTCTGTATTAGATACTGTACACAGAAGAATTATGAGGGCATGTAGACAAAATCTATAGTTATGTGCTAGAGATTTTAGCCATTCCAATGCCCACACAAAGCTGTCCAAAAAGCATCTCTTCTAAATTTGGGAGCTTTTTTTTGCTCATGTTACATATCAAATCCAATTGGATCTGCTACAAACACAATTATAAACTAGGGAACATGCACAAGGAATGTTTCACCACAGTCCTGATGCCATACAGTCCCCATGCAGTCTGCTGCAGGAGAGACTACGCTTTCAGCTAAGTAGTCTTCACAGCAGTACTTCAGTATAAAAAATACACTCCCCTCCCCAAATCTGGCTACATAAACTCCTTTAAAAAAAAAAGAGATAATTAGGGGTTTAAGATTCTATTGCCAATTAGCTCCATAAGCCAAATGTACCCTGGGGATTCCCTTCTCCTACCTGCTGAAGGGAATCCTTGGGGATACCCTCCCCACCCACCCTCGTTTGCAAGCCTAATCATGGGGCCTCCGTGGTTAACCCCATGCCAAAGAGGTCCAAATGGCCTTGGTGGCCCCTAACAATTAACTCCTACCCCAGTGGCACACTGATGTAACCCATAAGAAGAGGTGGCCAAGTAAGGACCAAAGTGGCATAGAAATACTACCCTAGCCATGGATATCCTGTAAGGACCCCCATGGCACATAATATTAACACTTAATACAGTGGGGGTCCTTAAGGAACCCTATGACATTCTACAATTAACCCCTAATAGGTCTGTTGGTATCTATTACCATGGCATCTGTCCCATGGTACCTATTACCATGGGGGTCCTCAAAGGCCCCAAATGGTGTTCCAATACTAACACATATTACCATGGGGATCTATATAGACCCCCATAGTATCTAAATGTAAGCCCTATATAGCCCCCCATGCTATACTTTATTTAATCCCCATGTTAATTTGTTAATTATCTGTGTTGATTGAAGATTCGCATCCTCTTCAATGTTGCTTGAAGCCACTTTGAAATGGCCCTCCTTTTAAAAATCCCAACATTCTATAAAATTGTTTTTAAAATAACAGAGCTCCTATGAGGAGCTTCTCTCCCTTTAAGGAGTTCCATGGTAACCCCTTAAATGTATCACATATAAGAAGCCAAAATCAATTGAGGTGTTATACTAATTTTTGTGTCAGTTCAAATGCTTGAATCATTTTCAGAGGCATGTAGATGCAGATGTATTGCCATAGATATTGATCTATTTTTAATTGGACAAAAAATGTATTTAGAGTAATGAGAATTCAAGAGATGCAGCTCTCCATTTGAAGTCCAAATTTAACATTGCTTGAAAAATAGAGCTCTATCTCTTGAACGATTGTCACTCTAAATAAAATGTTTGGCCAATAAAAAAGGTATAACTGTATTATGCAAGATTTTTATTTTCACATAGAATACAACAGTATGAAATGGTAAATAGTACATTTGGTGTACATGCTAAATTAAGATTCTACATATTATAAAGTGCCATTATTATTATAAGGCGTACAAAGTTGGATCGTGCAGCATAGTACATTTTCCGCCCACAGTAATGCATAGTGCATTGTAATACTAATGGTGAATGTAGAAAAAAAGATGCTATTAAGTACATTTCTCAACACAGTACTTCTAATGCGCTGTAGTGTAAAATGTAAGTCTTTCAAATCTGTTATATCCCTTTACAACTGATCAAAGGGGTTTAAAATATAATGCAAATGCTGATACAATACAAATCCTGCTAAAGCATGTTTTTAATATTCTGCCAATATGCAGTTCTGTTGCAGAGCGGGACTTTTACAATAAATGGATTTCAATGAGGAATGAATCAAACAAAACTAATCTATTTAAACTACAAACCTGACTCATGTTACTGCTAGTTGTATTCATTTTTAAATTTTTTGAAAAACGGTCAAACAATTATAGCAATGTCAATGCCAAATGCCATTTAAGCCTCTTAGCAACACCTACATTTAAAACCCCTTGAATCATGCAAATGGCTGTCAATGACACAGACAATTGGATTCCACCTAACTAAAAGTTCGTTTTGGATAAGACTATTTGCGGAAGAGATCATCTGCAGATATATTGCTTTGAAAATATTGCATGTCGTTGTGGACTCTAATATTTTGTTATTTTCACTATCAATCAGGAGTATATATATTATTATAGTATGAATAGACCAATATCACTATTGTAGGACACATTTGAAATATCTCCTTATGTATTTTTTCAACATTTATACTGTATGTAATACATTTTGTGTGACAAAAAAAACTGTAAGGTAACTGGCAACCAGGCAACTGAAGACAAAAACAAACCATAAAAGGCATTACATGAACCTCAAAATAAAAAGCAGTCCTAGTTATAGTAATTTAGGTTGAATAAAGACTTTAGTCCATCAAAGTTCAACCTTTTTATGTCTCCTCTGATCTGCAATACACAGATTTTTTTAAAATTGATCCAGAGGAGGGCAAACAGAAAGAAAAACCCCAGTGAAACGTTGCCAATTGTCTCAACAGGGAAAAAAATATAAAATTCCTTCCTGACCCCAGATACTGGCGATCAGATTCATCCCTGGATAAATACTCCCTCTCTATTTATCCAGGATAGCCCTTAATTATCTTTTTATTAAAAAATATATACAATGCCTTTTTAAAGTTATCTATCAAATCAGCTGTCACCACCTCCTTTGGTAGAGAATTCCACAGATTAACCACCCTTACTGTGAAGAACCCTTTTCTTTCTTTAAGGGGATGTCCTCTTGTCATTTGAAAACCTCTTGGCACAAAAAGTTCCCTTCACAAAGCCTTGTATTAACCGTGGATATATTTATATAAGGTAAACATATCCCCTCTTAGACACCTTTTTTCTAGAGTAAATACGTTTAATTTGGTTAGTCTTTCTTCATAACATAGCACCTCAGTTCTAATGAAATTCTGAGAATGAGTTTTAATCTCTTGCACCATTCAACTTTCATTTAGGCATAACTGGAAATGAAGCATACATTATAGCAATTGAAACTTTGGGCCGTTTTACAGAACTTGAAGCGGCTCAATCAAAAACTAAAAACATAGATACAAGAGTTATATTATGAATCTACTTGTATCTTATCAGACCCACTGTACATATGTTTTTAGTTTAGTCAACTTGTCCATTAAAATTATTTGCATACCTTTTCTATTTGTTTGTGATCAAAATTGATTTTCAAGGGCTCTCATATAATATCTGACCCTGAGCATCCTGACAAAAAAAGCTTTAATTTCTTTAAGCGTTTGCTATTCTTAGATAATGTGTCTTAACTGATGCATGTGTATTAATTACAATAAATTCACAAATTTAAATTTTTTGTCAATATTGTTTTTCCTACACTGTTATTATTTAGAAAGAAACATTACTTAACAGTTTTAAGCACTGTTATAGAACAAGAATATTTTGTCAATAATTATAGTGCAAACATTACCAACAGAAAACATGAAAAAATAACACATATATTTACTGTTTGATCAAGCAGAATAACACAATAATTAGGGACTATTGACTCTGAAAAAAAAACACTAAGCCACACCAAACATTTGCATATTGCTAAATATGAGCACAGTTTACAATTGACCCAAAATGTGGATCTACAAAACATACAGGGCCTCATTCAATTCAGAGGCAGCAACACAATTGGAGTAGGACGTATGTCTGCGGGCCTCCTGCGAGCCCGCAGCTGCCGCAAGTTATTGTGCTATTCAATTGGCCACGCTTGCAAGTTCCGGCCCAATAGCGCACATAGCAAACCATGCTATCGAAAGTAGCATTTGCGGGCTTGAACATGATCGCTGATTCAAGGCCGTAACTCCCGTTAGAAACAGCCAATGGAATGTGGGTCCGATCATGACTCATGGTTCAAGCACATAGGGCTTTGAAATCCAACCTCCATTTTTTCATTGAATTCCTACGGGCTTAAATTATGAGTTACGATCGGACACACATTCCAGATATAATGCAATATTGATAAATCCGTAAATATGATATTCTATTACATGCGATTTCCATTATATGTATTAACACATTGATTGCCAGGATCGATATAACATGGAAATTAAACATGAAAGCAAGCATTTTGTTGGGCCGATTTGCGAGCTTGAGAATGGTGTGCTTTAAATTCTAAGACCTAACATCACTTTCTCTATTAATAAAAGTACATTAGAGTGTTTATATATGCATTTACAGTGCTCTGTACATGTCAATAAGCCCTTTGTGAGACCTCCTTGGTACCAGTAACCTGTGGTTACATTTTTCGCCATTTGCAGGCTTTACGGATTGGTTAGTGAGGGAGAATAGGAACAATTGAATAGCAATTTGCGATTTTAGCGTTCAAAACTCTTGCGGTTGTAAAAGATCAAAGGCTTGGAGGGGATTAACTTGCAATATTACAAATCGCTATGAATCACAGCTCAGAGCCGGTAACTCAATCGTAACCCACAAACAAAAGCCAATTGAATAGCAAAATTAAGTTATGGGCTCCATTTCCGAGCCCGGATGTCCCGAAGCCTCAATTGAATGAGGCTCACAGTTTTCACTAGAAGACCCATGCACCAGCCCAATTAAAAAATGCAAAAAATGTAGAAGAGGTAACCAGTAACTAGAGGTTTAGTATAAGTACCTGACTTAGAATGACCAGGCCATAGAGAAACATTCGTTCTAAACATATTTCCTGTTAGCCAGCTTTTAATAAATCCTACAGAGTTTACTTTGCAATATGCTTTGAGCTCCCATTATGCCTGTACATGAATTCCTGATAGCCTGTCTCCAGATCTAAATAAACTCACATGTGACTGCAACTTATTGCCTTGGGCTTGTTCTGTCTCTACTTGTAAATTTGCACTCCCATTATGTGACCCCCTTAAACCTCCATTTTCTAAATCCCTGCACATTCGTCTCCTGCAAAATACATAGGAACTTTAAAATTATTAGCTGACGACCTGTGGTGTACCCTTTCAGAACCGGTGAGCTCCATACCACAGTTAATGCAAACAATAGATTGCTTCAGCAACTTCTTAGGGCTTAAAATACATATAGACACGACAGAGGCTTTAGCGATAGATCTCACGACCAGAGAGAAAGAACTGATAACTATAACACATACATTTCATTGGGCCACCAAGAGTATTAAGTATATTGGAATTACTGTAACTCCCAGGATAGAAGAACTATATAAAGTTAATTATGATCCCTTATATAAAACACTCATATCCGATTTAAATAAATGGACAAATCTTCATATATCTTGGCTAGGGAGAATAAACACAGTTAAAATTAATTTACTTCCTAGAATACTGTACATGTTTAGGACACTCCCAATCGCTATAGTCTCACAAGAATTAATTAACCTACATAGGCAGGCAAGTCTTCAGATTCATTTGGCAAATTGGTTCAGCAAGGAGTGCAAATCAGATTATGTACAAACACAAAACACATAGGGCCTCATTCTATTATCGGCCGTAGGAGATGCGGGGCCGCAAGGACCGGCCGCAGGCTATTTGCCTATTCTATTCCCTACCGGCTGGGGGCTCCGGCAGGCTTGCGGCCGGCGCCTTGTTATCCCTTGCGGCCGCACGCTCCGCAGGAAAGCCTTTGATTTTAAACGGCCGCAAGAGTTTCGGCCGCAAGAAAAGCCCGGTTGCTATTCTATTGCTCCGGGAACCCTCTCTGCAAGGCTAAAAGTGAGCCGCAGCTTACTTGCACCAAAAGGGTCCCGCAGGCACACAATTAGGCACATAATAAAGCCATCCTGCACTCTTATGAGATGATAAAGTGATTGGGGGTGTTAGCATTCATAGCACAACATTCCCCTACACTCAAATCCGCAAATAATTTTTATTTTAATTCATGTCAAATATCCGTGGACAAAGTCCCGAGGGCTTGGAGCACCTCAGACCCGCCCAGGCTGCGGGACGGAAAATAAACCGTTAATGAAATATCGGATTTGGGCTGATGTGCAAGCTTGAGAGGGTGTTGTTATTAATCCTCATGTCCCCCATTATGATCCCTAGCATTTACGGAGCTTTACAGTGCCATCTTGAATTTATTTTTGCATTTAAAGTTTTCAGACCTTGCGGCCGTTTGCATGATATGCGGCCGGCCGTAAGGGGGATATCCTTGCGGCGCCGTCTATTTGAATTGCAAGGTAAAGGTAGCTCTACATGGGGCCGTAAGACGGCCGCAAGGAATCGCAGCTTTGCGGCCGTTTTACGGCCGATGATAGAATGAGGCCCATAGGGTTTTCTGTCGTGCCCAAATTTAAGGTTGTACTTTAAACGGCTCAATTGTCATTCTCTGCAATAGCACATACTAAATCACAACATCCAGAATGGATATTTATAGAGAATTATAGTATGCAGCCTTATTCGTAGGACACGATTTGCAGGTTGGAAAAACTTCCCTCCACATTGAGAAATCTCCCAAATCCAATAATTAAACACACTATGGGGATGGAGGAGAAGTACTAAGGTTATTATACGAAACTGGAGGTATAGCACAAAAAAAAGTTTAGATACACTGATGACCGTGGGTTAAGTATTGCTCGATTTGGTTGAGCGAAGTTTAGTATTTCTTTATATTTGTTTTTATTTTCTCTTTTTATTTTCTTCTATTTTATTTGTTTATCTTTGTGTCTTGAGAAAGCATTAGAAACAATATTATTCTGGGGTGTGACCGGAAATGAGAGAGTCAGACGCTTGCGGCGTATGCAAGGTGATGGGGAGTGCTGAAGCTGCGTCCATCCTCGACGATTATGCTGATTATGCCGGTGCCCGACCGTAATAGACTAAGTAGCTCCCTGAGCAGCACTCATTAATGCTTAAACAAAGTCCCCCCGCTATTAATGTGTAGTGGCACACAGCAGACGAGTGAGCACAAAGTACAGGGTGAGAGCCAGCGGGTTACCTCTATGGCAGTTCCTGTGTTAGAGATACAAAATCAGAAGCAAACGCTGAAAACGCAGCTGAGAAGAAGGATGTAACTCTCGAGGACAACTGGAGTGTGGTGGTACAGTCTGTTAGAGCCTGAACAGAAGCCCTACTGACACCCCCACGTGAGATGCTGAAGAACTTAAAAAACTCTGACTTCAAGGGTCTGCGGTCCCCTGAAGATTCAGATATAGTTGATGGGGGTGAAAGAGGGATTGCTTTATAAAAGCTTTACTGGACTGTACTGACACTGAGATTTAGAGAACGGTAACACATGTAGGTGCACTGGTCTGCAAGTACAGCTAGTGGGGCCATATTTACAGTCATCCTGGTGGCAAAGGGTACAAAGCTGGATAGCCTTAATATACTTTTTTAGGACCCCAGAGATTGATTGACTAGTGAAGATTTATTCTTTGGTAAAAGAGACTGATGTTGCTCCAAAAGCTATATAATAGACTGGAGAGATGTATTCAGGAGCATTTAAAAAGTGATGCAGTTATGATCAGCTGAACCTGCCTGAGAGACTTCTGAATAATAACATAAAGAGGCAGAAAGTTGGCCCAATCAGGCACTTAGAGTCTTAAGATTCGTTACCTGGAAAATCTGTTACACTCTTGTAAATTGTAACACTACAGAGAGCACTTAAATAATCTAATTTAAAAGATTAATCTATTTGCACTGTTTTAAGTATAAAGTTACATAACACATTGATGATAGGAAATACACAGATTACTGATTTAGAGATTCACATGTGCACTATTTAATTAAGAGGTTTGGGAGTGAAATTTGGATCAATAAAACAAATAATTTTAGTCTTGCGTAATTTCACAAAATAAAAAAAGGAGATTTAGTGGATACTAACAAGGTATCCATTTACTCACACGTAACAAATACATATATCACATGTCAATTTGATAAGGAATTGACATTATTTATACTATTATTAGTATAGGAATATAGTAAAAACAATCACTAGATAGGTCCACTTAATTATCAGCATGATATCACAAGGCATTATTATGCTATCACTAGGTTTTTTCAGTGTGTAATACTAATTTTATCAGAGAGTGTGTAATAGATATTTTGCACTTTAAAGACTATATACAGATACCTATATAATGTAGTTGAGAGTTGCTTGGTTAGAGGCTTATATAGAGGATAACAAAACATAAATATGCACTTTACACTGGACTTGGTATAGATAATTTTGGTTCTTCCCTTTAAGACCCATTTGGGATCCTAGGAATCCCCTTGTTTCTGTACATTGGCGTATTAGCCCTGCAAGATGAAATTGCATATGAGACCTAATGCAATAAGGAGTAGGAATGTATGAATGAATGTTGAAGTACACAACCACATTTTAAGGCCAAAGAGATAGAGTAAATGGTCCAGTCAAGGGGCACTTAAACAAGAGAGGACAGTCTGGACGATACAACCTAGACTATAAATGGGGCATTAAAAATAACAGGAATATCTATTGGGCATGTTTTTATAAGAAAAATCCCCTTGCAGATAGTGGAAACAGATTAAATAAATATAGAGATGAGGATTAAAGTGATATCCCAAAATGTTAGAGGCCTGAATACCCTCTATAAAAGAAAGATTGCTTTTGCTAGCTTTGTTAAAGAGAGTGCAGACATCATACACCTTCAAGAGACACATTGGAAGGAAGGTAAATCCCCTAGGTTTTCTAGTAGACATTTCAACAATCCAGTTACATCATTTCATATATCTAAATCTAAAGGTATAGCCATCTTATTTAGTAAAAAGCTGAGTATTTATGAACATCACAACATCCTAGATAAAGAGGGTAGAACTATTATTTGGCAGGCAGGGAAAGGTAAATTAAGAAATGTATACAATTGCAAACTTATATATTGCTAATTATAACCAGATGAAATACCTGAGGAAAACCCTCAAACAAATAAATCAGATTAAAAAAGGGAGGATGATTATATGAGGCGATTTTAACATGTTATTAGACCCAAAATCAGACAGGATAGCTCTTGATAGGGGTAAAGGAATCACAGATACTCTAATAAGGATTTCAAAACAATTCTCATTAGAAATATCTAAGAATGGGCTATGCAATGTATGGAGATTTTATAATGCAGAGGTAAAAGATTATACTTACTTTTCCAGAAGACACCAATGCTAATCTTGTATAGACTACTTTTTGACAGATATTAAGACTTTGGAAAGGGTTGAGTCCTCCAAGATAGGAGACATCTTGTGGTCAGACCACTCTATGATAAGTCTGATTTTGGAAGACTCCCAAGATTTCTATAAACCCAAATAGTGGAAAATACTTTGTATCCAGGTAAAATCAGAAGAATTTGTGAATACTTTA
Source organism: Discoglossus pictus (assembly GCA_027410445.1). Lineage (NCBI taxonomy): Eukaryota > Metazoa > Chordata > Amphibia > Anura > Alytidae > Discoglossus > Discoglossus pictus. The sequence continues at coordinate 163,177,877 of CM050169.1, forward strand.
AAAGAGGAAATTAATAGTTTCTTTGTATTAAATCAAAAATCTGGTTCTCTTGACACAACTATATGGTGTGCCCATAAGGCCTTTTTTCAGAGGATTATGTATAGCTAGAAGTGCCTATCTTAAGAAGAATAGAGGCAGAACATTGAGAGAATTATATGTTGAAATTAATGGTTTATAACAGAAGAACAAAATCAGCCCAGATAGTAACAGCATATTACAAATTAAGAAAGTTAAAATACAAATACAGAAAATGTTACAGATACAAACGGATAATTCAATCCTTAGGTCTCAAGAAGACCATTATATTTTGGGTAATAAGGCTATAACGTTTGTTATAAATAAAAATTACTGTATATACTCGAGTATAAGCCGACCCGAGTATAAGCCGAGGCACCCATTTTACCACAAAATACGGGGAAAAATGAGCGACTCGAGTATAAGCCGAGGGTGGGAAATCTGCGGCCCCCTGTGTCCCTCTTGTGCCCTCTGTGTCCCCCTCTCTCTCTCCGTGTCTCTTCTCCCCTCTCCCTTCCCTGTGTCTCTTCCCCCCTCCCTTATCACCCTCCTCAACCCCACTCCTCAACCTCCCTCCCCATCCTTAACCTCCCTCCTCATCCTCAACCTCCCTCCTCATCCTCAACCTCCCTCCTCATCCTCAACCTCCCTCCTCATCCACAACCCCCTCCTCAACCTCCCTCCTCATCCTCAACCCCTTCCTCAACCTCCCTCCTCATCCTCCCTCCTCAACCCCCCATCCTCAAACCCCCTCCCCAACCCCCCATCCTCATCCTCTCTCCTCAACCCCCATCCTCAACCTCCATCCTCAACCCCCCATCCTCAACCTCCCTCCTCATCCTCAACCTCCCTCCTCATCCTCCCTCCTCATCCTCAACCTCCCTCCTCAACCCCCCTCCTCAACCTCCCTCCTCAACCCCCCCATCCTCAACCCCCTCATCAACCTTCCTCCTCAACCCCCTCCTCAACCCCCCATCCTCATCCTCAACCCCCCATCCTCAACCTCCCTTCTCAACCTCAACCCCCATCCTCATCCTCAACCCCCCATCCTCAACCTCCCTTCTCAACCTCAACCCCCCTCCTCAACCTCAACCCCCCTCAACCCCAACCCACCTCCTCAACCTCAATCCCTCTCTCTGTAAGTCAGTGCACAGTTTTTTGTCTGTTGCAGTAATCAGTGTACAGGTGAGAGTGGGTGTGGCTTGGCCTGTGTAAGTTATATATGGGTGCATTTGTGTGAGGTCTGGTTTGAATCCGCTCTGTAAGTCAGTGCACAGTTTTCTGTCCAGTTGCAGTATTCAGTGATACAGCTGAGAGTGGGTGTGGCTTGCCCTGTGTAAGTTATATCTGGGTGCATTTGTGTCTGGTTTGAATCCGCTCTGTAAGTCAGTGCAGAGTTTTCTGTCTGTTGCAATAATCAGTGTACAGGTGAGAGTGGGTGTGGCTTGGCCTGTGTAAGTTATATCTGTGTGCATTTTGTTGTTTTCTGTTGAATCGGTTCTGTGGGGCAGGACAGTGTTTTCTATTCTATCCTGTGCTCATTTATCCTTGTACAGGCGAGTAGGCGGGGTCTATTTTAACAAGGGAAGGGAGAGATTGGGAGCTTGCAATCATTGCTAGTGTAAGTGTAGTTGGTGTGTAGGAGATTAAATACAAGGAGGAAATCCAAAGAAAAGGAGTATTATAAGAAAAAACAGAAAACAAACGTATATATTGTTTCTGTTTTGTTTGGTTTAAGGTGTGGAAAAGAAATCTTTATACAAATACATTGATTTGTTTTCTCACTGTTTTTTTGTAACTGATAATCATGAGTCAGTCCAGTGGTAACCTCACTCAGTGTACATCCTGCCAAATGTATGCACTACTGGAACAGATGATCCAGGGTCCATACCTCTGTGACAGGTGTGAGCATGTTGCCTCTCTGGAAGCTCAAATTGAAGATCTAGAGAGGAGAATTGCAACACTTCATGATATTGTCACACTGGAAAGGGAGTTGGTGCTCACGGAGCACAGTTTAGCTGGACCTAGTATGGAGGGAGGGGCTGGTAATGAACCGGCGGTCTTAGTACACATTGGTATCAATGACAAAGTTAGTGGAAGATGGAGCGTCCTAAAGAATGATTTTAGAGAATGATTTTGGAGAATTAGGGAATAAGCTTAAAGCTAGCCCAGGGAGGCAGAAGGAGCTTAGGGAGGTTAATGCGTGGCTAAAAAAGTGGTGCAGTGCAGAGGGTTTTGGGTTTTTAGAGCACTGGGCTGACTTCTCACTTGGGTACAATCTCTATAGCAGGGATGGATTGCACCTTAATGATGAGGGCGCTTTTGTGCTAGGGGATAGGATGGTAGAACGGCTGGGGGAGTTTTTAAACTTGTAGGTGGGGGGGAGGGACTATATAGAAGTATTGGGGTAAATAGGGTAGAGAGGGAAAGGGATGAATTAGTTACCCATGGGGGAGGAGAAGGGGGAGGGTTACAATAGAAAGTAGGGAGGTATTAATAGGGGCCTCAAATACAGTGGCAGGCACTTCACAACAGCAGAGCCATAAAGTGTATGATTGCTAACGCAAGAAGTTTGCCTGGGAAAATGGATGAGCTAGAAATATTAGCAGTACAAGAAAAATGGGGCTTAATAGGCATTAAGGAAATATGGTGGGATGAATCTCATGACTGGACTGTTAATCTGGATAATTATAACCTATTTAGGAAAGATAGGGGAAATGGTAAAAGAGGAGGAGGGATCTGTCTTTATGTTAAGCCTGAATTTAAGAAAAAAGTCAGAGAAGATATTTATGCTGGCACTAACAGCATCATTAAATCTTTGTGGGGTGAGCTAAATAGTGGAGGAGCTAATTCTAAACGCATATTGGTGGGAGTATGCTATAAACCCCCAAATATAGCTGAAAGTGAGGAAATACAATTATTGTTACTGATTGGAAATGCAGCTAAGCATAGGCAAGTTCTAATAATGGGAGACTTTAATTACCCTGAAATAAACTGGATAAATAAGACCAGCTGCTCAGCTAAGGGGAGCAGGTTCTGGAGTACACTCGGGGATCATTATCTGGCCCAGGTAATACAAGAACCTACTAGAAATGGGGCCGTTTTGGATTTAGTCATCACAAGTAATATTGATATAATATCAAATGTAAAAATAGGGGAACCCTTGGGGAACAGTGATCACAACACAGTCTCATTTGAGATTGAATACAAAAAACAGAGTTGTAAGGGGCCAACAAAAACTCTAAATTTTAAAAGGGCTAACTTTAATGGGCTACGGGCAGCAATACAACATATAGACTGGAACAAAGAACTTACAGGGAAGAATACTGAAAATAAATGGACAACATTCAAATCCTTACTAAATAAACATACTCATCAGCATGTACCATGTGGAAATAAAATGAACAGGAGTAAATCACATCCCATGTGGCTTAACAATGACTTAAAGATCATGATGAGGAAAAAGAAATATGCATTTAAATTATACAAGAAGGAGAGAACAGAGGCAGCTTTATGTGACTATAAGGAAGTCAACAAGTCTTGCAAAAGGGCTATTAGACTGGCTAAAATCGAAAATGAGAAGTCAGTTGCAATGGAAAGTAAGACTAACCCTAAAATATTTTTTAAATATATTAATGGGAAGAAGGCCAGGAAAGAATCGATAGGACCATTACAATGTGACACAGGCCATCTGATAATTAGTGACCAGGAAAAGGCAGATGGGCTAAATAGGTTCTTTTCGTCGGTTTACACAAGGGAGGTACCAGTGGTTGGGACACCGCAACATAATGGAGCTACACTACCTTTACTAAATAATTGGTTAACGCAGGAAGTAATACAAAAGAGGTTGGAGAAAATAAATGTTAATAAAGCCCCAGGTCCTGATGGAATACATCCAAGGGTACTGAGGGAGCTGGGTTCTGTAATAGCCAAACCATTATATCTAATCTTTCAAGACTCACTCACTACAGGGTCTCTACCAGATGACTGGAGAAAAGCAGAGGTGATACCTATATTTAAGAAGGGATCTAGAGCAAATCCGGGGAATTATAGACCAGTGAGCCTCACTTCTGTAGTTGGGAAGCTTTTAGAAGGATTAATAAGGGACAGAATACAAGAATATGTCTATTTGAACAGGATCATAGGTAGCAGTCAACACAGATTTATAAAGGATAGGTCGTGTCAGACCAATCTAATTAGTTTTTATGAGGAGGTTAGTAAGAACTTGGATCAGGCAACTCAGTGGATGTAGTCTTTTTAGATTTTTCAAAGGCATTTGATACAGTGCCACATGGAAGACTAGTGAGCAAACTAAGGGCTACAGGAATTTCAGTAAATATCTGCTCATGGATCGAGAGCTGGCTAAAAGACAGGAAGCAAAGGGTTGTTGTGAATGGAACATACTCTGATTTGTCTAATGTGATAAGTGGGGTTCCTCAACATTCAGTATTAGGTCCTCTCCTTTTTAACATATTTATTAATGACATTGAAGTAGGACTCGAATGTAGTGTCTCCATTTTTGCTGATGACACTAAGCTGTGCAAGGTAATAAAATCAGATAATGATGTACTTTCCCTACAAAAGGATTTGCATAAATTAGAGAAATGGGCGGCTAAATGGCAGATGAGATTTACTACAAATAAATGTAAGGTTATGCATTTGGGAAGGAACAATAGCCAAGCAATCTATAATCGTAATGGAGCAAATCTAGGGGTATCAGATATTGAAAGGGATTTGGGAGTACTAGTGGACAACCACCTAGGTAACAGCGCTCAAAGTCAAGCAGCGGCTGCAAAGGCAAATAAAATATTAGCTTGTATTAGGAAGGGTATAGAAGCCAGGGAAGAAGATATAATTCTGCCACTATACAAATCTCTAGTACGTCCTCATATGGAATATGGAGTTCAATTTTGGGCACCATCTCATAAAAAATACATTTTAGAGCTGGAAAAAGTACAGAGAAGGGCTACAAAACTAATAAGGGGAATGGAGGGGCTAAGTTATGAAGAAAGACTAACAAAATTAAACTTATTTTCGCTAGAAAAAAGGAGTCTAAGAGGAGATATGATTATGTTATATAAATACATCCAGGGTCAATATAAGGCTTTGTCAAGTGAACTTTTTGTAGCAAGAGATTTTCAACTGACAAGAAGACATCCTTTGAGGTTAGAGGAAAAAAGATTTCACCTTAAACAAAGAAAAGGGTTCTTCACAGTTAGGGTGGTTAAACTGTGGAATTCTCTACCAAAGGAGGTGGTGACAGCGAATTCGATAGACAACTTCAAAAAGGGGTTAGATATATTTTTGAATAAAGAGGGCATTCAAGGCTATCATAGATAACTAGCAAAGGAATATTGATCCAGTGAGAAATTTGATTGCCAGTTTCTGGGGTCAGGAAGTAATTTTGCTTTTTTTTCCCCTTATGAGACAATTGGCAAAGTTTCAATGTTTTTTTTTTTTTCTGTTTGCCTTCCTCTGGATCAAATAACAATTAACAAATAATAATAAATAGTCCACATTAAAAAGATCAATAGAGATCTAAAAAGGTTGAACTTGATGGACTAACTATTTATTCATCTTCCAATACTATACTATTAATAATTATTTAATCAATAATTTAATTAATAACTAATCCGCATATTGCAGATCAGAGGAGATCTTAACAGGTTGAACTTTATGGACTGAAAGTCTTTTTTCAACCTTAATTACTATGTAACTATGTTACCCCCCTCAACCTCCCCCCTCAATCCCCCTCAACCCCCAACCCCCCTCCTAATCCCCCCTCCTCAACCTAAACCCCCCTAAATACCTCCCCCCTCTCCCCTCACTTACCAGCTTGTGCTCTGGCCTCAGCTCCTTGAGGAGGGGGGTTGAGGGGGGTTTAGGTTGAGGAGGGAAAGAGACACGGGGGATAGAGAGACACACGGGGGGTTAGAGACATACCGGGGGGGTTAGAGACACACCGGGGGGGTTAGAGACACACCGGGGGGGTTAGAGACACACCGGGGGGGTTAGAGACACACGGGGGGTTAGAGACACACTGGGGGGGGTTAGAGAGACACGGGGGGGATAGAGAGACACGAGGGGGAGAGTGACTCGAGTATAAGCCGAGGGGGCCCTTTTTGCCTTAAAAAAAGGGCTGAAAAACTTGGCTTATACTCGAGTATATACGGTAGATAAAAAAAAATTGGATAAAACAAAGGATACTATGTATCAGGGATAAAAATAATATGAAACATAATCATCCTAAGGAAATTAGTAAGGTCTTTGAGACAAACTATCACTCTTTATACAATCTAGAGTCAAGGGATAACTTTTTAAAACCCTCTAAAAAGGAGATAGAAGAATTCTTAAAGAAAATAAGGCTAGCCAAAATAACTAAGGAAGAATTATTTGAAATGAATAAAGATGTTTCCCTAAAGGAAGTAGAACAAACTATTGCAGATTTAAAAGTAAACAAATCCCCAGGTTTAGTCTGTTTTACTGGGTATACTATAAAACATTTGTAAAATAACTTAACCACTTTCTCTGCAATTTGTTTAATAAAATTAAAAAAATCAGGCCAGATGCCATCAGAAATGACAGAAGCCAACATTGTTAATATTCTTAAACTAGGGCAAGACCTAGAAATATATAAAAACAACAAACCGATTTCCCTATTAAATATCGATATGAAAATATGCGCCAAGATACTAGCCAATAGACTTAAAGGGTATATCTCATGAGTGGATACAAAATTGTCCCCTTAATGATGGTGCTTGGTGTATTCTCTTTTATTTATCTGTGACATCAGTGCCCCTACTTCTGTAGGATACAAATCCAAATCATCCATATAACATCACTCGCATCAAATAATCTGTATATTTTTTCTTTCTCAGGAGGTTGGTCACATATATTTCGAAACTGAAAAATTTACTATACTGAATAGGACGAGACAGAATTGTCCCCTGTCCCCGTTAATTTTTGTTCTAACTCTGAAACCATTGGCCAAACCAATCCGAACAACAGAATTAATTGATGGATTAAATATAGGGAAAAATCAACATAAGATGCTGATGTTCGCTGACAATATGATATTAACCTTAACAGATCCAGTCATTTATTTGTCAGCTGAGTTAGAAATATTCAGTAGCTACTCATACCTTAAGATCAATGAGACAAAATCAGACACATTGATTATTGGACTAAGAAACAAAGAAATTATTTAATTAAGCATAATTGGAATAGCAAGTGCATATGCCACTTGGGGATACACTTTAAGACATCAATTAAATCTATCTTAAAAGACAACATGTACATAGTGTTTAGACAGATTAGACAAAATATACAAGAATGGAAATTGGAACGTCTGTCTTGGTCTGATAGGATTGCTCTGATAAAAATGTTGGTCATCCCCAAAATAACATATATTTGGAGATGTATTCCCCAAGGGGCACCTATATTTCTGATTAATAGTATGCAAAGTTTTTTGAACAAATATATCAATAATAACAAGAAATCACGATTAAAATTAAACATTACTAAGAGAGGTGTTGAAAAAGGACTAACCGCTCTATCTTTTTAGATATACACAACACCATTATGATGGAACCACCTTCTAGGATGGAACTTAACAACTACAAAGTCTAAATGGTTCAAACTAGAAGAGGATCTTATGGGAGATTTCCCTTTGGAATTACTCCTATGGCTCCCCATACTAGATCTCAAATATATTATGCCTCTTTTTGGGGGTATACGGTCTCTATTAAAATTTTGGTACAAAAATAGGAATAAATGGGATTTAGCTAAATACCCTTCACTAGCTGCCCTGATAAGATTTCTACACTACAATAATAAAAATATAGACCTTCAGAAGTTGAAATCAATCGGGGTCAACAAAGTGGGAGATCTGTTTGAAAATAATGTTTGTATATCTCATGTGAGGCTATTACAAAAATATCAGGTCTCTAATATTAATTAGTTTGAGTATATGACTATTATAACAGAATTGAGATCACACGATATTCCCCTGAACAAGTTTAGAGAGTATACACTGTGTGATGGTGTGTCACCAGAGGGCAGTAGAGAGCCCTTCAAGACTTCTCCCCAGGAGTGAAATGGTTAAGAAGATCCTTAAAAAGCTTGGCTGTGGCTGCAATCAAGACCTACGGCTGTCTCCAAGTGGAAAGCTGTTTGACAGTGCTGGAGTGTTGAAGTGTGCAGGGCCGAAGTCAGAGGGCGCACTGAAAGATAATGGACCAAAGCCAGAAGCTTTGAAGAGAAAGTATGCGGATAAGAGGAACAGAAAGTCCCTGAAGGTGATGACCGAAGGAGGGATCTGCTTTGGAAAGAGAGGCCGGAGATACATAGGCTAAGAGAAAGATGAGAGGGAAAGACACCTCTGCTACCGATGTATGGACTGTATGTTTGCACTCCTATGTAAGACAGTAAGGGAAACTACAGTTCAGTTATACAGGGCTTCAATGAGAAGCTAGAGTTTTGTTTCTGCCTTCAGTTTTATGTTATATGCTGTCAAAACAACCAGAAAAGTGTGGTTAAATATTTAAAGAGCTCCTGCATCCTCCATTTTATTGAAAAACCAGGCACGGATCCTGAGAGTGACAGTGAATCTGTCACAACTGATAGAACACATTATAGTCAGGAGTCAATATACCCATATCATCTCTAAATGTAACAAAATACTAAAAGACAGACAAGAAAATTTAAAAACAAATAGAATGATTAAATAGGAACAAGAACTTGAATGCATTTGGACGAAAGAAAATTGGTTTAGAGCATGCTCTTTAATAAAAGAAACCACAATATGCATTTCATATAGAGAGTTATATTTCAAACTAATACAGCGGTGGCACTTTGTTCCAACGAACATGAAAAGAGTTAATATAACAAATTCAGAAGAATGTTGGCGAGGCTGTGGGGGTAGGGGATCTCCGTCACATTTCTGGTGGAGCTGCCCAAAGATCCAGCACTTCTGGGAGATTAGTATCTACCAGATTGAAACTATAACAAACTGTAGGATATCATTTAGTCCAGCACCATTGTTATTTCATATGTTTGAGAACCAAAGTTTGCTTCATGGTTAATTTCCCATATTTTACTGGTGTGTAAATGGTGTATAGTTAAACTTTGGAAATCCAGGGAAGACCCAAAATGGTCTGACATTGAGAGGATAGTTGACCGTAACAGTGAGTTGGAAAAAGGCCTTAAGCGATGCAATAGTAAGAAAGGAAAAATAGAAAAAAAATGGCTAAAATGGGATGAAAACAAAGCTTGATAACATGTCCACGCCTGCCACGCTCACCTATTTTATACATTTTAAACAGGGGTATGAGTTGTGCTTCCTCTCTCTTCTGTTTTTTTTCTGAGATTCATATGATTGCAGTAGTGAGGTCAATATTGATTGTCCACGATGATCAATAAGTTATGTTGTCCCCTAATCTATAAACATACTTAGAGGCGGGGTAGCTAAAGAGGACTTCCTGCTACATTTGAGGTCTGATCTACACCACTCAGACACCAAAACAAGATCTTTAAAGTATAATTACTATAATTACAAAGTTTAAACATTATTTTTATAGTGCAGTGGACATTTAATGGGCTAAGCATGAACATTTTTTAGAAATCTGGTAAGAATAAGACTAATCGAAGAATCCAAGAACAGTTTACTATTGGCAAGATGTTTTTATGTTATTTTCATGAATGTTTCATGGTTATTTGAAACCATAGAGAGAGAATTATCTAAGCTTATATGTTACAAACTACTTCTTTCAAATGTTTCAGTTGGGAGTAATGATTTAACTGAAGCAGTTACGTTCTTCATATCTGCTAGCTTTAAGTATCTATAATGATTGCAGCAGAATCAGTGATACAGTACATAGATATATAAATACTAGCGACTTGCCCATCAAAAAATGACGGTCAATAAAATTTGAAACCATGGCAATGCTGTTTGCCACATAATGTGAAGGTTTTTGTACTGTGAGGACCTTCGGCTCTCATTGCGAGCCTCGTGCTGAGATCTTTCGGCGATCATCACGTGGATCGTAATGAGCCCCTTTGGCGCTCATTGCGAGCCTCTCCTCTGGTGTACTTTTGCTCCTCTGAGCAGCCTCTACGCTCATCACATATATATGTCTATATATTTGCAAATACTTATCAACTAATTAGTTACTGAATTAATTAATATACTTTACCTATTTGTAATTATTATATCCATCAATCAATAGGCTGAAGAGCTAACAATCTATTTTCATTTTCCCGCAGCATATAATGTCCAGTTGGACTGTTGCTGGACTGTGGAGATATTTTTGTGAATGTCCCAACTGTGCAGTAGAAGTAGGCTGCGTGCGTGAGGGCAAAATGTTGGTTTATTTGTGTAAAGCGCTACTGTAGATGCGTAAGGTTGGGATTTGCAAGTTCGGAGTGCAAAATAGGGTCGCTTGTGTATGTGCTACGCGGTTTGCAAGTATTTGGCGTCCTGGGTGAAAGTGGTATGCGTTTGGCATTGTGTTGCGCAGTCCAGGGTCGTGTAGCCTCATTTTAAATTTTTTCTGCGCCCTTTTTTTTCTCGCTTAGCCAGTTATCAAGTGCCAAAAACTCTTGAAAATAAACTTAAATTTGCATTCCACCTCACTCCCAGACATCCTGGCTGTTCCCCTGTGCTGTGTGGGATTTTTTTGTTGTTGTTTATTTTTTGTGTTTTTTGTTTATCTTGGTTCGGCCATTAACTTCATATATTTTTTCTAAGTCGCGCGTTCCTCAACTGCTTGCAGCCTAACAGCCTTATTAAATTGAGAATGGGGCAATTGAATATGACTGTATATAAGCACATAGCATATTTTTTGTTCCAGAAGGGTTTTTCTTTTATTTAGTGAACTTCGATGCAGAAGCAAGGTCTTCGGTAACTAAAAAGTTATTTTAAAAAAAGATCCTATGCTATCTGCTATCCCGCGTTGCCTAAGTGTTTGTAGGCTAAGTCCCGCGTGTTTCATTGCCTCCACTTTGGCGCTCATCGCCCAAGTGCTGTGAATCGTAGTGCCTTAACGGCTTTCATCGCTCTGCGAGGCTCGCAAACGATAAGTGCCTTCGGCCCCCATTAGCCAAGTGCTGTGCGTGTTAGTGCCTTAATGGCTCGCCTCGCTACGCGCATCGGCGAGTGCTGCAAGTTAACGGCTAATAAGTCTGTAAGGCGATCCTGAGTTTCCTAAGTGTTTATAGGCTTAGTCCCGCGTGTTTTATTGCCTCCACTGCTCGCCTCATTTTGCGAGGCTCGGAGGCAAGTGCTGGGCGAAGCTTGCATGCGATGAGCGCCTTAGGCTGTCCTGTGCCTTAACGGTGCAACGCTCATCGCCTAAGTGCTCCGAGTTAATGGCTCGCAAGCGATGATCGCCTTTGGCGCTCATCGCCTAAGTAGTACGCACCACTCAAAGCGTGACGACGTCTTGTAGTTCGACAATTATAATATGTGATCACTCTGTAAATCTTTAGCCATACCTCCCTGTACTATTGTGATGAGGATTCTATCAAAACTCCCACCATGTTCCTTTTGGCTTCTGGTGTAGGTATTCAATCCTTTTAGCTTCTGGTGTAGATATTCAATCCCAACAAATCAAACAACAGATGTGTAATAATAATCATTTAGCAATGTTTGTTATTCTTAGCTTTGACTGTTTAATCACAAAAGGCTGGGGGACCCCACCAAATATATCGGCAGGATTGTCAAGATATAGAAAACATAGTGCCTAGCACAATCTTCTCCAATATATATATATAAAAAAAACTAAACAGGATGTTATAGTGATGATTATTGTACAATTTTTGTTAAATAAACAAGCCTCAGGACTCATTACAGGATGTGACTTAATACAATATCTATATAAATGAAAAATAATTGAGAATAGTCTAAATCTAAAAGAAAAAAAATCACAGAAGGTCTTCAATACCTCAAATGTTATATATTTGTTTCATGCAAGTTGCTTTCAAATATATTCAGGTATTTAATAAGATTAATAAAAAAAAATCTTTCAGAAAATTAGGTATGTTAGGAACACAAAAATCTTAAAACAAGAGGTTATACTTTGAAGTTGAATTGCAGTAGATTTTTGAATGTTCACCTTTATGGAAAGTGTAGAAGATACTATAGTATAACTGGAATGACTTTCAAGCAGAAGTGGAAGGGAAAATCAAAAAATCATATATCTTTTTTATTATTTATTGAATTTCAAGATCAAAGCTGCACTTAAAATCCATTGTACCTTATTGTACTTACATTAAAATTGTACTTATTGTGCAACAAGCATATGCTAGATTTTTTTAAATACATCATATTCTTATAAACCTTTGTACCAATTTTTTCTTTACTTCTCATAATTTTTATAGGGATTTTGGTTGGTTAGATTTGGGGTATTAACACAAATTAAGGCTCCCAGCTACAGGCTACACAGCTGTAGATCTTTGGTCATTTTTACTGCTTTTCTTCAATACCCTCATCATAAGTCCCTACTTTTTTATTGCAGGACAGATGGAGCCTGATTCAATTGCAAGCCCGCATCTCGCGGGATACAGGCCGTATGTCTGCGGGCATGCTGCTGGCTCCCGTTCATCTCTGATTCTGGTGCTATTCAATTGAACAAGTTACGGGCCAAACGCCGAAGCCGTAAACCATGCACTCGTGCATAGTAGTTCTGGGAGGAAACATGATCAATTAAGCAAGGCTATAACCACCAATTTCGAAACAGCCAATAGAAAATGAGACAACCATCATTACGGCAGTAATACATGGAGGTTAAATGTCAATCAATTAGGTTTGGGGGTCCGATATGCGATGGGACTCGCAAACTCGGGCTTGGAGAATTGTAGCAATTGAATAGTTATTTGTGATTTTTGCAATCGTAATTCTTGCGAACGGCAAAGATCAAAGGCATTGAGAGGCATGGGTTTAACACCGGCAAGGTTTTCAAGGCCATAATCCATAAATCGTTTGGAGCCCGCAAAAAGATGCCAATTGAATAGCAAATTGACTTACGGCCTCACTTACGGACTTCAGTAACTTACGATTGCTCAATTGAATTGGGCTCATGGTTTGTTATTTGTATCTTATAAGACTGACCTATTTTTTTTATTTTTTTTAAGTGCAATGTTTTTCTTGAAATTCAATAAATAATAAAAAGATAAGTGATTTTTGGATTTTCACACAAATAATGTTTTTCTACCCAATTACTTTATTTGTTTCCTATTTGGTGTTAAGCTATATTTAAGTTCAGAAGTGGTAGGAGCAAATACTGTGAATGTATAATGTTGATTTTAAACTTTTTTAAACCAAAGCAGTAGAAGTCAATATAATAGGTAATCGGTTGTTTGATATCACAATGTATGTTTCTATCTAATTGATAGTCTATCAGCTAATCTAAATTATCTTCTTATCACAGTCTACAACTGTTCTATTCATCATGTCGTTTTCAATTTCTACATTTTGCCATTATCATATATTAACATTTTATTAGCATTAATAAAATGTGATAACTTTTACATCTTAGCCTTTTTTTTAAGAAAGTGTCTAGTGATATAACAATTCATGATTGCCATTGAACTATCTCTATGATCACCACCACATTCAAATAATACCTGTCCATCATAGCAATAATGTACAAAAGGGTAAAGTGTAGGAGATGTTTTTGAGAAATTCTCCACTCCTATGTAATTATGTGGGTAATTTGTACTAAGATTTCAAGATATATCTAACACAAAAGAAAAAAAAATGGCAAAGAAAGTATTCATTGCCTCTATCGATGTGGTATGTTGACATCTGGTCTCAAAACTCAGATGTTGATTTTAATTCACTGGATTTGAAATCATAAATGTGATTGTGTTATAAACAAGAATAAACATGTAAGAATGTCTCATTATCGAGACACTATATAATTTGGGATTAAGGCACATATTATCATTTCTATGTACTTGGAATCTAGGATGATGAGACCTTGGGACTTGTATGAAAACTTTAAGAGAGTAAAATCTGGGCCCCAGGATACTCTTCACCTGCAAGTACTTTAGGATATTTGAATGAGGAGTGTTTTGATCCCCCTGACCACAAGCCCCTTTGGAGTCATATGATCCAGCCAGGATGGATCGAGATCTTTAAAACATGCCATTACCCTGGCCACATAATCACTTGAGAGAGCTAAAATTATCTGAACGCTTATTTATCAGGTTGCTGGAACCCTGTTCCACAGTGTGGCCCGGGAAAGCGGGGACACTCCCTCTGAGGTGGTCTGGCGGACCCGGCACACCATCAAGAGTTAGTGGAACATAAAGAAGGTTCGTACCTTGGAGGATGCTAAACAAGTAGTTATGATGGAACAATTATTTCATATCTGCCCAGTTGCCCTGCATGAATAGCCATAAGCCTGCCACAGTAGAAGAAAAGCCTGTTGGACCAATATGAAGAAACCAGGGGAGAACGGAGGATGATGCACCAAACAGTGCAGCGCAGCTGATTAGACTGCAGACCATAACCATTACAGGCACAATCCATGTTTCACATAGCCCTCCACGCAACTACCATCAGAATTACCAAAATAATGAGGGTGGAGAAAAAACAGAAGAGGATGATGAGATGAACAATCGTGAAGTGAATATGCTTGAAAATGTCAATGGAGTGGATTTTTGTGGTGAGACTGATGATCCATCAGAAGAGAGCACAGTGACTGCATCTGAATTGATTTCCACAGAATCTGTATTCCATTGTGATGCAGAGCTGGGGAGAAAACAAATTATTTCTAAATGGGGATAAACCAAGTACTGAAGAGAAACATATTGGTCATTCTGAAATGACACAACTAGAGGAATCAAGTCCAGTTGCATACCAAGATTATCTGCAGCTCAAAAACCACAGAATCTAAATGGCAAATGTAATACATTTGAAGAGTATATCGATTTGGGGATCCATTCCAAGTCAGCTAGATTATTGGATGATTCTAGTATAGCTGATAACGGTCATCAGGGCTTAATAGAGTGGTCACTCCCAGCAGCACCTAAGTTGGTGTTTGATGAGGAGCAAGCAAGTTCTTTGTTCAAAACCTTCTGAAGCTGCTGCAGAGATGAGACACTTTAGCAAAGGACATTATTAAATCAAACCTTAATCCTCCCATATTCAACAAACACTGAAACCTCTTTTTTAAAAGCTGCTAATTCAACATAATAAATAAAATCACCTGGCAATGCAAGAGCACTTCCCACTGAAACCCCTGCAGATGGCCTTTACGGCAAGAGAACTTGGACTTAATGCCGCAGCACCCAGTATTCATCCAATAGAGATGATCACCAGGATGCTGCATCCCAAAGGGGGTTGTGGCTTTCATGATCCCCCTGACCACCAGCCCCTTTGGACTCTTAATGACTAGAGAGAGCTAAAAATATCTGGACTTTTATTTACATGCTTGTGGGATGGGGAAATTGCGCCTTGTCTGACCCACCCATATAGGGACTGGAAACAGTAGTTATTTGAAAGTTATTTAATGCATTTTTCTGTTATGTTGTTTACCCTCTGCATGTTTACCTTATGATGTTAGACTCTGTGTCCATTCTCCCTGATGACAGTTTATATTCAAACTGAAATTTCCATTGCTAGTCAGTAACTGTGATATATAAAGTCAGTTGTGCTCCAGACCTGATAATGTGAGGGTAGCAGTTATCACAGCCTCTGGGCACATTTGCAAATGGAACACAATATCCAGAAGATATATGTGTAACAATCCACAGAACATAAGAGCTGTCCTGGTTCTACACATCTACTGAAGTGGATGTTAATATGTTATGAAGCCTTGCAGAAGAAATATTGTAAAATGATTGTGTTAGCAGATTACACAAAATCCATAAAACCCACAAACTATTGCAGAATGTTATCAGTTCAAATTTAAATACATATCTATTAGACCTGTTGTAGACTTCATCAGCAATAAAAGCAGTTCCAATTTTTTTTTGTGCGGATCCTGTGTTCATATTTTTAAATGCTGCATCCAAAGAAGAGGGTTTTAGAGACATTCGCTGCCTTGTGGAAGTGACCGAAAAGAACCTGAAAGATCTGATGGGTAGATTTGGCCATAGCAGCCTTATCAACCCCAACTGAAGAAAGCAGATCGGCACAGAGAACTTGCATTCTAAAGATGGGTGATTGGTTTTTTGGAATGTCTGATCAGACCAGAGCACTTTCCTCCATATATTTTGGCAGTGGGTCAGGCTAAGGAGTGACAATGTGATTTGGTTTGTGTGAGGAATATATGTGTAATGTGTATTTCCTTTTTTTTCACCCTATTATGTTCTAGCCTATTCTTTATCCTGTCCTGTAAAGCCTTTGATGCTCCATGGAACTTGTTCCTACCAACATGCTAACATCATCAGACTGGGAAATGCAATTAGGGAGAGAGGGCAATATCTTTTCACAAAGTCTTAATTACTGCTTATTTCATATATTATGCTGAACTTTAATTAAAGTTTGCTAAGTAGAAAGAGTTTTAAAAAAATGGACTTAGGTGGGCAGTGAATCTAGAAAAACTTCTAAAACCATAATAACCAAGACAAGATCAATTATCACAATATTAATATACTAGTCGTTTGCCCGCCATAAATTAAGGGATATTCATTTCCCCCCAACCCCCTTCCCCTGTATCTCTTTCCTCCCTCTCTCCCTCCCCTGTGTCTCTTTCCCCCTTCTCCCTCCCCCACTATACCTCCCCTGTGTCTCTCCTCCTTCTCCTGTGTCTCTTCCCCCTCTCCTGTGTCTCTCCTTCTTCCTCCCCTTCTCCCCAGTGTCTTCCTCTCCCTCTTCCTCCCCCTCTCCCCTTCCTATTGCCCCCTCGCCTGTGTCTTTCTCTCCCCTCCCTCCCCCTCTCTGCTCCGTCTTCCTCCCCCGTCTCCCCTGTGTTTTCCTCTCCCTGTGTCTTCCTCCCCCCTCCCGCTTTCCAATCCAGCTTGCGACTTTGCATGTGCGGCTCTGTACGGACTTGGGAAGTAAGCATGTATGCTCCCATGAAGCGTTACACACTTACGACAATTATATTAGTGATTGGGGAAGAGAAGGAAGATCAGTAGTATAGTCACATATAATAGTTGTCAAACTACGATTCGTCGTCACGCTTTGCGAGCTCGCAAGAACTGCATCCCTCACGAAATATCAGCTAAAAAGCCTCTACACTAACCTATCAACACCTACACTACCTACCAACCCCCTAATAACCCCCACCACTCTAATTACAGAAAATAAAAAAGCCTAAAATCACAAAAAATAAAAAATCTACATTACATAAAATAAAAAACCTGTCACAAAAAATAAAAAATCTACATTACAGAAAATAAAAAAAACCTTAGTCACAAAAAATAAAAAAGGAACATTACAGAAAATAAAAAAACACATTACAACCCCCACTGAAAATTACACATCTGAAAAGGAAATACATACAATACAATACAATACAATACAAATACATACAATACATAGAATATAATACAATACAATTAAATACAATATAATACAATACAACCCTATCTAATATACAATACATCCTATCTATCTAATATACATCCCCCAATCTATCTAAATAAATACCATAATCTAATATACATCCTATCTATCTAAATATACATCACACAATCTATCTAATAAATAACACAATCTAATATACAATACATGCTATGCTATCTATATAAAACACATACCCCTAGCTAACATACAATAAATGCTATCTATATATAAAATAATCTAATTCTAAGCTAAAATAAAATAATTAAGACCACTTACCCTTGCAGATGTCCATTCAGATCAGCCACCTAGGGAAAAAGGTAAAAAAAATTAAAAAATTAGTGCAACACATTTACAGTAAATAAATAAACATTCTAAACATTCTAAATATTCTACTCAACTTTCCGGCATGTCCCGTCCTTAATCTTTTACCCTTCTCCGGCGCGGTACCTGTTAAAAAAAACATACCATTAATACACATACATAAACATAAAAACTAAATAAAATAAACATAATCTACATTGTACTTACCTCCCCGCGATGCCTCCGGCCCCCTCCTCCTCTTCTGCCCGCCCTGTAAAAAAAAAAAAAGTACTCTCATCCACACTCATGGACATCCCTGACGCTAATGAGGCTCCCGGAGACCTTTCCGGAAGAAAATAGGCAATGGCGCCTTCTAATTGGTTGAAAACGCTGTCTATCAAATTCACCCAATCAGAAAGGGATGCACTCTAAAATCCCACTCTGATTGGATAATGCACCTGTCAATCTTTATTTAAACCAATCACAAGGTGCAGATGCCTTCAGCCAATCACAATGGAATACACCCCCACAGGGTGTTTTCCTGGAGGCATCTGCGCATTCTGATTGGTTGCACTGACAATAACCAATCACAATGGAATACACCCCATGTACTGATTGGTGAAGGCATTTGCGCCTTCTCATTGGCTATTGTCAATGTCAATCAGTATTACAGCCAATGGGAAGGGTCAGATGTCTTCACCAATCAGTACATGGGGGTGTATCCCATTGTGATTCGCTGATGGCAATTAAACCTTCGGATTGGTTCAAATAAAGATTGACAGGTGCCTTAGCTAATCAGCGTGGGATTTTGGGGTGTATCCCTTTCTCATTGGTTCACAATTGGCGTCTTCTCATTGGCTGAATTTGATAGACAGCCTTTTCAGCCAATCAGAAGCCGCCATTGCCAATTTTGTTCTGGAACACTCCGTAGGAAGCTCATTAGTGTCGGGCACATCCGACAGGGCAGATGAGTGTTGTTCTTTTTTTTTAAAGAGCGCGGATGCTTCCGGGGCAGAATACGAGGAGGCCGGAGACATCGCAGGGAGGTAAGTGTTTATTTTACTTGGTTTTATGTTTATGTATGTGGTCTAATGCCGCAGAAGCAAAGATGGAGGACGTAACATGCTGGAAAGGTGAGTAGAATATTTAGCATATTTAGAATGTTTATTTATTTTATGTAAACGTGTTGTATTCATTTTTTTAAATCTTTTTTACCCTAGGTTGGTGATCTGAAGAAACATCTCAAAGGTAAGTGGTCTTAATTATTTTATTGTAGCTTAGAATTAGGGTTGCTATATAGAGATAGCATGTACTGTATATTAGATAGAGTGGCGGATGTATAGTACATAGATAGTATTTATTGTATATTAGATAGATAGGGGGATGTATATTAGATAGATAGTATTGTATATTACATAGGGGGATGTATATTAGATAGGGGATGTATATTAGATAGGGGGATGTATATTAGATAGGGGTGTATTATATTGTATTTAATTGTATTGTATTGTATTTAATTGTATTTTATTGTTTTGTATTTAATTGATTGTTGTATTGTATGTATTATATGTATTTCCTTTTCAGGTGTGTAATTTTTTTTTGTGTAGTGGGGGAATGGGTTGTAATGTTTTTTTTTATTTTCTGTAATGTTCCTTTTTTTATTTTTTGTGACTTAGTATTTTTTTTTTTTCTGTAATGTACATTTTTTATTTTTGGTGATTTTAGGTTTTCTTATTTTATGAAATGTAGATTTTTGATTTTTGATGACTTTAGATTTTTTGATTACTGTAATTACAGTGGTGGGGAGGGGGTTATTAGGGGTAGGTAGGTAGTGTAGGTGTTAATAGGTTAGTGTAGAGGGTGTTTAGTTGATATTTAATGTTTTATTGGGGGGTATAGTGCTGTGTAGTGTTTATACTTAGTGTCAGGATGGTCCTTGAGGACCGTCATGGCACTTATGTGGTTAATGTTGGGTTGTAACAGGCCCATAATGGTCATAATATACCCTAATGAACTGATGGGGTTAAATAGAGGCTTATGAGGGTCTGGATAGACCCCCATAAGTGACTGGGTTAAAATGGTGTAGTGCTTACTCTTTGGGTCACGGGGGTCCTGGATGACCCTCATGGCACTTATAGTGTTATTACATGCGTTCATTAGTGTGTTAGAGGGGTCTATATAGTTGAGGCACACAGTACACTCACATTGGGCCTCATTCTATTATCGTCCGTAAAATGGTCACAAAGCTGTGATTCCTTGCGGCCGTCTTACGGACCCGTGTAGAGCTACTTCTACCTTGCTATTCAAATGGATGGCGCCGCAAGGATATCCCCCTTACGGCCGGCTGCATATCATGCAAACGGCCGCAAAGTTAGAAAACTGTAAATGCAAATATAAATTCAAGATGGCACTGTAAAGCTCTGTAAATGCTAGGCATCATAATCGGGGACATGAGGATTAATAGCAACACCCTATCAAGCCTGCACATCGCCCAAATCCGATATTTCATTAGCGGTTTATTTTCCGTCCCGCAGCCTTGGCGGGTCTGAGGTGCTCCAAGCCCTCGGGACTTTGTCCATGGATATTTGACATGAATTAAAATAAAAATGATTTTCAGATTTGAGTGTAGGGGAATGTTGTGCTATGAATGCTAACACCTCCAATCACTTTATCGTCTCATCAGAGTGCAGGATGGCTTTATTATGTGCTTAATTGTGTGCTTGCGGGACCTTTTTGTTGCAAGTAAGCTGTGGCTCGGTTTTAGCCTTGCCGAGAGGGTTCCCGTAGCAATTTAATAGCAAGCGGGGCTTTCTTGCGGCCGAAACTCTTGCGGCCGTGTAAGGTCAAAGGCTGCAAGGGATAACAGGGCCCAGGCCGTAAGCCTGCCGGAGCCCTCGGCCGGAAGGGAATAGAATAGGCAAATAGCCTGCGGCCGGTCCTTGCGGCCACGCTTCTCCTACGGCCATTAATAGAATGAGGCCCATTGTGTGGCAAACAGCATTTCAACACTTTCTTTTATTGACCGTAATTTTTTGACGGGCAAGTCGCTAGTATTAAATATACATGACAGAATTACTGCTAGACTATTTCTCCTTTTGTTTTATAGTTGACAATATTATAAGGTGCCTCTCAGGGTTTGGGCCATGTCTGGGGCACTGACAGAAATAGTTGCAAACAATGGCATAAAAAGTCAAGTAGTCTGTTTTTAAAATGGATTAAAAAATGGTTTCTCAGAAAAAAAAAAATATTGAGCAGAATTCTCCTGGAATCATTCACTGACAAAAATAAATCATTTTAATCAAAGTTGTTACTATAATTTGGTAGGCCTTATGTTTTCATTAAAGGTCAACAGTAGAATTTAACATGCCAGAATGCTACCTTTTGTATTTTTCACATGCCTCAAATGTATTTTAATGTTTAACTTATGCCAGTGACTAAATGGCTATTTTGTGTCAGTTTATATTTTTGCCTACCTGTGATTTAGTTCTGATAAACTTTTTGTGTAAGATACTTCTTATGTTTTCATTCTCAGCAGTAGTAGTAGTTCTATCCATACATTATCACTGGCCTTTTATCCTAAATAAAAAAACCTCAACAACTATATCCTCTAACCCAGAGCATCAAAGACAAACTCCAGTTGAACTCCTCCTTCATTTCGCAATATGCGTGGTCACTTCTAAAACCATTAAACTTAAGCTAATTATTTGTAATTTTTTGTAAACGCGAATTTTTGCTTTCATATACACAACAAAACTCATTATTAAACTGAATTCAGTAACAGTGAATGGAATTTATAAACAGTCCATTAGTTATTACTTAGTTTATGTGATAAAAATAATAATAGAGACCATCAAGGGATGTTAATGTTTATACATATCACACAAAATCAGTGTTTGAAAAACAAAGTTTATAATACCTTTTTTAAAGTACTTAAGATAGATTATTATTATTATTATTATTATTATTATTATATTGTTTTCTTCTGCATAAGGTACTGTATACACCTTCAATCTAAATGGTTCAAGAATAGAGCTAAAACTTGTTTCCCCCCTTATACGGAACGGATATCCTAATGTTCTTAGTTAAAAGGGGCAGAGTTTTGCAAATACATGCAGGAAGTACAACATTTTCCCGATATGTTAAATTGTGCTACCAATCTGTTCTCTTCATCTTTTCTATACATAGCATGCTATGAGTTGCAGTCTTGTCCTCATATAAGTGATATTAACTATGTCTATCTATCTATCTATCTATTTAATCTATCTATCCAGTATATATATATATATATATATATATATATATATATATATATATATATATATACAGTGCCTTGCAAAAGTATTCACCCTCCTTGACACACAATAGTCTAAGTTCGTGAAGTGAAATGAGAAAATATATACATAGAACAATTTTTTAGAAATAGAAAACAAAAAATTGGCATGTGCGTATGTATTCACCCCCTTTGTAATGAAGCCCATAAAAAGCTCTGGTGAAACCAATTACTATCAGAAGTCACATAATTAGTGAAATAATGTCCACCTGTGTGCAATCTAAGTGTCACATGATCTGTCATTACATATACACACCTTTTTTGAAAGGCCCCAGAGGCTGCAACACCTAACCAAGAGGCACCACTAACCAAACACTGCCATGAAGACCAAGTAACTCTCCAAACAAGTAAGGGACAATGTTGTCGAGAAGTACAATTCAGGGTTAGGTTATAAAAAAATATCCAAATCGTTGATGATCCCCAGGAGCGCCATCAAATCTATCACATAGCCAAATGGAAAGAACATGGTACAACAGCAAACCTGCCAATAGACAGCCGCCCACCAAATCTCATGGACCAGGCATGGAGGGCATTCATGAGAGAGGCAGCACAGAGACCTAAGGTAACCCTGGAGTAGCTACAGAGTTCCACAGGAGAGACTGGAGTATCTGTACATAGGACGACAATAAGCCATACGCTCCATAGAGTTGGGCTTTATGGCAGAGTGGCCAGAAGAAAGCAATCACTTTCAGCATAAAACAAAATGGCATGCTTTGAATTTGTGAAAAGGCATGTGGGAGACTACCAAAATATATGGAGGAAGGTGCTCTGGTCTGATGAGACTAAAATTGAACTCTTTTGGCCATCAAAGAAAACGCTATGTCTGGCACAAACCCAACACATCACATCACCCAAAGCACACCAAAAACATGGTGGTGGCAGCATTATGCTGTGGGGATGTTTTTCAGCAGCCAGGACTGGGAAACTGGTCAGAGTTGAGGGAAAGATGGATGGTGCTAAATACAGGGATATTCTTGAGCAAAACCTGTACCACTGTGTGTGATTTGAGGCTAGGACGGAGGTAGACCTTCCAGCAGGACAATGACCCCCAACACACTGCTAAAGCAACACTTGAATGGTTTATGGGGAAACATGTAAATGTGTTGGAATGGCCTAGTCAAAGACCAGACCTCAATCCAATAGAAAATCTGTGGTCAGACCTAAAGTTTGCTGTTCACAAGCGCAAACCATCAAACTTGAAGAAGCTGGAGCAGTTTTGCAAGGAGGAATGGGCAAAAATCCCATTGGTAAGATGTGGCAAGCTCATAGAGATTTATCCAAAGCGACTTGGAGCCGTAGTTGCAGCAAAAGGTGGCTTACAAAGTATTGACTTTAGGGGGGGATAGTTATGCACACTGACTTTTTCTGTTATTTTGTCCTATTTGTTGTTTGCGTCACAATAATAAAAAAAAATCTTCAAAGTTGCGGGCATGTTCTGTAAATTAAATGATGCAAATCGTCAAACACGCCATGTTAATTCCAGGATGTGAGGCAACAAAACACGAACAATGCCAATGGGGGTGAATACTTTTGCAAGGCACTGTATATATATATATATATATATGTGTGTGTCTGCTTTTGTGTGCACGTATGAACCTAATGGAAATGTATGTAGCTGGTGGTGTAGCAAAGCTACACCTATTTTGAGGCCAAAAATCTGCCTTAATGTATCTACTGACAGAAGGCTTCTCTTATTTCAGTTTTGGAATCGGGTATGCATCTGTTGTAGGA